>CM073769.1:1325578-2056042 GCA_037158775.1 Hetaerina titia
ATATATAAGTATAAATATATATGTATATATATGTATATATATATATATCAATCATGCGGAAGGCCTTCTTCAGGTCAGACTATATATATATATATATATATATATATATATATATATATATATATATATATATATATATATCATCGCGAGTGTTTCTTCAGGGAAACATTTGATAGTGATGAAGGATTGGAATGCGACGGTAGGCGAAGGAAGAGATGGTGGTGAGGTGGGGGACTAATGTTTAGGCACGAGGAATAAACGCGGGGAGAAAGCAATTGAATTCTGCAGAAGATCGGGGTTAGTTATCACCAACACATGGTTTAGACACCACAAAAGGCGTAGGTATACATGGAAAATGCCAGGTGACTCAGAAAGGTATCAGTTAGATTATATTATGGTTAGACACCGGTTTAGGAACAGTGTGATAAATTCGCACAGTTTCCCCGGAGCGGATGCGGACTCTGACCACAATTTAGTTGTTATGAAATGTAACGTTCGTTTCAAGAAGATAAGACAAGGGCGGCGGGTTAGGAAATGGAATTTAGAAGCATTAAATGGATTTACTAGGAAGGAGTATCAGCAGGCTGTAGAGAAAATGATAGATGACGGTTAAGAACTGAGTACTATCGAAGAAAAATGGAAATGTATCAAGAAAGGGATATTGGAAGCCGCTAAAGACACTATAGGAACCGTTAACGGGAAAAGGGTAAGGAAACCGTGGGTAACGGATGAGATGATTGCAAAGATGGATGAGAGAAGAAGATGGAAAAATGTAAACACAGATTTAGGCAAAATGAAGTCCAAAGAGTTAAACAAGACATTGAGAATGGCCACAAATAAAGCAAAAGAAGAATGGTAGAAAACGCAATACGAGGATATGAAAAGTGTACAGAAGAAGGGTGAAATTGGTGCTCTAAACAGCAAGGTTAAGTTATTATCGGGAAGTAAGAAGGCAAGATCTGTGCTAACAGTTAAAGATAAGCAGGGTAAGATAATAGTTGAACCAGGACAAATCCAAGAGAGATGGAAGGAATATATAGAGACCTTGTATGTTAAAGAACTTAGGCCGGCAAGGTTAGACATAGAAAAAGAACATGACGTAGAAGAAGATAGCTTAGGTCCAGGCATACTCGACGTTGAAATAGAAAGGGCATTAACGGAGATGAAAGCAAATAAGGCAGTGGAGGTGGACAATATTCATGTAGAAATGTTGAAATGGTTAGGGACAGGTGGGAAGAAGGCCATATATGGACTGATTCGTAGTATCTATGAGGAAGGAATCTGGCCGGAAGATTTTTTGAGATCGGTGTTAGTTCCTATTCCAAAAAAGGCAAAGGCTACGTCATGTGAGGATTACAGAACAATAAGCTTGATATCCCACGCAACTAAAGTTATTCTCAGGATCCTAAACAAAAGGATAGAGAGTAAGGCAAATGATTACTTAGGGAATGATCAGTTTGGGTTTAGGAAGGGGATAAGTACGCGTGATACGTTTGCCGTAATGAGATCACTAATCGAGAGGAATATAGAATGCAGGGTTCGTCCGGAAAATAAATGTACTGAGCTCAGGAAAAAAAATTTATCACACTTTTACATATTTTAAGCTAATATTTCTCAAAATAGGACCCTTGTGAGTCAATACACGTGTTCCAGCGGCGTTCCCATTCCTGGAACGCTCCCGCGAAGGCATCATCGGGAACCTCTCGAAAGAAGTACACAGAGATGAAGAGGGACCTGAGGTAGAGTAGGGTGCTGGATTGGGTTTTGTTTGGAATTACAAAATGTTTATTTGATAGTTGTATCCATCCAAAAACCTACCTTAACCGGTAGATTACCTAATAATAATAATATATATATATATATATATATAGATATATATATATATGTATAAATATATATGTATATATATGTATATATATATATATCAATCATGCGGAAGGCCTTCTTCAGGTCAGACTATATATATATATATATATATATATATATATATATATATATATATCATCGCGAGTGTTTCTTCAGGGAAACATTTGATAGTGATGAAGGATTGGAATGCGACGGTAGGCGAAGGAAGAGATGGTGGTGAGGTGGGGGACTAATGTTTAGGCACGAGGAATAAACGCGGGGAGAAAGCAATTGAATTCTGCAGAAGATCGGGGTTAGTTATCACCAACACATGGTTTAGACACCACAAAAGGCGTAGGTATACATGGAAAATGCCAGGTGACTCAGAAAGGTATCAGTTAGATTATATTATGGTTAGACACCGGTTTAGGAACAGTGTGATAAATTCGCACAGTTTCCCCGGAGCGGATGCGGACTCTGACCACAATTTAGTTGTTATGAAATGTAACGTTCGTTTCAAGAAGATAAGACAAGGGCGGCGGGTTAGGAAATGGAATTTAGAAGCATTAAATGGATTTACTAGGAAGGAGTATCAGCAGGCTGTAGAGAAAATGATAGATGACGGTTAAGAACTGAGTACTATCGAAGAAAAATGGAAATGTATCAAGAAAGGGATATTGGAAGCCGCTAAAGACACTATAGGAACCGTTAACGGGAAAAGGGTAAGGAAACCATGGGTAACGGATGAGATGATTGCAAAGATGGATGAGAGAAGAAGATGGAAAAATGTAAACACAGATTTAGGCAAAATGAAGTCCAAAGAGTTAAACAAGACATTGAGAATGGCCACAAATAAAGCAAAAGAAGAATGGTAGAAAACGCAATACGAGGATATGAAAAGTGTACAGAAGAAGGGTGAAATTGGTGCTCTAAACAGCAAGGTTAAGTTATTATCGGGAAGTAAGAAGGCAAGATCTGTGCTAACAGTTAAAGATAAGCGGGGTAAGATAATAGTTGAACCAGGACAAATCCAAGAGAGATGGAAGGAATATATAGAGACCTTGTATGTTAAAGAACTTAGGCCGGCAAGGTTAGACATAGAAAAAGAACATGACGTAGAAGAAGATAGCTTAGGTCCAGGCATACTCGACGTTGAAATAGAAAGGGCATTAACGGAGATGAAAGCAAATAAGGCAGTGGAGGTGGACAATATTCATGTAGAAATGTTGAAATGGTTAGGGACAGGTGGGAAGAAGGCCATATATGGACTGATTCGTAGTATCTATGAGGAAGGAATCTGGCCGGAAGATTTTTTGAGATCGGTGTTAGTTCCTATTCCAAAAAAGGCAAAGGCTACGTCATGTGAGGATTACAGAACAATAAGCTTGATATCCCACGCAACTAAAGTTATTCTCAGGATCCTAAACAAAAGGATAGAGAGTAAGGCAAATGATTACTTAGGGAATGATCAGTTTGGGTTTAGGAAGGGGATAAGTACGCGTGATACGTTTGCCGTAATGAGATCACTAATCGAGAGGAATATAGAATGCAGGGTTCGTCCGGAAAATAAATGTACTGAGCTCAGGAAAAAAAATTTATCACACTTTTACATATTTTAAGCTAATATTTCTCAAAATAGGACCCTTGTGAGTCAATACACGTGTTCCAGCGGCGTTCCCATTCCTGGAACGCTCCCGCGAAGGCATCATCGGGAACCTCTCGAAAGAAGTACACAGAGATGAAGAGGGACCTGAGGTAGAGTAGGGTGCTGGATTGGGTTTTGTTTGGAATTACAAAATGTTTATTTGATAGTTGTATCCATCCAAAAACCTACCTTAACCGGTAGATTACCTAATAATAATAATATATATATATATATATATAGATATATATATATATGTATAAATATATATGTATATATATGTATATATATATATATATCAATCATGCGGAAGGCCTTCTTCAGGTCAGACTATATATATATATATATATATATATATATATATATATATATCATCGCGAGTGTTTCTTCAGGGAAACATTTGATAGTGATGAAGGATTGGAATGCGACGGTAGGCGAAGGAAGAGATGGTGGTGAGGTGGGGGACTAATGTTTAGGCACGAGGAATAAACGCGGGGAGAAAGCAATTGAATTCTGCAGAAGATCGGGGTTAGTTATCACCAACACATGGTTTAGACACCACAAAAGGCGTAGGTATACATGGAAAATGCCAGGTGACTCAGAAAGGTATCAGTTAGATTATATTATGGTTAGACACCGGTTTAGGAACAGTGTGATAAATTCGCACAGTTTCCCCGGAGCGGATGCGGACTCTGACCACAATTTAGTTGTTATGAAATGTAACGTTCGTTTCAAGAAGATAAGACAAGGGCGGCGGGTTAGGAAATGGAATTTAGAAGCATTAAATGGATTTACTAGGAAGGAGTATCAGCAGGCTGTAGAGAAAATGATAGATGACGGTTAAGAACTGAGTACTATCGAAGAAAAATGGAAATGTATCAAGAAAGGGATATTGGAAGCCGCTAAAGACACTATAGGAACCGTTAACGGGAAAAGGGTAAGGAAACCATGGGTAACGGATGAGATGATTGCAAAGATGGATGAGAGAAGAAGATGGAAAAATGTAAACACAGATTTAGGCAAAATGAAGTCCAAAGAGTTAAACAAGACATTGAGAATGGCCACAAATAAAGCAAAAGAAGAATGGTAGAAAACGCAATACGAGGATATGAAAAGTGTACAGAAGAAGGGTGAAATTGGTGCTCTAAACAGCAAGGTTAAGTTATTATCGGGAAGTAAGAAGGCAAGATCTGTGCTAACAGTTAAAGATAAGCGGGGTAAGATAATAGTTGAACCAGGACAAATCCAAGAGAGATGGAAGGAATATATAGAGACCTTGTATGTTAAAGAACTTAGGCCGGCAAGGTTAGACATAGAAAAAGAACATGACGTAGAAGAAGATAGCTTAGGTCCAGGCATACTCGACGTTGAAATAGAAAGGGCATTAACGGAGATGAAAGCAAATAAGGCAGTGGAGGTGGACAATATTCATGTAGAAATGTTGAAATGGTTAGGGACAGGTGGGAAGAAGGCCATATATGGACTGATTCGTAGTATCTATGAGGAAGGAATCTGGCCGGAAGATTTTTTGAGATCGGTGTTAGTTCCTATTCCAAAAAAGGCAAAGGCTACGTCATGTGAGGATTACAGAACAATAAGCTTGATATCCCACGCAACTAAAGTTATTCTCAGGATCCTAAACAAAAGGATAGAGAGTAAGGCAAATGATTACTTAGGGAATGATCAGTTTGGGTTTAGGAAGGGGATAAGTACGCGTGATACGTTTGCCGTAATGAGATCACTAATCGAGAGGAATATAGAATACAATAAGGAGGTTTTTGCCTGTTTTGTAGATTTCGAAAAAGCATTTGATAGAGTGAATTGGGAAAAATTAATGCGTGTATTGCAGAAAATAGGAATGGATTGGAGGGACAGGAGACTGATCCGCAACCTGTACATATCTCAGACTGCTCAGGTGCGAGTGGGGAACGGAGAGTCCGGATGGGCAGTGTTAGAAAGAGGGGTAAGGCAGGGTTGCCCATTGTCACCGGTGCTGTTCAGCGTATATGTAGAGGAAATGATTAAGGAGGCATGGGAAGAACTGGAGGTAGGAATGAAAGTCGGAGGGGAATTCGTAAAATCGGTTATGTTTGCTGATGACCAAGCATTAGTTGCTCAGTCAGCCAAGGGGTTGCAATCATTGCTGAGTGAATTGGAGGTTCAGTGCATTAAATATGGGATGAGAATCAATATTAATAAAACACAGGTTATGCGATTTTCCAGAAAGAATAAGGCAAAGCTAAATATTAAAATAGGCGGGGAAAAAATAGAGCAGGTAGAACAGTTTACATATCTCGGAAGTATTTTGGACCAATACGGTCAAAGTGGTAGGGACATAAGGAGAAGAATATCGCTAGGCAAGGAGGCTTTCTCAAGGAGGAGGGAGTTAATGACGGGGACGTTGAGTAGGGATGTTAAGACAAGACTCTGATATGGAGCGTAGCTATATACGGCGCGGAAACGTGGTCACTGAAGTAGGAAGATAGATGTAGATTGGAGGCTTTTGAAATGTGGGTGTGGAGAAGAATGGAGAAGGTGAAATGGACCGAAAGGAAAACAAATGAGGAAGTACTGGAGATGGTGGGTGAGGAGAGGGGTTTGTTGAGAGAAATCGTATGGAGGCAGTAAAAATGGATGAAAGGCGTATTGAGCGGCAGGAGGATGTTGCAGAAGGTAATAGAGGGGAGAATGTTGGGAAAGCGAGGAAAGGGTAGGAACAGGATTGGGATGTTTGATGGGATGAAGGGAGGAAAGAAGTACACAGAGATGAAGTACCTGAGGTAGTTTAGGTTGATGGATTTTTTTTGGAGTTACAAAATGTTTATTTGATAGTTGTGTCCATCCAAAAACCTACCTTAACCGGTAGATTACCTAATAATAATATGTATCTATATTATGTGATACTTTCGTTTTCTCGGTGGTCTAATACATTTGTGATGAAATATTATCTGGGATTTAAATAATGTAGTTAATAGAGGGGTTGGATATTATACTTTCAAAAGTTTGTCTTTAGTTTGGTCCAGCTGTAGATAAACTGCATATTTACTATCTGTAGCCTACCGATTAATGCAGGAATTTAATGGACACAAGCTACCAAACGGTACAGCGATAATTCCCTTTTCTTTCCTCACAAACAAAACCCAACGTCCAGGCTCACACTACACTCTCTTCATCTCCGAATAATTCTTTCCTCCCTTCATTCCATCCAACATCGCTATCCAACTCCTGCTCCTTTCTCGCTTACCTTAGATTCTCCCCTCTATCACAGTCCAACTGCCCACCGGCAATCAAAACGCCCTGCATCCATCTCTCCTGTCTCTTTTTTATTTCTCAAGGAATCCCCTCTCACCATACCTAGCACTTTCTACTTCGTTTTTCCTTGTTTTTGTATCACATTTTCCATCCCTCACCACACCCACGTTTCAAAAGCCTCCCATTTACGTCTACTACCGTCCATATCAAAGTTTTAACGAGATTTTCGATAATATTCTTTCTCTACCTCTCCGTCATCAATCCCCTCCATTTGAAACCCTATTTGTCTTATGCATTTCTTCTTTTTTATGTCCCCGATACGTTGACCGTTATTGCCCAGAACGGGTCCGAGATAGGTAAACTGTTCCACCTCCTCTATTTTATGAACTATGAGTAAAATATAATTATCGTGAACGCATATCTCGTAAACGAGTCGAATGTCCTCGTGCACTTAGTAATTCTCAGATTTAAAATTCTCTCTTTTTGTTGGTTTAGCTCTCTCCGCTTTATTTAGGCGAAGAAGGCACTAAAAGATACTTAATGTGATTAGAATTTATATATTTATGAAATTAAGACCATGGGATTGGGAAAGCTAGAAGGGATGACCAATAGTAAAGGAGTGACTTTGACTCTGAATGCTTTGCTTGTCTATGTGCGCATTCAAGTGGAATGGGCACTTGAGTGGTGCCGGAGTTTACTAAACGGAGCAACTGGGACGGAGGTTCTCCGATTGACATGCGCCGCCGATCGAAGCTGTCAGTCCCCACCGCGATACTTTGCCTCCCCCATCCCTCGATCCCCTTCCTCACCCCCACACCCACCCCTCTATCCAACCCCCATCTACCCACGCCCGGCTCTCGAAAAATCTTGAGACTCCAATCTCGTTTGCCCCCACCTTGACGTTAGCGCGGGAGATTCTTGATTTCTTCCATTTTTCTTTTCCTTTTCCATCGTTTTTATCGGTCGGTAAGTGCTCTACCCTCGGCGGAGACGGCTTAGGTGGGATGGTGAGAGGGAGAGAGAGATTTGGTGATGACGATGGGGGTGAGGAGAGGGAGGTTGTCAACCCTTCCCCCCCCATTACTCTCCGGGGTCGGAACAATTTCGGCGAGACGCAATGAAAGCTTTTACTCCCGTGGCGTCTTTGTTAGCCATTTCATTTACCCATCCCCCTCCTCTCTTCCGCACCTTCTTTCCTTTCTTTCACTCTCATCCTCCCTTCCTCTCCGACCTCTCTTTTCTTTTCCCTCACCCACCGCCGATCATCAACGAAACTTTGTTGATGAGCGTTTGCGAATGACATCATTCCCGAAGCGCTGAGGTCACTCTTTGCCTTCGTCACCATGGATCTCATTCTCGAGTATATTCCACTTTCCATCGTTCCCCTAATACCGTACGACTTATCGCGATATACCGACATGATATTGTTACATTTTTTTATCACGGTATGTTCATGATGGATCAATTATATTATATACAGGTATAACATATTGTTATTAGGTAATCTACCGGTTAAGGTAGGTTTTTGGATGGACACAAATGTAAAATAAATATTTCGTAACTCCAAACAAAACCCAACCCAGCTACCTAATCTACATCAGGTCCCTCTTTATCTCTGTGTACTTTCTTCCTCCCTTCATCTCGTCCAGCATCCCTATCCTGTTCCTGCCCTTTCCTCGCTTGCCCAACATTCTCCCCTCTATTACCTTCTTCAACATTCCACTACTGCTCAATATGCCTTTCATCCATTTTTCCTGCCTCCATAGGATTTCTCTCAAAAAAACCCCTCTCCTCACCCACCATCTCCACTACTTCCTCATTTGTTTTCCTTTCGGTCCATTTCACCTACTCCATTCTTCTCCACACCCACATTTCAAAAGCCTCCAATCTACGTTTATCCTCCTGCTTCAGTGACCACGTTTCCGCGCCGTACATAGCTACGCTCCATATCAAAGTTTTTACTAGTTTTTTCTTAACCTCCCTACTCAACGTCCTTGTCATCAACTCCCTCCTCTTTGAGAAAGCCTCCTTACATAGCGCAATTCTTCTCCTTACGTCCCTACTACTTTGACCGTGTTGATCCAATACACTTCCAAGATATGTAAACTGTTCTACCTGTTCTATTTTTCCCCTCCTATTTAAATGTTTAGCTTAGCCTTTTTCTTTCTGGAAAATCGCGTAACCTTTGTTTTATTAATATTGATTCTCATCCCATATCCATCGCACTGAACCTCCAATTCACTCAGCAATCCATACAACCCCTTGGCTGACTGAGCAACTAATGCTTGGTCATCAGCGAACCTAACCGATTTTACGAATTTCCCTCCGATTTTCATTCCCACCATCGCCAGTTCTTCCCATGCCTTTCCCAATCATTGGCCATGCCCAATCATTTCCTCCACATACAGGGTTCGTCCGGAAGATAAGTGTACTGAGCTCAGGAAAAAAACTTTATTACACTTTTACATATCTTATGCTAATATTCCTCAAAATAGGATCCTTGTGAGTCGATACACTTGTTCCAGCGGCGTTCCCATTCCTGGAACGCTCCCGCGAACGCATCATCGGGAACCTCTCGAAGACACGTCGTCACGGCCTCTTTGACGGCGTCCAAAGTCCCGTATCGCGTTCCTTTCAAACTCCTCTTTATCTTCGGGAACAGAAAGAAGTCCGGTGGTGTGTGGGTCATTTTTGCAGTGATCCGCAAGTTGTGTCGCGATTTCTAAACGATTGAGTCTTTGATCATCACTGAGCACTTTCGGCACCAACTTTGCACAAATTTTTCGCATCTGTAATTGGTCCCTAATAATCTCGTGCACTATTGTTTTTGGCACATTACACTGCTCTGCTATCATCCGAACACTAAGACGACGATCAGAGTTCAGTACATCGCGAACTTTTCGCACATTTTCGTCGGTGAGTGTCGTTGATGGGCGTCCAGGCCGTGGTTCGTCGTCGACTTGTTCTCTGCCCTCCACGAACATCTTGTGCCACCGAAATATCATGTTTCTGGACATGGCTGACTCCCCGTAAGCCTGGTTATTCATACCGACAGTTTCGGTAGACGATTTCCCAAGCTTTACCGCAAATTTGATGGAATAACGCTGCTCCAAAAACTTCGGCATCGCGTTCCGTGACGTGGGTCGAGCGTGGAGGTTCGCGTTAACAGAGCTCCTCACTATACCACAGCTCAGACCCGACTGCCTTTTTCAGCGTCACTTGCCAACATACCCCTCCTCCAATCGCAGCCCGTCAGAGCGGTGCTGGGCGCGCCTGGAGCGGCGGGAAAAAATCAGTACAATTATTTTCCGGACGAACCCTGTATACGTTGAACAGCATCGGTGACGATCGGCAACCCTGCCTTACACCTCTTCCTAACACTGCCCATCCGGACTCTCCGTTCCCCACTCGCACCTGAGCAGTCTGAGACATGTACAGGTTGCGGATCAGTCTCCTGTCCCTCCAATTCATTCCTGTTTTCTTCAATACACGCATTAGTTTTTCCCAATTCACTATATAAAATGCTTTTTTGAAAAATTTTACGAAACAGGAAAATACAAGTTTATGATAGAGGCAAGAATACTTTTAACTTAATTTTTGCGGAGGCATTCTTCCAAAATCGTGAGTATTCAAACTGCTTAAATGGAATGAACACTCAAATTTCAAGTGCAATATTTAGGACGAAATGTCTTCACAGCTGATCCCTCAGTTAGTTTATGCGTGGTTAATTCCTTCCGGCCCACCGCACGTAGACACAGAGTATGCGACTAGATATTAAACTTGATAGAAGTTGAATAAATGACTACCTTCGCGCACAAACACCATAGTGGATTGTAGTTTTTTGCGGTCATGTAAAGTTTCATCACATTAAATGAAATCATGATAAAATATGAAAAAAGGTGAAACTATTAATTACAAATGTTGCTATGGGAATTGGAATGTGTTATCAATTATCTTTGTCCTCGCGGGTGTTTCTGGTGGTTTTTGATGGTTCATTGTGTGGTTCATGAATAGTTTCTTCCACGAAATTTTAAAGCTTTATGCACTAATCTATTTGGCCATAAACGCGTTCCCTTGTTTTTTCCAGCTTCAAGTGAAAGAGTTAATGTGCCCATGTCATGTCTTCGTCGTGTGTCTACGCGTCTTTTATCCTTCCTGAATTAAGGGAAGCGGAGATAAATGGAAAATATCTCCCTCCCTCCTCCCCCCACTCCTGTGCCTCTCATCTACATTCATGAGTGTCGTCCCCTCCCTTATCTTGCCTGGATGAAGGCCCAACTCCTTGAATCCGTCGATGGATGCTAGTAATACACTTCGATGCGGACTTTATACCTTCGGCGGTATCTCTTCGATCGAATTCTGATTAAAAATGATTTGCTCGGCCGGGTTGTTTTATGTCTGACGTGAAATGAGTCATTTGTGTGTTCCCTGTCGGTTCACGCGCGATATTCTTCACGCCTTGAACGGTTGAGTGAAGATATGAATGACTCGAGGGTGTTGGAGGCGACAACACATCCCCCGTCTCCTCTTATCTGCCGGACGGCTCTTGCTTTTTTATCCCTCCTGCCTCGCGATGCCCCTTGCATCCCACGTGACGCATATCGACCCCCTGCCTCCCCATGCACTCTAGAGGTTTCCCCTCCACACCGTGGCGTTTAAAGACGTTGAATAAGAATCCATCAGCCCTAAACGCCTGAAGACAGGAAAGCCATATTAGTCACGCATCACGTACATAGGGTACACAGTCGATTCCAAGCCTCTGAAGGCAGTCAATTGACACGCCGGCGATTGCGGAAAGGTGAAAACCTTCGTAATGTTGACATTCAATGGGAGACTGATGCTCGGGTCACACGCAATCACGGCCGGGTGAAATTATCCCTGCCCAAGTGCCTACCAGCCAGAGAATACCCAGCGCAAAGAACGATGTCGCCATTCACAGATTTTCGTCTTGCTAATGATTGCATCGAACAAACGTACTTCTGGAAATTTAGAAATCGTATGGCAATATACGGTCGCGGATATGCCAAACCGGTTATCGCCTTCCTTAAGGTGAATAGACTTCTGCAAAAGCCTGAAATTGTTTCCGAAAACACTACTTATGTTTTAAGATCGTTTTCTCCTCAAGTCGAATAGCCCTCGTTATTCCGCGAAAATATCACCATGACATCTCTCTAAAATAATGTCTTAACCATTGACAGTTTAATTGCTGCTGTAACCATGCACTTTTTCCCTTTTTCCAAATGAGCGTTTTTGTCATTACGATGGTGTTATATTCACGGAAAATTATTTAAGGAATACCAAATAATACCATAGTTTTTGTTTTGCCAAACAATAGCTTAAGGTCCTCTTTTCGTTTCTTCGCGTAAGCGTACTTTCTTTTCCGCGTCATCTCTGTTAATATAAGTGCTTGAAATAACGATATGTTAAGAATTCTCATAGAAAAAGGTAGGAAATGGCTCCTTGACTCAAATACGCATGCCAGTATTATTATTGCGTTTCTCCGTTTTAAGTCAAAGATGTCTTTTAATTATGTAAAATTTGGTGTTTTCCTGGCGCGCGCGTGTGGTGAAGTATATTTAATTATTAGCTGCCAAAGATCCGTTGTGTGTTATTAATATTTACTTAGAACTAATGTTATACATTTTTTGGACGAATTGGCAGTAATATCACCACGTAAAAGTAATTGGATAATTAGCTTTTGCAAGCAAGGAGTGTCATTCCTTGTCAAACAGTTGAGACTTCCTTTCCACTGGTGAGTCACCTTTCACAATAGGCCATCGACATAATCGTATATTGTAAATTATCTTCGAGGAGCGGTAGTACACCAATAATCAATAATATTATAAACATATCTATATAATATATGTATTTATCTTATAATACATGAAGATAATTTACAATATACGATTATGTCGATGGCCTCTTGTGAAAGGTGACTCACAACATAAATTATAGAAATATATTTTAAATATATATATGTATATATATATATATATTTATAATGTAAATAACTAGTCGACAAACACAGAAACTGAAACATATAAAAGAGTGACTCACTGTTTCTCGAATTTTCGGTGGTGCAACCACCTTTCTCAAGAGGAATTAGGAACAGAACAGTTCTGTAAGGCCGTGGGGGTAGACAACATTCCTGTGGAACTGTTGAAATGTTTAGGAAAATGTGGGAAGAAGACTATTTGGACTGATTCGTAGTATCTATGAGGAAGGAATCTGGCCGGAAGATTTTGTGAGATCAGTGTTAGTTCCTATTCCAAAAAAGGCAAAGGCTACATCATGTGAGGATTGCAGAACAATAAGTTTGATATCCCACGCAGCTAAAGTTATTCTCAGGATCATCAACAAATAGATAGAGAGTAAGGCAAATGATTACTTAGGGGATGATCAGTTTGGGTTTGGGAAAGGAAGAGGTACGCGCGAAGCCATTGCAGTAATGAGATCACTAATCGAGAGGAATATAGAATACAATCAGGACGTATTTTCCTGTTTCGTATATTTCGAAAAAATAATATATCTTGTGCGAAAGTCTCACTGATGTGAATATTTCAATCGAAGGAGCAAGATGGCGTTGACCAACAAAAATAAAGAAAATTAAATAAAAAGGGACACTCACACGTTTTCCGATATTTTTGGTTTTACGTGTATATATATACACATATATATACGTGTGTATATATATATATATACACGTATATTTATGTGTATATATATATGTATTTCTAAATAAAATGTATTGCATGTATGTAACAATATATGTACAATATATATATATATATATATATATATATATATATATATATATATATATATATATATATATATATACACACACACAAGTATATATATATCCTCAAGTAGTCGTCATCAGTCCGAACTTCCTTCTGCGATTAACTTTACGGCGGTATACGGAGAGTACGATGGACTCTACGGCGGTTTTGTGTTCTCCTTATGCTTTTGTCGTTGGGCGACACTTGCTTTCTATCCGTCTTTAGTTTTAGGCGTCCTGTACTAGGCGAGATTTAATTTGGGATAGTAGTCAGTGGATTTTTTGTCCTGCAGGCATTATAAATTTCTCTTCCAAAGTACATTCATTACATCACGAGAGAATTATATGTTCCTCTTTTGTGTGATTCATTGAATTTCACCGAATACCCAGGCGTGTTCTGATTAGGGTAGAGCCGAAATAATCTCCGTCCTTCTCTCTCTCTCTCTCCCAGCATCCTTTGCATTTCAATAGGACTCTGCCTCTCATTACGGGGGCGTTTTTAATGGCCTTTTGAGAATTGATGGAATTATAATTTCCGCTCCGAATACCTTATTGAAATCACTTTTTTGTGAGAAATTCTTTTAGTTGATGCCTGTTACTCGGGAACAATATGCAGTCCGTAAATAATCGAGCTTGGCTCGCAGTTCACAGAAAATAATTTTCGTGGGGCGCAATTGGCATTGTGCAAATCGACGCTCCTAATAACGGGAAATACGACTGTGTGTGTGTATATATATGTATATATATATGTATATTTATTTATTTATTTATTTTCTTTAATCTTCCAATAAAGACGACTCAGGCGGACGTAAGAGTAAATCACGCCGATGTATATCGCCGTTTGTTTGTATTTTCGCGATTCATTATTTCAATGTAAATAAATTATTTGGAATTTGCACTTGTCGCTGGTAATTATGACATAGTACAGTCATTTCTTTATTAAAAATTCTCAGAACATTGATTTAGTATTGCTTGAATTAAGGAGCGAAATGTTTATGGAATCAGACCTATGTGTTAACCTCCGGTAAACTATTCATTTTCTCGAAGTTTTTTCCAAGGTTTGCTTCATTACACTCTTCAGTTTTCTCGTTTTTCGATATTAATCCATGGTAACAGCACTCTTCAAATTGTGACTATAATCAACGTAGGCACATAAGAAGTTTAGACACCCTTCCCTTATCCATTTTTTCTGTCCGAAAACATTCGACTTACTTCGTTAATATTGCGTTTTTTCTGTCAAATCTTTTCAGTACGTGGCCCTTTCATCTGAATTATAGATCGGAGACTTCGGTAAATAATATTCAGCCGCAATTGAATTAAACTATTTCCTAAATAGCTCAGCGGATTCGCTATCCTCACTCTTGATGCGACTTTGTCGATAATATTATTCCCCACAAACCGCCATAGCCATCCACTACTTGCTTTGTAGTTCTCCTCAAGCAAGGAAGAGAATTTGGCAGTTTTTAATGCTGTTTGTTGCGTGACAGTGACACGGATTCGTACTCCACGTGATCGTTTATGCACAAACCCACCTGTGGACTGTGACATCTTGCTCTTTTTCCACTTCCGCTAACATAATGTCACGAACATGCCTTTCCATTTCGTGGAAATTTACTTTTTTTATTTAACCTAATTTAATTAAAACCGAAGAGCAAATAAATTTGATCGAATGATGCTTTAGTTATTCTGGCACAAAATTCCATAGTCATTGATTATCTCGATGTCTGGGTAGTGTAGAAATTACATGGAAAGAATCTATTTCAAATGCTTGTTTCATGTCTGCAAAACGTCCAGCGTTTAGATGAACGTGTGAATTTTATTTCCCGTGGCAATTTATATTCATAATTTAAAATATTTAGCTGAGAATATAGATTTAAATATTATAATTATTTTCACCCATATTTGAATGACCTTGCAAGCTAATTCAAATATGGCTGAAATGGCTTCAATGCACAGAAAGGAAACGGAGGCTTGGGGGGGGGGGGCATGTTGTTGAGGGAAATTCACAGTAGGCAGGAAAGCTGAATGTGGAGCATTTTGATTGGCGATGGGATCTTGAAGGCTGTAATAGATGGGAGAACATTAGGGATACGAGCTAGGGGCTGCAATAGAATGGCGATATTGGACAGAATAAATTGAGGAAGCAAGTATGCGTAATTGAAGAAGGGTTGATTGTCGTGTCGGATGCCAGGTTGTGTTTTGTTAGGAGAGGCAAAGTAATGTATCTTCATTCATTCAGTGTCCAGTCTAAGCCTACCTTAAACGATATAATACCAATAATAATTATATATGAGTATGCGTGTATATATATACACCTGTAAGCATACATATGCGCACACCCATGTATATGTGGATATGTATATTCCAGGATACACACATACATGTGTGTACAAATATACGTATGTGTGTATACTCACATGTTTTTATACACGCATATATGTGTGTATATCTTAATATTTTTCGTGAATATACATATATTAATTTTTTTCACGAAAATGTTCACAATAGTGAATGTAAGATCAGCCACAAGCGTGACGGCGATATATAAAACTGAGGAACACAAAATGAAGAAACACTCACACTTTCGTTTTTTTAATATCTCGGTGGCCTGACCACCTTTCTCATATATATATATATATATATATATATATATATATATATATATATATATATATATATCTGTCTCATGCACATAATAACGTGAAAAATGATTTAACTCATTGAAACCTTATAT
Source organism: Hetaerina titia (assembly GCA_037158775.1). Classification (NCBI taxonomy): domain Eukaryota; kingdom Metazoa; phylum Arthropoda; class Insecta; order Odonata; family Calopterygidae; genus Hetaerina; species Hetaerina titia. The sequence continues at coordinate 1,341,833 of CM073769.1, forward strand.
TTTACTTGTACCAGGCACCTTCATTGGAATACGAGAAGTAACTGCGAGGAGCAAAAATGTTTATTAAACATTTTTTAATACTTTTAACGCTAGTTTTATCGTGTATGCGTGTGCATTGGACGACGCTTATATGTATATTCAAATATATACATATATGTACATTCAAATACGAAGTCCCGCCATAAGGTGCACAAATATTCATTCAAACATAGAAATAGGTATAAAGAAAGGGGATTGGAAAACACATAAAAGGCGAACACAGGACATGTAGGGAAGGCGGTTTTTTGAGAAGATCACGAATGTAAAAATATTTCCTTAACCGGGATTTGAACATCGGACCTTCCACAAGCCGGGCGGATGTGCTACTAATTACACCACCAAGGAAACCTAATTTACACTGAGATTTGCTATGTTTTAAAACGCCCAAGTTCTCCGAATCATTTGCCAAAGGAAGGCTTTAGGGAGCTGTTCCACCCACCAAAGGAGAAATAGACAATAAACACACACGCACACACACACACACACACATATATATATACTATATATAACTTATATACTATAATATAAAATACAACACAGAATAAAACAGATAACACGTAAAAGGACACTCACACTGTAGATGATTTAAGCTTTCGGCCTTCTCCGAGGCCTTCTTCAGGTCAGACTGAGAGGTTTTGAGGGAAGAGTGTCTGGGGAGGGGAGGGGGGGCGGAAGGTTTAGGGACTGTTGGGAAGGAAATTAAAGATGGCGGTTAAGGGTGGGAATTATAAAGGATCGGAAATATAGGATGTATGCGGATTCGTGAGTTCTCACCTCTATGTTGGTGGCTGAATTGGGTAGGGATTCTAGAATTGTTTGGGAAAAGCATTCGTCAAATGATAGGTTGTGTGAACTTGCGTGTAAAGGGATAGGAAGAGAAGAGAGTGAAGCAGAATTACATGAGTAGCGATGATTGTTCATTCGGATGGATAAGGGGGTAATGCATTCGCCTATGTAGAATGAGGTGCATTGTTTGCACGACAAAAGATAGATAATATTTTTTGAGAGGCAAGTAGAATAATCCCACCTTATCCTTACCCAGTACCAACAAATTCGTGAACAACACATATCAAACCTATTTTCTCTCTTCAAAATAATTTCCATGACTGCTCCTCACCTAATTCCAAAACTCAACGCCATAGCTTCATCTTCCCTACGTTCCCTCCAACAGAAACAGCAACGTCTCCTTACAAAATTGTCAAATCTATGCATTTCTTTCTTCCAAGTGGGTCTCAAACTTCCGCACTCTTACACTTTCCCGCCTCCTCCTCCCAAACCACCCCCACTCTTTCAATACAAACCCGATCTCCAAAGCATTTACAACCTCCCCCCTCCTCCCAAAGGTCTTCCGGTTTTCCCCAGGCACCAACCACCACCGAAGGGTTCCAACACTTCCCCCCCCCTCCGACAATTCTCATGACATTGTGAACCTTTCCAACACCAGCCTGTCTGAGAACGAAATTTCCGTACTAAGTAAAGGCCTATCCTTCTCTCCCACACCAAAAATCAACCAAATCAATCTACTCATCGACACACTCAATTTCTGCCGAAACCTTCGTTGGCGCGCATTTTGGAAATCGCAAAGTAACTCTTCGAGTCAAATCAAAACTAATCCCGCACTCAACAAATTCCGCCCGGCCTCCACTCATGAGCCAAAACCCCTACCTAGTAATCATCCCGTGGAAATATTCATACGTCTCTTTCTCCAAAAAGTCTCTAATAAATCCTTCACACAATCTCTAACACCAAGAAACAACCTTTCAACAAACGAACGTCATGCCCTTAAAACCCTACAGGCCAATCCTAACATCGTGGTCACTACCGCCGATAAAGGCTCCTCAGTCGTAATTTTAAACACCCAAGACTATATTTCCAAAGCCCTCAGTCACCTCAACGACACATCCACCTACACCACTCTCACCGACAACCCTACTCCAACCTTCCGAAAGGAAATTTGGTCTCTTCTCCTCCAATTTGGACCAGAAGAAGGCCTCACCTCCCATCATCCTTCATACCTTCATAGTCATCCTTCTCATACCAAACGCTCAATTCCCAACTCTCTCTCTATTCGCGGACATCGGATTTGCAACACCACAGCTACCCTCAACAAATACCTCCACAATCTACACCATTCACTCCACAAACGCGGTTACCCAGAAAAGCTCCTACAGGATAAAATCTACCGCTCCACCCGACCACACACACCACAGAATAACAACCCCACATCTGACGCTGGACTCAACCTTTGCACAACCTATTTCCCCGGATCCCACAGACCTAAAACCCTTCTCAAAGAACTTTATCCTATATTACATGACAATGACGCGACCACATCCTTACTGTCCCAATGCCCCTCTGTCGCTTACAGACGACCATCCAATCTCAGAAACCTTCTGAGATCCACCAACCCTTTGACACCCCCCCTGACAAATTTCCACATATTTCCCCTACCTGCAATCGCCCCCGATGTAAAACATGTCACCTAATCAGATCTGCTCCCCACTCCCTACATCCCCTCATTGTCCCTTCACCCCGTTCCCACGCTAATTGCCTCTCAAAAAAATTATCTATCTTTTGTTGTGCAAACAATGCACCTCATTCTACATAGGCGAATGCATTACACCCTTATCCATCCGAATGAACAATCACCGCTACTCATGTAATTCTGCTTCACTCTCTTCTCTTCCTATCCCTTTACACGCAAGTTCACACAACCTATCATTTGACGAATGCTTTTCCCTAACATTTCTAGAATCCCTACCCGATTCAGCCACCAACATAGAGGTGAGAACTCGCGAATCCGCATACATCCTATATTTCCGATCCTTTAAAATTCCCACCCTTAACCGCCATCTTTAATTTCCTTCCCAACAGTCCCTAAACCTTCCGCCTCCCCTCCCCTCCCCAGGCACTCTTCCCTCAAAACCTCTCAGTCTGACCTGAAGAAGGCCTCGGAGTAGGCCGAAAGCTTAAATCATCTACAGTGTGAGTGTCCTTTTACGTGTTATCTGTTTTATTCTGTGTTATATTGTGCCGTCCAAAAGTTATATCGCTCTCGTGAGTACTTCCACATCATCGATATATATATATATATATATATATATATATATATATATATATATATATATATATATATATATATATATATATATATATATAATGATTTCTTCGAAGTAACACGGAAGTGTTGAATAAAAAACTTAGACAGTAACACACATAAAAAGAACACTCACAATAATATCTTGATAATTTCGACGGACTCGAGCTCCGTCTTCTTCGGAAGATAAGATATGACTCTATAATGTATATAAATATACATTCAAATACGAAGTCCCGCCATACGGCGCACAAATATTCATTCAAACATAGAAATACGTATAAGATATATATATATCTTCGATTTTTCCTGGTTCAACTATTATCTTACCCCACTTATCTTAAACTGTTAACACAGATCTTGCCTTCTTACTTTCCGGTAATGACTTAACCTTGCTGTATAGAGCACCAATTTCACCCTTCTTCTGTGCACTTTCCATATCCTCGCATTGTGTTTTCCACCATTCTTCCTTTGCTTTATTTGTTGCCCTTCTCAATTTATTGTTTAAAGTTATCGCGGCTTCCTATATTCGCAAAAGACACAATTGGAACGGTCAACGGGATAATGATAACGAAACCATGGGTAAGGGATGAGATGATTGCAAAGATGGATGAGAGAAGAAGGTGGAAAAATGTAAACACAGTGTTAGGCAAATTGAAGTACAAAGAGCTAAACAATAAATTGAGAAGGGCCACAAATAAAGCAAAGGAAGAATGGTGGAAAACGCAATGCGAGGATATGGAAAGTGTACAGAAGAAGGGTGAAATTGGTGCTCTATACAGCAAGGTTAAGTCATTATCGGAAAGTAAGAAGGCAAGATCTGTGCCAACAGTTAAAGATAAGTGGGGTAAGATAATAGTTGAACCAGGAAAAAACCAAGAGAGATGGAAGGAATATATAGAAACACTGTATGGTAAAGAACTTAGGCCGACAAGGTTAGACATAGAAAAGGAACATGACGTAGAAGAAGATAGCTTAGGTCCAGGCATACTCGACGATGAAATAGAAAGGGCATTAAAGGAGATGAAAGTAATTAGGTCTTGGGCGTAGACAACATTCCTGTGTAACTGTTGGAATGTTTAGGAAAATGTGGGAAGAAGGCCCTATATGGATTGATTCGTAGTATCTATGAGGAAGGAATCTGGCCTGAAGATTTTGTGAGATCGGTATTAGTTCCTATTCCAAAAAAGGCAAAGGCTACTACATCATGTGAGGATTACAGAACAATTAGTTTAAATATCCCACGCAGCTAAAGTTATTCTTAGGATCATTAACAAAAGGATAGAGAGTAAGGCAAATGATTACTTAGGGGTTGATCATTTTGGGTTTAGGAAGGGAAGAGGTACGCGTGATGCCATTGCAGTAATGAGATCACTAATTGAGAGGAATATAGAATACAATCAGGACGTATTTGCCTGTTTTGTAGATTTCGAAAAAGCGTTTGATAGAGTGAATTGGGAAAAATTTATGCGTGTATTGCAGAGAATAGGAATGGATTGGAGGGACAGGAGACTGATCCGCAACCTGCACATGTCTCAGACTGCTCAGGTGCGAGTGGGGAACGGAGAATCCGGATGGGCAGTGTTAGGAAGAGGTGTAAGGCAGGGTTGCCCATTGTCACCGGTACTGTTCAACGTATATGTAGAGGAAATGATTAAAGAGGCATGGGAAGAACTGGAGGTAGGAATGAAAGTCGGAGGGGAATTCGTAAAATCGGTTAGGTTTGCTGATGACCAAGCATCAGTTGCTCAGTCAGCCAGGGGGTTGCAAGCATTGTTGAGTGAATTGGAGGTTCAGTGCGATAAATATGGGATGAGAATCAATATTAATAAAACAAAGGTTATGCGATTTATTAAGGCCAAGCTAAACATTAAAATAGGCGGGGAAAAAATAGAATAGGTAGAGCAGTTTATACATCTCGGAAGTGTTTTGGACAAATATAGTCAAAGGTGGTAGGGACGTAAGGAGAAGAATATGCGCTAGGCAAGGAGGCTTTCTCAAGGAGGACGGAGTTGATGACGGGGATGTTGAATAGGGATGTTAAGACAAGACTCATAAAAACTCTGATATGGAGCGTAGCTATTTATGGCGCGGAAACGTGGTCACTGAAGCAGGAGGATAGACGTAGATTGGAGGCTTTTGAAATGTGGGTGTGGAGAAGAATGGAGAAGGTGAAATGGACCGAAAGGAAAACAAATGAGGAAGTACTAGAGATGGTGAGTGAGGAGAGGGGTTTGTTGAGAGAAATCCTATAGAGGCAGGAAAAATGGATGAAAGGCGTATTGAGCGGCAGTGGAATGTTGAAGAACGTAATAGAGGGGAGAATGTTGGGCAAGCGAGGAAAGGGCAGGAACAGGATAGGTATGTTGGACGGGATGAAGGGAGGAAAGACGTACACAGAGATGAAGAGGTACCTGATGTAGATGAGGTTGCTGGATTGGGTTTTGTTTGAGTTTCAAAATCTGTATTTGATAGTTGTGTCCATCCAAAAACGGGAGATTACCTAATAATATAAATAAATAATATATATATATAATATATTTTTATTTATTTTGATACACATTGTATATACACATACCTACACAGTCGTTCATCCATTGTGACCCGAGAAACTATGTGGTGTGGTTATTAAAGTCGAAATTTTATTCGACGCCTGGGTGGAGACGTCAATTGTTACCGGGTGTCGTTATCGTCTTTAACCCGCCTTGCGTTCACACAATGTGCTTCGATCGTTATTTCGAAGCGCAAGACAGCGTCGTCCTCTCCCCTTCCTCTCGATTTCCCTCCACCCTCTCTCTCGCGACCCTCCCCTCGGCCCCCATCCATTATTCACCGGTGACTCACACCATCTCGGTCTCCTCTCTAGGCCCTCTCCCCCTCCCCGCCTCACTTCCTCCCTTCTCATCCCCTCCTTTTCCTCCCTGCCCTTAAAGGGAGCGCTTGCCTTTAACGTCCCCGACAAAGGCGTATTTTACGCATATTCTCGAGTGTCATTATAAGTTGGGGAGAGTAATTGCGATTGGAAGGGACGTGCCTACGAATAACGGCAAATTCCGCGGTCCTTCCTCCAACGAGGGGCGTGTATCTCTACCCCGATCCCTTTTTGTGAGTCGCCTTTTCTCTCTCTGTTTCCTCGATCCCTCATGCTACGGAACGAGAATGGCGATATTTTTGCGAGATTGAGTGATTTTTTTCAACTCTCTTCCGTGGGTACTTCGGAAAAGTTTCCTCCCCCGCTCGTATACTTCATCAGTTTCTTCGCTTTTGGTTTTCCCGAACTCGGATGCATATCTGAACTTGAGGCGATTAATGAGATGGCTTAATCTGTATCTCCGTGGAGTATCTCCTATTTGGGAATCAAACTGACAAATATGGATGAAGTTAGTTTTCGTGTTTTTATCATTCTCCATTTTACACGTCGTTTGTCGGTGACACTGAAGGATTTGCTATGGTAACCAAGGGCACATGCAAATAGCATAAAATGTCGAAGCGTATGTCCTAATAATAAATCATTGAAAGGATACAACTAGGCATTTATGCAGATTCTTTTGTAAATCTTTATAAGTTGCACACATCGATGCCTAAAATATTTATTGCGTTACGTTAATGCCAACTCCTTCCATTATTTCAATTTTTCAATATATTTTACTTGGAATACCAACTATTTTAGTTTTCCAATTATTAAGTGGAAAGTTGTAATAGTTTTCGTATCTGTTGTTATTATCATTATCAATAGCCCATCGGCATGAGGTAAGCTCTTGATGAACGGGGAGATTAACCACTAATACACGTTAATGCCTCACCTAAGATGACAAAATAATCGGCTTGACATCTCGAGGTCGGTTTGGGGCCTTTCGATTACCCTTGACATCCCACACTGCAGTAAAGTCTTCTTCAATTTCGCATACTTCCTGCCTTCCTTCACTTCGCCCATCATTTTGTCTTTTCTTCACTTCGCCTTCTCAACACCCTCCCATATTTACGTCTCATTCTTTGACAGTCCCTTGCCACAGAATTTATTGCATCCAATTTACCTACCTCCTACGAATTTCTCCCAACAGATATGCTCATTTTCCTACCGTGAGTCTTCTACCCTAAATGGACTCTCGTGAAATAAATTGTCACTGACTTTGGTTTATTTTCCCCATTTCATGTGCGACAAATTACGAACAACGCAATGAGTTCCCTATTTTATGGTCAATTTATCTTGTTTTGGATTTTATAAAGAATTATTTTTTCATGGTGGATGCATTCGGTGAAACTTTATGACCCCTGGTGACCTATATATAATATCTCTTCGTTCAGAGTTCCCGGTAGCCGAAAGTCGAAACAGTTTTCCTGACGGAATTCGAACTGGAGACCTTTGAATTCTAAGGCATTTACCCGACCCCTTTTGCTTGGCATTTTTTTCATTCTCCTCCTGTTATTCTCATTTTTTACGTTTCTCATACGCCAGGATAAATTGCGCTATTTTTTCCTCGTCGTTTCCCTCGCCCGAGATATTGCCATTTGGGGCATTAGCCCCACCCCAACCTCCCCTTTCCCGTTATTACTGCATGGCGCGGGATGGATGCCCCTTAAGAGCATCGGAGGGATGACTTTCACCCCGATTTTTCACGGCGAGCGTAAATTTTCGCGAGAAATAAAAAAGAAGGAACAGAGGCTAGAGAGCGCGCGCGCACACATTACCTCGTTTCCGGATGAATGGCCTGTGTGGAAGGAAGGACGACCAGTCACGCTCCATTCGCCTCTAGCTGGCGCCTATTTCGCCCCCGTCAATCAGCTGAGGAAGACAATCAGGGTTACCAGAAGGCGTCCGGAAATACTAGTATCTCTTTATGCACTGAGGCGGTGGTCATGGCTTAGGGGAATAATTCTAAGCGTTGAATCCACCCATCATCCATTTAGCTCGTCTTTCCGGAGGTTGTGCTTTACATCTACGTACATGGTACTCTGCAAGCCCCCTCTAGGATGTATGGCAGTGGGTGATTACGCACCAGGCATTCCTCATGAATAAATGAGTTTTTCTTTATTGTTAGTTACTATGTATATTTAAACAAAGAGAAATGACACTCACATATTAAGTTTTGACATTTCGTCGGCACGACCGTCATCGTCAGGTGACGATGATTATGATGATGACGGGTCGTTCCGTCGAAACGTCAAAACGTAATATGTGTCATTTCTCTGTGTTTTTGTATTCAAATGTTTTAATCAGAGTTTTTATACATTTGTGCCGTCACTGAAGAGCGTTTTTTCGAGGATATATGTGTAAATAAATAATAATAAATAAGCATGTGCATACACACATATTTATTTATTTAAATTGTTCAAATAATCTATACCATAAGTACTGTAGGTACATAAATGCACTATGCAATACATGTGTCTAGGTGAGCTTTTCTCTACGCAAACGAGAGGATCTATGGGTAACAAGAAGGACACTAACTGAAGCTAGATGAAATAAAGGCAACACATTTAACATGCAAAAAGTCAAAGCACTTCTCCCCCCCTAGCGTGGTCAGATAATGTTATTCTGATCCCTTATCGTTCGTGAGAAAAATTGTACATCTTAAATCTATATGTTCTACACTCAATATCTCTATTTTACTGCATGATCCCTCCTACCATGGTACGATGGGGCTAATGCTTATTCTTTTGTTCAAACCATGGCTCTTCCCGTCGCACATCCCACTTCTTTTGGTTCACGTAACGCCCTGAATTAAATTTTCTCGAGAAATCCACGGAAATTCAAACACCCGTGCCATGGTTTCCGTGGAAACGAAGGAACCTAAGACAGATTCCTAAGGAATACAATGGGCAGTCTAAGATATGTTTTGTGAGGGTTCAAAATTTTCATGAACCCTAATTGGGTCTCCCACGTGAAAGTCTTCCCTTCTGTTACTTTCCCAATACATCCATTATGTCTCACTAGGTGTGCCCTGGCCGTCTTGGTTCTTTTTATCATCGCCATGTTCCATATTGCGCACTCCTTTTAAATGCTCCGGTGTACTTCCCCCCGAACTGAAACTATTCGCTAGAGTTAATCAAAGATAATCCGGAGTAATCAAATAAATGGAAATAACGATAATTAACGATAATTGGAATTCAGTCGAAATTGGGAAATTATTTTCAGTTGGTGATCGTGTCTCTTTCTTTGTCTCTCCAGTTGATCTTCAACACCTGCCTGCAGCATTAATTTCCGATGGGTTGTCTCTTCACCTCATGTCTACTCATTCATATTCACGTTCCTTCCATTCTTATTCTCTTAGAGTAGGCCAAGTCTCGGGAACACTCGAATGCCGCTGTCATCAAGTCGGTTTCTCGAGTTCGTTGCTTTCTACGCTCGCAATGGCTTCCTCCTCGAACCATGAAAGTTCAAGATGAGTATTCATCATTTAAAAGGTCTTCTCTGTTCTCGTGTCAATTTTTTCAAAAGCTTATGACTGCATATGGAATTGCTAAATCAAGAATAATCGGTAAACAAGTCGTCAATTCTTTAAATCTCGTCGGGACCACATTTATTTTAGACATACGTATAATTTATTCTGACAAAATTCGAGAATGATCTTCGAGTCAGCTTGATTACATCATCAAGCCCCTTGGGAGACGTGTCCAGAGATTTTTCCCGCGCATCCTGATGCATGCGAACCATGGCATCCTTGATAGTGTTTAAGAGGGTCCAAGCGATTAGGGACCGTAACGCTAGCCATTGACCGAGCGCGAGTTAACGCAGATTCCTTCTCTCTCTCATTTCATCAAATCCACCTGCAACTTTTTGTTTCTTTTGTTTGGTCGATGTTGGATCGGTCCACGAAACTTGGCCATTCATATGCTTCCTGCTTCTTGTGTCCCGGTTTAATGCCGGAAACGAACGGTAAATACGGTCCGCCGATGAGAATATTTTCTTCTCTTCGATCTTATTTTCCTTTTTTGATTCGCACGTTTTTATGCGTTGCAACGAAGGTTATTTCTTTTTGATTTTATTCCTTAGACTACCACGAACAAATATCTTATTATTTCGTGCTTAGAATGACAGAATTGCGGCGTCAAAATTTCGTTTCTTGGTGTTTATCTTGCGCTTATTTTGCGAATTTTGCTGTTCGCGTGAAAAATTGGAGGCGAAACGATTCTCCTCAGCCCATAAATCCTCTCGAAATTCTTATTTTTTTGTGACATTGCCGTCGAAAGCAAATCTCATTTGTTTTCCTGTAATTTGGTGGGAGGCGCTAATGGATTGCCTGGCAAAGCAGGTGATTTGTCCACCCGTCAAGTGGGGGATTCGATACGAGTGCAAATTTGTCGATGAGCTCCCGCAACTGGCTGTGATTGTCGGCAAACAATTTTCAGCATCAATTGTCTATTTCGCCGCGGTAACACTTTCATCTCTGCTTCGGTGTGCTCGCCGGTGTTCAAAGCCGTTTTGTCCGATTAAGCCGTCGTTTGCATCGAGGAAAGATATTGTGCGTGCATTGCAGAGAGGTGTGTCGAGAGAGGGATTAAATTCATGAAGAGGAAGGGTTAAGGATATCGGCTCGAGATTGCCATCCAACTTTCTTTCGTCAACATGGCGAATTCGATCCCGACACGGCTCCAACGAAAGTTCTACTGATCGAATTCTCTCGAATAATTATCGTCACGTACTTCGTGAAAGGTCAAGTTGTATGAGTTCAACGCTGACTGACGGAAAAATTCTAGCACCACGTGGTCATTATACGTACTGATAGGCAAGACCTAATTTAGAAGTGGAGAGAAATTGACAATGAAATTGAAAGTAGGGTAACAGGGGGGGTTCCTTTCCCTGTTGTTTCACGGGAAAATCCCGAACTCCCGAAAAATCACACTGGCTGGGTTGGGCTGAAGGTGCTCAGAGGTGTCACCTGGAATTGAAGCAGCGTCCTCCAGTTGGTAGTAGAGCGCTTTCTCCGCTGGACTACCACGATTTATGGGAAAAATTAAATTTCGTCATTACACTTTAGTTTCCTCACTAAGCGTATAAAGGACTAGTATATTCGCGTTTTATTCTACCAAAACCACGAATCACTACGATAAGTTCGTCCTTTAACCTCATTCTTTTTGACTCAAAGACTTCATAGCCTGGTCATTTTCGGATGATGGTGACCAGGTTTTGATGCATCGTTTATGCGGTCTTACTCGCCCTCTTTTTTCACATTTGAGTTTTTCCTTTGCTTATTACACCAGCCGGTGAGGTTGCAATCCGTTTATGCCAGTGCTTCGCATATGCAATCGCATGTACTTATTAATTCCAGGTATTTTGCAGTGTTTTCTTATTTATTCGGGCCTCACCCTGTCACATATAGTAACTTTGCACCTCGTTTGATTATTAGCATTTTTGCATAATTTGCGTTGAATAAAATATTTTCTCTCTCTTGGTTTACGTTTTGGCTTCCTTGGCCTATGCAATTTTTTGTCTAAATTCTGCTTTATAGATTCTCACTTCTTCCTTGTCATTTTGTGAAAACATTTTTATTATAAAGATATATAAATATATATATATATATATATATATATATATATATATATATATATATATATATATATATAAACACACACACACACGTACATGTACCCCATGATAGCACTGACAAACAAAAACACCGAAACACAGAGACAAACAAAAAAGAAAACTAACACTTATTCCGAATTTTCAGTGGCACTGCCTGCTTTCTCTAGGGACATTGAGAAATATGGCAGCGCCACCGAAAATTCGGAATGCCTGTGAGTTATTTTTCGTTTGTCTCTGTGTTTCCATGTTTCTTTTTGTCAGTGCTCTTTCGGTGTGCATTATTATTGACATCCGTTAGACTTTCATACAAGTTTATACACGTATATGTTTATGTATATTCATGTATACACACATATTATAGCATATAAAAACATTAATTTTTTTTACAAAGGTGTTGTAAATACCGTTCTATTGATCCTCACTTCTCTCTTTACATTTTTTGTGAAAATATTTTGATATATATATATATATATACATATATATTTTTATATGTAAATTCACACACACATTCAAACACGAAATCCCGCCATACGGCGAACAAATATTCATTCACATAGAAATAGATATAAGAAAAGGGGAAAGGAACACACTTAAAGGACTAACACGGTAGAGGTGGGGAAGGCGGATTTGAGCAGACCACTAATGTAAATATATATATTTATTTTTATGTATATATATTCGGGGACGTTGTGTAGGGATGTTAAGAAAAGATTCGTCAAAACTTTGATATGGGGCGTAGTTCCATACGTTTCCACTTCCACGTACGGCGCGGAAACGCGGTCACTGAAGCAGGAGGATAAACGTAGATTGGAGGCTTTTGAAATGTGGGTGTGGAGAAGAATGGAGGAGGTGAAATGGACCGAAAGGAAAACAAATGAGGAAGTAGTGGAGATGGTGGGGGAGGAGAGGGGTATGTTGAGAGAAATCCTATGGAGGCAGGAAAAATGGATGAAAGGCGTATTGAGCGGTAGTGGAATGTTGAAGAAGGTAATAGAGGGGAGAATGTTGGGCAAGCGAGGAAAGGGCAGGAACAGGATAGGGATGTTGGATAGGATGAAGGGAGGAAAGAAGTACACAGAGATGAAGAGGGACCTGATATAGTTTAGGTTGTTGGATTGGGCTTTTGTTTGGAGTTACAAAATGTTTATTTGATAGTTGTGTCCATCCAAAAACCTACCTTAACCGGTAGATTACCTTATTATAAATAATAAGTATAAATATATAATTTCATAGTTGCTTTCGTCCATTTCTTTTTGAGCGATGAAAAACCCAAACCAAATGAAAATTACTGTAATTACATTGAAGGTTGATGCTTGAGAAACAATTGCATCGCTCTACCCGCACTACGGGCCCTACACGGCGTTTGGATTATGGCCCATTACTATGGATCAATGGGGGGTGGGGCCAAATTACTTTCTCTCTGTCACCTGCGGTATCCCAGAAACATCTGATATCCAATAAAATCCTAGTGGGAGAATTTTTGGGTTTCCTCTGGCATGTCCGAGATTTGAACCCCCATACTTCTCGGAAAAGTAGCCGAGTTTGAATTGGATTACCGATTGAATGAAAAACTGAAAATAAAAAAGGAAGGTAATAATCTCACTTTTTGCAGTTCTGAAGTTTCATAAGTGATCATAAATATAGATGATCAAACTCTGACTAATGTAGATTGAGCAAAATATCAATTTTTTTTAGAATAACGTTCCTGTGGTGCTGACCTCATGCATGGATATCGACTATCACAATTTTAAAGAGTAATTTATCGAAGTGACTATAATTTAAAGAAAGAAAGTAATTTATCGAAGTGCATTCTCATGCGGTGTTTGTGAGTGGCTATTAATGCCAGGGGCTAAACTCACTTTGAAAAAAGTTAACATTACAGCTGATTTTTGCCATCTGGGCTCATTTCGGGATATTATATTTTGACCTCGCTCTCACATCTTGGGTTATGAGGTTCGCATATAGGATTTAAATTGTAACCCAATGTTCATTAAACGAGGCGTTCAACATGGAGCTTAGCATTTTACATACGATTTGGTAACTTATGTCGTTGAGACAAGAGGATGGACGTAGTTCGGAGGCTTTCGAGATGTGGGCGTGGAGACGAATGGAAAAAGTACGGAGTATGGACGGAAGGAAAAACAAACGAATAATTACTGGTAGGGGCGAGAGAGAACGTTGATGGGAGGAATTCAATGTAGGCAGGAAAAGTGAATGTAGGGAATGTTGAGGGAGGCAAAGGAATGCTGAAGATTGGGATATATAGAGGAGAGGATGTTGATTGAATTAGGTGGAGGGAGGAATAGAATATAGGCTTCTTGGACGGAATGAATGGAGGTAGGAAGTATGTGGAGTTAAAGGATGGTTTATTATTGTACTGAGGGGTTTTAGATTATTTATTGAGTTTGCATTAGGAGGGGCTTGGGAGTGCAGTGTTCTTAGTCCCTGGATCCATCTGAAAGTAACCTTTGATCGTTAGGCTGCTTATAATAATGATGCCGGGAGTACACGGTCGATGGGAAAGACGGAGGATGAAGTATTGTTACGCCGGCCTCAAGCAGAACGACCCACTGTTTCTTTTATTATTACAGACACCAGGAGGTATGTGTACTCGCCCTTCGTCGTTAAATGGGCTGCTTCGAAAAAAAATTGAAACGCGTCTCCCGAACATTCCTCCGGCATAAAATTCCACCGTATATCTCGGAATTCAAATTTCCGCGTGCCCTCAAAGAGAGGAAGAGGGGGAATACGGGGAGAAGACACCCCTTTTACCCTTTTCCGTTCTCTCTCTCTCTTCTTGCCCCCGCTCTCCTTCGGACCGACGCTCGAAATCGACCCGTGGAACGTAATGGATAGGGGTGTGGGGTGAGGGGGGCCTAAGGGGCCCCCGCCGTCACGTGATTTGTGGGCCCAGGGCACCCGGGGTCACATGATTTGGTAAAAACGCCACCCGTGCGTGTAGCGGACAAGTATGTGCCCTCCCTCCCTCTACCTCTCTCTCTCCTTCTCGAGAGGGCGAAAGAAAAGAAGGGTTCTATGGAGGTTCTCCAAATGGTGAGATAGCTTTCTCCAGCTTTTTTTGTATTTGTATTCGTGCAAAAATGAAAACTCGCCTTATCTCTGCCCACGAACCAATATTCGAAGACGGAAGAAGACCTTGGAACTTCTTGATCAAATTTTGCATATGCATTGAGCCTTATATTGATAGAGTGTGGGAGGAGCCAATCGATTTATAGATTCTTGGAGGTTTTGTGAGAATATAGTATATATATTTTATAATATATATATATATATATATATTGTTATGTATGTTAAAATAGAAATATATAAAAACACATATGAATATTAGTGGGAACCATATACTATTCCAGTGAACAAATGTTGAAGTAATTTCTCACCTTTTTTATTGGGTGCATTTTTTTATCTAGGGTTCTTTTTTGAGCACGAAGCCCCGTAGCAGTTTATTTTCAACGTTACATACGTGCCCTTGAAGACGTTTCATTTCGGGATCAGAAAACCAACTCAAAAGGCTGCTTTTCACCTTAAGAATTATGAACTCTCCATGCATATCTTACCACACTGTCCTCTCGTCCCTCTTTCGCGTCAGGTTCATTTATTGTTTCTCACACTCGGCTCTTCGGATCCCGAGAATTCTTATATTTTTTATCAATTGAGTCTCTAGCGTAAGCCCGCTGGCCTTCCAGGTCTTCATCTTTCTCTCTGTATCTTTATCTCTCAAGCCATTCCCTCTGCTTCCCTCACCTACATATATCTGTTTAATTCGCTCTCATCCAATCTTATCTCAACATGACCAAATCAATGTATAGTTTTTCTTTCAAATTATTGTCAATTATCAACGTATCCACTCCACATTCTTTAATTACCCTCTCTCTCTTCTCCGTGGTGAACCTCTCATAACCTGATGAAGCTGGCTGCAACCCCCCCGAAATATTAGCGAGTCATTTTTTTCATTTGTGCCCATCATTTTTTTACGTAAATGTTTTAAAACGACACAAGGGTGGAGTTTCTTGTCACTCATAAGAAAACAAAAGAGCTGGGAGCGCAAAAAGGAAAGAAACTCACTCACTCGAAATAATAATTTTTCAGTGGAAGGGAGAGCGTGTACATACAAGAATATACATAAAATTGTGAAAAAAAAACAGTTTTAATCCACACATTTTAATTTTTTTAAATCGAGTGTGTCAAAAAAATAAGCGCTACCATTTTTTTATTTCGGGAAAGTTTTTATTCGCAGATTCCATACAGTGCGACATTTGCAAAGAATAGATGCGCTGAAGACGTGGCCGCAAAAGACCCACGCGGGAGGAATCTTAATTGCGAACGCCAACTGCTTTGATCTTCCTCGTTTCACCATGTCTTATAACTTTCATTCAGCGACTTGCGACCAACCAGTTTGGCCGAAAGGTCGCCGAGAGCGCTGATTCATCCGACAACATTAGAATCTCAGACGCCTGCGTTGCTTGTGTGTGATGCTATTGTACTAACTGCCTGTTTACGGTACACCCTCATGAATAGAGTGTCCAGGGTTTTTTTCTGCAAAATTATTCTTTAAAAGCGCCCATGCTGAAAAAAGAACATTATTCAAAAATATCCCTTCGATGAAGTTTTAAATATATAGGGAAGCAAAGAAAACGTGTGTGATTTGGTCGAATGAAAAAAATGAAATAAAATAAATGGGTTAATTCTTTTAGAACGCTGTTCATCATTCAATAATCTCGCTCAGGTTTTGAATTGAATAATTATAATAATATGTTATGCATGTAAAATTAAACTTTGAAAACTTACCCAAAATTTGGTTTGTTCGTTTCCTTTATCGATTTATAACTGTTTTTCCATTAATTACACCTTTTTTTACTTGGTTATAACTGCTACCAGTTTTGTAATATCCATGGAAACAATGTTAACAAATGTCGAATTCCAAATAAACAAGATGGCGTGTTTCAGGAATGGGATTTTCCGTGCACACAAGCGGAACGAAAATACACACTCCATGTAAAATATGCAGTTTGTATTACCATTTTACTCCCGGGAGCCTCTGCGATCCTCAAGTTTCATTTTCCAGTGTTCCTGCAGTCAGTACATTGTCAGTTTTGAAAAAATGAACGCTTGTTCTAAATTAAGTGCATTAGATTTTCATTAAAAACGTCTAATCTAGGATTGGGAAAGACTACTCGGAAAAATCCATTGATTTATAGTTATTTTTAATTCCACTAGAAAATTCATATGCATAGAATGAACATTCTGATATTATTTATTTTAAATGAAGTCATACCTACGCCATGCTTCATATATAATGTGCGACATATAATCTGCTCTTCAGTTGACTCTCAGTACTCGTGGTATGGCACTTACGTAGTGAACTCTGTCGTGACGTCTTAATGCTTTTCGGCCCAATCGCTTGAGGATATATTTCCACTTGGATTATGACGACTACTATATTATTCCAATGTTCTACCTTGCTCAAAGGAAATAAATGAACTTTAGGAGTACTACTGCGATGTTTTTTTATTATGCACAAGTAGCTAAAAGGCGTAAATCTTTCTATTATTGCTTGGTCATCTCAAATTTAGGATGAAACAGCGCCCATGCCTAAACCGCTGAAAGTTGATGATGATGATGCACAAGTGATGCCCAGTGATGCACGGCCTTGCTCTACACAACAGATATTTTCCCAGCTTGCGTGCCTCTGTGGGAAAATTCTCGCGAAATTTAGAAATTCCTTCGTCTGTGTGAATCATGTATATAATGTCTTCATAAGCTACTACCACTCGAAAAAGGCTGTTGACATTCACGGTCGTAGCGAGAATGGTTTAGTGTTGGTGAAGTTGGCACAGGAAATGGCTGGGATAGTTTCACGACGCTCTGGAGAGTCCGGGGTGCACAATTAACCACCCAATGGCAACAGGGGTAATGCTTTCAACTTTCGCACATTTTTTCAAGAGTATCATAGTTGATAGTGCTAGATAAAGTCAGTATGACACAAATAAATACATATATTTTGGCAAAGAAATAATTACTCTACGAAATATCAAATACCGTATACATTCATAAATCAGTTCAACATTGCGGTCGCTGAACGTGGATAATGTCTAATCCTAAGGAAAGCTGCAGAGTGACATTATGAAACTGTTTCTGATAATAAATCGCAGCATTTTTTCCGAAGGAAGTGTAAAAAACTGCCACAGAAATATTCTATGTCTCATGAGTCAGGTACGCCATTCCGCATGGGCGAGATTCTGCATGGTTTGAGAGCTCCGTGATCTGTGGTTTGTTTAGGGTGCATGGAAGGGGTTGGGGTGGAGAGAGATGGAGAGAGGCTGCCTCGAGGGCGAAATTACTTATCATCGTCATCTCTGCCTCCCTCGCGTGTGACTGCAGAATCCCAGGGAAAGACACAGTATCTCACGCGAATGTATCGTGTTTCCTTCATTTCGCGGAATAGAGCAACGGGGGGGGGGGGGAAGGCAGGCAGGCAGATGGTTTGTGTGCGCAGCGTGTGTTTACAAAAGAGGAGCGATGGTGAAGGAAACCGTTCTGCGATGCACACGAAATGTCTTGAGAGTCGGCGTCGAGACAGAGCAAAACAAAACAAAAGAAGGAAAAAAGGATAAGAACTTTCAGGACGATTTTTCAGACCTATAACGCCGTCGAGCTTCCCGAAAGAGGGGAATTCCCGAAGAAATAAACAGTGAAAGTGCCCTTTCTTTGTTTTCCTTTTGTTATTGTTGTACGTCACGTTTATTCATGAAAATACGCCCGACGGCATTGACAAATCATACCCAGTGTGTTTCATAGGAACGGAGGAAAAGGAATCACCGTTATCATCATAGGTAATGCACATGTATGTTTGGATGTATACTCGTATATGTGTGTGTGTATACACACACTCGTATATAGATACAGATAAATACACATATCTGATGGCGAAGGTCGTGCTGTAGAAACGTCAACTACATATGTGAGTGTCCTTTCTTTGTGTTTCTAATTGTAAAAAATTCCACATCTGTGTGTTTATACATTTGTGTGTTTATATATTAACGCCGAAGAGCGTTCCATTTCAAAGATATATATATATATATATATATTCAAACTTGAAAATCCCGCCATACGGCGCACAAATATTCATTCAAACATAGAAATAGGTATAAGGAAAGGGGATAGGAAAACACATAAAAGGCGAACACAGGACATGTGGGGAAGGCGGTTTTTGAGCAGATCACGAAAGTAAAAATATTTCCTTATCAAATCCCGGATAAATATTTTTACTTTCGAATATTTTTACTTTCGTGATCTGCTCAAAAACCGCCTTCCCCACATGTCCTGTGTTCGCCTTTTATGTGTTTTCCTATCCCCTTTCCTTATACCTATTTCTATGTTTGAATGAATATATATATATATATATATATATATATATATATATATATATATATATGTTATATATATCTTATATACTATATATCTCTAAAAAAATATATGTATATATTTTCTATAAATATCCTATACATATATGTATATATACACACACACAAACATTCACATACATAGGACTATACATCCAAGCATGCATGTAAATACCTATTTATTGCATATGTGTGCATTAATATATATATTTATTGCGGGTCGCGGGTTCGATTCTCGGGCATTCTGGGCACCTGCAGCTCCACCCAAGCTAGTTGATTTTTCGTGTACCAGATCTTCCTGGGAAACCATAACCGGCACAGGGAAAGGAACTGGCCCCCCTTACCCTGATGTGTGAATATTCACACGCAGTCGGGCTTGGTACATGGGTGAGCTCTACCATCACCTACTAAACCGACCTTCGGGTTGATTACTGTGTTTATGGTTGATATATATTAATATAAAAAGCTTTGACAGCAACAAACAATATAAGAACACATAAAAAGAACAATCGTTCGTTATTTCTTGATAATTTCAACGGAATTGAGCTCCGTCTTCATCAGAAGATGCGGATTTGCAAGGGAACATCTTAGTTTACCCATTAATTAAATTCCGACTTGAAACTGAAAAGACCTTTATACGTAAATTTCAAGAAACTGTAACAGTAACTTTAACGGAGTCACCCGCTATGTGTGCATTATAATGCAACCATTTCAGAGAGTAAAAATCATTCGCCTTGACCGGGATTCGAACCCGGATCCCACGATATCCGGCCGAGTGCTTTAACCAATTAAGCCAGCGAGACGTCCTCTTACACTCTGAAATTTTGGGGGCTAGACGTCTTATCTTAATGGGTCGACAAGCACTCAATCATTTTGCCCCACACAGACTTTTTCCTGCATGGTTTTAGCCGCTGGTGTACTTCCTTTGTTCGTATTCCTATTACGTATGTTTCCGGATTGTCTGTTCATGATCCTTGACGCTGGTTTTGGGACCCTTACATAATTAATCATATCTCATCGTATTAGCAAGAATGGAGTCGGCACGATTTCGTGCCGACCACCTTCTTCAATGATTACGCAATCGAATTTAAGAAAATATTCGTGATCCATTTCTCCCGGTGTCGAATGCGGAACTTTTGAGGAGATCGTTCTCCACCTCCCGCTCTCAGAATTAGTCCGCCGTATTTTCTCTTCGAAATATCGCGTTTGGCCTTGATCGTTACGGCTGGTTCATTCGGGTAATGGGCAATTTCGGGCCGTCGTCCAATTTCCTCGTCTGAAATAATTGCCCTCATTCTTTACGTCTCACACGGGATAGGGCTTCACGCGTCTGGTTGGAATGATAGACCCAAAGTCTCCTTCAAAAGTACCGGGACATGCTACTTCGGCAGGTTTCAATCACTTGGGTGTCCTCATGTGACTCCTGTTCATTATTGCGCCACGCTCATAATTCATCTTTAGTTATGTTCGTACATAATCCATCTGTTGAAGGTAGGTTTTGGCTGTACCCGAAATTCTGCTGCATATATTTTCGTAAGAATCCTCATAGTTTCCACGCATGCATTTTATTCTTCAGTTCCACGTGGTTTCTACCTGCTTTCATGCCATCCAAAAACCTTTATTTAATATTAGTTTTTAGGGAATGCGACCGACTGCCGAGATAATTTTTCGACACTATGGACACGGTAGATAATTTATAAGAGTTGCAATGTTCAGGGAATGGAGGGAAACCCGGCGTCGGCATTACTCTTAACTGCAATCTGTACGTTTTTCGGGTTCCCCCCGCGTTGACTTGTGTCTACACAACTCAACGCGGGGGGAACCCGAAAAACGTACAGATTGCATCTCATCACCGCAGAAGCCTTCGCAGTAATTACTCTTAACTACTGGCGCCAAGGGGTCCAAAACGTAACGTTCCATCAGAAACACGGCACACTCTCTTTGAAGTGCTCTCTCCATAAAGCAACCAAGAAGCGATCGGAATACCACTGACAATTCCTTGGCACTAAACAGAAGACAAACTCGGACCATCCGGAAGCAGTACACAAGACATCGATCGCACCATCCCGATCCTCAAACTTTTTCTCTCTTCTTCATACCACTTTACCCCTTTGCGTACCGGAGATTTTCTGATTTTGTATGAGGGTCTTATCAGCATCCCCACCTGTCCCCAAATAATTTCCTCCTTCACCCGCAACTTCTGCCTTCTTCGGTTTTCCCCCAAGAGCGCCTTCCACTCTGCCACCACAATATTTAAAACTTACCTCGTTGCTCCAACTCCCGCTCCAAATTATTTCATCTATTCTTCTCCGCACCACACGTCAACGTACAATATGCGCTTCTGCCAATTTCACCTCTTGCGTGATTTCGCCAAAGATGTTACACGTATCCATCCCATTCTTCCTTTTCATGTATATTTAACATTTGGATGGCACAATAGAACACAAAAATAAAATAGATAGCACGTAAAAGGTCACTCACATTTCAGAAAGTTTAAGCTTTCAGCCTTCTCTCTGGCCTGCTTCAGGCTCTGGAGTCTGACCTGAAATATATATATATATTATATATATATATTATATATATATATTATATATATATATATATATATATATATATAATATATATTTCTATACAGCAAGGTTAAGTTATTATCGGGAAATAAGAAGGCAAGATCTGTGCTAACAGTTAAAGATAAATGGGGTAAGATAATAGTTGAACCAGGAAAAATTCAAGAGAGATGGAAGGAATATATAGAAACACTCTATGGTAAAGAACTTAGGCCGACAAAGTTAGACATAGAAAAGGAACATGACGTAGAAGAAGATAGCTTAGGTCCAGGCATACTCGACGATGAAATAGAAAGGGCATTAAAGGAGATGAAAGCAAATAAGGCCGTGGGGGTGGACAATATTCATGTAGAAATGTTGAAATGGTTAGGGAAAGGTGGGAAGAAGGCCATATATGGACTGATTCGTAGTATCTATGAAGAAGGAATCTGGCCGGAAGATTTTGTGAGATCGGTGTTAGTTCCTATTCCAAAAAAGGCAAAGGCTTCGTCATGTGAGGATTACAGAACAATAAGTTTGATATCCCACGCAGCTAAAGTTGTTCTCAGGATCATCAACAAAAGGATAGAGAGTAAGGCAAATGATTACTTAGGGGATGATCAGTTTGGGTTCAGGAAAGGAAGAGGTACGCGTGATGCCATTGCAGTAATGAGATCACTAGTTAAGAGGAATATAGAATACAATCAGGACGTTTTTGCCTGTTTTGTAGATTTCGAAAAAGCCTTTGATAGAGTGAATTTGGGAAAAATTAATGCGTGTATTGCAGAAAATAGGAATGGATTGGAGGGACAGGAGACTGATCCGCAACCTGTACATGTCTCAGACTGCTCAGGTGCGAGTGGGGAACGGAGAGTCCGGATGGGCAGTGTTAGAAAGAGGGGTAAGGCAGGGTTGCCCATTGTCACCGGTACTGTTCAACGTATATGTAGAGGAAATGATTAAAGAGGCATGGGAAGAACTGGAGGTAGGAATGAAAGTCGGAGGGGAATTCGTAAAATCGGTTAGGTTTGCTGATGACCAAGCATTAGTTGCTCAGTCAGCCAAGGGGTTGCAAGCATTGTTGAGTGAATTGGAGGTTCAGTGCGATAAATATGGGATGAGAATCAATATTAATAAAACAAAGGTTATGCGATTTTCCAGAAAGAAAAAGGCTAAGCTAAATATTAAAATAGGCGGGGAAAAAATAGAGCAGGTAGAACAGTTTACATATCTCGGAAGTGTTTTGGACCAATACGGTCAAAGTGGTAGGGACATAAGGAGAAGAATTGCGCTAGGCAAGGAGGCTTTCTCAAGCAGGAGGGAGTTGATGACGGGGACGTTGAGTAGGGATGTTAAGACAAGACTCGTTAAAACTCTGATATGGAGCGTAGCTATGTACGGCGCGGAAACGTGGTCGCTGAAGCAGGAGGATAGACGTAGATTGGAGGATTTTGAAATGTGGGTGTGGAAAAGAATGGAGAAGCTGAAATGGACCGAAAACAAATGAGGAAGCACTGGAGATGGTGCGTGAGGAGAGGGCTTTGTTGAGAGAAATCCTATGGAGGCAGGAAAAATGGATGAAAGGCGTATTGAGCGGTAGTGGAATGTTGAAGAGGGTAATAGAGGGGAGAATGTTGGGCAAGCGAGGTAAGGGTAGGAACAGGATAGGGATGTTGGACGGGATGAAGGGAGGAAAGAAGTACACCGAGATGAAGAGGGACCGGATATAGATTAGTTTGCTGGGTGGGGAGTCACAAAATGTTTATTTGATAGTTGTGTCCATCCAAAAACCTACCTTAACCGGTAGATTACCTAAATATATATATATATATATATATATATAATTATTGGTAACACAGGCCTACAAAAAAAAATTTTTTTTGGTGCCAGGAATCTTTGTGATGATTTCAACTATATTTGTAGAGCTGAATCCAAATATGAAATCCGTTTTTATTTAACAGCTCTACTTTTTTAGATATGGCACATCTTACGATTAGTTGTTTTAATATTTGATATATTCCGGAAAATAATTTTCAAAGTTAAATAAATCTATAAGTATACCAATTTATAACCACTCTGGGGTGTTCCTTTTATTTTCAATAAACTGTCAATAAGTTTTATGTATATTTCTATGTTGTAGGCCAATGAGATAATTATTAATATAATATTCCCTTATCATCACGTAGAAGATTTTTTATCCGTAAGTAACAACATATCTATATCTTGAAAACTATAGCTGATAGGAAAAAACTAGTGTCATAGTTGGATTCAGCACCCCAATTGTTCTTTAAATTAGCATTAAAAGCTCCGGCACCAAAAACACTGTTGGCTTGTGTAATCTACCGGTTTTGGATGGACACAAGCTACCCAACGGTAGAGCGATAAATCCCTTGCCTCCTAACAAAACACAACCGGACGCTCAATATCCCTATCCTATTTCTAACCCTTCTTCGTTTGTTTTACATTCTTCCCTCTATCACAGTCTTCAAAATCTCATCACCAATCAAAATGCTCTGCCACGCAAAGATGCGTCGCTTACATGGTTGTTCAGCGTGTATTGAGAAAGTTCGCATAAAATTTGAAGGGCATGAAGCAGTTTATTTCTTACATATAGCATGCAATGGAATACATTACATTCATTTTAAGTTGCGAATTTTTACTCGATGAACGTTAATTTCGCCCATGGACGATATTTGAAATTCACAATCGCTGGCAGTTAACATGATGAGTGGCGATTTAAAATAAAAAAAAAATTAGTTCGTCTCTAGATACGATATAGACCCTTAATCAGCCTATAATTTACTTTTATTTTCATTTAGCAGTAAGCATTTTGTCGCAATTTAACCGTTTCCCACAGCAGTTTAAAACATATTTGGTTCAGTTATTTTTTTGTTTATAAAACACTTCAAGTTTGGATGACCTAAATATTGCAGCTGTATAAATTAAATCGGGAAATAAGAACTGATATATTTCAACGATCTGCATATGAGATTGTCACCCAACTGAAGTTTAATGTTCCCTACACGAAATATGGAGGCATTTTGTTTTTTTTTTAATCTTACGCGCCCAACTAACAAAAAAGAAGCGGTGATCATCCGGCCGTAGTCGGATTTGAAGGCTTGTGCTAGTCCGTGAAGTGCTAAATCATTCGCACGGGTGCACTCGAGGATGCTGATATGCGCAAAGAGTAGTCGAACGCAAACGCTAATTACGGAGTTGAATGACCTCCGTCGATGTGGAAGTGGAACTGCGCGATATTTAATTTCTAATATCGACCTGCAATACAAAGGAATACTAGAGGCGACGACGTTACCTACTGTATCGACGTGGCGGTTGCTATGGAGAACTGTCATCAATATACCAGATATGCAATATATATATATATCCAGACAATATATCATATATCCAGATATGTTAACCATTGCTAACATCGTCTTATTATGTTTCCCATATTAGGAATATCATATTGTCTGTCTGTATCCATCTAAAACCTACCTTTAAGGGTAACCTGCCAAAATAATAATTGTGGAAATACCATCTATTTCGCCACATCGACGCCAATTGTCGTCGTCAATGCATCGGTTCCTTAGAATTTACCTTGTCGACTTGGTTGAACTGAAACAAGAAGAATCGTATATCCTTATAATCGGAAGCCAGGGAAGCCCCTCCTCCCCCCATCGGCACCCGTTCCTCTCCCGTCTCAGATTCGGGAATGCCGCTGGTGTGTGGCCAACCGGTGCGGCGAAGTGTTTGATATCGCCCCATCGAGGGGCCCCTCTT
Organism: Hetaerina titia; assembly: GCA_037158775.1. Lineage (NCBI taxonomy): Eukaryota > Metazoa > Arthropoda > Insecta > Odonata > Calopterygidae > Hetaerina > Hetaerina titia. Next base: position 1,367,243 of record CM073769.1, read on the forward strand.
TTAATTGGAGCGGGCCGAGAGAAGGCCGAATTTCCAGCCGATGGTGCTGCTGCCGTGCGGGGGGGGGTGGGGGAATGAATGGCCAAGGTTTGTGGGGTAGGTTGGTCGTTAACGGCGGCGATTATCGGGGTAGTAATAATCTCTTTTCTCTCTCTCAGCAACCCTGTCGGTGGTCTCCCCACACCCCTTCCTTCGTTTTCGATTCGACATGGGTCACAACCCTCCAACACACTACCTCCCTTCCATCCTCCTCAAACCGCACGGGGGACATGTAATATCATTTACACAAGTCTCGAAGTCAAGTCTCGAAGCAGTCACCTGCGAATCGAGAATCGAAAGGAGACGAAAGCGTTCGTTTATTTTATGTTGGCGGCATTACCGTCGCTGTCATGGCAAGTTATGACGAGACTTGAGTTGGGATAGTTTTACGTCGCTCCGTCCGCCATCTATTGAATGTCACATTTTCCACTCATCCGCACGCCTATGGACTGCATTTTGGAAAAGGTAGTAAAGGTCAAGTTTCGCCCTTGGTCGTCACCGCTTTCGCGTGTCGCTTTACTTAGCGATTCGTGTTAAATCTTCGGGATGTCAAACTTCAATGCTACCTTATGGCATCGGACGGATAAATCCATGAATTCTTGGAAATCAAATGTTTGCGTGTGTTTACATATTTATACACATAAACCATAAACACAGTAATCAACCCGAATGTCGGGTGATGGTAGAGCTCACCCATGTACCAAGCCCGCCGGCGTGTGAATATTCACACATCAGGGTAGGGGGGCCAGTTCCTTTCCCTGTGCCGGTTATGGTTGCCCAGGAAGATCTGGTACCAGAAAAATCAACTAGCTCGGGTGGAGCTGCAGGTGCCCAGAGTGCCTTGCCCGGGAATCGAACCCGGGAACTTTTATATATATATATATATATGCACACACATTTTTTTACTCACACACACACACATATATATATACATATATATATATATATAATATATAATTATTTATATATTCATTTTACTCATACATACATATCTACAGATATTATATATATATATATATATATATATATATATATATCTTCTTTTATACATTTTTTAAGGTAATCTACCGGTTAAGGTAGGTTTTTGGATGGACACAACTATCAGATACACATTTTGTAACTCCAAACAAAACCCAATCCAGCAACCTCATCTACATCAGGTCCCTCTTCATCTCTGTGTACTTCTTTCCTTCCTTCATCCTGTCCAACATCCCTATCCTGTTCCTGCCCTTTCCTCGCTTGCCCAACATTCTCCCCTCTATTACCTTCTTCAACATCCCACTACGGCTCAATACGCCTTTCATCCATTTTTCCTGCCTCCAGAGGATTTCTCTCAACAAACCCCTCTCCTCACCCACCATCTCTAGTACTTCCTCATTTGTTTTCCTTTCGGTCCATTTCACCTTCCCCATTCTTCTCCACACCCACATTTCAAAAGCCTCCAATCTACGTCTATCCTCCTGCTTCAGTGACCACGTTTCCGTGCCGTACATAGCTACGCTCCATATCAGAGTTTTTACGAGTCTTGTCTTAACACCCCTACTCAACGTCCCCGTCATCAACTCCCTCCTCCTTGAGAAAGCCTCCTTGCCTGGCGCAATTCTTCTCCTTAGGTCCCTACTACTTTGACGGTGTTAGTCCAGAACACACTTCCGAGAAATGTAAACATCCATTCTCATCTTGACAAGTTTTCACTCTTGGTGTGTCTGACGACTTAATATATTTCCATTTTTTCACATTTCTATCGATCTTTTTCTTTCGATCGACCACTTTCTATCTTCTGAATTCGTTTCATCCTTAACGTTCGATGTTCTTTCGGTGCATTTCTGTTAGCACTTCGACTTAGGTGACAGCCATTTCAAATCCTTGATTTTTTTGCCACCAAATCTTAAATAACAAGTCCATTTCCATCAATTTTTTCTCGTTTCTTTTTCTTTGTCCCTCTTTTCCGTTAGCACACGTCTTACCTTTTTTCCTTTTATTGTGACCTGTGCTCGCCGAAGATGAAAAATGCGTCACAATCATATCATATTCAGATTGAGACCATAACCCCACGTATGTTTCCCATTACCTACATTAATTACGTGCTTCTCTTTCGCTGGGGAGGTTTTGTCTTTCGCGGGGTAATTCTGCACCGTTCCCGATGGTTCCGCAGAAGATAAAACCTCCGCGAAAAGCGAAGTCTGCCTGCATGCAATGCTTCCCTCCACCGTTCGTGTGTGTGTGTGTGTGGACAGTGAATGGAATCGCCTCCACAAATCCCCCTCTCTTCATCCTCCTCCTCCTTCCCTTTATGGGAACTTCCTGGATCCGCTCCCCCCCCCCCCGGCAGCCAGGTTAGCGACCGCCCCCCTCCGCCGACGCCTTAACCCCTTCAAGAGTGCATACCCTCCCCACAATCCCCAGGCCTCTGCTCCCCTCCGTCGCCATGCCGATAACGGGGTTCTCATTCCAGTGGCATTAAGACGGGAACATGACGATTCCCCTCTCCGTCCTCGGGGTGGGCTCCTCCTATACCTTTGGGCCCTGCGCCTGGGCGAAGTTGGTGTTTGTCCCAACCTAACAACCCTCCACCCACCACCCCAAGGGGTGTTCCTTGCTGGAACTGGATTTCTCGCGGGGAATTGGGCGTGACGTAGGCGGCGAACGATTGGAGGGTGGAAATATCCGCGCGCCTATCATTCAAGTGAATGTTGTGTGTCGATGCGAGCAGGAGCCCATCTTGCCAATTTCAGGGAATCGGGAAATTGCTCTATTTTAAAGTAACGGTACGTACTATATTTTGGAAGTGAAATGCGCTAGGGTATGTATAAAAGGGATGAACTTAGTGCTGAACATTAACGTTGTTTAACGAGCTATATATCGATAACTTGCTGAAAATATTACAGACGTCCTTGGCGATTATGTGGGGATGAGTAAATTATATTCACTAACATTTTTGCTGCATTGTATTAATGTATTTAGTCCATAAACAGCATAAAGTCAATTGCATTTGACAGATATAAAAGAAAATACGAATAATTTCAATAAGAACTTGACAGAATGAAAGAAAAATGACATTTTAAAACCGTTGTATAGTAAAAAGAGACGTTTCAGGCGTGAAATGGTGGAATATCATGATTAATAAAAATTGGCAATTTTCCACAAAGTAAAATTTTAATACTAAATTAAGTATTAAAATTTTATTTTGTGGAAAATTGCCAATTTTTATTAACTGTTGTTGACAATGGCTCCGATGTCTTATTTTTTTTAAATGCATAAAAGGAGATCGCTTTTTTAATAAATGGGCAACTGCGCCGTGTCTTTGCTCCTTTTTAGGAAAACTCTGTTTAAAAGGGTAAATATACGTCATCTGCAGAGATGTGGAATTCTGATGTGCAGAACGCTTGGCTGCATGTACTACTCCCTGCCCTCAGGTGGTTGGGAGTTTCACATTTACATCCGAACCTGGAAGCTTCCAAGATGGGGTGGAGCAGGGGATTCGGAACAACCGGTTGTTAGCTCAACTTCAGTTTAATTAATAGCATTTAATATAGAATAATTAATGGCATTTGATGAGCTCAATTTCTCTCTAGGTTACGTTTCCTACTGATGTGTATTCGAAATTTTTAAAGGTGAAATGATTCCTTATATGGAATGATTCGCCAGCTGATTCCTCTTAACTACTCATCGTGGTCTCGCTTGTCAAGGAAAATATTGGTATTCAGCATTCTATCGTTTAAAGATAGGTTATGGTTGGACACCGAAATTTCTTTGAAAAACACCTACACTTCTTAGTTTCGCCCAAGACACAACCCAACATCCTACTCTACAACAAGGCCCTCTTTGTCCCGCACACTTCTTTCCGCCCTTCGTCCCGCCCAACATCCCTAGCCTATTCCTGCCGCTTCCTCGTTTGCCTAGCATTCTCCCCTCTATTCCAGTTTCCAACATCCATATGCTTTATCAAAATGCTCTGCATCGATCATTCCTGCCTCTTTTCGATTTCTCCCAACAATTCACTATCCTCTCCCTCCATTTCTCCTCCCTTATCTTTGTCTTGCTTTCCCTACATTTTTACTTTTTCCATCAATCTCCACATCCACATTTGAAAAACCGCCAATTTACGATATACTTCCTGAGTAGGTTAACTGTTTTTCGTGTTCCAGTTTATGTCCCTAATTTTTAGTGTTTATCTTATGCTTCCTTTTCTTTCGCAACTTCATTACATTAATTTTCTTATCATGGATTCCCATCCTCAAACCTAACCACAGTGAATCCTTGATTCCTTCATCAATGATTGCAATCCTTTGTCCGACTGGTTAACCACCGCGTTGATTATCCGGCGCCTGAATCATTCGACGGGAAGGAAATGGCCATCTTCATTACTCTGGACGCCGATGTTGACGTCAAGTTGCTCCAGGTGTACTCCCCGCCTTCCCTCGTACTTTACCCGAAACCAGGCATTTTTGGAACTATAGTATTCCAAAAAGCACTGATTCGAGAACTGAGCAAAATATAAAGAAAATTCCCCCGGTTCGCGATGAAAACTACCATGCGAAGAACGGAGAATGTAAAAAAAAACACAGTGAATAGGTAAGGTAACCCGGGAAGGTAACCTTGGACGCACTTGGAGGCTTGGCGCCTAAATTAGTTTTTGCTGGATCGAAGCAAGTTTGATTCATTTGCCTATTTGGTAAATGTTACATATTCTCCACATTATTACTCTCAAGCCGTTCACTGATGCTTTTGTAAATATGCCCACCGTGTGTCGAATATGGACAGGGTGTCAACCTCATAAATCTCTGCTACTTGATAATTTTTTAGTGTCGAAATGTTTCCTAATTTTGAGGCATTAATTCATTATTTTTAGAAGTGACACTCCTAGCGGCATCAATACTAAATCTTTTCCCTTATTCTCCTCTCCAACTTCGGCTTGAATTCTCTGCCGGTTCAAGTCCTGATTCCCAATTAACGAAGTTACTAAACTTTTTCCATTAGGCTCGTGTTTGCCTGATTTTTTGTACTTTTCACTCTCCCCCCTCTTTTCTCCTTCCGTCGACCGCCATTAATAGGCTTTTCTCGCTTCGGACTTATTTTTCGCGACTTGAAAACTTCCACTTCCAACCTTATATATTTTTCCTCTGCCGTGCGTACGGTTTGAATGCCGGACATGGGTCGTGTCATGTCGTGCTTTTCGCAAAGAAAAAGGGGTGTGCAATTTTTTTGGGAAACGGGCCTACCAACTTCAAAAATTTATGACTATGTATGCGTTTAGCTTTCACTGGGCGGAGATAATGATCTCAGATTCTCAGAATACGGTAGTATGTAATGGCTTCTTTCGTCATAGGACATAGTATAGCATTCGTCATCGGCAAAAATAACGAGTATATTCACTCGAAAAATATATTAGATACAAATTGTTCATACTACATTGTTCACTCACGCGTTTTACTGCAGCAAAACTTTCATAATTAATGTTACATTTTGCATTAATAATTTATTATCTGGCGCCTTTAGTCCCGAAAATGTAATGTGCCGAATGCCTTTTCAGAACGTAATTATGAAAACTTATTTCAATATATGTATGTTGAACAATTGAAATAAACGATACACAAGTATAGCATAACTTTTAATATGGCTGGAAATTAGCATGCCAAATGCCCATTTGAATGTAAATATGAACCAAGTTAACTGGGAGAATACGATTAAACTCTGGCTGTCGGTATGTGTCTAATACCGAGGGGCAGTGTTCACATTAATCAGTTGCGGACAGTGAGTGGTTTCTGATATATTGTGGTTTCAATGAAGATCGTTTAGATAATTAAAACTTCTTATGTTGGGCGTTGTAATGGTTTACCAACAAAGGTGGAAGTGGCCTTGCTTGTTCAATGGCGAGCAGTGCCTCCTCCTACTCAGATACCTCCAGGAATTTTTACCGCCTCAGAGATGTCATCAGTAATTTGTTCGAAATAAGGACTGATGTGATTGCTTTTTTTATTACCTGACATCATGGATGAACGTTGTGGAGGAATTGATCAAGCGTTGGAGGCTTGCGCCGATATCGTCAGAGATTCAAGCCGAATACTCTTGATCCCTTTCGCACGCGTATTTACTTACTTGCAGCGTTTCGGTCGGGGGTTGAAGAAGTTTTTGGGTTCCACCTGCACCCGCAAAGTGCCAACATTGATCGGTTCGCATCGAGGGACATTGTTCCTTGATGTCCACTGAGGTTCGATTTAAAGGGTGTAGTGCGGGTTTTTTTTCTCAACGCGCCCCGACGCAATGACCAACTTTTCAGGTTTAATAACTGACGAAAGTTTAAACTGGAGTTAACATGCTAGAGAGATATAGAGAAGTAAACTTTCCAGGATTTCCTATGGCCTAAACAAAGGTTGTAGATCAAGCAGTTTTAAAAAAGGCCCACTTTGGTAATTTTCAATCTCTAGTGTGTTATGGTATTACCTTTTGGGGCTCTTCTACGGGCGTTGACGAGTTATTCATCATGCAAAAAAGAGTTATTAGGTATATATGGCTAAAATTTCATAAAGGAAATCCATGCAAACCTCATTTTATAAATCTTGAAATGTTGACTGTAGTATGCTTGTTCGTGTATGTTTGAGAAAACATGTACATGTATGACAGCATTCCACTGCTGTGTTTCAAAATGGACCCATTTATTCTGGCATTAAAATGTGTAATCATTTGCCAGAAGAAATAAAAGATACCAACTCATATCAGATGTTTAAATTCAGGTTTAAATCTTTGTTTATCAAGAATTGCTTTTTTGACCTAAATGAATATTTTTCGTCAAGGTATGACAAGCGGTAGTTTTATTTTAACCATTTCTAAAAATATAAGTAATCATTTTTTGTTTTTTTTCTGTGGAATTTCTTATATTTTACCAATGTAAAATAGCAAGATTAAATAATATTAATTAATAAATTAAAGCCCGTTAAACCATTTTCCCCTGCCTTCCCTCGAAAGAAAAATCGTTTTCACACATCCGTTATGAAAGAACGAATTTTCGACTGTCATTTTGGTTTCAAAATGACACTAAAAACATATTCGTGCTTTAAAGTGACATTTTCATGATATAAGCGCGTGAAAAATTGTGCATATTAGGAAAATCACTTTTCTACAATTCATTTGGAAGATGTCTGAAAAGATAACGCCGAAAATACTTTTAACATATCAGTAGACCCTCCTTTCTCATCGGATCAACTTTCAAATTTTTCCCAAATGCTTTCCCTTTATCAGGTATTGGGATTTTGCGGGGTCGGCATAAATACCTCTTCAGCAATTACAATATCGGAATTAACCAAATCATTTTTTTCAATAAATCATTGTCTCAGTTGTCTCTTAAAAATTCGCTTCCTACGAAGTGCTTATCATACGTAGGGTGAACCAATCTTTTGTCGACAACTCAAGTAACCAGGAGATAATATTGAGGGTTCGCTACTATTTGGACGTTCGTACAAGAATAATTTGATATCTCTTCAATGAAATTACTAATTTTTAGACTGCTATTCGAAACCTCTTAAGGGGGCGACAACACATGTGTTGAGCAATTTCATTTCGTGACTTGTTTCCTAAACAGGCAGCCCTTGGTGGAACGTACTTGGTCTCGGAAAACATTTAATATACATAAAAATTATGTCTCGGTGTGTTATTTCCAAAGAGAGTTGAAACAAGTAAATTGGTCAAAATCATCTAGATTGTTAATGCAAGACAAAAAGGCGACAAAACAGCACTCGAAGCATCGAAAAAAAATGAATAATCAGTTTCCTTTTGCAGAGGAGCATCCTTTGGATGCAAATTTTATTCTTTTCGGAACATGTCAGTGTAACTTAGCGATGACATTTCTCTATTTATTTGTTTAACAAAAGCAAAACGTAACGATTTACTTAGTAATTTTCTAACACTCTCCCTTGATGTGAGTTTCACAACTCGAGAGCTTGATGAATCAATTTGCTGCGTCCCAAAATGGTAGATTCGCCCGATGTCATCGAAATCCATAAGGGTACCAAAACATACGTGCAGAATCATTCCCTTGTTAATATTATTTGTTCTAAATTGTGCGGTTTATATATATGTATATATATAATTATATATAATTAACTGCATATTAACCTAACCCATGTCACTCCCTTTCTTATTTACTTAACAAAAACAAAACGTTGTTATTCTTTAGGCGAATTGCGACAAACACCTTCGATGATTCTCTCCCTATGTCAACAGCCGAATCACGTCATCTCACCAGAATGCGGGTGATCTTCTAGACGCCCTTTTGCCGAAGTCCTGGCTAGCTGGAAGAAATTTACAAGAATTGTTTCGCTTTATACGTAGGATAGGATTTTCTAGGACCAACTAGCGGATCGTGCGCCCCCTCTCACGTCTTTTTTTTTCACGTGGCCCACGCCGCACGATTTCCGCACAGTTGGCGTCTTTATGATAGGTACCTGCAAGGAGAAGTGGGCGTCTTCCGCTTAGGGCAAAGGACGTCGGCGCTCTCTGGTGCGTGTGTGGATTCATTAAAACGGTCGCTGGAATTCTTCCAGGGAGTTTCTTGAAGCGGAGAGTCATCGAGCGGAAACTGTTCTCGGATTTGTTCATACCTAGCACTGCACACTGCCTGCCTGCCTGCTTCGGATTAAATTGAACACAAATGACTCCCCATTGGCGGAGAAATGTGTTCTTGCCTACGTTCAATGCAAATTTGGGTTGAGACACTTTCTATTTGTTTTTTCCTGCTATCTCCCGAAGCGAAATAAATAAAATAACATAAAAGTGCTAAAAGTTGATCGTCCTCCTAGGAGGCATACGAATTGCATTGTGACGTAGAGTTATCCTGTTAGCGATAACCGTATCTCGGTGTTGTGGGGTCCTCGAAACAATATCTTTATTAATCGAGGTACTCGTTCACCTCAGTAGTCGCAGCAGGTTTTATATGTAGATGATTTCGTCGAAGTAACGCAGAAGTGTTGGATAAAAACTTGGACAGCAACAAACAATATAGGAACACATAAAAAGAACACTCACGCGTTATTTCTTAATAATTTCGACGGAATTTAGCTCCGTCTTTCTCAGAAGAAACAGCCGTACTGGGTACTGTTAATAATATGTGAGTGTTCTTATATTGTTTGTTGCTGTCCAAGTTTTTTTATTCTACACTTATGCGTTACTTCGACGAATATATATATATATATATATATATATATATATATATATATATATATATATATATATATATATATATATAGGGCCCGGGTTCGATTCCCGGGCAAGCCTCTCTGGGCACCTGCAACTCCACCCAAGCTATGTGATTTTTCGGGTACCAGATCTTCCTGGGAAACCATAACCGGTACAGGGAAAGGAACTGGCCCCCCTACCCTGATGGGTGAATATTCACGCGCCGTCGGGCTTGGTACATGGGTGAGCTCCACCATCACCTACTAAACCGACCTTCGGGTTGATTACTGTGTTTATGGTTTATATATATCTATATATATGTAAATTATATATAAATATACAGATATATATGTAAATTATATAAATATATAACGTGACCTGAACCACCTCTTAATTTGTTTTATTTAATCGCACAATTCAAAATGTTTTTCAGAATCATAGTTCGAAATTCATGTGCAGCAATGACGCAGGATGTTTTCAAATTCCTTTAGGGTTCCTTTCGGACGTAATAAAATACCCTTTTCCGACGTTAATATTTCGACGTATGCCTGTATCACATAGCAGAGAACATGCTTTGTTTGTTGAATGGGCGTATTTTTCGTTGTTATTTTAATGTCAAAGAAGCATGTGGAATTGGTCTATCCTTTTTCACAACTGAAATACAACGTACACTAAGCTTGACCGAATGTGCGTAAACAAACACACCTTCCGTAGAAAAGCCACCTATTAATACCAGCTCTAGTAACGTCATAAGCTGAATCCCGGATGGTGTCATGTTTTGGCGCTGCCGAGAACGTATCCATTGCCAACGAAAAATGCACACAAAAATAAAACAACGTTGTCTTCAATCAAGATTTTTTATTTGAAGGTTTTTGCTAGTGCGTTTGGCATACGAAGGGTATTTATTAAAAAAAAGCATGTTCCTCATTCTGTGAACGAGATTCAAGAAGTTGTAAATCTAAAGCAAAAGTTCTGAGGCCTGTTCCGACGTGTGACGTGGCAACGCCGTGAGGGGAATAAAAAAAATCAAATGAGATTCACTCAGGGCATTCATTTGTCGAAGTGCCCGTGGCCATTCATTCAGATCCACTGTTTACGTGGATGATTTAATTAAGACGCATCGCTCCGTTGCAGTCCTTTCAGAAAGGGGCAGGACGACAATGCTGTCGCCGGTTTCTTCAACTCCCGCCACCTCCCCTTTTGTCCTCCTCCCCGACCCCATCCATGCCATGCCATACCATTCCCGAACCAAGCGATGCCACACTCCCACGTCGGACGTCATTGACCCAAACCTGATCTTCTGGTGCTCCTCGGAACGGCATAATCCGCACGCCGTGGTGGTTTTGTTATTACTGCCGTCGTAATAAATTATTTTTTAATTTGCGAGAGGAGTCGAATCCCGGGGAGTAATTAAATACACGTATACACCTCCGGATTTTCCGCATTCGCACATCGACCCTGCGCTACTGATACAATGGCGAGCAGGAGGACAAACGAGACAACATGATATGCCGCGAGCTCTCTATCGCGAACGGGACTATATCGAACATATTTCCTGTCGCGTGCGCGGGACAGGAGGCGTGATTTTTCCATATTAATGCTCATTTGGTATGAGGATCCCGGCGGATGTTTGCACTCCTAAATTTGCAATTATAACCAAGCACACTCCATCGCCCATACGCTTTCGGTATAGAACATCGCTGATGACCCATTAATATCTCTTCGTTAGAGCTATTGATGTACACTGAAAAGCAAGCTCGTAACTGATCGATTTCTACCATACTCGTATGTATACAAGGGAAAATCGCGTAAAATTTGAGGCCAAGGCTAAAATGCGCATATTCCAAACTAACTACATCATATTTACCGCGGTAGTAACATCTAAATTACTCCATACAAATTCTCGAGAAACAACTGAATTATTGATTATGAGATAATTCAATAGTTTTTGTTACAATAACTTTTTAATAAAATCTGTTGAAAGGACAAAATTTGTTAACATGGATATTAAATACTTCCACGAAATGAAGCCTGAAACCTGAGAGTATAATTTTTTTTATGACTCCCTGTACGTTCTCCTTTTAAAACCGTTATATAATACGCTTATTTCGGCACTGAAATCAGGACATTTAATGTCGTATTGTTTGAAAAACAAGGGTATAGCCTTCGATAAATGGTTTCAATTAAAAGTATAAAACTGAAAACAGAAGTTCTATGTTTATTTTCAAACATATTTTCGCTTCCAACCACCAATCACAGATGAGAATGATCATTTGCAGAGGCTACCGATTGTTGCGTCGGAATCAGCAATATTTTTGGAGGCAGCCATTTTTCCTTTACTTCTACAGAAAAATTCAATTATTTTTGTCCAAATTTCTCTCTTTCATCTTAGCAATTGTAAAGTTGTTGGTAATGAGCATTGTCCATAATAAGCCGGTTATTTTCTCGTTAGAATCATTGATTAAACTTGACATGGCGACTAAAAAATTCTTTTTGAAATTCAGGCGTAAACACACTAACGTCGACTATGCAAAGCGCATGCGCATGAATTAAAAAAAAGAGGCTTGGAACTTACGTAAAAGATTCATCGAGTTTTCATCCGATATTAAAGATCCTGATTTCAGTAACTGAAATAAGCGTAGTCTTTAATGGGCGTTATGATTGAGCGACCCAAAGGTGCCATTCGAAATTGCCTTTCACAGGCCCCAAGGAAAATCTGATCTTCGTCTAATTGAAGCCGATGTTAACGTGTATTTTACTAAGTCGTTTCAAATGTAAAGCCCCATTCATAAGATTTGAGGACACCATTTAATGATAGAAATTAGGCATAAATATTTCATCCAATTTTTTTAGAAATATTTCCTTGCGTTTTGGTGCATAAAACCGGTCGAAGTCGACATTTTTAAGTGTATCTCGAATACGAGTTCACTCCTGTCTATACAATCACTGCTTCAGAATAGAACAACATGCGCTTCTTGTAACACTCTATCAAGGGCAGCGGCAAGAGTGTCGAGACGAGTCGTGTAGTAGTCAAAGGGAGGACTAACCTCTGGAGATGTTAAGTACCACCACCACAACAGAGGTGACGCCACTGTCCTGCCCCATGAGAATGAACGCCTAACGAGACGTATCCTCTTTCCCAATTAGCAATATTCCAAGGGCTGGACTCAGCGTACTATATGTCTCGACACGCCCTCCTGTTCTGTTTACAGTTAAGCAGCACTTAACTGTGATTTTGCATATCTGCTTGTGGAATCACCCCTTGCCACACACCCTAGCGGTGGATTGCAGGGTGGCACGTAGTTGTAGATTGAGCCTACGGAATGGGAAACGAACTAAGATGTTCCGGGCATGGCTAATGGTGAAAGAGAAGGTTTGTTGGGAGAAATTCCGTTAAGACAGAAAAGATGGATGCAGGGTATGTTCAGAGAGGCATTGGAATGTTGATTAGGGGGTAGAATGTTGTGTGAGCGAGGTTAAGGGAAGGAAATGTTGGACGGAATGGAGGGAGTTGGAAATTTTTGCGGAATTGAAGATTGTTTTGTTTTGTCGGTGCGTGTCACGGTGTTTGACAGAGCTTTCGAGTGCAGAAATGTCGCTGTTGTCCCCTGATCTTTTTAAAATATGGAGTTGAATGGTGTAGTACGTAGGTTAATGATGATAAATAATTATTAGCCACCCAGCAGCATCTTCGTTCTCATCGCCTGCAAGCCAGTTATGGCCGTTTCACACATTCGGTTGATGTCCGCGCGATCGCTTCGCAGCCCAGGTCATTAAGCTCTTGATGGAGTCTCTCATCACTTTGAAAATCTGAAATGATAGGGCTAACTGCGAATGAGCGCGAACCATTCCCGCAGCTGACACGGCATTTGTTTGCTCTGCACTTCCACTGGGCGATGGTGGCACACGGTGTCATTTTCAAGTTGGCAGGAGGGCACGATGCGTGCTTCATTCGTATTCCTCTTAGCGCATTTGGCGCCATAAGTCAGCAAATGATGCTGTTCCTTTTGCGGCTGGAGCGATATCCGGTAAAGAGGCGGAGTGTTCACCGTGATCTACTGCATCTGTAATGCAATATCATTTTAACATGCTGAGACGTAATGTATGACTATTGCATTTATTGTTATTTTGAGGTACTCCACCGGTTAAGGTAGGTCTTTGGATGGACACAACTACCAAATAAATATTTTGTGACTCCAAACAAAACCCAATCCAACAACCTACTCTACATCAGGTCCCTCTTCATCTCTGTGAACTTCTTTCCTCCCTTCATCCCGTCCAACATCCCTATCCTGTTCCTGCCCTTTCCTCGCTAGCCCTACATTCTCCCCTCTATTACCTTCTTCGACATCCCACTATTGCCGATCAATACGCCTTTCATCCATTTTTCCTGCCTCCATAGGATTTCTCCCAAGAAACCCCTCTCCTCAACCACCATCCTGCCTCATTTGTTTTCCTTTCGGTCCATTTCACCTTCTCCATTCTTCTCCACACCCACATTTCAAATCCTCCAATCTACGTCTATCCTCCTGCTTCAATGACCACGTTTCCGCGCCGCACATAGCTACGCTCCATATCAAAGTTTTTACGAGTCTTTTCTTAACATCCTTATTAATTTTATACTCGAGAAAGGAGTTCTTCAGCATGCTCGCATGGAACATGGCACTCTACGGATCAGAGACACGGAACATTGGAAAAACGGACTAGAGAAGAATGACAGGTTTGAAACATGGTGCCGAAGAGGAAAATGCTATAAGCAACGAGGAAGTGTATAGAAGAGAGCAGAAAAGGAAAGGGCCATAAGGAGAACTGGATGGATTGGACACACCTTGGGACAAAATGGATTAGTTAGAAACATAATAGAAAGGGAAGACCCCGTGAGGAAGGCCGAGAAACAAGAATGTAGGAAACACATTGTGAAGGACAGAAAACAGAGAAGCTCCCAGGGAATGAGGGGGAATTACAACTGAATGAAGATGTATTTCATAGCTGCCTTGAACCAGTCATTGGATTAAAATGGTGATAGCTAAGATGTCGGTAACGTTTCGAGATGTCGGCACAAATACGTTGGTGAGCAATTGGGACAGTATGGTTGTGGATACTCTGTGAATGTAGCAGGTCTTCAAAAAGATAGCAGGGGTGCATTGCGATGTCTTCACTTCGTTCCCCGCCTGACAATGCGCACGCGCGTCGTGACGTCCGCCTCTTCGAGTCCTGCCAAACGAACAGCTGTGCATCTGACTGATCATGCATTCCGTTCGATCGCAAGTCTCCCAGGCGACAACATCCCTCCCTTGAGTTCTCCGTTGCGCAACTTCCTGTCCCTTTACAATCGGCAGCACAGCGGAAGGACTTGGGCCTCCTTCGGTTGCGTTCTTTTCGTTCAAAAAATTCAAATATTTTTCAACTATCGTGAGATAATCATCTGCGAAATTATCACTCAAGGTCGCGCTCGGTTCGGGTTGATGTATCGCATATGTGCGTGTCCTTCAGCATTAAACTCAAGGAGGTCAATCCGGTCATCACTAGCAGTTCAGAGTTTTAAGGTAAAGGACTCCTTGAGATTTTTTTTTACTTTACTCTCACTCTTGTGACTGAACTCGAACTGGTGAACTCGGACGTAGGAAGAGTTGCCCAATGAATTACTGCAGCTAACCGCGTCAGAATATTACGAATGTAATGCACAATAATTATATACATGTACACACACTCATTATATATAAAAATATATAAAGATGGAAAGAGGTAATACAGATGTTTTAGTTCTCTGCGAGGTGAGATGGAAGGATAGCGGGGATTACTGGAGTGACAATTATAGAGTGATATACAGCGGCGGGGACGAGAGCCAACGAGGGGTTGCCGTAATATTAAATAAAGGGGTAGGAAGAAGCGTAGTCAACATAGAGCAAGCAACTGATAGAATTTTACTCGTAGAGATTAAAGCAGAGCCGACGACCTTGGTCATTGTTCAGGTATACATGCCACCGAGCAACCACAAGGAGGAAGTCGATAGGATGTATGATGAGTTAGAGGATATCATCGCGAGTGTTCCTACAGGTAAACATTTGATAGTGATGGGGGGATGGAATACGACGGTAGGCGAAGGAAGAGATGGTGGTGAGGTGGGGGACTATGGGTTAGGCACGATGAATGAACGCGGGGAGAAAACAATTGAATTCTGCAGGAGACGGGGGTTAGTCATCACCAACAAATGATTTAGACACCACAAAAGCCTTAGGTATACATGGAAAATGCCAGGTGACTCAGAAAGGTATCATTTAAATTACATTATGGTTAGGCACAGGTTTAGGAACAGTGTGATAAATTCCCACAGTTTCCCAGGAGCGGATACGGACTCTGACCACAATTTAGTTGTTATCAAATGTAACGTCCGTTTCAAGAAGATAAGGCAAGGGCGGCGGGTTAGGAAATGGCATTTGGAAGCAGTAAATGGGTTAACGAGGAAGGAGTATCAGCAGGCTGTAGAGGAAATGATGGATGACGGTAAAGAACTGAGTACCATCGAAGAAAAATGGGAATGTATCAAGCAAGGGATATCGGAAGCCGCAAAAGACACTATAGGAACCGTTTACGGGAAAAGGATAAGGAAACCATGGGTAACGGATGAGATGATTGCAAAGATGGATGAGAGAAGAAGATGGAAGAATGTAAGTACAAAGTTAGGAAAAATGAAGTGCAAAGAGTTAAACAATAAATTGAGAAGGGCCACAAATAAAGCAAAAGAAAAATGGTGGAAAACTCAATGCGAGGATATGGAAAGTTTACAGAAGAAGGGTGAAATTGGTGCTCGCAAGAAACAAATCCACACCCATCCACCCCAGCCCCCACCCATTTAGTGAACGACATTGAGACCCGGATGTTGATATGGTTTGCACATCCATATAAATGCAATTTCCATTGTTTTTCCATTCCAACTTCCTTTCCAGTTACCCTCTAAAACCCCTTCTGTGGCTTCGGTATATTGATGACATCTTTTTACTATGGCCATATAACATAGACTCCCTCAATTCCTTCATCTCCCAACTCAATGATTCCTCATCTCTTTCTTTCACTTCCAACATCTCATCATCACAGATCACTTTCCTTGATGTTAATATTTCCCTAACTAACAACAGATTTCTAACCTCGGTACATACTAAACCTGTTAACAAACAGACGGCGAGATGGTGGGACAATTTATTCATCTGCATACATTTTGTCATCCTTGTTCTGGGTTTTGACTTGTCATCCTTGTTCTGGGTTTTGACTTGTCGAGCCCAGATGACGATGATGACTTTGTGAGTTGACGCCTTGGTCATGGTTGCTGTGGTATCTGTGAATGAATTGTTAGTTTTCTGTGTCGCTTGTTACTATTTCCACATCTCCGCTCCCTTCTGGCCTCCCTTTCTCCTCCATAACCCCCTCCTTCACCCCTCCCACACCACCTGTTCTCCCCTCCGCCTTCTCCCTCTCCACATACCCCTCCTTCTCCCCTCCCCCACTACATGTTTTCCCCCCTCCCTCGTCCCCTTCTCTCTCTGCACCACATACCCATATACCTCAGTCCTATCTTCCTATTCTTCCGAAGAAGACGGAGTTCGAGTCCGTCGAAATTATCAAGATATTATTGTGAGTGTTCTTTTTATGTGTTCTCGTGCTGTGTGTTGCTGTCTAAGTTTTTTATTCAACAATTCCATGTTACTTCGAAGAAATCATGAAATATATATATATATATATATATATATATATATATATATATAAAACCCATAAACACAGTAATCAACCCGAAGGTCGGTTTAGTAGGTGATGGTAGAGCTCACCCGTGTACAAAGCCCGACGGCGTGTGAATATTCACACATCAGGGTAGGGGGGCCAGTTCCTTTCCCTGTGCCGGTTATAGATTCCTAGGAAAAACTGGTATCCGAAAAATCAACTAGCTTGGGTGGAGCTACAGGTGCGGTAGAACTAACTCATATATAGTTAGTACTACTCACATATAGTTAGTTCTACCGGATCTTCTGATGAAGACGGAGGTCAATTCCGTCGAAATTATCCAGAAATAATGTGTGAGTGTTCCTTTTATGTGTTCTTATATAGTTTGTTACTGTAAAAGTTTTTATTCAACACTAGAATAACAACCCCACATCTGACGCTGGACTCAACCTTTACACAACCTATTTCCCCGGATCCCAGAGACTGAAAACCCTTCTCAAAGAACTTTATCCTATATTACATGACAATGACGCGACCACATCCTTACTGACCCAATGCCCCTCTGTCGCTTACAGACGACCAGCCAATCTCAGAAACCTTCTGAGATCCACCAACCCTTTGACACCCCGCCCTGACAAATTTCCACATATTTCCCCTACCTGCAATCACCCCCGATGTAAAACATGTCACCTAATCAGATCTGCTCCCCTCTCCCCACATCCCCTCATTGTCCCTTCACCCCGTTCCCACGCTAATTGCCTCTCAAAAAATATTATCTATCTTTTGTCGTGCAAACAATGCACCTCATTCTACATAGGCGAATGCATTACCCCCTTATCCATCCGAATGAACAATCACCGCTACTCATGTAATTCTGCTTCACTCTCTTCTCTTCCTCTCCCTTTACACGTATACATACATATATACATACACGCATACATACATACATACATATATATATATATATATATATGTATGTATGTATGTATATAGATAATGCGGAAGTACTCACGAGAGCAATATAACTTTTGGACGGCACAATATAACACAGAATAAAACAGATAACACGTAAAAGGACACTCACACTGTAGATGATTTGAGCTTTCGGCCTACTCCGAGGCCTTCTTCAGGTCAGACTGAGAGGTTTTGAGGGAAGAGTGCCTGGGGAGGGGAGGGGGGGCGGAAGGTTTAGGGACTATTGGGAAGGAAATTAAAGATATATCTATATACATACATACATATATATATATATGTATGTATGCGTGTATGTATATATGTATGTATACGTGTAAAGGGAGAGGAAGAGAAGAGAGTGAAGCAGAATTACATGAGTAGCGGTGATTGTTCATTCGGATGGATAAGGGGGTAATGCATTCGCCTATGTAGAATGAGGTGCATTGTTTGCACGACAAAAGATAGATAATATTTTTTAAGAGGCAATTAGCGTGGGAACGGGGTGAAGGGACAATGAGGGGATGTGGGGAGAGGGGAGCAGATCTGATTAGGTGACATGTTTTACATCGGGGGTGATTGCAGGTAGGGGAAATATGTGGAAATTTGTCAGGGCGGGGTGTCAAAGGGTTGGTGGATCTCAGAAGGTTTCTGAGATTGGCTGGTCGTCTGTAAGCGACAGAGGGGCATTGGGTCAGTAAGGATGTGGTCGCGTCATTGTCATGTAATATAGGATAAAGTTCTTTGAGAAGGGTTTTCAGTCTCTGGGATCCGGGGAAATAGGTTGTGTAAAGGTTGAGTCCAGCGTCAGATGTGGGGTTGTTATTCTAGTGTTGAATAAAAACTTTTACAGTAACAAACTATATAAGAACACATAAAAGGAACACTCACACATTATTTCTGGATAATTTCGACGGAATTGACCTCCGTCTTCATCAGAAGATCCGGTAGAACTAACTATATGTGAGTAGTACTAACTATATATGAGTTAGTTCTACCGCACCTGTAGCTCCACCCAAGCTAGTTGATTTTTCGGATACCAGTTTTTCCTAGGAATCTATAACCGGCACAGGGAAAGGAACTGGCCCCCCTACCCTGATGTGTGAATATTCACACGCCGTCGGGCTTTGTACATGGGTGAGCTCTACCATCACCTACTAAACCGACCTTCGGGTTGATTACTGTGTTTATGGTTTATATGTATGTATGTATATATATTTTTTTATAGATAGTACCTTTATGGCCTTTACTTAAGATTGATGAACACTAGAAATTAGTTATAGTAAAGATAAGGATTAACACAAACCTAAACATGATTCACTTCGACATTTCGGCGGTCCCACCACCTTCATCAGGGTATAAGAAGTCACTGACTGGAAAGTAAGGATGCAAAGGAACACTATGGGGGGGGGGGGGGGTTGAATATCTTAGAAAGTCATGAATAATCGGTGATTGGTTGCTAAGAGGAAGGTTTAAGCCAATGGAAACAATTTATGAACTTCGGTAAACTAGTGTGCCTCAGGATGCATTGAATTAATTTCACTCCTACTCCATGGGACAGTCTTCACGCACCCTACCAAGTGCTTTTTCATTCGTAACTCTTTGTCATTTTATTTTCACCCTTCGCTTTTTTTGTATCCGTATTAATTCCATCGCCCCTCTGTGGCGCCACATTTTCATCACCTCATTTCTCTCCCTTTTCCCATTTCCTGTTGCTCCCGACTTCCCCAAAGCGGTAGAAGAACAAATTGCAAAAGTTTGTCGGAGTTATATAGGCATATAAACTTACAGAGTCGTAATAAATTATATGGGACGTCTTGGCTTACATGGGATGTAAGTTTTTATGAACCTCTTCCTCTTTTTTCTTAAATTGTACTGTTTAGGCGTTAATGCTCGTTTCCTCCGAAGCTAGAAAGCTGTTGTACTCCTTCGCTAATTATATCCCAGGAATGTGATCAACCGCAGATAGTTCCAAGACTTTGGGGGGGGGGGCGTGTGTAATCGTGATTTTTGGCGGCGAAAACGACTTCCCTTTTGAACTCGAAGGAGTCGAAAAGGCTGCTAATTAATTAATGACTCGCACTCACCGTCTTGGGGGCGGGACTCCATCTTCCAATTTCGGCGCGGGTCGTCATCTTTCCTCCTGCTAATGAATGAAGTTAGTCGTTCGAATCGAATCGCAGAATCCGCAAATGTCTCACCGCTTTATACTCGAGTCCCTCCTCTCGCCCCCCCTTCCTCCCACTGCTGCTGCTTTCCTGACCTCTCTCGGTCCTCCGGCAGAGGGCCCGCCGTCTGCTGACTCGTTTCAGAAGTTCAGTGATGCTGGAACTATTTATTTCCGCTCACTCGAAAGAACTGCGGGAGATGTCGCAGCGACAGTAACTTCGACGTAGTCACCCGTGGGTGTGAGCCCAAATCGAGGGGTGTATTAGCATCGGATCCGTGCCTGGATCCCTTGGTTTTGCACCGAGAGATTTTAATCAATGAAAGGTGCAAGTACCTCTTTTTACCTCCGACATTCCCGATTTATTGCTCTTATTTCAACATGCATGGTATGTGTGAAAAGGGTCACGGTGGTCTAGTGGGTAGAGCGTTGGACTACTGACCGGAGGGTCCCGGGTTCGATTCCCTCTCCCCCGAAGGCACTCTGGGCACCTGCAGCTCCACCCAAGCTAGTTGATTTTTCGGGTACCAGATCTTCCTGGAAAACCATAAGCGGCACAGGGAAAGGAACTGGCCCCCCTACCCTGATGTGTGAATATTCACACGCCGTCGGCCTTGGTACATGGGTGAGCTCTACCATCACCTACTAAACCGACCCTCGGGTTGATTACTGTGTTTATGGTATGTATCGGGTATTTGTCGGGAAAATTTTCTTTAAGAAGAAATTTATTTCAGATATTGCCAAAAAGCCTCAAATTTCTCCAATCAGTACATCCCTTGAGCGTCGACACACTTTTGCCAGCGGCTTTTCCACGACTCGAAGGCTCCGTGGTAGGTGGATTCCGGAAGGTCCTTAAGGTTATGAGTGCAAGCTTCTTTGACGGCACTTAGGATCCCATGGTGGTGTCCTTTGAGGAAGGATTTCTTTTTTCGGAATAAGAAATAGTCTGCTGGTGCCAAGTCGGGGCTGTTAAGAGGTTGGGGAATCATCGCGATGAAGTTTTTCGTCAGGTAGTTGGTTACCTTGTAGCCTCATGCTCCAAGACCTTTGGGACGAGTTTTAGCGCATATCTTTCGCATCGCCAAATTTTCAGTGATACTTAATGGTGGGCACTGACATCTTTTCAATACGAAACCAATACGATCTGCGATCATGCGCACACTTAATAAATGGTCTGAATTCACCACTTCGGGCGCACGTCAGGAAAAAATTGTTGCCGATACTTTTTATACAAAACTTGTATAATTAATTGAAGAATGCTCATCCCCAGCGAAAGTATTTTGTCGCATCACTTGCAAATCAACCCAAATATTTAAGTAATTGGAATTAAAGCCTCTACATCACATCACAGCGATGGCATGATGATAATCTTCCTTCGCACGTATTTTTGATTAAAATATTTAGCTGAGGAATTCTGTTACTAATGTAATATAATCTCTAATAAATGCAAGGCGCACTATACAATATTTTCTGCAAGTTTCATCGTTATTATTACACGGGTACTATTAGAATAGAAAGGACATAAACAATGGTCTCCGCTGTGTCTATGACCAGACTACTGCCTGAGATGTGGTCAGGGGTTATTTGAAAAAGTTTTTGTGAAATACCTGCGGCGACATTCCTGAGTTAAATGTAATTGGTCATTTTCATCTTAAATTGTTTTGCGTGCACAATACTGATAAGCGTATCAGCCTCGGCATTTACTTGGTGGAATTTCTTCACGATAAGCGATGAAAAAACACTAAAATTTCAAAAACGTAATTTATTTTTCACAACCATGATTTCAGTAATCAGGTGACATAAAAAATAACTTCCTCATGCGTATTTTAGAGAGGGGATGATGGGAAGTGATAATGATGGAGAAGTAATTTCGTGTACTCTGAAATCATGGTCTTGTGCTGATAATAAGTGAAAGTAAATTTTGACGGCATCCATGACTAAAACTAATACGAAAACGTGATTAAATCCCGATAGTGTATGAGGTTAATTCTAGTTATAATTGTGCTAATTGCGCAAGGAATCCGCAATTCCTGGAATTAATACAACGAGCCGCCTGATGTTTTCCAGAAAGATCTGGTACCCAAAAAATAGTATAGTATGGGTAAAACCAGGCGTGTCCTAAGGCGTGACACCTAGGTATATAAACTCATGTCCTCTGATCAGTAGTTGGATATCCATTTGACCACCAAGCCACCTGCACAAACCCTTATTGATTAATTTAAGATCTCACTGGTTTAAACTGCTCCAGCGAAAGAAGGAACCCTTAAGTTCGTACGACGGTCTATGCGATGGGATTTCTTTCTTGCATAACCCCTCCCCAAAATAAAACGAACCGAACGAAATTCGGAGGGTGTCCGACGACTGGCCAAAATGTTTTTGACGCTCACGGGAGAGTGAGTGATCCTCTAATGAAATTGACCCTCACCCAACCCCTCTAGATCGAGCCCAGCCCGAGCACCAGGAGTCTCTCCCCGTGCACCTCCTTCACCCTCTCTTCTCGGGGACGAGTTCCGTGCTTAATCGCGAGGGGGGGGAGAGGTCTCTCTCTCTCTCCATCGACGGAGGAGCGGAAGCAAGTGAGGCGAGCAATTAGCGAATGCAACCCCCGGCGCAATCCGTCGTCTCTTCATCATTCGCCCCAGCCCCCCCTCCTCTGCAACTTGACTACTGACTAGACCAGGGCTTCCAACTATGCGGAAAAACTGGGAAAGGTCCGAGATTTTTATTTGGATAGGAGATACAACAGTGAGGAGTCGGGTGATGTTGGAAGCATCGTTGGGGGAAAATTGTTCTGTGTTCGTTGTCTTTCTCCTCTTCCAAAGGATGCTCTACCAAATGTATCCGGGTTAAGCGAAGGGAGAGTGGGCAGGTTGTTTTTTTCTGGAAAGGAAATTGAATGCTTCTTTCCTGAAGCAGTCATCTAATTTTAGTTACCGAATTTATTTTAACAGATTTGGTCAAGTTGACCTCTTGATTTCCATGTATTACTTTGGCAAAGTAGATTATACATACATACATATAGATATATATATATATACAAACATGTATGTACATTATATATATTATATATATAATATTATATATATATGTATGTATATGTATGTATGTATATGTATGTATGTGTTTGTATCCCGCCAATCCCGTCATACGGCGAACAAATATTCATTCACACATAGAAATAGGTATAAGGAAAGGGGATAGGAAAACACATAAAAGACGAACACAGGACAGGTGGGGAAGGCGGTTTTAAGCAGAAAACAAAATGTAAAAAGATTTCCTTAACCGGAACTTGAACACCGGGCCTTCCATTTGCCGGGAGGATGCGCTACCGATTACGCTATTAAGGAAACTTTTTTCCTGTGGCAAGTGGAAGGTCCGGTGTTCAAGTCCCGGTTTAGGAAATATTTTTACATTTTGTTATCTGCTCAAATCCGCCTTCCCCACCTGTCCTGTGTAAATATATATATATATATAATATTTTTATAATATATAATAAATATATATATATGTGTGTGTGTGGGGGGGGGGGCGCGGAGGTCCAGGGGGTAGAGCGGTGGACCTCATCGGAGGGACCGGGTTCGATTCCCGGGCAAGTCTCTCTGGGCACCTGCAGCTCTGCCCAAGCTGTATGATTTTTGGGTACCAGATCTTCCTGGGAAACCATAACCGGCACAGTGTATTAAGGAACTGGCCCCCCTACCCTGATGTTTGAATTTCACACGCCTTCGGGCTTAGTTCTGGGTGAACTCTACCATCACCTACCAAACCGACCGTCGGATTGATTGCTGTGTTTATGGTTATAAAAACGATTATTATTATTTAAGACTTACAGTAATGGGAAAACACTATTAATGGAGGTTTCAATTTAAATTACATAGGAAACGAATGGAAAAGCATTTTTTCTGTTCCGGGAAATCTGGAAAGGCCTGAGGGAATAATGAAATTTGTAGATGCCGGTGTCGGTGGGGTGATGTACTCGCTTTGCAACCCAGGGGTTGAGGGTTCGATTCCCGAATAGGCTGGTTTTTCCCTGAACCTAGTGCTTACGTGCTTGCGATTGTCCTTGTTTGTCATTTTATGTTCATAATCCGTTGTATTAAAGGCCAATCACCGACTTTTTTATCGAATGATCGCCGTTTGAATAATTCAGAATGGAATGGCAGCCCCTAAGACCCCTACTACTGCCCCCGGCCACCCACCCGCCCCCCGCCCCTCGCACCCCTCCACACCACCCCCGGCAGGAGTGGCAGCATAGGCAATTGCCTCCGTCGACACACATCCAATGCGCCCCCGCGGGACAGGCGAGGTCGCCGACCCCTCGGTCCAAACTTGAGCGCTTCACAACGAAGACTTTTATTAGGGAGAAGGGGGAGGGGGAAGGGTCGCCCTCCGCGTGGAGTTGCTGCGGCAACGCCCATTCTCGCGCATGTCCCTTGTAAATTAAGGGGATCCTGCTCTTTCGAAGCACTGTGTGCTCATAAGACGGAACAGTATTGGTGGCAACGAATTACGTATTATCATATCAAAGCCATCCGATTGCTCCAATCGGCAATGTCGTGCAGAATGATACGCAAACTTGCATTTTCGTTGCTTATTTTAGGAAGGCGTTGTCTTGAATGCAGCAGTAATTTTTATTTGAAGAAAATGATAATGTTTGTAAAAATGAAGTTTTTTTGCGTGAAAGTTTTAACTTTTTTAGAGGTGAACGGTGTAAAAAATGCACTGTTGCATTTCATGTTTATTTAAACAAAATGGAGTGGATTCTTTTCTAAAGCGATACCTTGGTGGCGTATTGCCAGTGACTAGATGGGAGACCACATGTGTGGAGTGTTTCGACTCCTATGTGAGTGCGGAAATGTCGGTGAACCATTCTGAAAATTATTAAATAGTGTGATTCGGCATCTGATTCAAGTGATTTACATTTTTGACCAACATTACTCGGGCCACAATTTTGACAAAAATACGTATGCGAAGGAAGGTTATTGTTCTGAAATTACGTAAAATGGATTTAGAGCCAAAATTGAAACATTTTCAAACTTAAAATATTTTAGCTTAACAGTCGTTGAATCAACGATTATTTTTCTCCGCTCTCGGCCAGGGATCAGCATGGCCAATGATATACGCTCGATTCAAAGTGTAAGCGATGGACAATGCTTGAGACAGAGGTGAATTCATCCCCTTAAAGAGCGACGCGAGGTGGGTGGGTATCCCAGAGATATGAGGGGATGGGTTGGGAAGGAGGGATGGGGCGAGAAACGCCCCTCTCCCTTCCCCTATCTCCATCTCCCCTCGCTCGAGGGATGGCGTTAGCATAATTAACTAACGCTGCGGTGGCCAGCCTTCACTTTTTATCAGTTCGGGACGTGCGGGAGGGGGGTTTTTTCGCAAATTGACTGGCAACGAAAGTGGTGTGTGGCCTCCTCAATGCCCTCGACGTATTCCAAAGAAAAGATTTCGTTTTTTTTCAACTGTTCGTCCATCCTCAACGTCGTGTTTTTCGATCTAGTAATGCAATTTTTATCGGGTCGCATAATATATTTCGACCCATTGGGTCGAAATCGATCATTTTGATCGGTGTACTTAATACATAGTAGTGTATAAAACTCCGACGTATGAGACGATGAATCTTTGCGACGGGAAAATTTGCAGAGTGGAGGCATTTGAAAAATGGAGGAATTTGCAGAGTGAAGCGCTGGAAAATCCACCTTATTCCCGTAGGGTTTGCCTCCCTTTCCATCTCTCCCGAAGCTGAAAGGTTTCCTCGTTGGCCTACGTTTTTCGTCCAATCAAGAAGCGTCTGCTGGTTGTAGACGAGTACTTTGCAGCACTTCCGGAAGAACATTACAGAGACGGGATGTCATCCAATATTGCAATGCATTACATCCAGTGGTGCTTGAACACTACTGGATGTAATTTATTAAATTAAATATGCGATTATGTTTGAAAAATAAACCTTTTTTGAAAACATAAATTGTCATTTTCATCATCAGGCCGAGAACTGTTCAGATCACCCTCGTAGGTCAGCGGTTTTTTCGACCCTTCCCTGTGGTTATTCGGTTTTAAGGCCCTAATATCATCATCGTAGGTAATTCGCCCTTTAGAGCCGCTGCGTTTTCCCCGAATGCTGTTTTCTTCGTGGACTTCAAAAACGCTTCCCCTCAGCCCCAAAGTCCTCCTCCATCCATTTACTCCCCCACCCAGCCGTTCCCCTTGCCCACCGTCCATTCTAATATGTCCATTCTCTTTTTCCTCCATCTCAACCGCTCCCCCCGACATTCTCCATTTTATCCTCGCCTCCAGCATCCCTTCGCCTCTATTCCAACCCACCCACCCCTTACACCCCCCACTCGGTCCGTCTCTCCCTCGAATATACCGAAACAACTTCCCCTTTAAAGTTGGACGCTTCCAACCCCTGAAGCAGCATTTCCAGCGCCCCCCATTGGCGCATAAAAGAAGACGCGGGGTCGTCTCGACGGTGAATACTATTAAGATATCTCATCTACGTTGATGGCGAAAAGTATTTTCGATAAGTGCCCGTGCAAATCTGTCGAGGCATTGTCATCGTATTTGTTTTACGTGACAAAGTTTAGATGTAGTGTCTCGAGAGGCTGGAAGATTTTGGGAATAAATTCGAAACATAATGGGAACCATGATTTATTATAATTGAAATAGCTATATCATCAACATGACGCTAAGTTGTGTGCGTATGTGGTAGAATTTATATTCATTCTAGAGTAGTAGTAATCGTAGCGTACATTATATTTTGAAATTTCGACGAATACTCTATACAGACGAGGGAAATTCAATTGCTTTACTTTCGGAACGCACACCGTAGAATATCTGCGTGGGTAACTCCGGAGACCAGCGCCTAAGGAAATTATGACAAATGTTGAATTAAAAATCTCTGGGTGATAGTCACGCTGCCTTTATTTTACCGACCTTGATTTCGGCACCCTATGCCATTATCAATCTCCGTGCACCACCATCACGCTTTTGATAACGGGAAGCCATAGTAACTCAAACAAAAGAAGAGCAAAAATGTACGCGATGGCTTTAATTTTTCATAATCAACGCACAAATATCCACAAGGTAACGCCTGACAACATTTTCCATTCTGATTCTGATCTTTCTTCGCTCGAATTTAAGGCCGTTTTAGTTAGTTTGTCGTGTTGCAGCTGTTCCTTGAGAATCGCTGATACGCGACTTGATCGATATTGGGAGTATCGTTGAGCCAAAGGAATCGAATCACATTTTCCATCTCAATAGGCTGGTTAGGTAGGTTGATGTGCACTCGTCTTCACTCTTCCAAACCCTGACTGCCATTGTGCCACTCACTGTGCCTTACGGCGCGTGAGATCCATTCAATCCAGGGTGTGGAGGCCGATTCCCCTGTCCTTCCTTGCTCTGCCTCCTCCAGTCTCCACGGAAACTCTCCTGACGTCAGACAGTGGCACGGGCTTTTGACGCTATTCTGTAAAACATAACTGTCCATAGTAGTAGTATCTCTCTCTTACTTTTTCATTGCATTTTCCTGCAATCCGTCTAATGAAGCCTAATTTCTCTTATCTACATCTACATAAATACCTTGCGAGCCACCAAAAAAGGTGTGTGGCAGGGGGTGTAGCACCATAAGGGAAGGCAATGGATGAGGGGGTTGGGGGTTATCAAATATGTGAAACCTGTAAGAAAAAAAATATAGATATACATGCATATATACACATACATACATATACATGTGTATATGTAAAAATATATATTTATTTCTATACAAACATATATATATATATATGTGTTTACATATATGTGACACAGACACACACACACTTATGTGTGTGTCTGTGCTCGCCCCATGGAAGGTTTGGCGTGAGCGCAACTCCCAATTAGTTGGCATGTTCCAATTCCTGACATGCTTGTCGTCAAAAGACACAGTTTTTTTGCATGGTCTCTCTCCACTCATGTTCAAAGTTCCTTCAAAGTGGCTCGGGAGGTGTAAAAAGGCCCTCGAAGAAAACAGTCAAGCCTTGTTTAGACTGCCAGAATTTCATTACAAACTGTCCTGAATAATATTGCCAGGGTATAATATGCTGTCAGACCTCGGGAGAGGCTAAAGTGCTCATGGCTTGCTTCGGAGGCTGGATTTTGATCTTTGTAAGCATATGGCAATCTGGGATTGGGCACCTAATGCATGCGGGGTCCTCTAAACAAACTGACTTAAGTAGCCCTTTATGAAGGTAAACATCATTTTTTTCCCTTCACATAATTATTTTAATGTAACCATGAATCCCTTGCATATCTTACTGCAAATATTCCACAGCTATTTCACTCTAACTCGCCGTAGTTAGCTGTATCCAAAAGTGCTAGTAAAAGAATGCCTCATTATAATTTTTATTGAATATGTTTTTGCATTTTAAGGAGCATGAAATATTTTTCCTCCATGTCACACATTGGCCTGGTATTCGCGTCGATGGATTGGATCGATTGGAATGATATTTCATCGACTGTAATCGATAATCATTAGGAAATTATATCGATTAACCATAATTTGATGTCGTAAGTTATTCTGATACCTAAGAATTCGTTAGTGATTTCATTTTCAGTGTATTTTGTTAGTTGAATTTTGGGCAAATAATGTTGTATGGATTAAATATCAATGCTTATAAAATGTAAAAGTCGAAAGTGTCGATGGTGCAATAAATACCTTACGATAATATGAGCAACATTGCAAATTTGGTTTTGAACTCGCGATATTGGTATTTCTTCTTTTCTAAAATATTCCGTAATCTTCCCAAGTGCATAAGAAAATGCTTACATTTGAGACAAAATTGTTATGATTTTATACAACTATTGACGTTTCTTTTAAAATAAAACCACTTTGCTTTTCCACATAAACCTTTTATTCTCACGACCCAGGTTTTGTTTAAGCATAACATCAGCAGGTCTGGAATGATATTATATAAAAAAAAATTATCAATATGAAGGTTCATGTAAGGAAGGAAAAAGGTCAATATGAAGATTTTCCACCAAGTTACGCCAGAAACCGTTTTATTTATACACCTATTTCCATCATTTTAATTCTTCGTGCAAACGGGCCGTGTATTTTAAGATCTACGTACCAAGTTTATTAAAAATCCCTGACCCACGCATAATGAATGCCTTTCAGTCCTTTAAAGATGGATAGAAATTAGAGATCTGTTTATTTCAAACCCGGGGCTGCTACTTCGACAACCCTTGGACCGTAGATTAGTCTCGTAGGCCATCACAAACACTGCAATTTAGGACGAGATGCTTGTGTTAGTTTTTGTTTCATGATATTTTTTAAATATTGCCCATAGCGTAAATGCATGGCTAAACAAGGGCATTGGCCAAGTTAAAATGGAACCCTGAAATTTAATTTTTATAATAAATATAAATAAATAAAAAAGTAATAGTAAAAATATTGTCCAGATCATCGAGTTTCAGACGCAGTATCTTAAAAATTTGGCGATAGATTTTAATCCGATAAAACAACCTTACATCCAAACACTAAACCCTTCTTCAACCCTGCATACTTCCTCCCTTCATTCGGCCCAACAACCCCATCCCCTTATTGCCCCTTCTTCGTTTGCCTTACATTCTCTATCACAACTTTCAACATCCCACGGCAATCAAGATGCTCCGTAACCATATCTACTGCTTCCTTTGGATTTCTCCCGAAAATCCCCTCTCCTTCCCCATACCACGTTTAGTAAATCTTCGTTTGATTTCCTTTCCGTCCATTTTAACCGGTTTACGGCACTAAAAATCCGTTGGCCCACTTTGCATACTTTCGATTACCTTTCACCGCGGCTTATCTTCTTGAAATTACTACGTAAATAGTTAAGCCAAGGACGCTCTTTAACACCGAAATTGAAAACTTAAGAACAATTTTTTTGCCGCTAAATTTTTGTGCCTTTCCTCTACTTTCATTAGTTTCACAATCAAAATATAATTTTTTAAGGGGTTTCTTGATAAGACCAGCAATCACCTGAAATCATAAACCTCTTTTCCTCCTCCATTCCGATTGAGTGGGCCCTGGATGTATCTACCCTTGTCTCTCTCCGGAATAAGACTACATTGTGTCCGTTCGGCCTCTTTTTCTTACAACTCTCTCGCATCGAGAGGTGCCTGACCCATCCAACTCCCTCCTTTTCCATTTGCCCACTTCATTCCCATTTCGCAAGCCCCACTCCCTCTAACCCCTTCCCGCCCTCCCTCCCACCCACGCACACATACCCCACTGACCCGAAGACGGCCCCTCGCCTTCGCCGAAAAGAAAACTTTCAAACTACACACGAGGGGAAGCGCGTGAGCGGATAATTAGCGCCTATACTCTCGTGTTTATTGGGTAGCTTGGCAACCTTCGCCAAGATTTTTCCGATGTTTCGCCTGGAATTAATGTTGCATCATGGCGTGATGATCGGACTATTGGATATCGTCTTCTAACCGAATGGAGATGGTGCGGTGGCTAACGTACGGGCTTCCCTGGTTCAAATCCTGGAGACAACAAATATTTTTCAGTGGTATCCCGATCCCTACTCGAGGTGGTTTGTGAAGAGCACTCTGACTGAGTACGACGTCCGTCGGATGGGACGTTAAACTGCGAAATCCTTGGCGCCGTTCGACAAGAGTAGGCTGATGCCGACGCCGGGTTTCTCTCCACCCTTCCTTTCTCATCCATCCCTAATGGCGTATATGACCTTAGCTGTCGGTCGCAGCCAGGTGGTAGTTCAGTGGGTAGCGCGCTCTGTTAACTGAAGGGTCTGGGTTCGATTCCTTGGGACCCCTCTCGACACCCTTCAGCTTCACCCAGGTTGTGTGATATTTCAGGCACCAGATCTTCCATGGGAAACTACAGACCACACACATGGAATATGGAGCTGACCCCCCCCATTATTACCCTGCTGATGCGTGAATTCAACTCGCAGTTGGGCTCAGTACTGGGTGAGCCTTATTCTCACCCTGTCAACCAACCTTCTGATTAATTAATGTGATTGCAGAAGGTCATGTATTGGCATTTAAAATGTGTTGTGCGCGATGAATCGCTGCGGGAAAATGACCAATGTCGTCTTGAAAATTTTGCATTCCCTCGCAGTCGTCTGCCACAATTACACTAGAATGGGCTCAAAGATGCTATTTGGCAACGTGACATCATCTAATTAGCCGGGGCGGGATGGAACGGCACGGAAACCCATGAAAGTTGACCTCTGAAATGGGCATGAAACCCGATGACGATGGTCATCCCATTTCTAACTAACTGATACTTCGAAAAAACGTGTCTTTGGATGATTGAAATATTTCTTTGAATCATTGACTTATTGTAAACTTAATTGGGTGGGGACAAAGGGCAGCACCTTGTTCATTCCACCATTTACTTTTTTACTTGCAAAATTCCGGTTTCGTCAAATTATTTCGTTTTCAGGTCAAGAAGGCAAAATTCGACATAACTCGCGTCGTGGAGATGAGAAATGTGCAGCGGAGTGCACGGCGTCGTCTCTTGCTTTGAAAATAATGAAATTCCACATGGTTTGAGTCTGACGTCGTGCGTTTTCTTTAAACTTAATTAAATGTTTCTGTTCAATTGGCTAATTAATGCGAGACAAACGTAACGGACAAACGTTGAGGTCGGGAGGAAGTTCTTTCGGAATTCCAGTAGCTGGGCAATAGTGTTTGTTCAGCGAGCGTCTAATAACAAGATCTGTAATCGGTTCAGCGCCTAAAATGATAATTACATAAACAGGAACAAGTAACAAACTACGAATTACTTGTAACCACTCAACTGTGTGGAAGCGTTCTGCGTTATCAGGAAATGCCTACTAGTGAAAGGGGTCGAATTCAACTTCACGGAAGGAATTCGAATGAAAATATTACATTTTATTGAGAACGCGGCAGTGATCCGTGAATATCAGTAAAACTAAAATTTTTTTTAACACGCCAGGGGCGTCGAGGATGGGTCATCATTACTTTCGTGGCCAGCTAGTTACTGGAAAAAAAAATAGAAGGCTGGCCACCGTTGCTTTGGTTGGTGATGTTAACGCCGTCCTTCAAACGAAGCAATGAGCCTCTCTGTATTTCTGTTCTCACCTGTGTCACTGGGCTTTTCAGGGTTTTCAGCGGAACATCAATTTTCATTCCTTCGGTCAATTCTAATTCAACCGCCTAAGTTTGATCGTGTCATCGAATTACGTTAGACTCTCAAAAATGCCAAGTCGGCCGTTTCACATCATATGCGAGGAGACCTCGTACAGCCGATAATGTTACGTCGTAAGTTTCAATTCGTAGGGCTTGGTCATTCAACTTTAAATTTTTGCTCGTGAGCAGGAATAACTTGGCCGATTCTTTCTCTATTGTTGGGTGTAGCCCTCTTGGTGAGAAATCATTTGAATTCATTTTCATTTCAATAAAAAGAACTTCATTACGTTAATAGCTAATTCGACGCAAAGACATCTTCCGTCATATTTTATTAACATGCGCACATCTCTGTTCATTGATTAGCACTTCAATTTGGAGATGTTTCTTGATTAGTCTAGATGAACTTGTTTTTATGCTTAAGTTATTGAAGAACACACGAGGTTAATGAGTAATACGAGTAATACCTAGTGTGAGCTAATGACATTGACAAAAACGCTGTGAATATACAATTGTGTACGAGCTTACCTATCGTCCAATTTCCTTCTCCCTGAATAATTTCTTTCATATTAAATTTTTTTTTTCATTAGAGACATCGTTTCTAGGCATATGAGATGAAACATTCCAATCTCTTTTGGAACAGGACGAAAACTGAGGAAAATACTGATGAAAGATTTGAATATTTTCCGTCAATAATCGCTATAGTAGGAGAAGAATGGAGAAGGTGAAATGGACCGAAAGGAAAACAAATGAGAAAGTAGTGGAGATGGTGAGCGAGGAGAGGGGTTTGTTGAGAGAAATCCTATGGAGGCAGGAAAAATGGATGAAAGGCATATTGAGCGGTAGTGGGATGTTAAAGAAGATAATAGAGGGGAGAATGTTGGGCAAGCGAGGAAAGGGCGGGAACAGGATAGGGATGTTGGACGGGATGAAGGGAGGAAAGAAGTTCACAGAGATGAAGAGGGACCTGATGTAGATGAGGTTGCTGGATTGGGTTGTGTTTGGAGTTACAAAATGTTTATTTGATAGTTGTGTCCAAGGCACTCTGGGCACCTGCAGCTCCACCCAAGCTAGTTGATTTTTCGGGTACCAGGTCTTCCTGGGTAACCATAAACGGCATAGGGAAAGGAACTGGCCCCCCTACCCTGATGTGTGAATATTCACACGCCATTGGGCTTGGTACATGGGTGAGCTCTACCATCACCTACTAAACCGACCTTCGGGTTGAGTACTGTGTTTATGGTTTTTATATATATATTATTTTTTCGACTTATTTTTTGCAAAATCGTTTGTCTCATAAGGCTGAATCCAGGTGGTGGTTTTTCGTGATGTCTTTTGCCGTCGCTGTTTCTCTCCTCAACGCAGAGCTAATAATAATAGTCGTAGGCATCATAGGGGTCTTGGATGGCTTTAAATTTCGTAAGCATACGTATCGTTGACGACGCTCGATCAGGGAAGCGTTAAGACAACTGCAGAACCGCAAAAATATGGGCGTGTAGTGAATAATTCGCCATTTGCAATTCATTTACTCACCCTCCTATTTAATGGGAGATGGATTCAGAATTCGCGTGGCATATCATCCATCATATATGCGAGATGTACGGGGATCGAGATATTGCGGTGGCTAACGTACTGGCTTTCCACCCAGAAGGCCCGGGTTCGAATTCCGATGGCGGAAGATTGTTTGCAGTGGTATCCCGATCCCTACTTGAGGTGCCTTGTGGAGAGCACTTTGAGTGAGTACACCGTCCGTCGGATGGGACGTTAAACTACGGACCCCTTGGCGCCGTTCGACAAGAGTAGGCTAATGCCGACGTCGGGTTTCTCTCCACCATTCATCCAGTCCTGTCCATTCCTAATGGCGCAAATGACTTTAGTTCTCGGTCGCCTCCCCTAAATACTACGACTGCGAGATGTTCTGTACTAAATTCGTGAATCCTTCCTTTCCCCCGTCCATTTCTGCAAAAAATACATACACCATGCATTAATGTATCTCCTAACACTGCGAATGGAATACGCCATAGGACTTTATTCTTCATGTCGTCATATCTTAACCTCCAATCCGCTAATAGGGCGTGTGGCAGGGGGTCACCAGTCATTTAAAGTAATTGATGACATTCGGGGAGATAAATTTGTCGTAAGTTATTTTTCCTGCTGCTGTTCTCTCGAATTGTGTGAGAGAAATAAATTATTCCCTATATAATAATTGATGGATCGCGGGAGTCCAGCGGTAGAGCGTTGGACTACTGACCAGCGGGCCCGGGTTCGATTCTCAGGGCACCCGCAGCTCCACCCACGCTATGTGATTTTTCGGGTACCAGATCTTCCCGGGAAACCATAGCCACAGGGAAAGGAACTGACCCCCCTACCCTGATGATGTGTGAATTTCACACGCCGTATAGGGAGGGCTTGGTTTTGGGTGAACCCTATCAGCGGATTCTTCCGTTCAGTCACGATTCGATTCACAAAGGAGCACTAGGATATATTTGCTTATTTTCTGTCTTATTTAATCTCAATAAATTGGTCATTTTTCCCGATTTAATTGGTGGCGACTTTGCAGCCTCCTCCCTTATTTCCATCCAAGCAGGATGCTTTTCGTAGGATTTTTGTGCAAGGTTTGTACCAAAAAAGATGAGATTGGTCTTTATACGCGCGAAATGTTAAACGAATCATAATCAGTGAGGTGTCGTCTTCTAGCGGCGCATGTGAGAAGTAAAAAACCGCCTTATTTGTGGTCCCATCTCGACATCTCCGCACAACAGCGATTCTTGTCTGAGTTTGCACACGTTTGCTGTACAAATTCTTGTGTCGGTGGGATTGAAGGTGTTTAGAGAAGTGGCGGTTGTGCATTGAATTTTGTGTTCTCCTCGGGAAAAGTGTAATGCAAAATGCAATGATTCAAGAGGCATTCGCCAATGAATCTACGAGTTGGGCCCAGTGTTTTATTTGACAAAAACGCTTTCAGCCTGGACACACCTCGACCAATGAAGAACCGAGAAGTGGACGACCATCGACGTCAACAAACGACGCCCACGTCAACAGTGTGAATGGTAGCGATTTAGTGTGTGCAGACCGTAGGTTAACTGTCAGGGGAGATTCCCAACGAAGTTTATTAAATGCATGTGTGAGTCCGCACCGGGCATTTATTTTGCTACCCCACCGAGAGTAAGAATGGAATCCATGCGTTTTTTAAGCCCCCCCTGAGGAAAGTGCGTTCCTGCGAGATAAAAAGCACTCCTCGGAGATGGTAGCCCCACGCGTAATTTTGCGTGCGCCCTCCGGAAAGAGGCACGCGCTCGGACAATTGAGCACGGCGGGACGCTTCCAGTGAAAGTTTTCTCACAGCCGTCGCGGGGAACTCTCGATCGAATTCGATCTGCCCCCCGGAAGTTTAGGTCTCAATCATATCTCAGTTGCAGTTGAAAAAAACTTGCTAAAAAACATTAATCTCTGACAAAATGTCTTCTTCAAGTAATCGCCTTTACATTTACGGGTTATTTATTTTACTCGTACTGTCTGCTTCATTACTGAACAAACTATATTGTGAACAGGATTGTTTTGTGCATTTAATCTTTTTGCATTAATCGCTAAGCAAATTTAATGTACATCATTCCTCTGTAGCTGTAGCATCTACTTTGATCGCACCACCATCTTCATTTTTTGTGTCTGTGTTTACCTGCTAATTGCCACTGTAATATTCAATGCTAAAACACGATTGCATTACTTAACTCATTCAATATTTGTTCTGTTCATTTCTATGTCAGATTAATTCCTCTCTGATGACAAACCTCGCTGTTTAAATAACGTTAATGATTCTAGTGACTATGACTCTAGTCCGTCTGTAAATGAATCTAGTCGGCAGGACTATTCTTGCTATTGATTGAATAAATAAATGTTTCGCGCATAACTTGTTCGTATAATGTCGGTTTCAGAAAAAATATCTTCGTTTGTTCACCCTGGGGATCTTGAATTTCTCCAAATAACCTATTTAATGTATTGTACGAGTGCAAATATGTACGGAAAGAGTTGACGCGATATCGTTTTTTTGCGTAATTTTCGCCGAGAGTCGGTTTTCGCGAGGTGGCTGTGTGTCTATCTATCTTTTTCGCCATCTATCTTTCCTTTTCGCCATCTATCTTTCTCATTACACCTTCGTGTCTCTATCCTTGCGAATGGGCAGAGTGGCCCTTCGTTCGTTCGTCCACAAGGGACGAACCATGTACCGTTACGGCGAGACCGAAGCGTGCGCATTCGTTAGCGCCGGTCTGCGAAATAAAATATTCCCACCGCGACTCTCACCTTTCTTGCCTCGCTAAAATCGAAATCGCAAGTCGCCGCAGCGAAAATAAATCCACTTCGACGCGGATCGAGGGGGGGGGGAGAGATTTCTCGCCCACAGCTGTGTCGTCGACATCGACATTTTCATATCGGGTGACCGTTTGACGGTGCCTAGGTGCACGATGAGTAATCCTCTCGTACGGCGGTGCACGTTTGAAGCTTTCATTCAATTAAAGAGTTAATGAGAGAGAGACCATTCGGGCGCCATGTCTGTGAAAACGTTCAATACTCGCATCAGTGGTTCAAAAAAATAGGGATCGTGAATTTTCAAACGAAGAATGGAGAAAGTAACTTGGGGAAGACGAGCCAGGAAGATTTTGGAGTTGGCGAAGGGAGGAAGTTGCTTTCGGTGAAATTCGTGGAGGTGGGGGATAAAATGGGTGGAGTGAGCGGGCCGTAATTGAAGACGGAGAAGAAATTGTTGTCGGTTAAGTTCGAAGGGGGCTTAGAGATCTTAGGACGTAGAAAAGGAGATTCCTAAAGTCTTAATAGAAAGGGAAGAATAGCAGGTAAGCGAGGAATAGGAAGGAGTGAAAAATAGGCTGTTTGGACGTCATGAAGGAATTTCGAAAACGTGAAAATTTGAAGAAGGAATGATTGTACGGCACACAAGAGGAATTTCACGCGTGGTGGACTCCTAGGAATCAGTTGTTAGGCACCGTTCAAAATTTTCCTCCATGGTCTGCTATGAAGAATTTCCAAAAGGATATTTAATTGATAAAAACCGGGAGTAATAGTTTTCGCACATAGTGAGTTTCATTTCCTTTAGATTGAAAGTGTTTTCGAGTTGAACACTTGGAACGCACCTTTGCGGTTGAGTTTCATGGGCAATGCTCCATGTCATTTGAATAATTTAAATTGAAGAGATTGCATGAATTGATCAAGGCTGCGACGACGTCTCCGATTTGTTAGATCCCGCCAAATCAAATTCTCAACACGGTCTTCTTGAAAAAAAAATAAAGCTTTCGTGCGACGCTTTCGGGTGTGTTTCATCTTCTGAATGCACTGCTATTCTCATTGCTCCCGAGGAATTCCACCCAGAGAATGTAGGCATTATTCTTTTTATTCATTTAGACAACTCTCGCGTAGTTATTGCCACAGAAAGTGGCCTTGTGCTTTTGAGGTTTTACTTGCGATGTCGTGATTGTTTAATCAATTCAAGTTTTACAGCTGCGGTCATCGATGCTTTGGCGTCTTCATTTTTTTTGTTAACACTAAATCCAATAATTTACACGGCGTTGCTGTTATTGAAAAGCTGTCTCTTGACCCTATGCGTGTAATTGTTATTTTCTTAATTCCAATCTATTCTCGGTGCTTCAAGGGAATTCATTCCAGGCAATTAATAGAAATATTTGTAATAAGCTGTATAAAATCGACGAACCCATTTGTTGTGTGTTATTAATATTGGTAATCTACCATATTAGGTAGGTTTTCGATGAACACCGTAATAAGTGGTACAACGATGCATTCCCTTGTCTCTCTGAGCCGAACACAACTCTAGATCCAACATTACAATAGGACCCTCTTCAATACCGCATACTTCCTTCCTCCCTTCATTCCGCCCGACACTCCTATCCTATTCCTTCCCCTTCCTCGTTTGCCTAACATTTTCCCCTCTACAACAGTCTTCGACATCACATTGCCAATCAAAACACTCTTAATCCCTCTCTCTCCTACCTCCTTTGGATTTCTCCCAACAATCCCCTCTCGCCATTCCTAGCACTTCCTCGGTTGCTTTCCTCTCTGACCACTTCATCTTTTCCATCCTTCTCCACACTCTCATCTCAAAAGCCTCCAACTCATACCTCAATTTCTTTTCTTGAATCACACAGTCGCTGGGTAGCACCTTATGAGTAGTGCACTCTTTGGTTTTCCGACTGCGCAGTATTTGTGTCGGTCGGGGGGACCTTAATGAAGCTCGCCCGCCTCGAAAACGTTAATGATCCTTCAGCGAAGTGAGATGAACTCTCCAGGCGCAAGGCTTGTGTTCACCACAAGTCTTCCTCGACGATTTCCACGTCATGAAAACTTTTGCAAATCCACAATTGGGGTCAATTAAATTAACATCCATTGTGGTTTTCTGGTGCGAGAGGCACGTTAAGGACTTATGGAAGGCTCATGCATTGTGCGCGGCGAGGATTTTATTTCCCTTCCTCGGAGGTGTGTCCCATCATAGCGGGCGGGAAGACTAAATTGATTAACGAACTTCGGTTGTTTCGAGGAGAAATGCAATTTCTTGAATCCGGAACTCTTCGCGGTGTTTTCCGAGTCTTCAAGCGGGTGATTATGGTGCACGGGCGGGCAGGCCGAAATCGGCAATGCGCTTCACTCCCTTATGACCGATGCAAAATATCGAAAGCATTCTCATGAACTACGGCAGCGTGACTTTCGTACAATTGTTTTTATTCGGAATGCTTTCCTGAATTAAGGAGAGAGTGCAAGGGAAAAAGAATAAGGGTTCCCAGTCCAGACTCCAAGGGGCCTCGTGAGGGCACTCCCTCAAAGCTACAGTAGGCAAGGGGGAGGAGTCGCGACTTGAGAATGGAAATGGTTTTTAGGGCGAGGTTAACCCACCAAAGGAAACTCGAGAGGAATGTTTTCGGCGGCAATTGAAAAGATATTATGTGAATAAATACATTCTTAAGCGAGGCATTACGCGAATAATTTCCTTAGAGAGAGGGGAACCCTTCCTTCTCGTTTTTGATTCCTGTCGAGGAGGACTTGGTGAAGTTGCGAAGAGAGAAAAAATTGCGCAAAGAGTCCATATTTTTTATCTGGATGAGTATTGACTATGGAAGCGTTAAAAGTGGTTATAAACTGAATTTTTGATTTGGTATGAATTTTTCGATCATTGAATTGTTCCTGTAATGGAAGGTGCTCCAGTTTCATTTCTAAGGAAAAAATAACGAGATGTTATTCATGAGATTGCTGCATCGCCAGAGTTATTTGTTCTTTTTGCGCATCGTGAGCCCTATTTCTCGACAGATATGGATTCGTAGTTGCATCGAATTATTGCTACTACTCCCAGAAACAATGTTATCTCTCTTTTAATAATGATATCCACCGCAATGCTACACACTGGCGGAGTGGTGCTCCGCATATATTTTAATTTTAAATAATTTAACACTTGATGAACATGAAATATATTCACTCATAAATTCGACGGAATTAATGTTGTTGCTCTCGTTCTCGATTTCAGGAATCTCTCAGCTCGCACTGATGGATGCACTTCGTCAACTTCAGTTCGTCCGGTCTCCGCTTCCGATTCGAGCGTTGCGCTGCGGTGTCCCGCCGCCATCATGAGCTCGGCGATGGTGGCGCATTCTACCTCAGAGGTTGTTCGGCCGAAAGCTTTGACAGCTGTTGTCGAGTTGGATCGTCAGGGATCTATTTATCCAGGTGCTAAGCAGAGGAGGTGTGATAATAACGAAGAAGTTTTGGATAAAAGCGCTCCAACTGCCGTAGGAAACAAAGAAGATTCTATTGGAAAGCACAGCGGAGAAGTAAACGTGAACGAAGCGAATAACGACAACAATAACACTCCTTCAAGTAATAACAACAATATCGTGCCTCCGTCAGCCGAAGACCTGGCGCTGCTCGCGAAGTTAGAGGAGGCCAACAGGTACCTATATTCGATCTCTTTTATGTTAATGAAATTTGGAATCTTGCAAAATTAAAATTAATCGTAGCATCTAAGCTATAGTTTATTCATTTTACCCGATTGCGTTTGCCCATTGGGGCAACCTTAACCACCATTCCACCTTTTTTTGTCCTAGTAATTTTCATTTTTCAACAGTCTGTGAGGGGATTTAATTTCGGTGCAATATATTCGTGAGCTTGTTAAGAATCAATACCTACTGCCGGTGCGGAGGAGATTTTTGTGGATCTTGTGTTCCCGAGATTTTGAATTCATTTTAACGGCAGGTGGAATGGTGCTGAAAATTTGAATTGTTTCCTACATTTGAAAATAATTTGCCCTTTCATATTTATGGTTTTTCTTTGAACCATAACATATATTTTGCTTCATGTAGAATTATGTTTCCTAAGTCTTTTAAAATTTAATATCCCGTCTTTTACTGAATTTAGGCTCATCGAGTCGGATGCCAAATCCCTGAACTCATTATCCGGGAATAGCGGTCATTCTCGAAAGAGCTCGGACACCTCGCAAATTTCTGTTACTTCAGGTAAGTATTTTCAGTTCGCGTTCAGCGTAGGATTGGTATTCCTAGATTTCGAAGTCGGAAGACAGTTTCAATATCTGTAAAATATTTAAAACATTATATGCCCTTATTTGTCATTGAGTTTAATTAAGAGATATCAGGTGTTTTTTCTTTATTTTTGCTTTTTTATTCGTAGTAACCACGACCGCGTGTGAAATTATGGACTTTAGTTACTTTGTACACGCCATTCATTCCACTTTAATTTTGGTATTGGTATGTATTGATAATTTTAGGTTTTGACTCATGTGGGATTTGTAAATGTTTATTCCAGGCACCAGTTCCAGCCATGAGCGCGGGGTGGAGGAGGCTGGGGGGGAGGAGGACCTCTGGACATTGTGGGGACGTGTGGCCAATGATTGGGACAACTTTTGGAAGAAGAGGAATCAGTTTGTCAAGGTAGGTGTGCGTAGGTTCTTTCGTCACACAATATACATGGTCGGTACCCTGCAAAGCACTGCTAGGCGTCTGGAATGAAAAAAAATCCAAGCCATACATATATTATCCTTATTGCTAGAAAATTGGGGACTGCGTGGTATTCAAATGACTAAAATAAGTGTTAAAACAAACAAAACCGGCAGAAATATCACTGCAGTATCCAGGTTTCAACTACTACTGTACTCAGATTACCGGTTATGTCGCAATACAATTCAGTGAAAGAAAAATGATGGCTGCAACATACTCTGCCTTGTATAAAAAAGATCGATCTTATAGTAATGACGTAGGAAATATATTTTTTTTAATTGTCACATAAGAGATCTCCTAATTGATGTGATAGATTTTGTCTCAAAATTAAATTTGGTTTGTTTAGCCGACTTAATTCTTCTAACAATCCAGCCATGTTACTTAAAATTAGCATTGCTTGATTTCAACCCAAATGTAACTATTTGAATTTATGTAGTCCCAAGGGATAATTTTTAAGCGAATATACCTGTGTACAACATGTTCTTAAGATATTGTTCACCTTGAACTTTTGATTAACTGTACCAAGGGTAGTGTCTCGTGAGACATGGCATTTGACTGAGGGCAAGTAGCATATTAGGTCATGGAGTAGTTTAGCCGTGGAGTAAGCATCACTAAGTACTTAGTTGAGTTGACTGTCGACTTCGAAAAAGTGTTTGATAGAGTGAATTGGGAAAAATTAATGCGTGTATTGCAGAAAATAGGAATGGATTGGAGGGACAGGAGACTGATCGGCAACCTGTACATGTCTCAGACTGCTCAGGTGCGAGTGGGGAACGGAGAGTCCGTATGGGCAGTGTTAGGAAGAGGGGTAAGGCAGGGTTGCCCATTGTCACCGGTGCTGTTCAACGTATATGTGGAGGAAATGATTAAAGAGGAATGGGAAGAACTGGAGGTAGGAATGAAAGTCGGAGGGGAATTCGTAAAATCGGTTAGGTTTGCTGATGACCAAGCATTAGTTGCTCAGTCAGCCAAGGGGTTGCAAGCATTGCTCAGTGAATTGGAGGTTCAGTGCGATAAATATGGGATGAGAATCAATATTAATAAAACAAAGGTTATGCAATTTTCCAGAAAGAAAAAGGCTAAGCTAAATATTAAAATAGGTGGGGAAAGAATACAGCAGGTAGAGCAGTTTACATATCTCGGAAGTGTTGAAAACCTCTGATATGGAGCGTAGCTATGTACGGCGCGGAAACGTGGTCACTGAAGCAGGAGGATAGACGTAGATTGGAGGCTTTTGAAATGTGGGTGTGGAGAAGAATGGAGAAGGTGAAATGGACCGAAAGGAAAACAAATGAGGAAGTACTGGAGATGGTGGGTGAGGAGAGGGGTTTGTTGAGAGAAATCGTATGGAGGCAGTAAAAATGGATGAAAGGCGTATTGAGCGGCAGGAGGATGTTGCAGAAGGTAATAGAGGGGAGAATGTTGGGCAAAAGAGGAAAGGGCAGGAACAGGATAGGGATGTTGGACGGGATGAAGGGAGGAAAGAAGTACACCGAGATGAAGAGGGACCTGATATAGATTAGTTTGATAGGTGGGGAGTCACAAAATGTTTATTTGATGGTTGTGTCCATCCAAAAACCTACCTTAAACAGTAGATTACGTAATAATAATATTATATATACATATATATATATATAATGACTGTATATGGCCATATACAGTCATTATGCTGTCCCTGGAGGAATCACAATTGTGACTTGTGGATGAAAGACAGCCACACAATTGTTCTCCGATGGATTAGTAATATAAGTTATGATTTCTCTTAACTCTCTAGGACCTGGTGCGTAATGGGATACCAAAGCATTTCCGTGGAATGGTCTGGCCACTCCTTTGTGGAGCACACGATTCACCAGTCAAGAAGCAATATGCCGAGTATATCAAGGCGACATCTGCTTGTGAAAAGGTGAATCTCTCTCTCTCTCACTTTTGTTCTTTTCCTCTCGTATATGCCTGAGTTGCTGCATTGATGGAAAACTGCTGCATCAGATGTTACCCGAGGGTTAGTTTGACCTGTCCCAGACCTACTCGGGTAGTCCGTGTGTTTGATTTGTCTGGCATATTCAGTTTTGTTTTTGTCTTCGTTCATGTTTAATGTGCTCCTTGCATGACGAAAGGGGAAACTTTGCTCTATTGTCTTTTGCATGTGTAATATGAAGTATTAACTGCAGAATTCTTGAAACAGGCTAACCGCATCTCAAAAATTGAATGACAAATGCGTGTGTTATTGAAAACTTGGAAGTAACTACAACGCCCATAGTTTTGTGTACTTACAGTAAAGATTAAAAGTTTCTAACAGTTGCTGAAGCAAGTTGGATTGCAATCCTTGCTAACAAATGTGACAAATTAATTTTTGTGACCTTGGTTAATCTTTTTGAAAGTTTTTCAATGTATGCCATAAAACTTGCAATTTAATTAACATAAGAAATTAGTATATTAGTATTAGCACGTGCATATTTACTAAGAGGAAAAATTGTAATTCACATGTTATCATAAATATTCCACAGTTTTTAGTATCACATTATGGTCATTTGTTATTTAAGAGATTTAAGTAAATGAATGCCACTTTTAGTCTGAATTGTCAACTATTTAGCCAGAATTTTCCTTTACATTTTTCAGGCCTGAGCAGTTTTTCTGTATTCAGC
The DNA here is from genome assembly GCA_037158775.1 of Hetaerina titia. NCBI lineage: Eukaryota > Metazoa > Arthropoda > Insecta > Odonata > Calopterygidae > Hetaerina > Hetaerina titia. The sequence goes on from CM073769.1 coordinate 1,411,090, forward strand.
ATATAAGACAGCTTCTTATTTGTTAATACTGGTGGCTAAATATGTATTAAATAATTAATTAGAGATCTTAGAAATCAGCCAGGAACTGGAAATTCCTGAGTGCATGCAAATGTTGAGATTTGAGTGGATCTTGGGAAAATGAGCAGCATTGGAACATGGTCTGTTATGTATTTCTTCACCGCGATTGTACATGTGTGAATGGAAAAACTCATTGTTTTGTCATAATGTGATACATATAATTTGGGAAACATTTAAGCTTTTAAAGAGGAAGGAATTAGCAGAGTTCACGAGGGTCAATTTTACATTTATTTCCTCTGGTTGCCTCCAAGTAGATAAAACTAGAGGTTTTACCATATTTCCAATTGGGAACTCTTAATTGCATGATTCTTTAAGACAGGGGCAACTACTAATTCTTAAATCTAAAAGGTCTTGTCTTAGATCTATGGTGATCAATAGAATCCTGACATTGTGAGGAGTGCATGGATATTCATCATCCTCTAAGTGGGCATTTCAAATGCTGCCAACAGAGCAACATCTCTGCTACAAGGGTATATCGGATGGGGATTTTGTTGTAATGATGAGTAATTGTGCATGGGTGTGCTTTCTAGGTGATACGGCGAGATATTGCCAGGACATACCCGGAGCATGATTTATTTAAGGAGAAAGATGGCCTGGGGCAGGAGAGTTTGTTCAATGTGATGAAGGCTTACTCCCTTCATGACAGAGAAGTTGGATACTGCCAAGGATCAGGATTTATTGTTGGTCTACTCTTAATGGAGGTATTGATTATTTGTAAAACTTTCTATGCTTCTTGCTATTTGATTACTTTAGAAGCATCTGAATATTTCAGTGGAAATTTATCTTTCTTGTAATCAGAATGAAATTTTTAAAATTGCTCATGTACCTTCAATCTATCTGAACCTCAAGAAATTTATACAAATTGACTTTAGGTGGGTCAATTCAAATGAACTATTAACTGTATGCTATAAACTGTTGTGCTTTCAATGAATGACCGTTAGAAGTGATGAATGACTTGTATGATGTTTCATGTGATTCCAAGTCCTGCAGTGCTGATCTAATGGGAGTTCTCATCAAAATTTAGAATTTATTGTTTAAATTTTGCTTTAAATGTTCATATGACATTTTTGAAGTATTTAAAAATTGTTTTATCTGTCTTCGCTTGTTCATAGGTTTACCTATCATAACCTATCATTTATCCTCATGATTATCATGATGATAAATGATAGGTTTCTGAGCACCGTTCTTTTTAACATATGCACTTACTTTTACAGATGCCTGAAGAGGAAGCATTTGCAGTCTTAGTCAAACTTATGCAGGACTACAGAATGAGGGATATGTTCAAACCTACAATGGCTGAGTTGGGTTTGTGCATGTATCAACTTGAAAATCTTGTCCAAGTGAGTAACATCCTTAGCGATATCCTGATTTGCTTGCAATAGGTTGATTTCAAGTTTTCCTTGTTCGCTCTTCTCACTTAGGTATTTTAAATGATTCAGAGTGCCACCGTCGGATTCCTAAATAACGTTAACCGTGTAATAATGTTTTGGGAATATTCTAGGCTTATATTCAATGAATTGGACTTATATTCAAAACTGAAAAGAGGCAAAAACCATCCTTTTACTGCATTTAATCTCTGTTGTCTTTTAATTCTGCCCCAGCCCACAAAAAACGGAGGGAAGCGTAGCACGTGCCATATAAAACCTTAATTAGTTTTTGACGACACTCTCCAAATTATGATTCTGATCTCCCGTAAAGCTGCCACTTCTGAATAGAACTGGAGATTGCCCATCCAAATTAATAATAATAATAAACTTTATTCATCTTAATCATATTTACATATGGTGGATGTCGTCATTTTTACAGGAACATAATAACACACTACAGAGCACAATATACAATTACATAAAATACGTATTTATATGCGTACGTATGTACACATAGATATGACACTAAACACTATGCCTTAACTGACAATAACCACACCACATAGACACTAAACCTTATAATTTTAGGCTAGTAAAATCGAGCTCATAATACTCCTCCCTCTATTGAGTATAGAGGATTGGGGATAAGCCAATCACGCAGCACACTTCGGAACACCACATTGCGGGCTGACTTTGGTTAATGGAACAATTGGACATTTTTTAAGTATTCAGTGTGACTTGTACGTATGAAGTAAGACCAAATGTGTCCATAAAATTCTTTGTTGTATCCAGTAAAAGCAAAAAAATATGCCATGAACCAATTGTTATTGCCCTATAATGGATGGTTTCGTCAAACCATCTTTTACCTTACTTTACTATTAACAAAAATTCCCAAAGTAAATTCATAATATTGGGTCAGCAAACATTAATGATGCTCTTTTATTTTTAACTAGTTATATTTTTTCCCCGTCTGAATCTGTGTCGTCACTTGAGAAATAATTTCATTATTCATTCAATAAATTAAGTACAATTTGATTTAAAAGGCTGCCTATGGATTGAAAGGAGATGGGACTTCAATAAACTCTTTAAGTTTGTAAAAAATGCTAACAGTGTCACATGCTTGAAATTTAACTTTAAAAAATTCCTTCTGTGAAAATTGTATTACTCTATCAGTGCATGTCTTAATGGTTATATATTGCTGTTACCAATGTATATTTTATGCATTGCATATTCACATAAATTTTGTATTTTTTATCTTATTCTTCATGTAAATGTTGACTCTTGGTAGGAATTGCTCCCAGATCTTCACGTCCACTTCCAATCCCAGAGCTTTCATACAAGCATGTATGCTAGCAGTTGGTTCCTCACTCTCTTCACAACGGCACTTCCCCTACCAGTTGCTTGGAGGTAAGAGCTCTTACTCGACACCCGCTGCCATCTATCAACTATTTAGCCAACTCTTTTGGGCTAGTAGAAAGTGAAATTTCTACATGAAAATATATTTTATGAGTGACATTTGAAAAAATGTAATAGTGAAGTTGTTAACTTACCACATACAGTGGGTAAAAGTATACAACATTCTAATATCTGATGTGATGACGTGACTGATATGAAAATTTCTTGTGAATATAAGTCCTGCAGTGCTGATCAGATTTATGATGTATCAGACCTTTTGAATTAATCCTACTCTTTGTGTATTCTTAGTTTAGTCCTGGATTAAAAAGTGAAATCCCAAATTTAAGTGTAAGTAATGTTTGCAGGATCATGGATGTTTTCTTGTCAGAGGGAATGGAAATAATATTTAAGACTGCCTTGGCTCTACTCACTCTGGGAAAGGAAGATCTGCTCTGCTTGGATATGGAGGGCATGCTCAAGGTATGATCAGTCAAGGCCTGATTCAAGGCCAAGCCTCATTGGATATGGGTAGTCAAAAGTATTAAATAAAAACAGCAGGTCAGCTGAGCCCAAGGAAAATAATTTTTATGATGGAATTTACATCCTTGTTGTCATCATTTGGATAATTTTTTCCTATTTCAGAATTTTTCTTTGGGCTCGTTAAAATTGTCGATTTTGAACCATGTAAATCAAATGTAGACTTTTAATCCATCCTATAAGGATTCACATGGTAATAATACAGGATATGGTTGTTCCTCAAATCCATTTCCAATCAAATTACCACCAACAAATCAGCGACCTCCCGACTATCCTGATTAAGCAGATTGGTGTGTTGACTTAGAATGCTCAACATTCACATATGATCTTGGAGTAAACCTTGTTTTCTGTTGGACAAAATGGAGGCTCTGATGTCTCCCATGAATTCTTGTCATCTTGTTCCCTGGAGGATAAATAATTGTGACACTTGGAGGTGAATCATTTGATTAGAAAAGTACAGTTGTAGAGAGCCAGTATGTCCTTACGTATGTGGCCTTCGTTTTTCATTCGTCTCCAGGTAATTGAAATTGAAGGCATTTTGTACAAATCCTGGGGAGCCTGGTTCAATGGTAGCGTGCGATACAATTCATAGTTGATATTTATCTGAATTTTTATCAGTTTGAAGTAATTAAACTTTGCATCATCTGGCATGGCATATGAGTGTGTTCTTTGGTGCCAAATGGTAGTTATGGTCTTAAGGTATTACTGGTTGTTTATATGAGAAGACTATTTTCCCCAAAAATATTGTTAGAATTGTTTTATCAGAATGCCCATGAAAAGTGAAACCAGACATTTTGGAATGGTGTGTGTGTGTGATAATGATAGAAAACGAAAAGGTGAGAAAGTTAGCGGTCTAAACCAGCATTGTAGTATCAATGTTAGTCTGCAGGTTAACCAACATTTTGTTAGATTTATTTATCATAACCTAGTTAGGTTTATTTAATATTCATTTGGGATTCATGTCAGAATTTGTCTATGTGAACGCACAGAAAATGCATATTTAGGAATATTATCCACCCAATGCTTTTCCTAACTTTAAATTTATGAAATCACAGTTGCCTGAATTTTAAAGAACGTCAACTCCTCCAATTTCACATCTTAAACACAGTAATAGAAAGTATTACCGAAGCTCCAAAATTCACATTGTCTAAGTGATGTACTTATTACAGTGAGGAGTGGTGAGTGCTGGCATATGCATAATGCACTAAAATATGTCACTAACTGGTTCTCTCACTACAAAAGTGTGATGAAAAGCATGAAAAATGAAGTTATGTTCTCTGTTGAAATGAAATAATTGACTTTGTAATTCCCCACACAAAGTGTGTGGAATTACAAAGTCAGTTCTTTCATTTCAATATGTTACGCAAGTTCCATAAAGTTATGCTGGAGACAAGAACTCATGTTCTCTGATTGAAATCCTTGTTGTTAGATGTTCTTTTGGAGTCTTAATGTATCTCATCTGGCAATGACCAAAATTTTGGAATTCTATTTTCCAATGATTATGGCTTTCAAGTATTGAATAAGCGTGGAAACTTGTGATGCACCTCAATTTTAAAGAGGAGGTCATTAGAATGCAAGTGGGAAGATGGAAATAATTGGTGGCCATACTGCGCCCACTAGGTGTGTTTTTGTCAGAAAATTGAATTCTGGATAAGGCAATCGTTGTGATGGGTATGAGCCAACAAAGATGATGAATGACTTGTATGAGACTTTTAAGTGATTTCAAGTCCTGCAGTACTGATTAGTTGACTTACCTCCATCCCATGATTCTTTCAAAAAATCAAGAAATAGTACTTTGGAAAAAGGGTTTGGAAAGGATAATTCTCCTGCTGTGATCTTGATCCCTGTTGTTGGCCACACTCAAGGTGGGAAGTCAGATATTATTAAACCTTTGATAAATTTCATTTTTCCATTTCCTCTTTTATCTTCCCTTGGGGTTCAATTGTTAGGGTTCAAAACTCTCTCATGTCCTTCTTTCAATGAAGCGATTTCTCTCCGCAGTTCTTCCAGAAAGACCTGCCCCTTCGTGCTGAGGCTGATCCTGACAATCTAATGACTATTGCGTACAACACAAAGATCAACACCAAAAGGATGAAGAAGCTAGAAAAAGATTACACTGTGATGAAGACCAAGGAGCTGGAAGAAATGGTGGAGTTAAGAGTGAGTTCATTAAGCTGATCTTGTATTACCCGACTAAGGTCCTTTCTATTTCTCTTTCATTTTGAATCACCAAATAATGAATCTCTGCCATTGTTGGACATCAGTAGTAGATTTGGTTAGAATTGACTCTTGCTATCAGATGACCTTCTAATTCATTTGTATGACCTCATTTTCAGGCATTCCAATGCGTTTTATTAAGTCTTGAATGTAATGAGTGGTGACTATGGTTAAGAGAGAGAGAGATGTGTGGTGTGTTAGCATTCGATTGTGGCACCTGGTAGAGCCAAGCCTTACTTTAATTGGGTGGTTTACTTTGTATTAAAAGAATGTATTTTTGCTATATTATTTTCAAGGAGTGTCATAATAACCAAAGGTTACAATCTTTTGGATAGTTTGGAGGCCTATTTTTGGTCTACTATATTTTCTCAAGGTTGAGAACTAGTACCTTGAACCTGAAAATTGCAGAGTCACTCAATTTCATCAAAATTCTTTGTAATGAAATAGCATGAACCGAGTCACTCATTCCTAATTATTATTTTCAGCTTTTGTTTTAAATGCTGCTAAACATAATGATAAAGTGTATACAGGTATACGATACCTGTATACGATGTGGGAGATGTAAGAGGGAGATTTGAGCTACCTTCCTTTGTCTTTCAGCGCTTGAGGACAGAGAACAGACTGCTCAGACAAAGGGTGGAGCTTTTGGAGGCAGAGTCGAGTAGGTTGGCAGACCGATTAGTCCGGGGCCAGGTGTCACGTGCCGAGGAAGAGGAGACGACCTTTGCAGTTCAGAGGGAGCTGGCAGCTTTACGGCACACTCACCTGGACGTGACCCATCAGCTCGAGATTGCTCAGGAAGAAAATCAGCGGCTGTCTCTTCTTGTGGAGGACACCGTATGTCATTGCTCCATGGTCCCCACTGATGGATGATTACTCTCGAGCAACCAAAACTATAAAAATTAATTTAAAACGACACATGATATCTGAAAATTCAACAATGATAGTTTTGGATTTGTTGTTTTTATTGCCAATTGATTTTTTTAGTGTTTCTGGTGAAATTCTACAGAATGTTATTATATTAATCAATTCATAGATTATTTTCCTCCATAAAACTACCCCAAGCCTGAGAATACATAAATATTGTTTATTCTCCAGTTAAAATAGAGACGAACTGTGAATCATTGTGTGCTTTCATTGGTTTAGGAATTATGAATGATTTTCATCATGATAAAAGCCCATTGATGTCATTCACTTTTTTTACTCTGGAGGCTGCTCTTTTCATCATGCTTTAAGTCTTGTTATGTAGAGTGATTGTTGTTGCAGTAACACCACAGTTGATTTTAGCAAATTTTTTCGTAATGAGGGATTAACATTCAAATAGTAGTATAATATGCACCAAAGAGATAATTTAAATTACTTTTAAATTTTGTGTTCTAATCCACTTTTTTGGTATATTTCTCAGATCAACCCGTATACTTGACCTCAATACTAACATATTTCCTCACGCCTTGTTTCTCATGTACTATTCTCATTCCTTAGCGCTAGCAAGGAAGCAAATGAAAATGATTTTCCCACAGAGAAGCACGAGGCAGTCCTCCATGGACGAGGTCCTGTTGCTGCGTGAGCACCTTCGGCAGAAGGATGAAGTGGCCGAGTGTCTTCAGCAAGAGCTGGTGAAGGTGCGTTTGCGTGCAGCTGAAAGTGACGCCCTTGTGAGGGATTTGCGAGCGCGGATCCAGGAGTTGGAGGAGGTGAGTGATGATTGAGGAGGGGACATGGAACATTTGTCCCACCTAAACATTCTAATCCATAATTCATTTCAATTTTTCTCTTGGGGCCCATCTATAGAAGTAACAATGGCAAATAGTGAAGTTGAGTTATGCTATAATCATCATATCTAATCCATATGTGTGTCCTTAAAGTAATTGTGCATATCATCGAGTTCACCTTATAAAATTTGAGCAATTAAATTTTGTAGCATGGATAAATATTGTAAAGTTGAGTTTGACAGTGATTAAAGAATAGTGAGGTTTTTTGCATTATGAACTGTTTTACCTTTATGGTAACACTCCTTCTTTGCATCATTGTAAGAGTGACTTTGGATAAAAGTGAAAAATGGTCGTTTTTACTTATTTTTCATATTTCATAGAGAAAGTAGTGGTTTTCATTGTGTGTAAATATGTAATTTGCAAGCAACTACACTTATTTGCATGTAAATAGCTCTAGTTTGAGTTAAATTGTTCTCATTGCCATACAAATAATTTGTGTTGATTCAATTCAGGGACTCTACCTGTGTAATTTGTCCCTAATATTTTGTTGTCCATGTAATTTGTCCATAATTGCTTGCACGACCATGTCAGAACCTAAAGTATTGAATAAACTAAGCAAGAGCCTAGTAGTCTTTTATTAACAGAGGTAGCTTGTTTGCCATGTCAATTTTTGTGATTTTTTCATAGTGATTTGTTCTTGTGAGTGTAATTTGATCATTGTTATTTTTTCTCAGGACAAGAAGACACTGAGAGAATCGACCCCTGACAACTCAGTAGCTCACCTTCAAGAAGAGCTGATTGCTGTGAAACTGAGGGAGGCTGAAGCCAACCTGTCCCTCAAAGACCTCCGGCAGAGGGTGGCTGATTTGAATGCCCAGTGGCAGAGGCATCTGCAGGTGAGATCTGTAAGAACCACTTCCCTCAAAGCAAATCGAAATGTCCTCTTCAAGTATGCATTGAAAATTAACCTATGCACCATGTTCAGGAATCAGGACACCATGGTTCCATATAATGTACCAAGTTAATTTTAGCATGGACAAGTTTATTTTTATAATTTAATGAATTGCTGCAGTTGACAATTCATATTGATTCCCTGATATGATTAATGTTCATGGCAGGGTTGCTCATAGTGGGTAGAGCCATTGGCTACTGACCTGCAGGTCTAGGCTCAAATCTAGGAAATGTATCTGAGCACGTACCTTTTCACCAAAGCCACTTGATTTTTTTGGGCAATAGATCTTCCTCAGAGACTTTATGGACCAAAGGGAATTACTGTGAAGTCCTCATGCTCAATATATGATAAGCTCTTCCCTCACCTATCAAGCAAACCTTCAGTTTGATTGCTGTAGTGATTTTTGTGTGTCATATATTTACCTAAATACTGTTCATTTGCAGTTTCTCTGCATGTTTTTTCCTCACGATATTGAGTTGTATGAACAAGCATGAAAACCAAGGATTCAGACTAAGATTTAGGTATTGAAGATTATCTATGATTATTTTTCCCTTCATAGTGGCACCTGGATACTAACTCACTATGCATTATTGATCTAAATGCAAGCACCAAGGTGGCAACATCATCTAATTTCCTCACTATAAGTGCCTTTAAACCCTGATAGAAGCTCTTGGCTGAAGATTTTTATCATTCTTTTTATTTTATCATAAAGAGAGCCGGTATGTTTCATGTGCTCCTTTTAAATTCATTTTTACTCTAATAAAGTATACTATGTGAGAACTGGATTGATACTGCTCACACATTGCAGTGAAGAGTACTCGTATCTCATAAAGTTATGTGAATGTTTTAAGGAGGCTGCTTCTTTCAAGAGAGCTGGTTCTAAAACAACAGTGTTACAAGGGAGGTCCCAGAAGTACCCAGCCTGACCTATAAATGGCAAGGGATGTGCAATGATGTAGAGAAAGAAAAATGTGTATGGATCCTTAAATCTGTGTTTATATCTTTCTATTCAATGATCAGGTATCTAAAAAATCTCTCTCTCGGGTAAACCTTGAATCGTAACTATTTAATGGTCTCAACACTGCTGACCCTATGATTGTGATTTGCTTATTCAGTTTGTAGGTTGAACTATTTCTTTCATGTCACAAGTTAATTTACATCACTCTGATCTAGGTTGAATGTAGTGCTTTTAGATCTTGAGATTCTCCCATCAAAAAAGGTTAGTGTTGAGATGATCATTCTGTTTTGTTAGTGATGGTCGAATGTTGTGTCAATACAGGAGCATCGAATGCAAGCAGAGCCACCTGCTGACAGCACTCCGAAGAAACTCTTGTTCTGGGAGAGTCGTGGTGGGGAGACACAGAGGCTGGAGGAGGATCTGATGACCGTCAGGATACGCGAAATGGAGGTGCTGACTGAGTTGAAGGAACTGCGGCTGAAAGTAATGGAACTGGAGACCCAGGTCAGTGGAGATAACGGAATCCCTCTCTTATTTTGCTTTCCCAAAAATGCTAATTCATTTCAATCTCATGCCAATTTAAATTTAAAGTCATCTCCAATATTAATTTAGCAACACCACATCGATATTTCAATCCTAAGATGGAGTATTCCTCTGTCCTCCATCCTTCTAATAGTTTCTCCATTTTATGTCCTTCTTAATTTTTCAAATGTCCCTAATTAGTCTCTTAGTCTTCCTTGTGGTTCATTGGCCTTCGTATAAAGTTAAAAAAAAACCTGTTGTGACTACAGACTTTATTTATTTTAGCAAGATGGATTTGATAAATTTCATTAAGTGAATGTATTAATGGTTGATATATATCAGTTACATGACAAAGAGGACTAGATTTTCGATATGATGATATAGGTACGAGGTTTGTAGTTATATAGTAATACTTGATACATATATTTCCCATATGCATATATATATATATATATATATATATATATACTGGTCACGGTGGTCTAGTGGGTAGAGTGTTGGACTACTGACCGGAGGGCCCCGGGTTCGATTCCTGGGCAAGGCACTCTGGGCACCTGCAGCTCCACCCAAGCTAGTTGATTTTGTGGGTACCAGATCTTTCTAGGAAACCATAACCGGCACAGGGAAAGGAACTGGCCCCCCTTCCCTGATGTGTGAATATTCGCACACCGTCGGGCTTGGTACATGGCTGAGCTCTACCATCACCTACTATATATATATATATATATATATATAATATGTGTGTGTGTATATATATTATATATATGTGTGTGTGTTCCGATGACCCCTAGAGCTGTGCTGGCGGGAGTAATAATAATTGCTCCTGGTAGGGTCACCCATGCCAGATAGGTCAAAGGCTAGGAGTCAGACGAAAGGTAGTCCACGCAGCGTGTGTTCCTCAGTGAGGCGGCTGTAAAGGCGTCTGACCCCAGTGGGGCGGCCGTTAAGTGATGGTGTCACGTTAAAAACACTATTGAGGAAGGCAATGGGAAACCACCTCAATTATCTTTCCCAAGAATGTAATGATGGGCACTATAGAGAATATGAGTCCTGGCAACTACGGGAATCGGCCCAAGAGGTCGTGTGTCGTGCCCGGCAGCGGGGGAGGCAAGACTTCTGCGGTCGTCATCCCACGAAACCCTTGCAGGGAAGAAATAACAGCAGCAGGACAGAAGGAACATGGAACGTAAGGAGAATGTTGAGGACAGGAAAATTAGAAAATATTAAGCGAGAGATGGAACGAAGTAACATAGATGTTTTAGGTCTATGGGAGGTGAGATGGAAGGATAGAATTCTATGGTCTCAGGCTCAACTTTGTGGAGGTTCAGGTTTGTTTTAAATGACTATACTTTGTAACTTCCACACAATTTTTTATTCGTACTACCGGTTTCAATGCTTCAGCATCATCATCAGGTACCGTGTGTGGAATTTACAAGGTTTACAAAGGAAAATTGTGTGGAAGTTACAAAGTATAGTCATTTAAAATGATGGAAGGATAGCGGAGATCACTGGAGTGACAATTATATAGTGATTTACAGTGGCAGGGACGAGAGCCAATGAGGGGTTGCTGTAATATTAAATAAAGGGGTAGGAAGAAGCGTAGTCAACATAGAGAAAGCAACTGATAGAATTATACTAGTAGAGATTAAAGCAGAGCCGACGAACTTGGTCGTTGTTCAGGTATACATGCCACCGAGCAACCACAAGGAGGAAGAAGTCGATAGGATATACGGTGAGTTAGAGGATATATACGCATGTGTTCCTGCAGGGACACATTTGGTAGTGATGGGGGATTGGAATGCGACGGTAGGCGAAGGAAGAGATGGTGATTAGGTGGGGGACTATGGGTTAGGCACGAGGAATGAACGTGGGGAGAAAGCAATTGAATTCTGCAGAAGATAGGGGTTATCCATCTGCAACACATGGTTTAGACACCACAAAAGGCGTAGGTATACATGGAAAGTGCCAGGTGACTCTGAAAAGTATCAGTTACATTATATTAGGGTTAGGTACAGGTTTAGGAACAGTATGATAAATTCGCACAGTTTCCCAGGAGCGGATGCGGACTCTGACCACAATTTAGTTGTTATGAAATGTAACGTCCGTTTCAAGAAGATAAGGTAAGGGCGGCGGGTTAGGAAATGGAATTTGGAAGAATTAAATGGATTAACGAAGAAGGAGTATCAGCAGGCTGTAGAGAAAATAATGGATGACGGTAAAGAACCGAGTACTATCGAAGAAAAATGGGAATGTATCAAGCCAGGGATATTGAAAACCACAAAAGATACTATAGCAACCGTTAACGGGAAAAAGATAAGGAAACCATGGGTAACGGATGAGATGATTGCAAAGATGGTTGAGAGAAGAAGATGGAAAAATGTAAACACAGAGTTAGGCAAAATGAAGTACAAAGAGCTAAACAATAAATTGAGAAGGGCCACAAATTAAGCAAAGGAAGAATGGTGGAAAATCCAAGAGAGATGGAAGGAATATATAGAAACACTGTATGGTAAAGAACTTAGGCCGACAAGGTTAGACATAGAATGTAGAAGAAGATAGCTTAGGTCCAGGCATACTCGACGATGAAATAGAAAGGGCATTAAAGGAGATGAAAGCAAATAAGACCGTGGGGTGGGCAACATCCCTGTAGAACTGTTGAAATGTTTAGGAAAGTGCGGGAAGGGGACTCTATATGGACTGATTCGTAGTATCTATGAAGAAGGAATCTGGCCGGAAGATTTTGTGAGATCGGTGTTAGTTCCTATTCCTAAAAAGGCAAAGGCTACATCATGTGAGGATTGCAGAACAATAAGTTTGATATCCCACGCAGCTAAAGTTGTTCTCAGGATCATCAACAAAAGGATAGAGAGTAAGGCAAATGATTACTTAGGGGATGATCAGTTTGGGTTCAGGAAAGGAAGAGGTACGCGTGATGCCATTGCAGTAATGAGATCACTAGTTGAGAGGAATATAGAATACAATCAGGACGTTTTTGCCTGTTTTGTAGATTTCGAAAAAGCATTTGATAGAGTGAATTGGGAAAAATTAATGCGTGTGTTGCAGAAAATAGGAATGGATTGGAAGGACAGGAGACTGATCCGCAACCTTTACATGTCTCAGACTGCTCAGGTGCGAGTGGGGAACGGAGAGTCCGGATGGGCAGTGTTACGAAGAGGTGTAAGGCAGGGTTGCCCATTGTCACCGGTGCTGTTCAACGTATATGTGGTGGAAATGATTAAAGAGGCATGGGATGAACTGGAGGTAGGAATGACAATCGGAGGGTAATTCGTAAAATCGGTTAGGTTTGCTGATGACCAGGCATTGGTTGCTCAGTCAGCCAAGGGGTTGCAAGCATCGTTGAGTGAATCAGAGGTTCAGTGCGATAGATATGGGATGAGAATCAATATTAATAAAACAAAGGTTATGCGATTTTCCTGAAAGAAAAAGGCTAAGCTAAACATTAAAATAGGAGGGGAAGAAATAGAGCAGGTAGATCAGTTTACATATCTCGGAAGTGTTTTGGACCAATACGGTCAAAGTGGTAGGGAGGTAAGGAGAAGAATTGCGCTAGGCAAGGAGGCTTTCTCAAGGAGGAAGGAGTTGAAGACAGGGACGTTGAATAGGGATGTTAAGACAAGACTAGTAAAAACTCTGATATGGAGCGTAGCTATGTACGCCGCGGAAACGTGGTCACTGAAGCAGGAGAATTGACGTAGATTGGAGGCTTTTGAAATGTGGGTGTGGAGAAGAATGGAGAAGGTGAAATGGACCGGAAGGAAAACAAATGAGGAAGTACTGGAGAAGGTGGGTGAGAAGAAGGGTTTGTTGAGAGAAACCCTATGGAGGCAGGAAAAATGGATGAAAGGTGTATTGAGTGGTAGTGGAATGTTGAAGAAGGTAATAGAGGGGAGAATGTTGGGCAAAAGTGGAAAGGGCAGGAACAGGATAGGGATGTTGGACGGGATGAAGGGAGGAAAGAAGTACACAGAGATGAAGAGATAAAGGAAACGCCACGGTTCTAATGAGAACAGAGGACTACCATCTGAGAATCCGGGAGATTCTCTCAGACAATGCTTACCGCAGCTTGCCCCATGACCCAACGGATGCCATAACGATGAAAACAGTTGCACTAATGAAGAAATCAGACCTGCCCGCTGATGTCGTGAGAAGCCTACAGCCACCGGCGCTAGCTCTCCCCAGGATGTATGGATTGCCAAAAATACACAAAGACGGAACGCCCTTACGGCCGATCGTGAGCTCCATTGGTTCGCCCACTTACAACTTGGCTAAATATGTCATTGGAATCCTGTCGCCGCACGTGGGTCTAAGCAAGCATCACATCAAAAATTCCAACGAGTTTGTGACAACGGTTAAAGACATCTAACTGCAGGCTACCGACATGTTGGTCAGTTTCGATGTAGTGTCCTTGTTCACCCGGGTCCCGCTCACCAAAACATTGCAACTTCTGGAAAGGAAGTTCGACAGCAACACGGTAAAAATGTTCCACCATGCACTTACATCAACATACTTCCAGTTTGACGGGAAGTTCTACGAACAAGCGGATGGGGTGGCCATGGGATCCCCACTCTTGCCGGCTATCGCGAATTTTTACATGGAAAATTTTGAAGAACGGGCACTAGAATCAGCCCCCCACCAGCTGGAGTGTTTTTACCGTTACGTGGATGACACATTTATAGTCTGGCCTCATGGATGCCTTCTTCGACCACATGAACAACCAGCACCCGAACATCCGGTTTACCATGGAAAAGGAGAGCAACGGCAAACTCCCCTTCCTCGACATCCTGCTCCGGAGGAAGAAAGATGGAAGTCTGGGCCACAGTGTCTACCGAAAACCTATCCACACCGATCTGTACTTGAACGGTAACAGCCACCATCATCCTTCGCAACAGAGTGCCGTGTTGTCTTCCCTTATTCATCGGGCAAAAGGGATTTCCGATGAGGAAAACTTTCCGGGGGAAATAAGGCACTTGAAGAAGACTTTCCTGCAGAATGGATACAAAGACCGATATATCCGTGGACATTAAAAGGTCCTTGAAGAGCCACGGAAGCCAAACATCTGACGAAAACCCATTACCAAGGCTCTCCTGCCCTACGTCTCCACGATATCTGGGAAAATCTCCCGAATATTGAGAAAATTTAACATTGAGACGATCCACAAACCTCCTAAAAAGCTAAGGGCACAGCTGGTTAAAGCAATGGACCCCATTGGACTGAAGACCCCAGGCGTATACCAGATCCCCTGTGAGTGCGGTGAAGTCTACGTGGGTGAGACGAGCCGCACCATCGAAACGAGGCTGAAAGAACATCAGAGGCATCTCAGACTGGGGCAACTTGAGAAATTAGCAGTGGCGGACCACAGTTTCACCAATGACCATAAAATTAGGTGGGAAGGAACTAAAATCATTTGCAGATCCAACGGATACTGGGACCGACTCACCAAGGAAGCCATCGAGATCCGCCTTCAAAAACATAATTTTAACAGGGACTCGGGTTTTCAACTGAGAAACACATGGAAACCAATCCTCAGAGCTATTGGTGAAACCAGATCCGACGGACGGCCAATGGGAAGGCACCCCGATACCTGATTGGGCGGAAAAGCGTATAAATACGGGAGAAAAAGTGGCAACGGCGTTCAAAAGCCCTGATGACCATGACCGAGTTGGACATCGAAACGTCGGCCGAGATGGACGATATAACCCGGGGGAGGACCCGAGAAGAATTTACGTGTTCTATTATGTCATAAAATTAATGTTGCGCAGACATACATGGTTTATGTAAAAAGGTGTTCGGAAAAGTTTAGGAAAATAGATTTATTTTGGATATTGCTATATTGCTACAATGTCTCAAAATACTTCAAAGTACTTTCCATGAGTGTCGAGAATACTTTTGCCAGCAACTTTTCCATAACTCAAAAGGCTCGATGGTATGCGGATTCTGGAAGTTCCTTGAAGGTACACGAGTAAGCTTGTTTGATGGCTTTTAGGGTCCCATGGTGGTGTCCTTTGAGGGAAGATTATTTCACTTTTGGGAATAGGAAAAAGTCTGTTGGTGCCAACAGGTGGGACTGTAAGGGGGTTGGAGAATTGTCGTGATGCCATAGACACTCGGCAGTGCTCTTGGTCGTCCATCAAGACTTTCAAGATGAATTTAGCGCAGATCTTTTGCATCACCAAATTTTCATTGATAATGGTGTACAATGTAATCTTGTCAATAATGCCAATGCGACTTGTGATCATGTGCACGCTTAAGCAACGGTCTTGAATTCAGCACTTTCACAGACATGTCATGAAGAAATTGTTGCTGGTACTTTTCAAACAAACCATGTACCAGGCACTACCAAACCAGGACTGTGAATTCAAAAACCGTTCACCAAAGTAACATTTAGCTTCCATCCCCTTCAAAGTAATCCTTTTGTGATCATATGCAATGCTCCTCAGTACTTTGGCCATGTGTTGAGAGTGTTCCCAGGATATCTTTTGCTGGAGACCGTCAGGACTCACCTGAGATTCATTTTGAACATTTTATACAGAGTCAGAAAGATCATCCAATTTGCTTCAATATGTTTTTTTATTGGTAATAGTAAAAGTAATGAAAAGTGTTTTGTCATTACTTTTGGCCTTCCTTGTTCCCATAAACTGTTAATAACAGGTTCAAGTGAGCTCTAATCAGTTGCGGAGACAGGATGATGAGACTAAGAAGCTCCGGGAAGACTTGGAGCAAGCGGCAGCCAGGGAACGTGATCACCAGAACCGCCTCAGGGAAGAGCAGCATCGCTATGCAGATCTGGAATCTAAGGCAAGATAAAGACGTGGCCTTACCCCAAACTCTTGATTGTTTGTGGTGTGCATTTGTTAAAGTTCATTAAACATTTCTCAAGCAAGTGTGCAATCCCTGTAAATGTGTCAGGACTTTTTTTGTAATTGTTCCGTATTTGCCTGAACATCACCTCCCCGTTCAAAAATTTTTGAAAAAAGTAATTTTGCCATTTTTACACTCAAATAATTTCAGGCATCCATATGCCATCCTAGAATATGTCAAATGTTGAATTTGTGTAAGGGCTAAGTGAATAATTATGGCATCCAGTGCTGGGAATGTGTCCACTTACTTGCATTTTGTTCCATAATCTTATATTTCCAGTGCTCTGTTCTCTTGAAAGGAGTTAATGTTCTAACATTTCGTATTCCCTGTCCACAGTTCCATGTAAATATTTCATGTAGTGTCTTCTGTGCTCCTGATCAGATGACTTGGCAGTTGACACCATTGCTTAAATTGTTTGAACAGAAGTCTGTGTGATTATGTTTTTAGCATTGATGGAATTAAAACATCTCAGCCTCAATATCAATCATTTTGATTAACATCAGTTTATTTATCACATGCCATTTTAATTGATCTCTGAATTGAAAAGTGATTTAAACCACAGTTATCCCATTCAAATTATTAGGAACTTCTTTTTATTGCAATGAAAATTAATACAAATTTATTTCCTTTTTGATATACCTTCTTGCTTTTCCTCTTTATATACCCCTGAGAAAAACGATTATTTTGAAAGTGAGATATTGTTGTCATAGTTATAGAGAAATGACACGTGCATTATAAACTAGCAAACTTCTTTGAGAGAATCTCGGAGTATGGAAACTCATACCTGGAAAAAAATGACTGTGTTGATAATGGCATCAATGAAGGGTTTTCCCTGTTTGGGGTCATACTTGCCTCTCTTCATGTCATGCATATTGTGAACTGTCAGTTATCTATGTTGGATGAGGGGAAGGCACCAGTGGATAATTAGAAGTGACAGGTATTTGGATACATAAACAATTCCAGGCTATAATGACTCATTTTCAGTGGAATGTTCTACAAAATTCTGATTTCCTAGCTTATATCTAGAAGGAAATTTTCTCAAGCCAATAATTCATTCTATTTATCCATCCAAAACATATTGTATTGTCAACATTAAATTATTTGCAGTTCTTATTCATCATCAATATGCTGGAAAATAAATTATGGTAGTCTCTAAGTGTATATAATATCATCCGTTGTAAAGATTGTGCAAATCTCACTTCCTTACCTTTCCCGTAAGTTTATCAATAACTGTTTTAAGTTATACATCCTAAATTATTCCACGAGGTACCATCTCTACTCCCCCTTCCACAAAGAATCCAGAAATCAATGTCAGTGACCTCCCATGTTCTCAAGGTTTTATTGCAGCTAAGCTTCCATTCACATCTTCATGCACTACCATACCATCCACCATCTTGCTTACATCTTCACACACTTAAAAGAATGTTTTCCAAATGGTTTATACGGTTAAACATTTTAGGCCCTAACTCAATCGCTCCAAGCTATTAATTCAAATAAGCTTTCCATTGTTTTCGGCTCAACTTTGTGGAAGTTAATGCTCAATATTTTTATTTTCTTAAGAACACAATGTATACATTCACTGTTCTTTATTTATTATTTATATTTAAGGTACCTGATGATGACGCCTTAGTATTGCACTAGTTGTACGATAATAACGAACAGTGTATGTATACATTGTGTTCTTAATAAAATAAATATTTCAAATAAGCTTGCTCAAGCATCAGTTAAAGCAACGTTCATGTGTTTCTCATCTGGCTCAAAATAGAATCAAGCAGTGCTTTACGAGATTTATCATTTGAGTCTTCTTGAGTGCTACTGCATGTGTACAATTTCAGTAGAAAAATTCCTCGAGTGAAGCCTGAAACAACTGATATGGTGGATTTAACCCCATTAGCCACTAGCTAGCTAGCGGGAGGAGGAAAGGCAATGCCTGCTTGCATCTGATAATCCTCCCATTGGATTAAATGGGTGTCGGATGATTAATAATAAAGGTAGTCCATTAACGGTGATGCCACTTGCTCTTGGTTTGCATAATATCTTATGTGATTCAGTGGGATAATGAAGTTTAAATAAATACTAAGTATAAATGATCACACTTGAGCATAAATCATCTTGAAAATAATTTACATCTTTTTTTACATTCTCTTGTTTTTCATGCTTAGTTGAAATTTCTAAAGTGTTAGTGTATTTAAAAAAAAAGGAAATATATGTCAGTTAATTACTGAGACAGGTGCTTCAGATACAATACTCGTTGGAGTAGCTGTTGTGGGCAAGTATTTAAAATTGAACATAGGGATTGATGATGATATTCTTAATTTTATTATTTCCAGATGAAGGATGAATTAATGATGGCAAGGATACGTGATGCAGAGAACACGCAGTGTGTGGCTGAGCTTACGCATAAAATTTCAATATTGGAATTGAAAGTAAGTTCATGTTAATATCTTATGCTTTACAATTACTCTGTCGATTGAAATTGTAAGTGAAGTAGTTTAACTTAGCTGATGTTCTTCGTTTTTTAGTTAAAATATTCTGTGGCTATCTAAAAAATTGGTTAATTTCCATATTTGTTGGATGTTGTGCGCTTGTTTGAGGATTTTTTTAGTAGAACAGTTAACACTTGGACTGTTTCCCTAAAAGTCAATTTATAAAAACCAAAGTAGGCCTGGAAACTATCACATCCATGTGGTTACCCAAAAATAAAACTGCTAAAGAGTTTTACCGTATAAAGCTAGGTGTGCATGTTCTGTTGAAGATGGTCGAAATAGAAATGGCCTTCAATGAATCTCTGCTGAGGTGATTATACGTTATAACTGTTTAATTTTACTGCCCAGGATAAATGAAAGTCATTGAGTAGTAATTCCTCCGCCTTCATCAGACCAATTCAGACCTACAGATTTAACTCTACTAGCTCTGCAAGAACTTTGTGTCTACAAAGCTCCTCTGTTATCAAATCTCAAGTGAATGCTTTAAAATTGTGGCAGAGAAACAAATTTTAGGCCCAAAAAATTTTGCTTAAATCATGGTTAACATATTTAAACATCCATGTATTTAAACTATATTCTAATTTTCAATGTATAATATTTAGTATTATTTCAATGTTTTTCTGTTTAACCCGCTGGAATTGAGTAGAAGAAATGGCACTTGATTTAAAATACTGAGAATGGTCAAAAATGATTGAATTTGTGATGTAATGCATGAAATATGAGTGAAAAGCATTTTGATATCTCCTTTACTCTCATTGTTATTTTTCAGGAAATCAATCTAACCCCATGTTTAATCATCTGTTGATTTTATTGCTTTGATGTGAACTGCTTGAAGGACTATGGTGGAAATATTAATTAGCACTGCTTCTTACCATTTCAGCATGTGAGGATTATTTGTATGAATGCGATGGCATCAAAGTTACAATGCAACCATTTCAGAGAGTAAAAATCATTCGCCTTGACCGGGGTTCGAACCCGGATCCCTCGATATCCGGCCGAGTGCTTTAACCAATTAAGCTACCGAGACATCCTCTTACATTCTGAAATTTTACGAATGCCTGTGACATTGTATGTACGGTATTTCATCATAACATCTTGTTCCTTTAAAGCCCCCAAAATTTCAGAGTCAGTTTTCATTCAGAGGCGAATGATTTTTACTCTCTGAAATGGTTGCATTGTAATGCACCCGTAGCGGATGACTCCGTTAAAAGTTACTGTTGCGGCATCTCCCGCAGTTTCTTGAAATTTGGCATCAAAGTTACTATGGCTTTTATCGTGTAAAAATAAAGTGCATTTGAGAGTGCCTAAATAAATTATTTCCTATGCGAAAATATTGGAGAACAAAATTTTTTACTCAAAAGTCGTATGTTGCTACATTTCAATGTCCATACTAACGGCTGCATAGGCAGTTTCAGCATTTGGATATATACACGGAGGTGCCAACACTACCAGAAAGAATTCTTTGACGTGCTTAACATTTTTTTATATTCTTAAAATCCTATTTATTGCTAAGGTATTCACGTACTTAAAGATATATCGTCCTAGTTGTCTGAAATGTGGCTAACACCTAGTATTTGTATCGTTTGGCAAGAATGAAGAGATGGTGGCCGAGGGTGAGTTGCGGAGCAATCTCGATGACAGTGAGCGTGTTCGTGAACTCCAGGACAAAGTGGCCGACCTCAAGGCTGAGGTAAGTGTTGAAATGTTTGTGTAGTGGCAGGGAGATGTGAGTTGTCTCCCTCCTCAATTTTGAAAGAAATCTAAATGTAATCCGTTTTAACCAGCACCAGCAAACATGAGGTGCTTTTGTGCACTTGTGACTTTTTATGTAAAAACTGCACCACTTTATAAAGCTTTATTGGGCAACTTTGGGTAGGTGTCTGTTGTAAATAGTACACTCTTCTCAGTTACTTATTGCCCCTCACATGCTGCTAAATTCACTTGCTATGTGGGCAGTGTTTTGAGGATACATTTCTCCATCTTAATATTCACACACACAGCTTAGGATCCATAGGAGGCATGAATCTAGGATGGCCATTATAATGTTGGGTAGTAAGTCAGATCCTGATTCAGTAGCCATTCCCACTGTTTCATCTGTGGAGGCATTTTCTATAATCCTCAAAATTACGGCATAACCATGCGGAGAAATTGATGCAATCTTTTATGTAACCCTGGCATGATTTTCAGTCTTAAATTGCTTAACTATTTCCCTGGACTTGTAATCCTTGTTCCCTTTTCAAGTGCAGCAATCCTTCTACATTTGCAGGTCTAAATTTCATGGTTCCATTCACTAACATGATCAGTATTGCTTCAATTTTCCAATTGTTCTGAATGGTGTTTGAATTTTCCACTGTTGTTGTTCCCATAAAGAACTCTGTGCCTGTCACTTCTGATGGATTCTCGTGTGATTTTTGACATATTGAACAGATAGGTCTCACATGATCAGTGTAGCTCAGGGAAGACAACTAGGATGCCCATTTATGGAACATTATCTCATCTCTCTTTTATGTTGAGAAAATGGTGAATGTGGAAAAGGGTTAAGTATGGGTTAGAAAAGAAAAGGCTTGGAAGGTGTGTTACTTGCCAGTAATAACGAAAGGGTACAGTGTGCAAAGGCATATTGAGATGCTCCTAAACATAATGCTACACTTCCGGAATGTCATGTCTTCTCAACTCACATTAGTTATTTCATAAATCATCAACATTTATTGACTAGAACATATAAGGAGAATCACTTAAGGGCATGTAATGCACAAGAAAAATTTTCATCTGCGATCAGGTGTCCATAGACCTTTCCTCATGCAATAGAGGTTGTTAACAAGACAAATTCAAAGCTTTATTTTGGTTTGTTTTCTCCAATCTCTGGTCATCACAGGTCAGCAGATGGTGATATCAAGAAATACATAAGTTAGATGTCACTATTGACAGAAATATCAGGTAGTGGACAGAATCCTGAGTTATTAGAATGCTAAGAGCCAATTTTCTAGTTTCCCTGAGTAAATTAATTAGTTCTGGATTTGTTTTTTTTTTCACATTAATAAGAATTTTCGTGTCTATGTTTGTAATAGTTTTTATTAGCGACTTTAAATATATAATTGGTAGTTTTGTAGCGGAACCATATTTACAAAGATGACCTTATAGCATCTGCTGGGTAATTTTAAAATGCGTTCAATTTGAAGAGTATATAAAATAAATATAATCAAAAAGGAAAGTAATCGTAGTCTCTGCATTTTCAATCTGCTCCAAGATGTGATATATAAGCTCCAGGCAGTGATGCATTATGTTCATGGTATCAAATTATTGTAGCCACTGATATCTGCTGACATTTTATGATAATTATTCAATTTAATTTATTTTTAAAATTTTATTTTTTTTAACCAAAGTTTCAAAATGAAATCAAAACCACTAGGTATCTTTCCGCGATTTTTTATTCAAGGGTACAACTAGTTTCGACGCAACGGCGTCCGGTACTTGAAGATGATGCCGTTGCGTTGAAACTAGTTGTACCCTTGAATAAAAACTCGTGGAAAGATACCTAGTGGTTTTTATTTCATTTTGGAACTTTAGTTAAAAATTAATTTCCACATAGTTGAGCCTAAAACCATAGAACATATTTATTTTTTTTATTTATGTTTATCAAACAACACAGAAATATTGAGGGAGGGGGTTAAATTGTACTACAGTGTATATTTTTTCGGAGTAAATTCCTCCCATTCATACACCTGGTTAATTTTTACATGATTGGCATTTTATTGCCAAAACTGAAACAACAATTTAGGCATTCCTCTGGACAATTCAGCTATGCATTTCCCTTGCCACTCCTTCATTTATTTTAATTCATGCCCTGTGATAGGCCCCTGTAGTGTGCCGTCAAGGTGTATTTGTACTTGCTAGAAGTAGGAGAGGGTATAGTGTATTTGATTGTGGAATTGATAGAATGTTTTTCTAAAACATATGAAATGGAAAAAATTATATACAAGGTGAAAAAAAGGTGTGTTTTTTACCATTCAGAGTTGAGTCATTTGTTTGTCATGATTGAAAATGTTTTAAGGGAAACCATTTGTGCATGTAATTCATTCCCATTTCAGAACCCTATTTGAGCATTATTAACAAGTTTTACCATAGATTTTGTGTGGCCTCCTCTTGTCCAAAATAAGTTCTTAGCATCTCACATCATCTTGGAAGTTTGAGTCATTCTTTTTATTTATTGCAATAGGTTTGTCGCTCTCATCTTCCCATCTCTACAGTTGTTAGCCACTAATGCAGATATTATTTGACTCTTGTGTTTCTGTAAGCAAAGCATTCCTCAACTTGTTTGATGTACATACCCTCATGTTTAACTGATGAAATATCCTCAGGCGCTATCTGTTCATTAGAAGGAGTCACATCAAGTGAATTTATAATTAAATATTTACACAAGAATCTACGAAAGAGTATTTAAGGCAACAAGACTGCTGGTGAATGCTTCTGATTCAAGGATGGTACCTTCTTAACCAGTGGCATCTCCTTCAGTCCTGGATAATTCATTTCCTCGATTGCAGCAAATAAATTTTTAGTTAGCCCCTGTTATGACTGAACTAAACTACTGTTATTTTTATTGTATTTGTTCCAAATAGAGGTTACTTCAAAACTAATGACAATCCCTCAGCCAAGGTCATGTGATTTTGGTCTTCCTGAAAGTGTCGATTATTCAAAATACACCTGCATTTAATTTGAACTCCTGATCTGATCCACTTATCAGCAAACAAATGCCTTACTTAGAAATATTTCACCAATATACTGCTGTTATGTCGGTCAGTGAAATCAGTAAAATTAGTGATGATGATTAATGGAGTTAACAATAAAATATCTCTGGCCGCATATAGCCCCAATTAATGCCCTGTTTTCTGCTATGCTGACATCACTACTATGAGTGAAAATTCTGAGAACCATCTCTTATATCCTCTGGGATTACCTTTGTGATGTGTGAATGTTGTTTGATCCCTGAGTATTACTCACTTTTAGAGATGTGGCAGTGGGCGATGGCGGCAGATTATGAATGGCAGAGAGTAAAGCCCTCTTTTGATTGTCCAGGACCCTCTATATGGTGTGGGGGATCCAAAATAATAATAGAGTTGGCATGACTGACCCCATTCGTGGACATCATAATTAATTCATATCAAATTCTCTCCACATGTAAAACAAGTGTTAGATATTTTCATTTAATTTTGAAAGGAAGAAAGTATGAATTGTACGTCATATATTTGGTTGTGAATATGGTGTTTTCTCAGGATGAGTGAAAGGCATATGACTTGTGTTCAACTTTCCCCAATGCTTTAATCGCTAGGAGTAGAAGTTTTGTTACACAAAGTCAGCCTAAATGTGTTTTAGAGCTTATATATAGTGCATATACCATTAAATTCCATATTTCTAAATTAGAATGTTCGCACAAAAGGTAATGAAACTGAAATTCAGTTGTTTTGTGAGTAAAATTCACATCCTGTAGTTATGAGCAATAAACTATTAAATAAAAATAAGTTTCAAATATAAGAAAAATGAGTAACAAGTTTCCCTCCTTAATTTTGATAAAGTAATTAAGATTAAGGGCATTTATTTTGCAGAGAGTCATACATTAACTTTGTAATGCACAGGTATTTATATTGCATGACATTGATAAAAATAAAGGCAGCCTCACTAGATAAGTATATCCTTCATGATAACAATCCATCAGACACTCATTTCTGTTTGCACCATTGTCAGGCAATACTGGGTAAGCATAGATAAGCATAGTTTGGAAAGTTGTGTGTTGTCACAGAAGATGTATTTGTATTCCCACTAACATTGGACAAGTGAATTAAAACTGCCCCATGCTTAACCCGATGTGTGTAATTATTTATTCGAGCCAATGCTCGGGTGCCCTTCTCAATCTGCACACAATATCGGTGCCAATTTCTTTTCTCTCAAATGATGGATGGAAGATTCTTTCAGTCAGCCTTGGAGGGCAAAACATTTTTGCGTCTCATTCATTTTGAATAGTTGAATGTACATTTACATTCATGTTGGTGTGCTGTTTTTTTATTTTACCTGCAATTGCTTCCATCCTGGTTCCTTCAAATACCTCCGTTTAACGGTTGCGAGCATGCTTCGTTTGAGGTTTGTCTGACCGTTTCTTTGAATTAATTCACCAACTAACAGAGACCCTCTCTTCAGTTCCCAACGCCTACAAGCCCGGACAGCGAGACCTGGAAATGGCTTGAGTAAGTGGGAAGCTTTTCGCTTTGCTCCTTCGCAAATCCTCTTGAGGCACTGGCCTTTTGTTTTTTGTTGTCTGCCGTTTTCCTTGCTTGCTTATCATCTGATGATGCATGGAGAGATGCCTTTTTCTTTCCCTCTCTTCCCTTGTAGACATCTCCCCTCTTCCCTTGGATGCCATGTCCTCTTGCTAGGATATTAATGTTGCAAGCTAATGTCCAATCTGTGTGAACATGTTGTTTCATTTGTAGATGTATGTGTCTCACTTTGGGAGGGAGGGGGGAGGAATGGTGATGATTCTTTTATCTCCTTATGAACCCTATGGATAGTCATATAGTGTCATTTACTGTAAAAATATGTGTAAAAACTATTCTTGTGATTGTTTTGCTTGATTAGTTGAAATTAATGTTGGCTCAGCTGCTGTTGTGTTTTGTTTTTATTTATTTTTGCTAAGAAGAGCTATGGAAAGAATGATATGTGAAGTATTTATAGCTACAGTTGGGTTTAGTTTTGTGAATGTTTTGTGAATGCCAGTAATTCTTGAATAAATGTGTTGGTTATCATTAATCCTCCTCACCCACCCCCTCCTGCTCTGTAGCTTAGTCCATCTCCTAAAGGCAACATCTTAAAAAGGCATTGGTGCCTTCTAGCTGGCTACTCACTTCAGACAACCCATGTAATCACAGCTGTGTGTTGTGAACCCATGTTTTAAGAAATCATTTTTCCTCCATGGTACATTAAAAGCAGTAATACTGACCCAACACTTGATTGTTTCAAAATTTCCTTCTCTTTTTGACACTTGATAGAATTTTAAGGAAAATTGTTGGAGGAAATCCATCTTCTGTGAACCGTAACGACGCCTTGAATATTTTCTCTCCCGACAGTTTTGCTCAGTTTTTTCTGAATCCCCTCCCAATTGCTCTTTTTTCCCATGTCTTTGCGTGGAGAGGGGTGGGGAATTTTTTTTACTTTTATTCTCTTCAATGAAATCTTTTTTAAGATGAGCTGACTGTGCATCACTTTCAGATCATGAGGCTAGAGAGCTGGAAGGAGCGCTGGAGTGGAGGGGGGGAGGGGAAAGTGCTGTCGGGCGGGGGCTTCAGGAAGTCGGGGCAGGGCAGTGGCGATGAGGACAACGGCAGCAGTAGGATCCCGAGGCCGACATTGCACCACACAATTTCAGTGGACACAGAGAGCGAACACGACGAGCCCTCGGAGACACTGCACTTGCAGCTGAGCACTGGGGATTCGACGGACGAGGGAAATGGATTGAGGAGCGGGGAGAACTCGAGTCCCGACGTGTGATTTGCTGCGAGACACGCATATAGTGTGTGTCTGTGCTTACGTGTGTGTTTTTGCGTGACATTATGGACCAGAAGGAGAGAGAGTGGTGCTTCCCTCTTATTCTCTGTACCCAACCAGAGTCGCCGAATTGTGACCAAATCGAACGCATTATTTGGAATAAGGCCGTGTGAGGGAAGTTGTGCGACTCCCCTGACAAACATCTCAGCTAATTTGAATTGGGGACAGAGGGACAATTGCGTATGCATCAGTCACACAATAGAGATGAAGAGAGAGAGGGGGGGATTACGGGGTAGAGGAACAGAATGGAGTCGCTGCATGGGGGAGTCAGTTCATGGATATGTCCTTCACTAGTTCCACGCACTCATGTGTGTGTTTTCATTCAACTTCCAAGCCGACACAGATCCAATGTAGTTTGTTAAAGAAGAAATACCCTTTCTTCTCTTTTTTTTCCTATTCTATTAAAAAAAAAGCTTCGGATGATCTAGAGAGAAAATGAATTCTATGACCTTATCCTAAAATGATAAAATTCATGGAAATTTTACGTATAGGGTCCAAAAGGAAGAAGCAGCATGCGTCCATGCGCAAGTGATGTGACTCGGCACTGCACCCATATCACACCTTGCGTTCTAGAACAAAGCGAAGGAATGACGAGGCAACAAAATGACTATTTTATATGCTATTTGTTTACTGGACATTGGAGAGTATTTGGATCGTTGGAAATGTTTTAAACCTTTTCAACCCTCATTGTTTTATCGTCCTTGTTTAATTTTTTTATTTTCTCATGCCTATCTACTGCATATTAGATAGCCTTTCGCATTTAACAATCATCAGTTTTAAATGTCATATTTAATTTTTTTTACATGCTTTGGCATACCTATCTTGGACCACTTATGTATATAGAATTAATGGTGTTGTTTTTTTTTTGAAAATATTTATTTAATGAAAATTTAGGAAACAAAAAATTTTAATAATTATATAGTATTTTATCTTGAAACAGAGAGAGATTTATATATATACGTATAAGTATTCTGTTCTTCCAGGCACCAAAAAACATTTTGTATGCTGAAATAATTTAATTCTTCCTTTTAAGATTGTTATTTATTGATTGCAATTTAATATTTTATATTCACTTTAGCCCTGTGGCTGACGAGTGCTCAAAGCTATTCCCTCCTCTCCCTTGTTATGCATCAATACAATTTTCTTGAAATTTTTCAACTATGCATTCTCCGCTGCATAGTCACCAACATGCTTTAATGTGTTGTAATGATTGAAAGGCTCGGCTTTTAATTATTTATTGCAGTTGTGTTGACTTCCTGTGTTGTCCTTACTCAAACGAGGTTAACTTAAATCATTCATAATTTTGATGCAGCTGAAGTGCTGGCAGCTTCTGCTTAGAAAATTAATTGACAAATAGTTTTCTTTTCAGGTTAATCAAACTGTAGAGTCGTCTAAAAGTAGAATTGTTGAAAAGTACTTTGCAGTCTTAATTTGAATACTCAGAAGTTTCCTTGTAGAAACAATATTTTGAAACATGCTTTATGTACAGATTTAATACCAGACTAGTTGAAGAGAATGTGTGGGAGCATTCATGTTAACTGTACTTAATTTAAACTCAGTGGTGTACTTAGTATTCTTCATAGATACATTCCATATACCTTGAGCAATAGAGGTAATTTTTCAGTCGGCTGCTGCCTCTTGTGCGTGGCATTTATTATGTCTCTTTATGTCCTTTTTGCACAGTTTTTGGTGCGCTCTTCCGGAGGCATTTCCTGAGCTATCCACTATGTTGGCTGGCAGTTCAACCTATTTTGTTTTATTTGATACAAACATTGGAGAATTAATAAAATGTAACCATTGAAATAAAACAAAACTGTTTTCATTTATAACTTTTTGTCTTCAGTGTGGATGAAGTTTTCTTATTGTATGAAAAACTAATCATCTTTTATGTATTCACATTGATGGTATGATTTACAGTGTTTACAGACTAAGGCTTTTTTTTTGTTGTCCCAGGCGTAACTTTATGGAATTTGCATGACATATTGAAATGAAATAGTTTACTTTGTAATTCCACACAATTTACTTAAAAACACGACCCAGGTTTTGACGCTGAACGTCAATGTGAACTTGGGTCGTGCTTTTTAAATAAATTGTGTGGAATTACAAAGTAAACTATTTCATTTCAATATGACTAAGGCTTTGTTTGAATGGGGTTGCTAGGATTGTGGCAAGCGATCATGTTTATTAAGGCTATTCAAATCCTTTGGGGATGAATGACAAGGAACCTTGTTCTCAGCCATCTGGTGGAAAATGGCCTATAAACTGGGCCAGTGTGTTCATTGTCATCTTGAAGCATGGTAAATTTCATTAATGACTTTGTATAAATTGCCATGGGTTGTAAACATGAACCCATCATGTATTCATTGGTGACAGTAGTTTTACAGCCAGAGGTAAGTGTTCAATTGGTCTTGAATAGATACTGTTGCACACTGTTGTGGCATAATCAGTGCATAACTGTGTACCTACACTAGCATTATGAACTACTTTTCAGCTCCATATGCATTTTATCTGCCTTCCAAGTTGTTTCATCTTTTCATCTCTCTAATTTGTTTACCAAACATTCTGCCCCCTCTTTCTACATTACCACCCCCCAAGATACCATTTCCTCTTGATATCTGCAGCTTTGGCTTCGTGTACCTTTTTCATTCACCACTCTTCAAACAACCTCCCCTCTTGCTCTGTTATGTCTACATTGTTCTTAGTTTGCCTTTTATTTCTCTCTGTTTTATGTTTGCCGTTCTTCTACACTTTGCACATTGTGGAGACCTTTGATTAATGCTTGTCCATCATCATGCTTAAGTGGCCAAGTTGTAGAGCATTTTAAGAACTGTGTCATAACAGAGTGGTTGCTGATCTTTTCCTTATGTCTTCGCTAAAGGTTTGTGTTGCATACTTTATTTAATAATTAATTTTAGTCATACGTATTCTAAATCTAAATTTATGGTGCTTTTCATTGTACCTGTAGCCTCGTCTCAAGGAATTGTTGTTGATTGTTTGAGTCACCAGGAGTATTTTCTTCCTCATTGCTTTTTTTCAATCCCGCCTTTGTCTTTTGGCAAGGGGTGGAGGGGCAAAGGAGGGGATTCATATTTCTAATCTAAGCTGTCTACCATTCCTCATGCGGCTTAAAATAGACCACCTGCTACGCTTTAATGTATTTATTCACTTGTAGAGTCATTAAATGTTAATCTGAATGTGTTTGAGATTTACTAGCCATTTTCAATGCCCTGACAGGTACAGACAACGGTGATGTATAGAGTTAGCTCTAGATCAATGAGCATATTTCAGTGGAATATATGGTGCCTCTTTTTAAGGTAAAGCAAGTTGATGCATTCGTATTCATTCCTCCCACTGCTCTGATTAGCATTCTAACTATGTAAATGACATAATTGGGCTTTCTAAAACGTGGCCCATCGTGCATTTATAAATGATATCCTCCTCATCTAATTCAATTCAAATTACCTCCACATGTAAAACATGTTCTGAAATTCCGTTAACTTTGATCTCTGACAATTGAAGCCATGGACTTTGCATTTGAAGTTTTGAGATTTTCGTACAAGGGTAATAGTGTAAGTAATGTGAAGTAGAAGATTAGAGGGTGGCTGTATTCAGCATGTTTGATATTTTTATGTAATTTTGAAAGGAAGGAATGAATTGTGCGTCTTGTATTTGGTTATGAATGTTGTGTTTTCTCAGGATGAGTGAAAGGCATGGGACATGGGCATTGAATTCAACCTACATGTGTTTGAGAGCTTATGTAGTGCATATGCCTAGGAGTTCCATATTTCTAAATACATGTACAGTTAAACCTCGTCTATTGAGCACCTCACACAGAAAGTAATTCACATGTGAACAAAAATACTTTAACCTTAAATTACTCTCTTAACAAGCAACTTTTCACATAATAAGTGACAAGAATGGAATTCTCAGAATGATTGCGTGCCTGCTACTTCAGTTTGTGTTTAGCACTTGTTCCAATGGCATCTTAGTGTCACTATGCATAACACATTTTTCCAAACTTGTGTTCTGACATTATTGGTAATTTTGTTGTGCAAATATTAATCAAATTTTGTGCATAGTTTTAAAATGCCACCTAAGAAAAATCTGCAAAAACAGTCATTAGGGGATAAAAATAACTACTAGCGAAAAGTAAAATCATTGAAAAGCATGAACTAGGTATGAGCATGGTTGATCTAATGTGCACAAAGAATCAGTGAACTTTAACTGTTGGCATTTTCCATAAGGACAAGATTTAGGAGATAGATGTTTCAAAGTAAGTGAGAAGAATTTCAATGCAGTGGTTACGTATTATCAACAAGGTTGAAAGGTTACTTTTCATATGAGTGAACAAATAGCAATTGCCATGCAATTGCTATTAACAAGACATCATTTATGATAAGGCATATGTGACTTTGTAAAGAAGATGCTGGGATCATTATTCATACAAGAAATATTTAACGGGAGTCATGCATGGGTTAATAAGTTTAAGAGAAGAACCAGCATCCATGACATGGTGAAGCAGCAAGCTCTGACTTAAAGGCAGCAGATAACTTCATTGGTGATATCAAGGAGCCCATCGATTCTGAGGGTTATCTTTCACAAAAGGTTTTTAATTATTTGACGAGAAAGGTATCTTCTGGAAGAAAATGCCAATGCAAACCTACATTTGTACTCCTAACAGTAGATGAGAATGCATCGCCTGACCACAAGCCAATGAAAGGCCATTTCATGCGGCTGTTTTTTTACCAATACAATTACCAATTTGAAAATTTAGCTCCTGATTGTTCACCATTCAGATACTCCATGAGCCTTCAAGAAGTGTAAAGACCCTATTGGGGCAAGTGATCATGTTTATTTAGGCTATTCATATCCTTGGGGGATGAATGCAGAGCCATCTGGCAAAGAAGAACCTATAAACTGGGCTAATTTGTTCATCGCCATTTTGAAACATGGTAATCTGGGAAATTCCAAAAATGAAGTTGTGCATATTTCCAGGAATAATGTGGATTGTATGCATAAACCCATCATGTATGAATTAGAGACAATAGTCTAGCAGTGGGTAGGTGACTGATGGACCCTGAACAGCTCCTGCAAACTGCCGTGGCATAAAGATTGTATAACTGTGTACCTACAATGAACTCCTCCCTAGCAGTATGATGATTTGAGCTGTAGCCGTACCGTAAGTTCTGTACACATTTACTTGACCTATGGCATCATTTTTATGAGTAACTTATGAGGCTTTCTTTTAAAGATGGTTCTTCTTTTAGAGATAGAAAAGCCATTTGGCGTTCTATTTTTTATAATCGTGTCATAGCTGGGACTAAACTTCACAATAGTCAGTTGCATTGCATATTTGTTCCTTTCTTACGATTCAAATTGCGCTGTTATACACTTTTCTAAATAATGTGCTTTTCCATTAGCATTCATTTTTTTCAATAGATTGCCTTTGTCTGTATCATTTAGGTGTCTTGATTAGATGCTGTAAGTAATAACATACATTATTAACAACGTTCCCCATTTTTAAGACTCGTAATGGATAATATTGGCTAATATTATTTTGTAATGCCTCAATTTAATGTAATTTTATTCCTTAATTGCCAATACCTAGAAAATACATCCGCCTCTGTGTATGATTTTAGTGCCTCTTGCCAACAACTGGCATACCTTCTCTCGAAGTTTATTGTAATAATATGCATTGAAATTTGATACCACTTTAAAAGTGGTACCTATCAAATTTGTGCTGTTTTTGAAGCGCATTTATGCAATTAATGCAAATTACCCAAAGCCGTACTCTTAGGGGCACTAGTTAGGGGAAACGGGGGAGGGAGCAAAGAATAAGGATAACAAAACTGCACACACTCTCTCACTCCGGTATTTGCAGTGCAAATTGACCGTTGCAAGTCACAAACACACACGCACTCAGGGTTTACGGGGGAAAGAACCCCTCGCCAGGGACCACACACTCAGACAAGGCAAACAAAACCACACGCACTCCTTCACTCCGGTATATGCAGTACAAATTGACCGTCGCAAGTCGCAAACACACACGCACTCAGGGTTTACGGGGAATTTAACCCAACGGCAGGGACCCTTCACTCAGACAGACGTAAAAATAGAAATAGCAAAGGAACGGCACGCACTCCCTCACTTCGGTATATGCATTGCAAATTGACCCACACAAAACGAACCCACACCTCCCTCGCCTATACGGACTCCCAAAAATTCATAAGAAAGACTGCCCCATGCGTCCCATTGTGTCCGCCATCAATGCTCCCACATACGAAATATCGAAATGGCTTACGGAAGAATTCTCTCAAATAGTGTTTCAAAGTTCATCCAATATCAGAGACACCTTAGATTTCATAGAAAAAATTAAAAATATCACCCTTACAGACCATGAAATTCTCGTGACCTTTGATGTTGAGTCACTCTTTCCAAGTGTTCCAATCCCGGTTACCATAACCTTGTTGGAGAATTGGCTCCAGTCCAAGAACATCCCCCCAGAAAAAATCAGAGAATACATCCTCCTAACCAATCTTGTTATGAGTAACAACTTTTTCTCCTTCAACAAGTCCTTTTTCAAACAGGACTTCTGCACCACAATGGGAAATTCTCTTTCTTCATTTTTAGCGAACCTATTTATGTCCGGCTTTGAAGAGCAATGTAAAGAAAAATTCACATATTTCCCAAAAGTTTGGTTCAGATATGTCGATGACATATTCGCAGCCTTCGACAGTAACGCATCCTCTATAGAAGCATTCCAACAACAACTCAACAATCAATACCCCTCAATCAAATTCACAGTCGAATCTGAAACAGATAGGTCCCTCCCCTTTCTTGATCTTAAAATAACCAGAACCCCTTCCAATCACCTCTCATTCAACATCTACAGGAAAGAAACCCACACCAACAATTACATACACGAATCTTCGTTCGATCATACCACACACAAATTCGCCGCCTTCCACTCCCTAGTACTTAGGCTCCTCAACGTACCTCTGTCCAAAGCGAATTTCCAAACAGAATTAAAACACATAAAACACACTGCTGTCGTGAACGGCTACTCTGAACAGCTCATTGATAACATCTTAAAAAAACACAGGAACAAAAAACATCTCCAAAATAACACTAAACTGAATAAACTAGATGACAAGAAATTCGTCAAACTACCTCACCACCCACAACTAACAAAAGGCCTACCTGCTATCTTCAAAAAAATTAAATACACACCCACATTTGTCAGTCAAACCAAACTGAAACACCTTTTCAAAAATCCTAAAGATCCTATTGAGACCTTAGACAAATCCGGAATCTACCAAATCTCCTGCCCACATTGTGATCTTTCTTATATCGGACAAACACGCACAAACATTCGCAGAACACACTGCTTGTTACAGGCTGGGAAACATTAACAAATCGTCAGTCGCCCAACACATGCACGATAACTCACACAACATCACAATTGAAGACCTACAGCTAATAAAACATGTGCCCAATCATTTACTCGACTGTTATGAAAGTCTTTACATACAAAAATCGGAAGGAAAACTCATAAACAGTGACAACGGTCCGATATCTTCGTCTCTTTCTTCCCTTTCCCTTCCTGAGTCATGACCTTCCCTTCACCTACAGTCATGAACGGCCCAGTCTAACCCACTCAATTCCCCCCCAACCCCCGCCCCGAGCCTCAAATCACCCATACATTGTATCTAACACACGTGAGTCCCCCCCTTCCCATTCTTTCCCAATTATATCACCAACCCTTCCCCTCCCTCTCTCCTCCCCGTTCCCCCCCCTACTCATCGTTACTTATATCTCGGCTCCGACGATTTTTCATTATTCTTCTCTGAAGAGGCCTGCTTGGCAGGCGAAACTCCTGGTGTCAGGTTTTTCGGCACTATTTTTTTCCGCACGTACACTGCATCACAGTGTACTTCCCTTTCCGTATTCCTAGTCTGTGTGAAGGGTCCCTGACGCTGGGTTAAAGCCCCGTAAACCCTGAGTGCGTGTGTGTTTGCGACTCACAAACGGTCAATTTGCTCTGCAAATACCGGAGTGAGGGAGTGCGTGCCGTTCCTTTACATTTTTTTTACGCCTGTCTGAGTGAAGGGTCCCTGCCGTTGGGTTAAACCCTCGTAAACCCTGAGTGCGTGTGTGTTTGCTACTTGCTACGGTTAATTTGCAATACATATACCGGAGTGAAGGAGTGCGTGCCGTTTCTTTCCAATTTCTACTTTTACGCCTGTCTGAGTGAAGGGTCCCTGCCGTTGGGTTAAACCCCCGTAAACCCTGAGTACGTGTGTGTTTGAGACTTGCGACGGTCAATTTGCAATGCATATACCGAAGTGAGGGAGTGCGTGCCGTTCCTTTGCTATTTCTATTTTTACGTCTGTCTGAGTGAAGGGTCCCTGCCGTTGGGTTAAATTCCCCGTAAACCCTGAGTGCGTGTGTGTTTGCGACTTGCGACGGTCAATTTGTACTGCATATACCGGAGTGAAGGAGTGCGTGTGGTTTTGTTTGCCTTGTCTGAGTGTGTGGTCCCTGGCGAGGGGTTCTTTCCCCCGTAAACCCTGAGTGCGTGTGTGTTTGTGACTTGCAACGGTCAATTTGCACTGCAAATACCGGAGTGAGAGAGTGTGTGCAGTTTTGTTATCCTTATTCTTTGCTCCCTCCCCCGTGTCCCCTAACTAGTGCCCCTAAGAGTATGGCTTTGGGTAATTTGCATTCATTCGGCCGTAGTACGTTCCCTTTTGCTTTATAAGTGCATTTATGTTTCTCCGTTCAATTAATAGGTGACGGCCAATGCAGATGTTTTTATTTCCTGCGGACATCAGCTGATTCATAATGTCGAGGCTTAAATTAGTAGTATACAATACTTATAAATAGAAAAAATGAGAAATTTACGGAAGGTATTTTTCAGTCACATCGGAGTAATGCAACGTCAGCGCCATCCATCAAGCGAACACGTAACTACGACGTAGTTCCATTGTAAAACAACGCCCTCTTCGTCCTTCCAAGGAAATTGAAACATGAGAGGGCAATTCCTTCCTTGAAGTCGAATGCAGGATTTTGTGATAAAGTGGTTGATTAATGTCACGTATTTACCTTGGAAGAATGATTTCATTATGATATGATGCTGAGACGCAGTGAATAATAGTGTATTCATTTTCGGTGGGTCAACTAAGGGAAAATATCAATTCATAATAACAAGGAAAAATGTCAAAGAATGAACAGGTTAAAGTTACCGGTGAAGGAGGAAGTTGTACCTCTGAACCCACAAAAGAGCCCGATATTTCGATGGCTAAAGAGGCGGTATTAGTGAAGAGTGAAGAAATAGCAGCTGACACCCCTGTGATCCGAGGTATGATGGATAAGCTTGCTGAATCACTTTGATAACTGAATGCGAAATTGTACTGTTCCGTTTGTTTTTTTAGCAAGGTTTTTTAAGTTGGGGATAATGACAGAGTTCCCTGCCAGAACTATTTCAGCTATACGCCTGCCTTTGATCATCATATTAAACCATGAAAAGTTATGATTCACAGGTTATGACTGGGAACAAGGAGTTGATTATCATAGACTTCTGCGGACCTATAAATGCAGTGGATTCCAATCAACCAGTCTAGGATTAGCCATAGAGGAGATCGAAAAAATGGTAATTGACGACGTTTTTCTCTGGGTTTGTCACTAATGGTATATAAAGTACTTACCAGCCCCATGTGCTCCCCCTTTAGTCGTTAATGCCTATAGCAGTAGACGTTAAAAACGCCTGGAATTTGCAGCCAATTCATTTTTTGACATTTCAGTTAGAGTGTCGAAGCGTGCCATTGCCAAGTGACAGTCAGGACACGAACGAAGATGATGAATTCATTCGGCGGAAAACGAACTGCACAATCTTTCTAGGATATACGTCTAATATGGTCTCTTCTGGATTACGAGAAACGATTCGTTTTTTGGTGAAAAATAAAATGGTGAGTTGCATAAGCTTAGTATTAGGCTTAATTATTTTATAAGATGCTTCATATTTAGATTATCCTACAGATTGTGTGTTATTAACTAATAACTTTGTTCCCCAACACTCTTCATGCATTATAACATTAAGTGTATTAGGGAAAGCATTTTTAGTGGACACGAGAATAGAGCCATTACACAAAACAACACAGTTGTCGATTTCTGGTATTTTACTCCTACAAGAGGATCGGGATGGTGTGATGGCTAACTGGCCATCCCAACCCCCTCCCAGAGGGCCTGGAGATGGCAGGCACTTTCTAGGGCTATTTCGATCCTACTCGAGGTGCTTTGTGGGAGAGCACTTTGAGTGAGTACGCAGTTCGTCGGATGGGACGTTAAACTACGGACCTCTTTGCGCCTTTCGATAAGACTAAAACTCCCTTAAAACTACTACTACTTGCAAATAAATAAACCGACAATGACTTCAAAAAGCATGTACTGAAAGGTCGGTGGTCAATACATTCAATGTCCTAAGAACAGTACTTGGTGAATCCTGGTCTGACCATGCTGATTAAAAGGGAAAGACATGGACATAACATGAGGTGTAATAATAATAATATTTTTATTTGCCTAAGGATCAAGTTACAAAAGCTTTTACAAGATATAAGGCACGTCAGGGTATCTGCATTCATGGAGAAATTAGGCAAATTTGAGACAGGTACATAGGCATAGAATATCATTCTTTATACAATTGTATGACATTATTGTGTAATGAGCAGGCAACAAATAAATTTATAAAACATGTTTCAGCGAGTAAGCATGTTGATATTTTGAATTCATTCCAATATATGACATCATAATTAATTACTACCCGCTTAAGTCTGCATCTAATATTTAGTGGGTTTAGGTTTTGAATATCATCTGAATTTGGGATTGAATTTACTGGTGATGCATGTATCATTTAATTTAATTGTGACATTTTATTTGCTCTAAATATTCATCATATTCTGTGCAACTTCAATTGTTCCATTCATTGTGTATGCATCCAATTGTGATGACACTGCCAACTACTTTTATTGAATTGATATTGGGTACATGGTACATAAGGGTCAAATAGCAAGGAAGAATTGAGCTTTAAATAATTTTAGGAATCAGGGTTGGCCTTAACTTCTAAAAAAAGAAGGGAAAGGGGGGAGGGTTGAAAACGTTTTATTTCTTTACAGGAATGACAATTTTACACAAAGAAAGGCAAAAACATGCATTAGTTCCACAATCATAAAAAGCATTTACAAGCGGGTCCAAAATACATAGTTACATACTCATTATTGAGAATTGAAATATAATTTAGAATTAAAGAAGAATTTTGATTTGAAATACATTAAAGACATTTTCAGATGGTATACAGGTATGCAAACATATCTAGTTAGGTTAATTAATGTAGACAAAATATCAATATTAAATATTATTCCAAATAAAAAAATGGAAACAGTATTAGAAATATAGTATTTTTGTAGGCCAGATGATGACACAAAATGATAAATGCTCATAGTAGTCATTAAATAGATTCTGTGGCAACAGTTAAGAAAATATTTCCCATGGGAATCATGAACAACTTATTGGCATGTACAGATTATGTCACAGCAATATTTAGCATTCTAAAATTCTTCAAATATTTGTAACAACATTTTTTTAAGGGATCCTGGTGAGATTGAAAGCAGGTCAATATAATCACAACTGTTGGCATCTCTCATAATCTGGCTTAGAGGCCAGTAGTAAGTATAATTTTGTGCATGATATCCAATTTCAGAGTGCTTCATACTTAGCGTTATGTGAAGGTACTTGGAAAGATACTCCCTTAGGAGTTCTAAGGAATCAATCTTGTTATGTAATAATTCATAAAGAAAAGTTATGTTATTAATTTTTCTACATTTATGCAAGGAGGGAGGATTTAGTAAAGATAACATTTCATGACAACTCTAAAGATATTTGTGAAGATTGAATTGGAATGCAAATTTTGCACACCAAGTTTCTTTGAACACATTTGATTGTATGAATCTGGAGTTTGTAGTTAGGTGACCAAACAGTAGAGCAGTGTTCACAGAGTGACCTAACTAGTGAGATGAACAGAATTTTAAGTGATGCTATATGTTTAAAGTTTGTACAGTAGCGGAAGATAAATCCAAGTGATTTCTATGCTTTAGATTGAAGATAGTTATGTTGATGATTGAA
The DNA here is from genome assembly GCA_037158775.1 of Hetaerina titia. NCBI lineage: Eukaryota > Metazoa > Arthropoda > Insecta > Odonata > Calopterygidae > Hetaerina > Hetaerina titia. Next base: position 1,449,963 of record CM073769.1, read on the forward strand.
TGTTAACTGTGAGTCAAATATAACTCGGAGGTATTTTATATTTGTGAATCGGACCATAGGCTAATTGCTTAGTCTATATTCATAATCCTGTGGACTCCTTTTCCGGCTGAATGTTACAGAATAGTATTTTTTTTTAAATTGTAAGTTAGATAGTTATGCTCACACTAGTTTTGGAGCCTATACAGGCAGTTTTGCAGAGTTATTTGATGATGGTCATCAATTAAGTGAACTGTTCAAAAAATTTTTAAGTTATTAGCACACAGAAGAGAAGGAATTGGGTCTAATGCCATTATAATATCATTTATAAGTAAGTTAATAATAGTGGATGCAGATGGAAATGCCTGATAATGGATAGAAACATATGCTTTTAGATGCATTAATTTATACTACAACTTAACTGTTTTTCAAATAACTTTCCATCCAGTCAAGGAAGGTACCACTCATTCCCAATGCATCCAACAAGAAGTGCTTGACTAACAATATCTAAAGCGTTATTGAAGTCAGTATATATGACATCTGTTTGTAAGCTTTTTTCCATACCTTCTATAAGATACTTTTGAAAAACCAAAAGATTAGTGAGGGTTGATCTTCCTTTAGTGAAAACATGCTGCTCAGGGATAATGACACTAGTATAGATAGGAGTTAGCTTCTCTACAATCGGTGATTCTAAGACTTTTGTTATGATTCAGGGCTTGGCAATCGGACGATAGTTAGTTATGTTATTTCTGTTACCTTGCTTATTTATTGGCTCTATATATGGGGATCTCAGTACGCTAGGAAAAATTTCAGTAGTGAGGGTTTTATGTAAAAATTATGTCTAATAATTTTCCATTATAATTGTAGACATTATTAACTTGTAGAAATTGCAAGCAGCACATGGAGTCTATCAGCGCAGGAGCAAGCAGAGGGGAGGTTAAACACGATGACTGTTCTACACCATTATTAAAACCTCAGAACAATTATCTGAGTCATTGACAATTTCAATTGCCTTGCAATAAGCATGATATACACATCAGTTGAGGAGTATGGAGGCAAGTAAACCGTGTCAATCAATATTTTTGATCGAGAAGTTTTAATGGAAACAAAAAGGGATTCAAAATTAAGGTCACATTCCACTAAATTGCACAGATATTTAGATCTCACCGCAATCAGGACTCCTCCACCACTGCATTTCGAGCTAGTAAAAAAATTTTATCTTTCCTGTATATTTTAAAGTCACCAAGGCTTAGTTCACTACTTAAAATATTAGGATTGAGCCAAGACTTGGTGCGGGCAATTACATCAAAATCACAGTTTAGAACCGAGTCTCTCAGATTAGGTAACTTTGTGCATAAACCTGTAATGTTTTGGTTTTGATGCTGGCTTAGTAAGTTTTTTGAGTTGATGATTTTCGGACAGCCATGTTGATATTTAATGGTTCAGTCAGATTCACCATTCTTTTTCCTCTCTCCTAAAGCCTGGCGAAGTTGATTTAAAGTATTCCCTTTCGGCCCTTGTTTTGTTTGATACAATCTGGTCTGCCTCTCTGCAATACAGTCTGATAGCTGGGGAGGAAACTGCTGTTTGGTGAGCGAATAGATTCCTAGCTGAGGCCGACTTGTCCAACATAGCTTTGATAGAAGTTTGAAGTATTACGTAGTTAACCCTAGAACTAGGTGAAAAACTAGGTAGCTAGCTAGGTGAAAAAACACCCCAGACCGGTTAAAATCTCGTGGCAAAAAGAAACGGCTTATGTTTATGACCCCCTTCTTGGACAATTTTCCCGGACCCTTCAAACGTTTAGCCAAAACTATTTAGCTCCCTTGATTTTTGATCAAAAGACGAATAAAGTGAGCCCTCATGGAACCCTCAAAGTCATACTGGGCCCGAGATACGGGCCCTTGAAAATTGGGGGTGTTTTTTCACCCCGCAATCCCCAAATGGTTAAAAAAAATCCTTCCTAGGGTTAAGCTGCAAGTCCTTGTATTGAGTCTCTTGAAATGCATTCCATGGTTTTAGATAAGAAACAAAACTTCTCTCAACCTTGGAATAAATGTTGAGAGGACTTGTTTAATGATGGAATTGGTTTTGTTGACCATTCTGGGAGTTGCCAGGAGTGACACGATTCAGAGAGAGATTGGTTCCTGTCTGTCCATCTTTGGGTTGCCCATCATGAAGAGATGCAATGATCCCCTCACTCCAACAAGAGATTCTATCGATAGAGACTCCCTATGACATTGCTAGAATCTTTCCCAAATGTAAATCTTTGAAGGAAAAACAATTGGATGATGTTTTCAATTAAATGGAAGACTCGGAAGATTATAAAGGATTTATAAAAGATAGGCAATATGAATTAAGTTGCTGGCACATATGCGCATTCTTGTACGATGGTGGAGTTAGTTGTGCATTAGCAAAAATAGATATACATGTAAGAGTATTTGTATCAGAAGCAACCGTGGAACTTCTTGATCTTTGCTCATAAGCAAAGAGGGACTGGAGGTTGTAACTCTGTGCTTTGTACACTATTTCATAATTGGATTTACTTTCAAAAATCATGTCAGCAGTCAGATTTGATTGATTTTACACATGCCATCACAATTATCTTTCCCTCCAATCCTCACCACTGACTGTATGTTAACATGCAGAGTAAGAATTAGATGTAGTAACGATTGTCAGGTCATACTTGTGGTATTTATTTTGTTAAGAATGCAATGTATACATCCACATGTTTACATTGCGTTCTTAATAAAATAACTATTGAACATGAACTTCCACAAAGTTGAGCTTAAAACAATAGAAAGCATACTTGTGACGCTCATTTCTCACCCATTCTTATGTCCCTGAGGTGGACTGCCTAGTGACCACAGCCGGAGGAGTGGAGGAAGACTTCATTAAGTGCTTGGCACCAACGTACCTGGGTGACTTCCACTTGGATGGCAGGACCCTGAGAGATAAAGGTATCAACCGGATCGGGAACCTCCTCGTGCCAAACAAGAACTATTGTTTATTTGAGGACTGGTTAATGCCCATCTTGGACGAAATGCTCCTGGAGCAGAAGGAAAATGTGGGTGGCATCGGCAATTTGGTGGATTGTGGGTAATATCTTCTCGGAAAATGTATGCTGTGAATTTATTTATGGTTTGGAGGAATCATAAATGTTGAAGTCGAAGTGAAATCAAAGTTTGATTTATACCTATCAAAGCCTTTGAATGAGCTATCTCAAGTAGAGAAGAAATTCCTGTTTCCGAGAGGAATATGTACCTAGATGTGTTTTCCACTGCTCTTTCAAACATTTACCATCCATGATTTGGATTTGCCCTCATGCATTAGGTTCGGTTCAAAAGTGTTATGCATTCATTAGGTAGAGTTGAGTGACATTGTTGTTGTAACAGTGATGAAAAAAGGTTGCGATAACCCTCCAAATTCTTGTAACAATTGAAAGCACCAATTCTGGCAATTGGAAGTAGACACAATGCATCCAACCCCACTAACAACACAATCTTTGGCTCAGAACCCTTCCTCTTCGCTCCCACTCCTTTCAATTACCCCTTCCATTGTTCATTGTCAAAATTGCCTCATTGCTAAACCCTTTAGTCCCTTCTTTTCTGCCTTTTTTTTCCATCCACACAGCCACCGGACTTAATCCAGATGCACCTGATTGGGGATTCCCCCAACCCCCTCCTAGAAAGACGTAATTATATGTTCTCTTGGAACTCACGTCTCTGAAAAACCACTAAACAAATACTCGTTGAAAGTTTATTTGCCTTTCACGGGCACTAAAATTAATCTACCTAAACATTCAAAGCTTACCTGTCCACTTGAATTAGTTTCGTTGCTTGCTTAATGATGACAATATCCATATCATATCCATGACTAATGGTCTTCTTTATGGTAAGCTCTGGTGGGCAACCATCTGTATCATGAGCATTAGGCTCCTTTCCCATCCACCATCTTGGGTTTCCATGAATGTCAGATACCCTGAATTTGTGGTAGCCCAACCATTTACACCAACCAAAAATATTTGCCCAAAGAGGATGGAAATCATCTTCAAAAAGTGGTGGGAGTCGGGGAAGGCAGTGGTAATTGAGAAGCTTCCATTAGTCTTTCTCCCACCTACCATATTCAATGACCCCCAGCACATGATCACAAGCTGTGCTGTGGCCTTCAAAAGATTAATTTCAATGACCCTGCAGAGCAGATTTTATTGATTGGAAGAACTTTGCACTAGCTGTTTGCATTGCTGATTGGCTCTATCGTTGAAGGGGTGTCACATAACTTCCTTTTTTCAAATGCAAAATGCTTTCAAAAAAGGAAGTTGTTGTTTAACCTGCAAGAAACAACTTACTTTGTTGGCTTCCACAAAATCATAAATGTTACTTTTAATTTTGAACTGCCTTCTAAGAAACCCGTGATTTCCACTCCCATTTCACTTAAGCCTGTTTTTAGGGACTTATCACTACTGTCACTTCTTCTGCATTCATTTCCCTTGAGTATTTTGTATACAGGGTCCACTATAAAAGTAATGCACATTTGGGAAAATTAGATTTGTTGATCATACTTGTAAAAATGCTTACAATTCTTCAAAATACTCCTCCCCTGCATTAATACACATGCGGAGACGTGTCTGCCATGCCTGAAAGGTACCCTTAAAATCCTCGACGGGAATGTCTCTCAGGAATGTTCTAACATGCTCTTGGTTGTTTTCCACGGTCTCCCAATGCTTTCCTTTCGGCTCTCTCTTCAGTCGGGGAAACAAAAAAAAGTCACACGGAGCCAATTCGGGAGTGTAAGGGGGCTGGGGGACCACTAGGATGATTGACTAGGAAGTTTGTAACAATGAAGGATGTGTGGTTTGAGGCATTCTCATGGTGGAGCAAAAGCTTGTTATGTTACAAAGTTGAAAAACACACTTCTTTCTGCTCGGACCTAACTGGCAACTAGATGCATTGGAAGGGTAGACCCTTCACCATATTTCCTGACCATGACAATGGAACATGTATGTATATTTCGTTGGCAGATGGATTCCCTAACCTAGGAATTTGCCCTTCTTATTTACTTTTTGGAAACCTTAAGGTGTGGTACTTCCTCAGAGTAATTTCCATTGATTGGTAATTTTGTGTGACATTGAATCCTGCATTTGTGTTACTTCATTTTTCATCCTGATAATGGAAATTCGACCCTTTTGACAATTGCATTTTTCATTTTTGGATCATTTTATTCCTCCCATCTCATGGGTCCCTCTTGGCACTTTCAAAATTTTCAGAATTTTTAATCTTCATGTCCAGAATAAAAGGAAGACTAGTTTTCGTCGCTCATTGTTGTTACAAGGGTTACTTTTTATGGTGGGTCCATGTTAGTCACAAAAAATATATTTATAAGAAAATGTTTTTATTGATGATTTTGTACACACTTACTTTACTTATCGACATGACTGTTCACTTGTAAGCATCTTTTTTAATGCTGCAACAGCCTCTTTAATCCCTCAGCATAAAAGTTTGCCCCCCTGGGAATTAAATCGGTTGACATCGGCAGTCTTAAGTTCCTTTTTGTCTTCCAACCATATACCAAGCCACTGTTTCAAGTACAAGACGAGAAAATAGTAGCCAAGTGCAAGGTCCATCTTGTTGATAAGAGTTCCAAAAATGCTCAACCGCTCCACATTCTTTGCTCTATGTGATGGTCGTAAGCATTTCTGGTACCCACCTTGCACACAGTTTGTGATATCCGTGCTTTTCTGTTACAATCATGTAAATAGTGGTGCATCAGACAAGGGCAAATGTATCGGCTGCAGCACCAAGTGTCGATCGTCAATCAGATTCCTGGTCCGCTTGTTGAATGATCTCATTGGTCTCCACTCTACACTTATGCGCCCACTTGTGAAGTCTCTCAACACCATTGTATAAACTTTCCTTCATTCATTCCTGAAGCTCCATTCACGACTCATTTTTTTGGTAGCTGATGTTCCCTTTGCACACGCATGTATGTACTTCACATGTGTTGGGAGAAACAATGACTTCAGGGACTTCAGAAACAATCAATAGATGGCACTGCACGCATACACTTGGTGATGGTGGTGGCCACCCAAAAACAGAAAACAGCACTTCTCACTTCATGGTTTTTGCACATACCTCATACCTCCCACTCTCCCTTTTCTCCTCCATGTTCCAAAACAAGATAATAATCACCAGGTTGAGATGTTGTAAAGATGATATACCATAGCTGACGTGTGAGACTCCTTTTTTTTCCAAAATTGCAGTTAAAAAACCACAGTCCTCTTACATGAGAAGGTTCTAACTCTGAGTGCTATTTTTAACCCAAATACTACCTATTTTGACTCCATTATGTTTAGATCAGTGTAATTACTTATGTTTATTATTCATTTGAAGAATGTTGTAGTTGGGGTTGTTATTATTAAGCTCATCGCTATTATGTGATTTGAATATCCCAAAATTATCCAAACATTAAGTTGGTGGGGTGTTCTGCTGTAGCGCAAACTGTAAAAACATTTTTACTGTGTGTGCCTCATAATGAGGGTACATTTTATCTGCCATCGAATACAGTACGTACATACCTTAGTGTCTTGAGTACGTTAAAGTCTCACTGGAACAAACCTCTACTGTTTCTTGCTTGTGGTCCTCCGTTGAATACTAACCTGTTTGCCCTTCCCTTTTTACTGCTGATAGATCTTACTCCATCTGGAATTAAATTTATGAGGAATTTTATACTCCATCCTTTAAATTTGATTGAGGTATTCCTTGACAGTAAGGTGTCATTTGTGCGCATTTTCTAGAGTAAATTAAAGAGTAAGGTCGGTAGATATCAATTAAAAATTTTCTGATTTGAAAGTGTCCTTCCCTCCTGCAAACTTGTATTTTGTTGTCTTGTTTATAATGGGTTTGAATTTGATCCTCTAGAATATACTTTGGACCCCTTCTAAAGTTATAACTCGATTGGGAGAAAAAATAAACAATCCTGACTCGATATACTACTGGGCGGCAATCAACAAGATTCCAGTATTCAGTCCAGCGTTGACGGATGGAAGCATTGGAGATATGATGTATTTCCATTCATACCGCAATCCAGGATTAGTTTTGGATATAATACAAGGTTTGTATGCTGCCATTGGATTTTTTCGGGGCAATTTTAGTTTATAAATGATGTATCACGTGTCTTTAGTTAGGAAATCATTTGAATTTATCGTCTCGTATTATCGTATCGTACTTGATTATTAAGCAGGTGAGTGAGTGCAAATGGTATGAAGAGTAATCTTTCTGATTTTATTTTCAGATTTGAGGCGTCTTAACACAATGGCCGTTAAAGCAACAAATAGTGGAATGATCATCCTTGGAGGTGGGATTATCAAACATCACATTTGCAATGCCAATCTTATGGTGAGTAGATAGATAATGGTTCCCTTTCCCTCATTATAAATGAACTGCTAAGGTTTCATAATGTTTTTGCTGGTGAAATGGTCTTTTTCATGAATGGTGTTTTACTTTGGTTGAATTATTAATCGAATATAAAAATTGTTTAAATTGTCCTAATATAAAGCATTGTATTAGAGTAAATATTCATTGAACAAGAAATTAGTTTTGCTCCTCTGTCAGAAAGACATCCATGTTATCATGTTGAACAGTTAGGATAATATAGTATTGATCATTGCATGACACAGTCTGTCTATTGGCCGCATAGGAAAAGCTTAGCAGTCCAAGTATGTACCATATACTCTGGTACAATGATTTTTCAGGTTAGAATTTACGAAAAATACTTGGATCAGACATGAAAGGATCAAAGCATTTTGATGCTAAGAGTTAATACAAGAAAATTGAATTTTTGCCTTAAAAAATTAGCATATGTATGTATAATTAATAATATTTATTAATTGTAAAATCCCAGAAATTTGTCATCACTGGTGATAAATCATTTCAGCCGTTATACTTGCTTAACTTTATACTTTTTAAAGTTGAATGCCTGAATACTCCAAAATTTATCAGGAGAGAGAGATTAATGTAGGTATTAGCAGATGGACAGCATATAAGTCCATTGCATATAAGTTTCACAGCTGCACCACATGTGAGATGGAACTAAATGTGCTTCAGTTTATACTTTTACAATTTATTTGCGAACTTTTTAGAAAGTACTTGCAACGAAACATTTAAAATTCTGTTGCTTACTACTGACTCAGTGACTGAAACAGTGATGTTGATGAAATTTGTAATTTCAACCATTTTCTATACCTGATGTGGGAAAAAAAACTAATAGTATTTTACAGGCGAATCTGCTTACACTTATAGGTTGAAGTTACGCCCATAAGCCACTGACTGATTTTAGTAGTGGTGGCCCTAAATAAATAAAAATATTGGTACTAAAAGAATAAAAAAGTAAATAAACATTTTGTAGTAAAAATAGGGTTATCTTATGGACTGGGAAATATGTTAATCAGTAACCTACCAAAGATGCAGAAAATTTTCATATGCTTTATTGTTTTTCTCCAGATAGTACATTGTTGCATTTGTCTTGATGCACAGTGTAACCTTGCTTAATGAGCACCTTGCCAAGCAAGTCATGCACATAATGAGGATAAAATTGTCCAAAAATGACTTGTTTAACAAGCATTTTTTTGCATGACGAATGACCAAGAGAGTGGAATTCCCGTAATGATTGAATGTCTACTACTTCAGTTTGTGTTTAGCACTCGTTCCAGTAGCACCTCAGGGTCACTAGTGATAGCAAATTTTCCAAACTTGGGTTTAAAACTATTATTCGGGATATTTTGGGTGCAAAATTTAATAATATTTCATGTATAGTTTTAGCAATGTCACCAAAGAAAGAACCACAAAAAGACAGCCATAAGATAATAAAAAAGTAACAGTAGAAATGGAAAGTGATATCATGGAAAAGTAAGAATGATATTTGTGAGCAAGGCTGATCTAGCTTGCTCTTGTGATCACAACAGAGGCGAAATTAAGGAGATAGATGCTTCAAAGGGTGTGAAAATAATATATACTTGGTAGTTGCGTATCCTCAATGATAGTGAAAGGTTGCTTCTCATATGGATAAACAAAAAGCAATTGTAACGCAACACTATTAACGAGAAAATAATTTGTGAGAAGGCAAAAGACCTTGTCAAGATGCTGCTAGGAGCATAAATGGCCGGACAAGTATTTAAGGGAAGCTTTGCTTGGTTACCTCAATATAGGTATTTTCTGAAAGAAGATGCCAAAGCTAACCTATATATGTAAATGTTACAACAGAGGAGAATGTATTGCCTAGCCACAAGCCATGAAAGGCCGTCTTGCACATCTATTTTCTGCCATTCAGAAACTCTGCAAGCCTGCTAGGAGTACAATTTCCAGTGTAATGGACTAAAAGTGAAGTAAGGTTTGTGTAAACATGGAAAACTGTTGCATTGCCAATTGAGAAATGTCACCCTAATAAGGTTGAGGTTAGAAATTTCTTTGTATTGACAAGTCTTATTTTCAAATAATTTTCTAAGCATCAGCTAAAAGAAACAACTGTTTGTAGGCAGTTTTTTATTCACAAAAAGAATTAGGTGTCCATCATAAAGTGAAAAACTAATTATTTCTGTTCTTTTTGTTTTTACAAATTGAGTATGTATTCCAGGTTGGTTGATTCTGAGATAAAAGAAAAGAGATCCTATTTAATATTTATTAAATAGGAACAATTTTTTCGCCAATGTTTTGCTGGACGAGCAAGATGTTAGAATTAATTATGCTTGTTGTGTGATGTTCCACTGTACCATTTTAATTTATTTTAATCTGCGAAGGAGAACCTTTATTTCTTGACTTTATACACTTATGATAAGCCACATAAATAGGTTCATGAACCCAGAAAGACAACAATTTATTTAAATTTAATTATATTTAAAATATATGAATGAAATTTGCAAACCTAATCTTTACTCATTACAATTTCATATCCATGATCTGTTATGGGTAATGTTAGAATTTAACAAGTTAGATATCATCAATCTCGACCTATTACCTTTCAAACCAACACTTAAGGTTGATTACCATTTTATTACAAATCTGAGTCCATTTCAGCTTTCCCGATTGAAACGTTTTAATTTTTTTTTTCAGAGAAATGGTGCTAACTATTCAGTTTTTATTAACACGGCCACAGAATTTGATGGAAGTGATAGTGGAGCTCGCCCAGATGAGGCCATATCATGGGGGAAAATACGCAAAGAGTCAACACCTGTTAAGGTAGGTGCACAATAAATAGCTAACTTCAGTTGCATGCATAAAATTCCTGGGGCCCAAGTTGGTGGTTTTTCTGTCGAGAATAAAAGAGAACACACTTTCATCTCAAGAATTCCTCATGCACAAGTCTGTAACTGAGAGAGAAAACCTATTTTACCAACTGGAAGGGAGGAAAGTCTGGGCAAAAAGAAATTAATGGATGAAGAGGAGTTTTATGTGGGAATAGCTTTGGGAGCCAATGAAATCTTTCGTTAGTAATTATTAACATACAAAATCGCCCGATTCCATATTGTGCAGAGGATTATGCTGAGTTTGAAACAATTAGTATAGTGTGTGTGTGCACGTGCACGTGTGTGTATATATATATATATATATATAAAACCATAAACACAGTAATGTGTTTATGGTTTTTTATATATATATAACCCAAAGGTCGGTTTGGTAGGTGATGGTAGAGCTCACCCGTGTACCAAGCCCAACGGCATGTGAATATTCACACATCAGGGTAGGGGGGCCAGTTCCTTTCCCTGTGCCGGTTATGGTTTCCCAGGAAGATCTGGTACCCGAAAAATCAACTAGCTTGGGTGGAGCTGCAGGTGCCCAAAGTGCCTTGCCCGGGAATCGAACCCGGGACCCTCCGGTCAGTAGTCCAACGCTCTACCCGCTAGACCACCGCGACCCGCATATAGACCTTCGGGTTGATTACTGTGTTTATGGTTTATATATATATATAATCTTGAAAATGACTCTCTCCGGCGACGCACAAACACACAAACACTAAGATAATAGATATTACACACCCAGAAACATAAAAGAAGGACACTTACAGTAGATATTTACGTTTTGACGGCACGGCCGTCGTCATCAGAATGCCATTGTCAGGGAAGAGCGGAGAGGACATGTGCAGGAGAAGGGTGACGGGAGGAGAGGTAAGGGGCCAATGGGAAGCGGATAAGGTGGAGGAGGGGGGCGGTAGAGTTGCCGCGGTAGGGGAAGAGCTGGAAGGTCCCGGTCGTGAAGCAGCCGGGCCTTTAGTGGGGGACTCGGTGACTGATTTGCTCAGAGGAGCAAAGCGGTTCTAGGCAGCTTTGGAAAAAATCCTTGTATATATATATATATGTATATATACATATACATATATATATATATATACACATATATATGCATACACATATTTTTTTACATATATACAAGGAGGAGAGGTAAGGGGCCAATAGGAAGCGGACAAGGTGGGGGAGGGGAAATGTAGGCAGCATTGGAATCAGTGGGCTTGGTTCAGCCCGGGGGGTTTAAAGGACTGGAGCAGCCAGATATGTGCCATCTCGCGGGTTCTCACCTCTATGTTACTAGCGGAATTGGGAAGGGTTTCAATCACTGGAACGGAGAAGCAGTCATCAAAAGACTGGTTGTGGGAAGCAGGGTGAGTAGGGATGGGATAATTAAGGAAGGTTGGGAGATTTTGTGGAATAGCGGTGGTTATTCATTCGGAGGGAACGGGTGGTCGTGCATTCACCCACGTAAAAGGCAGGGCAGAAGTTACAGGAGAGGCGATATATAATGTTTTTAGAGGTGCAAGTGGCTATGGGTTGGGAGTTGGTAATAAGGGACGTGGAAGGTGTTAGGAGATGGCAGCATTTACAGCGTGGGCGGTTGCATGTTGCGGACAGGGGTGGGGAGGAGACGGGTGCTCGTAGGTGGTTTTATAGACTTGAAGATATCACGCAGATTAGACGGGCGTTTAAATGAAACGGAGGGACAATGTGGGAATAAAGGTGAAGTGGATTGACTATTGCTAATAATTGGGAAGAGTTCACGGATTATCTGTTTAACTTTGTGGGTTCCCGGGAAGAAAGTGGTGATGGTGGGTTAGGGCATTTTGGGCGGTTAGGTTTGGGGGAGAGGAGTATATTGGGTTGAAGGTTTGAGAATTTTCCTGTTGAACAGTGTTTCAGGGTACTCACATTCTCTGAGAGAAACGTGTAACTGGTCAATGTATTTCCATTTGGAGGAAGTGTTATTGCAGAGACGGAGGCCGCGGACTGAGAGTAAGAAGGGGATGGAGAGTTTTGTGTGCGATGGGTGACAGCTATTGAAATGGAGATATTGTTGGGTGTTGGTCGGTTTAATGTGGACTGAGGTGTAAAATTTATTATTCTGGAGATGAATGTCAATGTCTAGAAAGGTGAGATTTGAGTCTGATATAGAGGAAGTGAAAGCAGCCGAGGAGGACGACTTGAGAGAGGAAATGAAGGATGACAAGTTTTCACGTCCGTGGGTCCAAAGGAGGAAAATATCATCAATATAACGGGCCCAGAAGATTGGTTTAAGGGTTTCCTGCTGGAGAAATTTTTCTTCAAGTTTACCCATAAAGAGATTGGCTTTATATATATATATTTTTTTAAGATTTTCCTATTTTCTACATTTTGGCAGGTATATGCCGAGGCTACCCTGGTCTTTCCCCTTATTGTTGCCGAAACGTTTGCTGCCGAGACTGTGGCTTCTACGAGTGCCAAGAAAGGAGCCAAATTCATTAAATTAACGTGATTTGCATCACATTTTTTGACTTATCTAGTTAATGTGATGCAGTTGACCTCATCTCTCAATTAAATAATAAATTAGTTTTTGAGGAGAAAACAATCTGATTATTCTGTAATTATTATGTTAATGAATAAAGATATTTTGTTAAATCTTACCCCATTCTTTTTGTATAATTTAATTATTATTACTTATGTAATCAACACATTTTGTGCATATTTATATACTGAAGACAGGAGCTCCTCACAAAGTTTTCTCTGAATCAAAAATTCTATAATGCTTCCACCACCCTATAATTGTGCTACATTTTGAAATGGAAATGCATTTTAAATTAACTTTTTACTCTTGCACCAGCCATTTAATAACATTTAAAACTAAAGTGGGATCTAATATTTGCAGGATTTATATTTTCCAGTTTTTTTGTAATGTATGTGGAACCCTGTAAATACAGGTAAATATGTAAGGATATGGAAAATTTGCAGAGGAAAAGTGAAATTGGTGCGCTACACAGCTAGGTAAAGTCACTATCAGCAAGTAAGAAAGGAAGATCTGTGCTAAAAGTTGAAGGTAAGTCAAGTAGGATAATAGTTGAACCAGAAAAAATCCAAGAAAGATGAAAGGAATACATAGAAACACTATGACGAAGAACTAAGGTAACGTGACGTAGATAAAGATAGCTTAGGTCCAGACATACTCGACAATGAAATAGAAAGGGCATTAAAGGATATGAAAGAAAATAAGGCTGTGGGGGTGGACAACATTCCTGCGGAACTACTAAAATGTGGGAGGAAGAGCCTTTATGGGCTGATTCGTAGTATCTTTGAGAAAGGAATCTGGCCAGAAGACTGTAAGATCAGTTTTAGTTCCTATTCCGAAAAAGGTAAAGGCTACATCATGTGAGGACCACAGAACAATAAGTTTGTTATCCCACGCTGCTAAATTTGTTCTCAGGATCATCAACAAAAGGATAGAGAGTAAGGCAAATGATTACTTAGGGGATGATCAGTTTGGGTTCAGGAAAGGAAGAGGTACGCGTGATGCCATTGCAGTAATGAGATCAGTAATTGAGAGGAATATATAATACAATCAGGACGTATTTGCCCGTTTCATAGATTTTGAGAAGGCATTTGGCATAATTATTAGGTAATCTACCGGTGATGGTAGGTTTTTGGATGGACACAAATATCATATAACCAACTTGCGACTCTAAACAAAACACAATCGAGGAACATAATCTACATCAGATCCTTCTTCATCTCTTGTTCCATCATCCCATCCAACATCCCTATCCTGCTCCTGCCCTTTCCTTGCTTGCTTCTCCCCTCTATTACCTTCTTCAACATTCCACTACCGCTCAATACGCCCTTCATCCATTTTTCCTGCCTCCATAGGATTTCTCTCAACAAACCCCTCTCCTCACCCACCATCTCCAGTACTTCCTCATTTGTTTTCCTTTCGGTCCATTTCACCTCCATTCTTCTCCACACCCACATTTCAAAAGCCTCCAGTCTACGTCTATCCTCCTGCTTCAGCGACCATGTTTCCGCGCCGTACATAGCTACGCTCCATATCAGAGTTTTTACAAGTCTTTTCTTAACATCCCTACTCAACGTCCCCGTCATCAACTCCCTCCTCCTTGAGAAAGCCTCCTTGCCTAGCGCAATTCTTCTCCTTACGTCCCTACCACTTTGACCGTATTGGTCCAAAACACTTCCGAGATATGTAAACTGTTCTACCTGCTCTACTTTTTTCCCCTCCTATTTTAATGTTTAGCTTAGCCTTTTTCTTTCCTGAAAATCGCATAACCTTTGTTTTATTAATATTGATTCTCTTCCCATATTTATCGTACTGAACCTCCAATTCACTCAGCAATGCTTGCAACCCCTTGGCTGACTGAGCAACTAATGCTTGGTCATCAGCAAACCTAACCGACTTTACCAATTCCCCTCCGACTTTCATTCCTACCTCCAGTTCTTCCCATGCCTCTTTAATCATTTCCTCTACATATACGTTGAACAGCACCGGTGACAATGGGCAACCCTGCCTTGCCCCTCTTCCTAACACTGCCCATCCGGACTCTCCATTCCCCACTTGCATCTGAGCAGTTTGAGACATGTACAGGTTGCGGATCAGTCTCCTGTCCCTCCAATCCATTCCTATTTTCTGCAATACACGCATTAAATTTTCCCAATTCACTCTATCAAATGCTTTTCTGAAATCTACGAAACAGGCAAATTCGGTCTGATTGTATTCTACATTCCTCTTGATTAGTGATCTCATTACTGCAATGGCATCATGCGTACCTCTTCCCTTCCTAATTCCAAACTGATCATCCCCTAAGTAATCATTTGCCTTACTCTCTATCCTTTTGTTGATGATCCTGAGAATAACTTTAGCTGCGTGGGATATCAAACTTATTGTTCTGTAATCCTCACATGATGTAGCCTTTGTCTTTTTTGGAATAGGAACTAACACCGATCTCACAAAATCTTCCGGCCAGATTCCTTCCTCATAGACACTACGAATCAGTCCATATAGAGTCCCCTTCCCACATTTTCCTAAACATTTCAACAGTTCTACAGGAATGTTGTCCACCCCCACGGCCTTATTTGCTTTCATCTCCTTTAATGCCCTTTCCATTTCATCGTCGAGTATGCCTGGACCTAAGCTATCTTCTTCTACGTCATGTTCCTTTTCTATGTCTAACCTTGTCGGCCTATGTTCTTTACCATACAGTGTTTCTATATATTCCTTCCATCTCTCTTGGATTTATCCTGGTTCAACTATTATCTTACCCCACTTATCTTTAACTGTTAGCACAGATCTTGTCTTCTAACTTCCCGATAATAACATTGTCTTGGCGACATAAGCTGCACGAAGAGATTGGAGAGTGAGAAAGTAATTAGGCCGAAATACCCAGGAACATAGTGGATACATTTTCCCCAAAACAAGGCACATTGTGTACAATAAAGATGACTTACAATCTACGATGGGAGAGAGAGAGCCAGGCATCGGGATGCGAAGAACACTCTTTGGAGGATGGCACGACTAGGCATCAGCGGAACGGTGGCAGAACGTATCCCCAATCATCAGCTGCAGAACGGAGCAGAACCGGAGGGGAAGAAGAGGGAGTGAGAAACGCGGGTGCGGCAAACGTTGCCCCGGCGAAGCCTTCGTCTCTCGAGGGCGGACGGCAGGGGTGGTCCATTAGTCTAGCCAAAGTCACAGCGAGCATAACAAGCCTCGTGCTAGACAAGGTCACAACAAGCGGGACCCAACTGGGGGGCGAGGCCTTGCTGGCAGCTGAGTTTATACCAGCTCCCGGGAAGGACCCTTGTTCTTTGATGGGCCAGACGTCATACTCAGGGAGCAGGGCCTTCCCGCCCTATGTCACTGGCCCTAGTGGTACCAATAATGGGAACTAGTGCTGCCCCTGAGAAGCCATGCCCAGTATCTAATTACCATGAACGAAAGGGTGCACAAGGTGCCCCTTGTTCAGCGGATGCGTTGCACGAGGCCATGAGTAATGCATGCCCTCGACAACTTGACCTTGCTGTATTGAGCACCCATTTCACCCTTCCTCTGTAAATTTTCCATATCCTCGAATTGCGTTTTTCACCATTCTTCTTTTGATAAACTCGATGGTTTCAGGCTTCACTTTGTGGAAATCCATTCTAATAAATCAAAAGAGAGATGGTACTTTTTTCCACACTTTATTATTTAAAGTCTCTAGACTTTAAATAATAAAGCGTGGAAAAAAGTACCATCTCTCTTTTGATTTATTATTCTTCTTTTGCTTTATTTAGGCCCTTCTCAATTTATTGTTTAACTCTTTGTACTTCATCTTGCCTAACTCTGTGTTTACATTCTTCCATCGTCTTCTCTCATCCATCTTTGCAATCATCTCATCCGTGACCCATGGTTTCCTTATCCTTCTCCCGTTAAGAGTTCCTATAGTGTCTTTTGTGGCATTCGAAATCACTGTCTTGATACATTCCTGTTTCTCTTCAAAAGTACTCAGCTCTTTACTCTCATCAACGATTTTCTCTACAGCCTGCTGATACTCCTTCCTCGGTAATCCATTTAATGCTTCTAAATTCTATTTCCCAACCCGCCGCCCTTGCCTTATCTTCTTTAAACGGACGTTACATTTCATAACTACTAAATTGTGTGAGTCTGCATCTGCTCCTGGGAAACTGTGCGAATTTATCACACTGTTCCTAATCCTGTGCCTAACCATAATATGATCTAACTGATACCTTTCTGAATCACCTGCCATTTTCAAAGTATACCTACGCCTTTTGTGTTGTCTAAACCATGTGTTGGTGATGACTAACCCCTGTCTCCTGCAGAATTCAATCTCTTTCTCCCCTCGTTCATTCCTCGTTTCTAACCCATAGTCCCCCACCTAATCACCATCTCTTCCTTCGCCTACCGTCGCATTCCAATCCCCCATCACTACCAAATGTTTCCCATTCCTCTCCCATCCTTTTCCCATTAACGGTTCCTACAGTGTCTTTTGCGGCTTTCGGTATCACTTTCTTGATACATTCCCATTTTTCTTCAATACTACTCAGCTCTTTACTCTCATCAATGACTTTTTCTACAGCCTGCTGATACTCCTTCCTTGCTAATCCATTTAATGCTTCTACATTCCATTTCCTAACCCACCACCCCTGTATTATCTCTTTTAAACGGATGTTACATTTCATAACAACTAAATTGTGGTAGGAGTCTGCATCTGCTCCCGGGTTCTAAACCTTCGTCTGTTCTTAAACCTACTGTGCCTAACCATAATATATAATCTAACTGAAAACTTTCTGAGTCACCTGGCATTTTCCAGGTATACCTATGCCTTTAGTGGTGTCTAAACCATGTGTTGGTGATGACTAACCCGTCTCCTGCAGAACTCAATTGCTTTCTCCCCGCATTCATTCCTTGTGCCCACACCATAGTACCCCACCTCACCACCATCTCTTCCTTCGCCTACCGTTGCATTCCATTCTCCCATCACTATCAAATGTTTACCTGTAGGAACACACGCGATTATATCCTCTAACTCATCGTACATCCTATCGACTTCTTCCTCCTTGTGGTTGCTCGGTGGCATGTATACCTGAACAATGACCAAGTTTGTCGGTTCTCCTTTAATCTCTACGAGTCATATTCCATCAGTTGCTTGCTCTATGTTGACTACGCTTCTTCCTACCCCTTTATTTAATATTACGACAACCCCTTGTTGGCTCTCGTCCCCGCCGCTGTTTATATTATATTATTATCACTCCAAGCTGGCAGATTGTAAATCTTTAACTACTTCCCTCCATTACAAGTCATGTGAACTCATCAACTCATTAATCATTTTCGGATTTAATCAAGAAAACAGCATAGCAAAACCATAAACCAGAAGGTTAGTTTTTTAGGAAAGGATATACGGGGGTGGTCCCAGAAGTACCCGGCCTGACCTAGACATGGCGGTAGTTGTTTGAAAAATATCACGTATTAGAAAGTGCACAATCTATAAAGCATATGTTTCATGTTTGAAGACGCTACATTGCTTAGTATTTGTTTGGCAGCCATCAATGGTGATCGTTTTCAGTGAATTTGTGAAAATAGAGAAAATTGGTCATCATTATGTGACGCAATACTTTTATTTGCAAGGCCTCAGACCAACCAATATAAAAGCCAAACTGGATTCTACTCTGTTGGGTGAGTCTGCTCCTTCGTTCACAACAGTAGAATATTTCGTAGCAGAGTTTAAATGAGACCGTACGAGCTGTCAAGACGAGCATTGCATTTGTCGACCAAGTGAGGTAACAATCCCAGAAACAGTGAAGAAAATCCACACAATGATACTGGATGATCATTGACTGAAAGTGCACAAGCTAGCAGACATAGTAGGCATTTAAAAAAGTGCAGTACATTGCATATTAACTGAAAATTTGGACATGAGAAAGCTGTGTGCGAGATGGGTGCCGTGTTTGCTCACACTTGAGCAAAACCAGTGCCATGAAGATGTTTCAATTAAGTGTTTAGCAAAGTTTCACAGCAACAAAGCAGAATTTTTGTGTGGTTTCATAACCATGGATGAAACATTGGTCCATTACTTCACACCCGAGACAAAAGAACAATCAAACAATGGATTCAAAAGGGAGAACCGGCTCCAAAGAAGGCGAAGACCGATTCATCTGCAGGCAAGGTCATGGCATCGGTTTTCTGGGATGAACGTGGGATAATTTTCATTGACCATCTTGAAAAAGGAAAAACTATCAATGGAGAGTTGTGAACTTGCTGCAACATTTCGGCAAAGTAATCAAGCACAAGCTACCACATTTGGCTAAGAAGGAAGTGTTGTTTCATCCAGACATTGCACCAGCTCACAAATTCGTTATTGCAATGGCCAAAATCCATAAATGAAAGTTTGAATTGCTATCTCATGCACCCTATTCATTAGATTTAGCCCCCTCAGATTATTTTCCGCTCGCAAACTTGATAAAATGGCTAGGTGGTCAAAGATTTTCCAACCATGAAGAAGTGATGTCGGCAGTTAATGGCCATTTTGAGGAGCAAGACAGTTCTTATTATAAAAAGGGTATCAAACTTATGTAACAATGCCGAGGAAAGTGTATAGAGCTGAAAGGAGATAATGTTGAAATAAATAATTTTTTCCAAAATTTTTGAGTTTTCTTTGTTGGGTCGGGTACTTCTGGGACCACCCTTGTAATTCACCCAACGCTACCTCCAATGGCCTGTGAAATTCACACATCCTTTAGGTGGGGTGGTCAGTTCCTTATTCCTTGTTCTGGGAATGGTTTACCCAAAAAATCACATGGTTTGGGTGAACCTGAGGATGCCCAGAGGCATGCCTGGGAAGAGAACCTGGGCTCTCCAGTCAGTAGTCCAATTCTCTACTCCTGACCTACAACCATCCCATATTAAACAACATTAAAATTTATGATTACATGGAATGATCAATTATAAATTCATCTGACACAAAATGAACTCCCAACACAGCAAAAATAAAAAAAGGAAAAATGTCAAGGACAGTGATTAATAAAAATGTAGGACACTTAAATTGTTAGTCACAAACAATACCACAGAGACAAGTAATGAGGTGGGTAACAGGAGGTTAGTTTTCCGCAAAAGTTGATGAGTAAAATATTACTGCTATTGATAATATAACTAAAGGCCTATTTTATTAACAGAAGATTTCATCATCTCAATTACAATAGGTGTATCATGACACACAAGTGCATGATGCCATTTCATCAATGAATTAATATGCAATTGGATTCAGCAAATATAACTAAGATAATTATGTCAAGTATCATCAAAATGTATGCATTATCATTATTCTTGAAATATTATTACTGCTGGTGCCTAAAAAACACTTGGCAAATGACACATTAAAAAAGTACTTTACAGTTTCTACTTAAAAATGCTACACATGAGAACCACGAAGGAAAAGACATTTTGAAAGGCATTATTACAAATTAAGTGACTTATGATATGACTTACCTATAGATAAATACTATCTTTAGCTAACTAAAGAAATTGTACTCATTTGGAAAGTTAGTTTGACATCTTGCCATTGGTGGTGAGTTTAACGAAGGTGCAAGTAAAATACTATTCCATTTCACTGTAAGATGTGTATTACACCTGAAGTCATTCACTCATACAATGAAATGTCATTCATCAAAACCATTAGTTAGCTACTTTCTCCCTCCATGCCTTCAAGTGGTATTTTCTTTATAGAGCTAGAAAGTTTCTCCTTGGTGGGACTTCCAGATCTCAAACATTCCCTCTCTTCACCAGGCTCACTCTCGATGGCAGGGACATCAACAATCTGTTCACTGACTACGGCTGCCTCTCCACCACAAGACAGCACATCCTTGGACCTTTGACTACTAATCAAGTCGCCCTTGCCACTCTGTCCCTTGGCCTCCTCATCCCCACTTTTCACTTCAACTCCCTCTTCACAGCCGTCCTTCTTAGCCGTCGTCATCTTTGAGTCGATGCCTTCTTTCTCTCCTCCATTCAACACCCCAATACTCTTTACCTTGTCCAACCCTGCACTCTCCTCATCACCCAGTGCACTGTTCCCGGGCGTTGTCGCCTCCCAGGAACAATCCGAGAGGTCGTTGCATGCCCTCCCTCGGCCTCTCTTCCTCCCCTTCCGGCTTCCCTGCACGCCCCCACCCCTGCCCCTCTTCCCCACCACCTCCTCCCCCTCACTGCTGCTCTCGCTCCCATGGACCTTTGCCTTTTTCCTCGTCGCCTGGGATTTTGGTGTCGCCTTGCCTCCCTCCTTCTTTGTCCCCCGGCTCTTCTTCTCCCCTGCCTCCCCTCCACCTTTCCCGGCGAGTGGCTTGCCGGCATCTTGCTTGGCACACTTCTTCGAAGGCACATCACTGTCACTGTCACTGTCCGGGCCAGAGTCAGGTGACAGTTCTGATTCCGAGGATGAGCCCCATTCATCCGTGTCATCGCTTGAGCCTTCCATTGACTGCGTTCCTGCTTTCCTTTGGGTTTTCTTGGGGAGACATTATAAAGACAGAGTGCTCGTGTAAGATACAGCAAAAAAACTTGAACACATTTGGAACCTACAGCACTTACTTTATAGTGTGGTGGTAAAGAAGTGCTTGCTGGCGAAAGTGTCGTCTCATAACGAGCATTAAAAAAACCAATTGACTCCACCAACATTGAGAAAATTATGTGAATCATGATGGTATGTGGTGAAATATTACTCATATACAGTGAAACCTTGCACTGTGAGCTAAGCAAAAACTAAGTCTAAGATACTGTTCAAAAAGATTTGCACCACCTGGAGGAATTACAAAAGACGGAGCAGTATTAGTCTGCCGGAATAGTCTCCCCATCCAAAGCTTTTATGAACGAGTTTTGGGCAGATAAATACTAATGGGGTAGAGTTACACCCCAGTCAAGTATCCTGCCTTTATCACTGCCCCCAAGTATGTTTTCAATATGGTAGCAGTTTGTTTACATTGGCGATCTTCACCTGGCATATTAAAATCATTAAATTTGGATTTAAAAGAGTGTGTTAACCCTTTTCACTCGAGAGGTGAGTCTCACTCACCACTCCCTACGCTGCGGTAACTTTATGGGTGGTGGTACTCGTTTACATTTAGTTCCTTCGACGCTGGTTCCTATGCTGTTTGTATAATCTAATGAAGTGTGAAATGATATCCCTTAAAATGGAGATAAGTCTTACTTATCCTCAGTTTCTTCGAATGGGGATAAGACTTTCTTATCTGAAATTAGTGCACAACCAGGAACCGGATTGCATTTTCGGTCTCAGTTCGAACGTGACAGCCGTGGCAAAGAGTCTAGAAAAGTTGAAGTTTTTGATCCCCATTGCCATGGACCGTAACAATGAAATAAGCTATAGTGAAGATGAGTTTCATTTAGAGTTGCTAAACGAGGAAATTACATCTATACACAGAGAGCTTGACGATAGAGCGAACGCCAGCAGTGAAGGCGAAAAATTAGAATAATAGACAGTGACAGTGATGCTGGAGAAGAACCACAATCCAACAGTTCCGAATGGATTAGCTGTCCAGAATCTGAAGAAATACCCCTGAGAACACCGTTTATAGCCGGCAACAATCCGGCAGGACCGCACATATTCGCCGACAGGAAAGAACCGTTAGATTTTTTAAAACTATTTTTTACTGATAAACTCGTAAATGAAGTAGTTACAGAAACATATAATTACGCTAGAATAAAGTTAGAGAACAAGACAGTGGTGTTGAAGTTACCGTCAAGAAGCCTAATGTTGTAATAGATTACATAAATCATACGTGTGGTGTCGATCGTGCAGATCAATTAGCCGCAATATACTGTTTCTTACGAAAATCCTTGAAATGGTGGCATAAACTGCTTTTTTGGGGGCTTGAAATTTGCTCAATAAATTCGTATTTACTTTATAAAATGACAAAACGCTACGAAACGTCTTGAGTTGCTGGTTGGTCTGCACGGAAACGCCCTCGAGTGCAAAGAGTTAAACACTAATATTTTGCAATAAAAATAACAAGAGCAGTAGAGTAAAAACAGGTGAAGTGAAATTAGCAATTATTATATATTATATATATTACGTTTACTTTATTTCAACAATGAGCTCTTTCACTTCTTATTGTATATACTTTGCTTTCATTTGCATTCCTCGTTTGAGCAAAATTGGAGAAGTATTGAATGAAACAATACGTTCATGTTTAGAACACATTCACAAAAGGGGGTATTCATTAATGCAGGATGTTAGCCACCACTTTGAAATAAGTAATGATGAACTTGTGAAACATAGTGTTCCTGTACATGATTTGTTCAGTAATTATTAGTGCGTACACAATCGTTAGTTACCAAATCTCTTTATCTATTAATTGTACATTCTTTGATGGTTATTTTTGTAAACAGTTATATCCTTACAGCCCTATATATATATATATATATATATATATATATATATATATATATATATATATATATATATATATATATATATATATCCTTATATTCCTTACCCTTACAGCCCTATATATATCCTTACCCTTACAGCCCTTAAGTAAGCTTTATGTAGTATGATTTAACAATGGAAAATTACTTAAAAAACAAGTTCAAAATATTGAGTGTGGATTAAAATAACTGGAAATTAGAAAGGTATAATTGTGATATTCCAAAATATTTAATCATTTTTGGTGGTGATAGAATTACTGTTGTGATACCCAAATATTATTAATGCAATGCTAAATCATCTGCATGATTGAAGACATGTGGTGAGATTTATAAAAATTAGAGAAGTATCTCCTTCAAAGGTAAGGCTCAATGACTACAAAATATTTATGTATTTGACCTAAATGATCACAGCATATTTGACTATAATGTGAAAATGCTGCCTAAGTCAAGTCTAGCATTTAAATATATCAATCTTTGTGAAGATGACAGATGGCAGATGATGGAAATAGAGAAGGCAGAAATTAGTACCACCCACATGTATTAGGTGGATCATCCTCCTTATTCGCTAGATCTCACCCCCTTCTACTTTTTCCTATTCCCAAAATGCGAAAATGTGATGAGGAGACAACACTGGGAAGATGTGGACACAATGAAGCAAGAAACGATGAAAAAACTAAAAAGCCTAACTGCCGAGGACTTCCAATGGTGCTTTGAAGAGTGGAAAAGAAGATGGAATAAGTGAGAATAGCAACGAATGGAGAGTACTTTGAAGGGAACAAAATCAATGTAGACTAAATTTTGCAAAATAATGTTTTCATTGCCTCAGTTTGTGTATTTATTGGACAGACTTCACCTTTAAATGTTTTTGGGCCCCTATTAGTGTTCATATTACTCTCTACTGTTTTATTTATTTAACATTTATTGATTCATCTTTTGTAAAATTTTTGGGACTCTTTTGGAATTTTAAAATAAATTTTGAAAGTAAATAAACTATAGTAATGATCAATAATTGATACCTTTGGGTCAGACCTAACCTATCCCTCAAATTGGAATGCCGAAGTAGATATTTCCTTCCTATTCAACATCTATCAAAAGATGTCTTTGGAATGTTGTCTCTCCCTTAGATAAAACCTAAAATCAGTTATGTACTTGTATGCTTTCACCATTGATGAAAACTTTTCCATTATTTGTCCCATCATCTCCTCACATTGACACAAAGTTTGCGATGGATAGATAAACAAAACATAAGGACAAAACATGTGTACTAAGCTCTCATGAACAATCATTGCGCTGCTTTCTTCATTTATTCATAGACATTAGTGTACCGTCGTATCAGTAGAAAAACTTCAATAAAATGACCTATTTTCTCCAGAGAAACACTCTCAGGTGAGTGAATTCTTATGATTAACCATAAAGGTGACAACTGATGTTGCAGGATGATAGTTCACTTTGCCTTATTAGGTTCTTCCATCTGAAAATGAATGGCAGTCTATATTTTCTCATATAAGAAGTCAAAGCATTTTACTCTCTTCTCCACGGCATCCATTAATCAACAATTTTGCACATGTTAATTTGGTATTCATTGTCATAAATAATATATATGCATGTACCTATTTCTTGAGAAGTTCACATATAACATTTGATCTGCTGATTGAACAGCTAATCACCTTTGGCTAATATCATTTTTGGACCGCATGAATGCAATAATTTTCATATATACAAAGCTTCCGTTACTAATAAAACTGACCCTAAAAGTAAACACAGTGGCAGAGGTGGGCGAGTCCAGTCCGCTCACTTGCAATAGCAGCATGCGGAGCTACATAGTGTGGCATTGGTAAACTCCGTCTGATGGAGTACACTCACTAGTTCGTCATAGCCCCCCATGAACACATGAGGAAAACCATGAAAATACAAGAAAATTTATATATCCGAGTCCTTAAAATTAAGGAATGTTAGGTAAATACCTGGGAATTATTCCTCTTTCCTTTAAATTTCCTCAGTGATTTCTTTGCTTCCAACGTTGACATTGAAGGAGGACGTGTTGGCCTTGGTCGGTCCACTGGAATGAACTTCTTTGGGCCTGGTTGCACACGGCGAATGTCAAAATCTTGATCCACTCGACTTACAGTTTGCAACCTACATTATAATTGAACCATTACAATTAATAATGAAATAAGCCATTTTAATTAATAATTAAAAATGAATTACAATTAATAAATGAATTGATACAATTAATAATTAAAAATGCAATGACACACACAATTTAAAGTATTCACAAGTATCTTCCAACAGCCTTGAACCTGTTTGATATTACTGCAGTACAACTTTAAGTCCAAACACGTATTCATCACCAATGGAGTATATTTATCAGCAATATTAATATAATCTTTTATTTTTTCAAATCTTTTTATTATAATATTTGTCCAAATTTTATAAAGGATTCCTTTTCCTCTGTTTATGTTAAATGACATTAACTACAACCAAGACGAGGTTATTATTATTAGGTAATCTACCGGTTAAAGTAGGTTTTTTGATGGACACAACTATCAAGTAAACATTTTTTCATTCCAAACAAAACCCAATCCAGCAACCTACCTTACATCAGGTCCCTCTTCATCTCTGTGAGCTTCGTTCCTCCCTTCATCCCATCCAACATCCCTATCCTATTCCTGCCATTTCCTCGCTAGCCCAACATCCTTCTTCAACATTCCACTACCGCTCAATAGGCCCTTCATCCATTTTTCCTGCCTCCATAGGATTTCTCTCAACAAACCCCTCTCCTCACCCACCATCTCCAGCACTTCCTCATTTGTTTTCCTTTCGGTCCATTTCACCTCCATTCTTCTCCACACCCACATTTCAAAAGCCTCCAATCTACGTCTATCCTCCTGCTTCAGCGACCACGTTTCCGCGCGGTACATAGCTACGCTCCATATCAGAGTTTTTACGAGTCTTTTCTTAACATCCCTACTCAACGTCCCCGTCATCAACTCCCTCCTCCTTGAGAAAGCCTCCTTGCCTAGCGCTATTCTTCTCCTTATGTCCCTACCACTTTGACCGTATTGGTCCAAAATACTTCCGAGATATGTAAACTGCTCTACCTGCTCTACTTTTTCCCCACCTATTTTAATATTTAGCTTAGCCTTTTTCTTCCTGGAAAATCGCATAACCTTTGTTTTATTAATATTGCTTCTCATCCCATATTTATCGCACTAAACCTCCAATTCACTCAGCAATTCTTGCAACCCCTTGGCTGACTGAGCAACTAATGCTTGGTCATCAGCAAACCTAACCGATTTTACCAATTCCCCTCCGATTTTCATTCCTACCTCCAGTTCTTCCCATGCCTCTTTAATCATTTCCTCCACATATACGTTGAACAGCACCGGTGACAATGGACAACCCTGCCTTACACCTCTTCCTAACACTGCCCATCAGGACTCTCCGTTCCCCACTCGCACCTGAGCAGTCTGAGACATGTACAGGTTGCGGATCAGTCTCCTGTCCCTCCAATCCATTCCTATTTTCTGCAATACACACATTAAATTTTCCCAATTCACTCTATCAAACGCTTTTTCGAAATCTACAAAACAGGCAAGACGTCCTGATTGTATTCTATATTCCTCTCGATTATTGATCTCATTACTGCAGTGACATCATGCATACCTCTTCCTTTCCTAAACCCAAACTGATCATTCCCTAAGTAATCATTTGCCTTACTCTGTATCCTTTTGTTGATGATCCTGAGAATAACTTTAGCTGCGTGGGATATCAAACTTATTGTTCTGTAATCCTCACATGATGTAGCCTTTGCCTTTTTCGGAATAGGAACTAACACTGATTTCACAAAATCTTCCGGCCAGATTCCTCCCACATTTTCTGAAAAATTTCAACAGTTCCACAGGAATGTCGTCCACCCCCACGGCCTTATTTGCTTTCATCTCCTTTAATGCCCTTTCTATTTCATCGTCAAGTATGCCTGGACCTAAGCTATCTTCTTCTACGTCATGTTCCTTTTCTATGTCTAACCTTGTTGGCCTAAGTTCTTTACCATACAGTGTTTCTATATATTCCTTCCATCCCTCTTGAATTTTTTCTGGCTCAACTATTATCAAACACCACTTATCTTTAACTGTTAGCACAGATCTTGCTTTCTTACTTCCCGATAATAACTGAACCTTGCTGTATAGAGCATCAATTTCAGCCTTCTTCTGTAAACTTTCCATATCCTCGCATTGCGTTTTCCACCATCCTTCTTTTGCTTTATTTGTGGCCTTTCTCAATCTATTGTTTAACTCATTGTACTTCATTTTGCCTAACACTTATGTTTACATTCATCCATCTTCTTCTCTCATCCATCCTTATTCCTTTCCCGGTAACGGTTCCTATAGTGTCTTTAACACCTTTCGATATCACTTTCTTGATACATTCACATTTTTCTTCGATAGTACCAAGCTGTTAACGTCATCCATCATTTTCTCTACAACCTGCTGATACTCCTTCCTCGTTAATTTAATGCTTCTAAATTCCATTTCCTAACCCGCCGCCCTTGCCTTATCTTCTTGAAACGGACGTTACATTTCATAACTACTAAATTGTGGTCAGAGTCCGCATCCGCTCCTGGGATACTGTGCGAATTTATCACACTGTTCCTAAACCTGTGCCTAACCATAATATGATCTAACTGATACCTTTCTGAATCACCTGGCATTTTCCATGTATACCTATGCCTTTTGTGGTGTCTAAACCATGTGTTGGTGATGACTAACCCCTATCTCCTGCAGAATTCTATTGCTTTCTCCCCACATTCATTCCTCGTGCCTAACCCATAGTCCTCCGCCTCACCGATTTCTCTTCCTTTGCCTACTGTCGCATTCCAATCCCCCATCACTATCAAATGTTTCCCTGCAGGAACACTTGCGATGATATCCTCTAACTCATCGTACATCCCATCTACTTCTTCCTCCTTGTGGTTGCTCGGTGGCATGTATACCTGAACAATGACCAAGTTCGTCGGCTCTGCTTTAATCACTACGAGTAAAATTCTATCAGTTGCTTGCTCTATATTGACTACACTTCTTCCTACCCCTTTATTTAATATTACGGCAACCCCTCGTTGGCTCTCGACCCCGCCGCTGTATATCACTCTATAATTGTCACTCCAGAAATCTCCGCTATCCTTCCATCTCACCTCGCAGAGACCTAAAACATCTATGTTACCTCTTTCCATCTCTTGCTTAATATTTTCTAATTTTCCTGTCCTCAACATTGTCCTGACGTTCCATGTTCCTATTCTAACTACTTTCGTCTTCTTTTGCGTCTTCTGTTCTTCTGCTGTTATTTCTCCCCCGCAAGGATTTCGTGGGATGATGACCACCAAAGCCCTGCCTCCCCCACTGCCGGGCACGACACACAGCCTCTTGGGCCGAGTCCCGTAGTTGCCAGGACTCATATTCTCTATAGTGCCCATCATTACATTCTTGGGAATGATAATTGAGGTGGTTTCCCGTTGTCTTCCTCAATAGCGTTTTTAATGTGACACCATCACTTAATGGCCACCCCACTGGGGTCAGACGCCTTTGCAGCCGCCTCACTGAGGAACAGACGCTGCGTGGACTACCTTTCGTCTGGCTCCTAATCTTTGACTTATCTGGCATGGGTGACCCTACCAGGAGCAATTATATTTACTTCCGCCAGCACAGCTCTAGGGGTCATCGAAACACACAAGCCCTTCCACCGGGACAAGGTCAAGACGAGGTTACAGACTAATATTAACAAAGTATTGCTGATATGGGTTCATAGTCATCATTTGATACCAATTGAAATAACGCATGGTGGGCAATTAATGACTTACTTGTTGCATAGTGAAACTATGCATTTGCTTGCCTTGAATGAGAATATGGATACCTCAGAGCTAATGAATGCAAGGGAAATGATAATGTGAACATACAGATTGCACAAAATATTTATGCATTGAAACATTAAATACTATTGACAACTTTCGATTTTGTGAAATTTGTAACTTTTAAGAAAACCCAGATATTTCAAAATTGTATTTAAAAAAAAGCATATAGAAGTTTCCAAAATGGAAAATTAAGAGTTTGCCGTTTCAATATTGCCATCAATAATGGTGACACAGTACATAATAACCATGCATCACCAC
This sequence comes from Hetaerina titia, assembly GCA_037158775.1. NCBI lineage: Eukaryota > Metazoa > Arthropoda > Insecta > Odonata > Calopterygidae > Hetaerina > Hetaerina titia. The sequence goes on from CM073769.1 coordinate 1,479,330, forward strand.
TGAAATATCCACAAAATAAAAAAAAGTTTAAGCCACATCTGATGCAGAAATCCATAGTTCTGATGGTCTTTTGACTCATATGCCAATAAAGTTATGCAATTCCACCTTTCTCTAGGTGGATTAGCATAAAAATAGTCTCTTAAATGAATGAATATTTAAGGAGACTTCAGCAAAATGGCTGATTTCCAAGAAACTGGGGGAGATGCCACGACAGTAACTTTTTGCCGGAGTCATCCACTAATATGCATTTCAACACAATTTCAGAGTGTAAAAACTATTCACCTTGACTAGGATTCGAACACGGATCCTGGAGTGTAAGAACTAAATTTTGGAGTAAGAGGACACCCCAATAACTTAAATGGCTAAAGCACTCGGACATTGAGGGACCAGGGTTCGAATCCCGGTCAAGGTGAACAATTTTTACACTCTGAAATTGTTGCATTAAAATGGTTAAAGTCATTTATGTGAATTATCAAGGTAGTCAGCAATAAGAAGCTTGCTAATGACAATTTTTTTTTAGGTTTCCAAAAAGAAAAATTCATTTTTGAAGGTTTTGTGCCAACATTTTCACTTTCTTATATCCCAGATGTAATCCAATGCACACAGCTAAATTTAATCCCCAAACATTTCAGCATTTTCCACAATAGGATAAGCATTTGTGGGTCAATGATACATTAAAAGCAATAGTTTGGTTATCAAAATTTAATATTTATTCTAAATATTCTCCTACAACCCTAAATCTTATGGGCCAGGAAATATAGTTATTTTACCTTGAGGATTAAATTCTACAAAACAAAAATGCAGAAGTTTTAAATACTATTAATTAAATGTGAAATATTCTACACATACTCGATACAGTAATGAAAAAAATATTTCCTGCTATTGAGTACTTATCTACCATGGTGTTCGCACAAAAAAAGGTAGAAATTAACGATTAATAATCTAAAAAAAAAACAGTTTCTGGCGTAACTTGGTGGAAAATCTTCATACTGACTTTCAGTAATAAATTGTGTGCTTCCTTAAAAGTGTGTGTAGAACAAAACAGTTTCGTGTTTAACGGCAAAATATACCAACAAAAAGACGGCTTAGCAATAGGCTCTCCGCTTTCCCCGCTACTAGCAGACATTTTCTTGGACAATTTTGAGCAAATATTGTTTTCCTCAGATCATCCCCTCATCAAAAATATCCTCTGTTGGTATAGATATGTTGATGACGTTTTCTGCGTCTGGAGGGGTTCCGAAAGACAGTTGGAAATTTTTTTCAATTTTCTCAATTCCAGAGACAAACATATAAATTTTACCAAGGAATTAGAAGTGGATGGATCCCTCAACTTTCTGGACTTGAATATTACCATTAAAAACAATAGTTTTAATTTTTCTATTTTCAGAAAACTGTGTTATACGGACCATGTCATACACTATAATTCGAGGCACTATTTCGCTCAAAAATTATCGGCCTTTCACGCCATGATACACAGAGTATGTTCTATCCCCTTGTCCAAAGAAAACACTCTTAAAGAACTAAAGATCATTAAACAAATGCAGTGAACTATGGGTATAGGGAAGATTTAATTGATACCCTTTACCGTAAGAAACTATCCCGTTTAGCAAAGTTATCCATATATAGTTCACCCACATATACAGAAAACCAGCCAAAGTGGCGGAGATTCCCTTTTCTTGGTCACTTATCATTAAAAGTACAAAGAATTCTTCCAAAGGAAAAAGTGAGACCGGCCTTTTACAATAAAACTAATTTAAGCAACATGTTATGCCACACGAAAGACCACGTTGAACCACTACACAAAAGTGGAGTATACAAACTCCGCTGCAAAGACTGCAACCGGATATACATAGGCCAGACGGGGAGGAGATTTGAAACAAGAATAAAGGAACACCGAGCTTGTTTTAAAAATAACATCTCCGCATCACTATTCGCCAAGCACTTGATAGATTTTGGCCACACCAGCGATTTTAATCCCGAATTTTTACATTTTGAGAAGAAAGGGTACCGTCTTGATGCACTGGAGCAGTTGGAAATCCTTCAACACACGAATTACGGGGAAGATGTTTTGACCAACAATTTTCTTTACCCTTCACATTCCCTGTTATTGTTTTTTCCCTCACCCCCTGCCAGCTCACCTGAAACCAAGTGAGACTTTTTCAACAATGTAGCGTCTCCTCCCAACCCGCTACTGAGTCACCTAACTAATTACTAAGTGCCGTTCTCCGAGTTCATAATAATCATTTCCCTAATCCTCTGCCAACTAATCTGATGTCAGGTGGGCTTTTTGCAACATTGTATTGACCATATCCTTCCAGCTAATTATATAATATTATCCGCCTCAAACCATAGACTTTTAGCCCCCCCTCTTCTTAGCTCAACCAATCCTTTCTTTCCTCCCTCCTCTTCCCCTCCGCCCAGAGATATGTATATATACGGTGTTGGACTTGTCAATTTTTACCTGATGATGTTATGTTATAACGAAACCTAGGTAGTAAAAATTAAAAAGTTTATGTGGAAAAGTAAAGTGGTTTTATTATTAAAAGTCAGGATTAATAATCTGTTTTAGTAATGCTCAACTCCTGGTTTTTCCCAGGGATTTTCCAGGCATCTATAATTCAAGGATGGCCATCTGCTGGCCCGTTTACACACTTGGTCCACATCTAATGAATGCTGCAATATTTTTTTGCACTCCTCGATGTTATATTTCATAAATACTGACCTCCAAGCATTTGAAAATGACTGACAATTCCTGAGCAAAGGGAATGAGTCCTCATTCTAAATAAAATCGAAATTTAATGCACATTTGAATGCACCTACCTTTGCTCCTCACTGGTAACATAAAGGTCATCTGGGCGGTGGTACATGTTGTGATTGTCATATGCCTTTTTGCTATAGAAAAGAGCATCACATGTGGTGCATTTTATTATCCCCCTGAAACAAAATTAAGACCATTAAAATTTTAGACAATTCTAGCAGCAGCAAGTCAAAAGGTGAATGCAAATTAAATGCAAATTCAAAGGTACATATAACAAACAAAACAAAATAATATTAATAAAGAATTGATTGAAAATGCTTTTAACAAACAAATTCAACCAGCAGTCAAGACACTCCCACATATAGCTCCGATGTACGAATTGATTCCTTGCATAAAAAAAGGAGTTAATATGTGATGAAAGTTGAATTCACTCCTTCTATGCCATCGACTCTCTTTGTGATCTACTGGGTAAATGCTCCAAAACAGGCACCGTAATTGACCCTCAGGTCCCCCCATCCATAGTACGACAAGACAAAGCAATTTCTCCCCACACTAGTACACAATTGTTATGGTGGTCAACTCACTCGGGAATGGCATTCCTCTCCTCCTCCGGGTGATGCCTCTCAATGTGCTTCTGCAGGTTGAACTTGATTATGTACTCGTAGCCACAAATGTGACAGTAATACACTGACTGTGCCTCCCCTGCGTTGTTCATTCGAATTTTTTTACTGGGTGGTGGCGTTTCCACTGGCTTGAAGATTGCAACAATCCTAAAAATTCATGAGAAACAAAATGGTTTTTATTTCAAATATAACACAAGTGAGATGATACAAAGGGAAACTATGGCATTAGATAACTAAGAAATTCCACTTCTCAGTAGAGCTATTCACACAGTGTTAAAAGCAAATGCAAACCAGTATTAATGGTGAAATATTTGTGGAAATACTAGTGTATCATCAGTGCACTGTTTGGTTCTTCAATTGCTAGCATGCAAATGTTAATGTCTTACTACATTTTTCACTCTTTGCATTGTTTTTTCAAGGCATGCAGAGTACACTCGCAGACACTCACCTTTTATGAGTCGACTTGAAATGATAGCTTTGAGCCTGGGCATTATAGAAGACCACGCCACACTCCTGACAGGGAAATAGCCGTGAGGGGGGATCGCTGGGATGCAGCTGAAGGTGCTTGTCCCTATTTATCTGCAAACAAAAATTGAACATGGATTTCTTGATCTGCACTGTTACATGAGAAACATCATACGTATTCAATGATGGGCAATCAAACTTGAGATGACAATGAGAATAAAGGGAGAGTAAACTGTGTAAAAAAAAGCATGATTTAACTAACATATAACCATTGATCCAATTATTTCATTCTTCTGTACCATTGATCATAACCAATGTTTGTTACAAAACTAGCTGTCTACGGTCATCACTTAAGGAGGTCAATCTTAGAGAAATGGCCGGAATTCATCTGATATGGTGGGCATATTCACATTAATAGTAAAATAGCAAAAACTAAAAGGTTTGCTGCGATTGGAGCATAACCAAAAAATCTAAATAAAATTATTTAATCAAATAGGAGTTTATTAATTACATATTAAATGGTCTGAGCTGTCAACTTGTAGATAAAAAATAATGTAAAGATGAGATGTGCAATCAATAGCATGTGGGCTGAAGTTTGTTTTCATTAAGATTAAAATGAATAGCAACAACTTTTGAAAATATCCGATTACATTTAAAATACACCATTACAGTATAGCACTATTCTGATCATATTATTCACCAGCACAGCTTTCAGTGAAGTTTGGAACAGGTGCACAGGTAACATAATACAGTGAAGTGCCGCATTTGCACTATCGGAATTTACGTTTTCCTGCAATTTACAACATTTTTATCACATCACATACAATTTCCTATTATCCCTACATATGTTGTAGCCTGTAATTACACTATTCCATTCCTGGTTTTTCCGATACTTGCGTCAACATGAGCTGGATTTTAAAAAATCACATTTCTAAAATGGATACTCATGTACATCAGCCTCTATAAAAAAACTTTTTAAACTCCGTTTCGTTTTTTCACATTTAAAAAAGAAGGGAAAGAGCATTAATACGAACAGTTTTAGCGAAGAATTTGAATATGGCAGGCACTAGTGACAAAATGTGAACTACTTGAATTCGTAATCCCAGTAAAGATTCACGAAATGAACTGAAAACATTGTACGACTACTAGTTAGTTACATAATTTATTCATTGTAAAAACACCCGAGAATGACTAATCATATCGCACATAAGTTGAACATATGAGGAATGAGAATAATCTGATCCAAACATCATGAAGCATTAAAAATGCAAGAACTGGTTACTGAGAATTGGGATTATACGCACTACATGGACGATATAGATGCAACAGTAATGAGTTCCTCAACATTGACAAATATTGAAGCTTCCTTTGAGGTACCAAAACAACACCGAATTAAAAATATTTTTGTATTTTTCTTCAAACAATTTTGGTGTTGGACAACTTTTTGCATTAGCCGAGATCGGCGAGGTAGCTCAAATTCAGCTTTCCTCAATTACTTGAGAACGTAACTTTATCCTGCTTGATGATGGAAAGGCAAGGCGAAAAAAAGAGCATTTTCAACCAAGGGGAGAATAAAAATTCTGGAACAAACGATTCTCACGATGGAATCAATCTGGCAAAGCATCTCAGATCCCAGGCCCCGTGAATGGCGTTATTATTATGAGAATTATTGCACATTCCCACAAGATTGAGAATGGAATATTTAACAGCGTCCAATGGTCAATTGGATATGTTAAAAAAATAGGCACAATCTTGTATTCTGGGCATTCTGTGGTAAAAGTAGAAGCGTTGACGTCGAGGCTACAACTCGTTGGAAGGAGTCAGAACTGAATCAACTTCTTGAAAGCTACGGGCCGAAGGATGTTTCCCATGTGTACGAGACAGGGTGATCTTTCAATGTGCTGCCAGAAAAAACACTGAGCTTCACAGGGGAACAACGTCATGCTGAGCAAACAAAGACTTACTGTCTTATTAATCACAAATGTAGATGGAAGTGAGAAACTTCAGCCACTGGTTGGTTGTTCAAATCAAAGAGTCCTAAGTCAAATATGTAAAAGCGTTGCCTGCTGAATATACAGCGAATTCCAAAACACAAATGACCTCAGAAATATCTGAGGATGAGCTTCATTCTGTGGTTGCTGAAATGGGGTCTCAGAACAGGTAAATGCTGCTTATTGGTCAGTGTCCAGCCCATCCACCGAATGTAAACTTTGGAAATGTACAGTAACATTTTCTTTCTGCAAATTGCACCAGTGAAGTCCAATCACAGGCTTTGGGCATAATTCACTCATTTAAGGTAAATTATCAAAGAATTGTTTTACAGAAATTCATGTTTCTGAATAATTGTGGTAGGAATAAAAATTCAATCAAATTCAATCAAAAAATCAAATCAAATTAAAATTTCAATCAAAGGATTCCACGATGTATAACTGCTGTAGGAAGGCAGAATATTGATTGTGATGAAGACTTTTCACTAGAAGTTATTCGTGATGATAATACTATAGGCTCTCACAACAGTAATTAAGCATGTAAAATGGAAAACTCTCCTTATCCCACATGTTATACTTTTTCTGGGGTCCCTAGACAAGTGCGAATAAGGAAGGTGTAAATGTCTTTTTTTCACCTCCCCAAAAGGGAATAACCGCTAACAAACTTGGAAGATAGTCTTACGCTAGCTATATGTTTCTCCACAAAAACACACCCTCAAAGAATTATGGTCGAGCTCAAAATTCTTTCCAACACCAATTGTGTCATGAAGATAACCAAAAATTAGTAGATCTGTTATTTATAAAAATTTGGAGAGAAAGAAAGGAAGCCAGGAGCATTTCAAGTATTAATACGCTATATTCATGAGAAACAATTCTTTTAAATCAATGTAAGTCAAATAAGTTCAACTGAAATGAATGAAACATTAAAAAAAAACTGAATTAAGAAGAGATTATGTCTGAAGCATGAAAAATTGAAAAAATTAAATTCAATATCAAAACTCATATTGCACGTTCAAACGCTTCATATATGCAACAATTGCAGATCCAGAAATTATATTGATGCTTCATATTGAGGAACCGTGAGTACATTTCAAAATTAACTACATCATCTCATCGTTTGTCCTGTCAGCACATTTCTAGTGCATAATAAATTTTGGCTTAACATATGAAAATGACATAGGAGGAAAACTTAAAAACAATCATGTTTTTAAGCCATATGGAACGTACCTCCTCGTCATTGTAAGTATCTATGAAGTACCAGTGTGGGAGGTATTCATTGCTATTATTGGCATTTAATTCTACCACAGTATGAGTTAAATTAGCATAAAATATTAACATTATCATGATTTATATATTAACCCAAAATTCTCTGAATTTTAATTTACAACCTGCAGAAAAAGAACTCTGTTCTCTGGCCATACTAGATGCACAAAGACAGTTAAGTGTTATTCACATTGGCAACATGTCGAGATAGGCAAATATGCCTGTTTCTTATTGTACACTGTAGATGTCAACAAGGGAAACTTCCTTTCTGGTTCTCTACACTGACTTTGGCTGTACCTATCGCAATAAAATGCAATGCAAATTTTCAACAGAATACTTCAAAGGCGGAATGCCTTCCTCCTTCATTCTATCCATTTATGATGGATCTCTCAATACCTGAATCTTTTATGCCTTAAGCTTCAGAAAAGTTAAAGAATTCCGTGTGATGAGCAGCCAATGGTGAGGAATAGGAGGCTTGAAATTATGGGAAAATTCAATGAAATTACTACAGGTAGGTACTATATCATTTGCGAAATATTTCCTAGGTGCAAAATTCTAGTGCAACATAACTACGATGATCAAAACACAATTCGGATGAACATCCACATTGAACGGAATGAGCACGTGTCATAAGAGCTAGTAGAAACTCAAATGGAAAAACACTCAACCACACTGAAGTTTTCACAGCACTTGCCTTGAGTGGGAATTGCTGGCCGCAGTGGGGGCAAAAATGTTTGATGGCACTATCAGGGTGCTTCTTGAACTTGTGCTGAATGGCAATTGTAACTGTTTCAAATTCTTGGCCACAAACGTCACAAACTATGCCAGATGAAGGTTTTCCAGAAGATTTCGTCGCTACTGCTGTTGTCATTGCTTGGGTGTTTTTTGTGGTTGGCGTCTTGCACGAGGACGATGCTGTGCTGCCCACCGGAGGGGCTGCTGATGAATCATTACTCGCGACAGGCCTTGGCAGGTTCACCTTTTGTAAATTCTGAGGTGAAGCGGGGATGGAAGTTTTTTTGGGACCATTGGCCACAATATCTCCTTTGGCCTTTCGAGGTTGTCCCTTTCCATCAATTTCACGGTTGGCATGTTTCCTGTATCAATAAAATAAGACACTGGTTCAAAGCCATCTAACTGCAACTCAAATAAATGATAAACACAAGTGTGTCTGAAATATATCATCAATTCATAAAAATTCTAATGACACAGAGAAAACAGTATGTTTATATATTTAATAGATGCCATGTGAAAATGAAATGTAATTAGGGGATGGCTATAGAATCAATAAATTGTTAAAACCAGAGTTTCTTTCATTCGGACAATATAAATTCATTATGGCTTCAAGTAAATACACATTAAGCACATTTTACTTGATTCTTTGATTAAAAAATGGTATAAATTCCTAAACAAGGTAGCTTTTCAAGTCGCATTGGGAATCCAAATAATCCAGAAATAGTTATAAGCAATAAATTGAAGAATAAGAAACTGCACCTATAGTAGCTTCTTTCATTATCGTGGAAGTAAATTAAACAGGTAATTACAAACGGGGAATTTGAGGAACACAGCAATAATGTACTGAGTAGCGTTGGGCAAATTAAAAATAATCTTTTACATTTTTACAAATTCAAAATGAAAATTTGATAAACACTATTTAGCCACAACATTTAAGTACTACAAAATGAATAAAGGAACTATTAAATTTAAGATTAAAGTCCTTGAAACATGAACTACACTTTTCGTTTAAACTTATATATTTCAAATCCCTGTCATCAACTGCTACATTTATACATCAATATTGACTCTTCAACGTACCAAAAGAATGTCCACAAAAGTAGTAACTACAGAGGTATATTGAGCCGAAGTGATTGTCGGCTGGATAAAATTGAGTAGGTTTCCATAATGACATTGAGTTGCGAGTATAAATAAACCTACACTTTAAAATAAGAGATTTGAAAACACCGAGATATTCAAGAAAAGGATGATCAATTTAAAAAACTAAGTTTTAAAAGTGGAAACCCTGCCATGTTAAGGTAACTTCACGATAAACTGTTACGTTTCTCTATCAATACTAAAAACCTCCATTACTCGTAGGTAGGCTGAATTTCTCGACATTATTGCGTTATGATATCATATATTTAAAGAAATAGAGATCATACCTGAAATGCTCCTGAAGAGCCTCTTTCGATCCTAGTTTTGCATTGCACAAAACACACACATGAGATGAGGTTTTTGTATCAGACATTGCTGCATTCGAAGAGTATATTCCTGGTGAATACAAACATGATTATGAAGTAGCTGTATTAAAAACTTGGAGGAATCGACTACATTAAAACCATTCTTCCTATATTTCTTAGAACAAGATAGCAGTATGTCAGCAAAAGTGACATATACTCACGAATACCCTAAATCTTCGTACGACTTCTAGGGAATACAATTGGCCGAACAAATATAAATTTACTTCTTTTTCCAAAAGTATGACAAGAACTATACATAACTTCCTTAATGACTATTAGCAATAAGACTGGACATAATTTATGAGAGTTGTTGAACGATTTCTTTTACAATATTTCCAAAACACTGTAAGATAACTCCATCGACGCCATTACGTCAAATAGTTCTTGAACTTCGCGCCATCTACTGGCAGTGAATAGAAAACACCATGATTTGATACAAACCAAATTTATGAAGCATACAATGCCATGTACATTTAAATAAACAATATTGACTGTGTCGTGACCTAATCACGCCACTCAAGAGTCTTCAATTTAAGTGAATAAGTTATTCACACTATCATTTTAAAGTTTGCTTTCGGGCTATTTGTTATTGGTGGTTTAAAACTTCCTTTTCGGCGATGTTTGCTATCGAACATAAGTCTTAAGTAAATATTACCTCCATTGTTTAAGGAAATCCACAATAGATCCATCCAAAAAAGCGGAATATAAAATGTCTCAATTAATGTGCTCTACATTTTTAAATTAGTTGTAGAAGGAATGTTAGAAAATAGGGGAATTAAAAGCCACTGCTACAACTAAAACTCAGAAAGACGGGAGCGTATGAGATGCTGTAATGCTAATACTGTAAACATTAGTCACTCATAGTAGGCGTTTTTCTTGAATTAATGGTGGTTTCACTAAACTGTCATTTCCAAATGATGAAAACGATCAACGATGTTGTTTATTAAATGACACATAAACATTAAGCCGACATAATCTGAAGAGAACTAGTGAAGTGCCTCAAAAGGTTGTTTTTCGGTTACTGTCATATGAATATCCTAGCTAGCCTAATGGGCTACTATACCAGGAATTTAGCGCTGAATTTAACCAATTCTGTTTATTAGTATTGTAGTTAGAATACCACACGATATTGCATTCTGAAAGTGGTGTATAAGGATGTCATGAAATGATGTTTTCATATATTTTGAAAGCCTCTTAATAAAACCAAGCATCTTCCTTATAATTTTATCGATGGCAGTATAAAATGCCAGTAGTTTATTAAAAGTCAATTTAAGGTATTTTACACAAATGACACGATTAAAAGAATTATCATGTATCATAGCACTGTATAAGACTGGAACTTTATTCTGGTGAAAAGTCATACTATTTCACTGCTGAGAACTTAATAACACACAGTTATTTGCGCACCAATATGATACTACATTTATGCTGGTTAATAGAATATTAAACCCTTTTCTGTTTGCACTTTCCTTTATATTTTAACATCATCAGCAAAAAAATAAGTGCATTGACTGGTTTAAAGCATTATTAAGGTACTTGACAAATAGCTTAAACAGAAAGGAACCAAGATGGCACACCTGACAATGCTTCATAATAATATGTTGAATTTATATATACAAGTTGTTTTGCCACTAGGGTAAACAAGAAACCAATTTAAAAATCATGGGGAGGGTACAACTTTTAGCCTTCATCTTTGCTAGACACAAGCTCGTCCGATAATTACAAAAGTCATTGGTTTCAAAGAAAATGAAATATGCACCTATACTTTACAAAAACAAATTAGATGCAGCTGACTAATCAGGAATATTCAGCACAAAAGGAAAGTTATCATCAAACCATTCAGGCTGTTAAAAAATGCTTTAATACCCATAGACTCACTCACCGGTGCAGACAAAAAATCTGAAGTGATATGGAAAATTATTATAGAATCCACGGGTACACATAATATATAACAAGATCTGCAACTGCATGACTCTTCTGGAAATTATATACCTGATTACTACAAAATGGCATCCATTCTAAATGATTTTTACCCATCTCATCATACTCCCACATTTTGTCAATTCAGGTAATTATTCTAATATTCCTAACACACATAATTCATGAAATTTATTCCTATGATCAGATCTAGAACTGACCAATATTATTAATAAAGTACTTAATAAATTTAGTCCTGGATTACATGGTATCCAGAAGATGGCCATAAAAAGATCATTTAATGCAAATTAAAAATCAATTGCTATTCTTAAATAATGAATCCTTAAAAATTGGAATTTTCCCAAGCCCTCTTAAATCGACCAAATTGGTGGCAATGTACATAGGCAAAAATAGCAAAACAGCCATGAATCAGTTGGGGAAATAATTGGAAATAGTTTTTTATTACCATCTGGGTTCATATCTTGCAACATGTAACCTGCTCTCCATTTCTCAACATGAATTTATAAATACTCAGATCTACTACAACAACCACATGGTGAATCAAATACTTTTAGGTTTGGTTAATAGGACTGAAATTGTGGGATTATTTTCTGGTTTCACTAAAGCTCTTGACTACGTGAGTCATTTGCTACTCCTGTATAAACTGAGACATTATGGAATAAGATGTTCATCTTACAAATGGTTTGCAACATATCTTCGTGAATGGCATCAGCATGTGGAACTCTCAAAAGATGCCTCCAAATTTGTCTCTACTGGCAGATAACTGGGCATTTTCCAGGGTTCTATACTAGTCCCTATTTTATTTTTAATTTACATTTAGAATCTACCAGATGAGCTGAAGTTCATACAGGGAATAGAAATGTTATTTTATGCTGACAATACAATAATATTGTGTCCACCTCCTCAGTGGACAGTTTGACAGAAAGAGCAGCTGAAGTAGCACAGATATTCAAAGAATGGTGTTAATTTCCTAAAATCCATTATAAATAAGTTCAGTCTGATTCATTTCACTGATAATAACAAAGTTTCTATTGCAATCTCGGTAGACACAGCAAGTTAAAGCATCCCCCAACATTCCAGCACCCAATTCCTGGGTGTTATTCTGCAAAAATAATGTCAAGGGAGGAACACATTTTCAAATTAAATAGAAAGTTAAGTTCCCTATGCCTCCTCATTAGAATTATTAGACATTCTGTAAATTTTGAGGTTCTTTCATCCACTTATAATGGCGAATTTTGTTCTCATGTAACTTATTACCTCTTCTTGGGCTCATGTCCTCATGTGGGAAAAATCTTCAAAATCCAAAAGAGGCTGATACATATATTATGAGCAATGGTCCTTGTGATGCACCATGAGATGGGTAATATCTCTCAGTACAGGTCCAACTCTGATTATCACTGTCCCCATACAAGGACCGGCCTACACCAGGCATTTGGCCAGAATACTATGCAAGAGAATAAAGTAATGGGCTTAAAGTTATTTAATAAACTTCCCCATGAAATCAGGCATGAAAAAAAAGGACCTGTTTTCAAGAAAAACCTGTTCAACCTATCAAAACATAATACATTCTATTCAGTAAATAAATTTCTGGAATTGTCACTCCACATTAATTCAGACTTAGATAAATGTAACAATGTGTAAAAATATAGTAGTATGTACATGATTTATGTGTGTATACATACATAGTTTTTTTAAAACTCAAGTAAACTGCATCCACCTGTTATACTCTCTGTGATCCAATGCTTAAGGCATGCCCATGTATGAGTAATCACAAACTACACAGAAATATGTTAAAAAATTACATCAACTTTTACATGTATGTAAAAATTTACAAACACCATTGAGTATTTAAATGTCCTTCCACAGAATAGACCATCTCCTTTAGCAGGTATTTTTTCTAATTTCAATTTGAATCTACCAATACTTTCAATGGTTGAGGTAAATTATTAATTAATTTTATGCCCATTTCCTTGAGTCATCCTTTTAAAGCTTTAGTTCTTACGCATTTGTAATGTGTATCACTAATACCTCTAGTGTTAAGACCATGCACATCACTGTTTAGCATGGAGTAGTTTATTTTCCTTTAACATTGACAGTTAGACTTAGAATACACATATATAAATGGCAAAGGAAGTAGTTAAAGGTCCTTAAAAATTGGTAGGGATGGGGAATCATATGATTTCATAGAGAAAATCCTCACTACCCTTTTTTCAGCTTAAAAAATTGTGCGATATGTAAGAATGTCTTCAAAAAGGAATACTATTAACAATATATGAGTAGAATTTAGCATAATAGACATCCAATAGCACTGTTTTGATAGTTGTATGCCTAAGTTGTCACAGAAGATGGTGTGTGGAGCTCAGTTTGTTACAAACAGATATAATGTGTTCTTCCAATGCGATATTTAAGCTTAATTGGTAACCTAAGAATTTTAATGTGGAAACTTTCTCTATGGGTTTACCATTAGCATTCACTAATCAACTTTTATTAACTTTTACCCAAGAAAAGTGTATCACTTTACTTTTTTACGCATTGAGGTAATTAAAATTAAGGGATACTGGTCATAGGCAACAGCACTTTAGGTACATCAAAAAAGGAACTGATCTTCATGAAGGACTTGTAAAAATGTACCAAAAACCTAATGAGTTGTTTTTGTACTCATCATCATATTAAGGGTGGCCGCTTGATAGCACACTGTTGGATAAAATTCAAACCACTCACATGGAACTCCTCTAATTACAATTTTCCATTTTTTTTCAGGAACTGGGCATGATTATCATGATAAAATGTTTTTAATAAATAAAAAAAGAGACCCAATTTCTCTTATTGGTGATCCAAAGGATTTAGAATTATGTCTAGTGCTTCATACATTGCAGCAGATGTTGGCTTCCCTTTCCTAAACCCATGTTTGGCAACAGAGAACACATTGAATTCCTCAAGATATAGCATTATTAGAGTTTGCAATACCTTTTTAAAAGTTTATGAAAAATACTTTGTATGGTTCAAGGCCTGTATTTTCTAAAGTCATCAAGACTGCTACTATTTCGATAAACTAGTATAATTCCCATATTTTTAAAGGGGATGGGGACACATCTGGCTTGAGTTATTCATGAATGAGGTATAGTAGGGGACCTTCATAAGATCAACTCACTAGTTGAGAGCTTTACCAGGAATTTTGACTGGACCAGCACCATAGTTGCAAAATTTGGTAATGATATTCTCAAAGCTTGACTCAGTGCATGGGTTTACAAAAAATGAAGTTATTTAAAAAATGAAGAGTATTTAGATTTGGTAGAGGTATGTGATGCGATGTACCTGTGGAATTAGTGGTGTTCATTGAATTGATTGACCAAGGAATCATATGCAACTACTGTAATTGTAACATTGAACTCACATTATTTTGGGAAGGATATGTTAGAGGTTGTTCACTCAGAATTTTTTATTATTTCTCTGGCAGGTTTTGTGTTATTACTAGCAGCAAGTAGTTCACTATTATTGTATTTCCTTTCCACCCTAACAAGCAGTTTTATAAATTGCTTTTTAAATTATGTATATATTATCCCATGGTTCTATGCTAGTCTTTTTTAAGCAGAGAGATCTTTGAGAAGGGCACAATAATACGCAATTTCGTCAGTAATCCATATGTTGTATTTTTTCATATTTTCCATGTTGAAGTGGAAATCTAACATCAACCATCACATGAGACTGGTTTTGCTCCTTAGTCATACATACAAATGTTTGCGGACTATTTACGTGCATAAAAAGTTTGACAATTTCGCTCAAGACTTATAGTAATCAAAGAAAACACAAGGAATTAGTCCGAGATGTGATAATATATTAAACTTGTTGTTCCATTAACTAGGTCAATATTTGTAATTATTTTGTTCATAGGTATTTTTCATGAAGCTGACACTTTGGTGGGTTTAAAGTTAGTTACATTTTGGAGAAAAGAGGGTAGAATACTCGGGAATCCGTAGTTTTCTTTAGTATCGCCGTGTAAATAAAAAATTTTCGGCAAAGAAAATGTAAGTAGTTTGATTAAATCCAATGGCATTAAAGTAATACATGACTGAATAGCTATTAGGTGATATTTCAAGGTCTCATTTTTCCTACAGATTTGTTAATGGGCACAATATAAGTATTTTGAAAAGCCACTGATTAAATTTAAAACTTTTATAAAAGACACTCGCAAGCAAATGATAAAAAGGATTAATTACAAAGGTTAAGCTATAGCAATTCTGCAAAACTGACACAAGACGGGTATACCCTCAGTACCAAGCTCTCTACTTATTATCAAGGAATTTTAAGAACTCACAATCATCTGCTTAGAAATAATAAAAGATGTAACAGTCTCCGAAATTTTAAAATGGCTTTCAGGCACTAAATTATTTTAATTAATAAAAACACTACCAAAATCCTCAACACATAATTCTGAGATGAAACTAGCAATAGATGTTCTAAACTAGTGTCTGAATCGACCACAATATCGCGTATAATCTCCATTGAGAGCAAACTTGGCGCCCATCTTGCCTGGATCTTTTTCACACTCATTTTTTTCGGGCAAAATTGAAAACACTGTACCTTGAGATATGTCTGTAGCCGTAACTATTTCGCGATCTTCGATTCGCCGATCACTCGAAACAGCATCGTCGATTTTATCAAACATATCGGAGGCAGTCACTTTCAGTGGATGTCCGGAAAGGTGTTCATCATTTGTGGATGTACAGCCACGTTTAAACTTGTTTATCCAATTGTCAACAGTCGCAAATACAGGTGCAGATGTACCATGAACTTCATCCAACTCGGCTTTGATCTCTTTCGCGGTTAAGCCTTTTAAATAGAAGTGTTTAATCAACGCAGGGTACTCATCTTTTTCCATTTCTTTAAGTTAACAAAATTTATTGCTTCAATCGATCGAGAAAACAAAACCACGTGATTTTTATATTGATATAGTTGAAACTTTAACTGCAGTCTAGTGAGTGTGAAGCATACTAAAAGGAAACCATTTTTAAGCTACGAGCGCCATCTCTTGGATTTTCTAATAAATTATTGAAGGACCCAAGTCTTGTTGCCATGTGTCATATTCGCTTATTAGCCTTTATTTCCACACAAGAATCAACCACATTCTTTTAGGAATTAATGTAAGAAGACAAGGAATTTTCTCTGTCTTCAAATACTATTTATTCATTTCTTAACATATTTTTGCACCACTACCATAGTTTGGTATATTCATGATGGTCAAAGCTACTAGTATTTTATTTTAAGATGGCATATTTCTTTATAATTACCACGAGAGGAGAAGAAAATCAGCATTTTATGTTTAACCTGGCCTATTCTATTAACTTGGCATTGTTAAAGAAGATAGAGCTGTTTTAAGATAATTATACCCATCATTACATTGACGTTATCATTATGTGAGACAGTATGCCAATAAATGGTAGGGTTTAGATGACAAAATATTGTTCTCCTTCCCTTCGGCATCCATTTGGCATGACATAGCTGTATACCCCGGGCCTGGCATACCCCGTTATCTCTACCTGCACTCCCCTTCACCCTTACCCTGCTCCTGCCTACCCAAATTTTCCACCTTTATGCACATGTACTGTGTAAATGTACTGGACCCCATTATTCCTACTCCAAAAATGTAAATTGAAATAACTTGCAGTATGGAGAAGATAGAGGCTCACAGTGTGATTAAGCCCCTTCATTTGATAGGTTACAGTGCTAGGTAAATTCATGATGGCGGTTTATGGAAATGATAGCCTGTCATATGACACAGTTGGGAGGTGGAAAAGGAACTTTAAAACTGACAATATTTCCTTCAAAGATGATCCAATAAGTGGAAGACCATCACTCACCCACAATGCTACCACAGTGAAGAGAGTGGAAGCTTAATCCTTATATTATACCCAGAAGAAAGCATCTAAATGATCATGAATGAGACTGATGGTCTTAATTATGGCAGTGAGAGGAAAATTATTCACGAAGAACTGCACATATCAAAGGTGTCGGCATGCTGGGTTCCACGACTACCATCTCCTTTTCAGAGGGAAACACAGTACAACCTGCAATTGAAACCATGGCATGACTGCCAATCAAAGCAATATGGTTCTTTTAAAATTTTCCCACATTCACCCTACTTCCTATCTCACCCCAAGTGACTTTATCTTATTCCCAGAACTCAAAAAACCACTGCGAGGTTGGAGATTCGACGACACAAATTATGTCATTCAAGAGATGGAACAATCGTTTTCGACTATCTGCTGAGTCATTCCGTGATGACCTTTGAAAGATATACAAATACTGAGAGAAATGTATAGCTCTGGATAGAAACAATGTAAAGAAGTCTTAAAAATAAAAATTTAGTTTCTGTTTCAATTATTTTTTTTCATAATTCTGAAAGTTTACTTTACCTCCTTGTATTTTCTTGTTCCTCACTTTGTATGTCCATTTAATCTTCAGCATATTCCTCCTATACTTGTTTCAAAAGTTTCTATTCTTCGTGAATGTTGAGGGGTGTGCTGCATTGCCCAATGTGGGAGGAGGGACAAAATTTGCAGTTAAGTTGATTTATAATATTGTGGAATATGCACGAGGGATTGCCGTGGGATGGGAGAGAATTGATAAGTTGAGAGGGGTTAAGAGTGATGAAAATGGGACATGTTTTACATTTTGGTCTATTGCAGGGTACTGTGGATTTGTGGATGGCTGAGGATTTGGATGAGGACCTAATAGTTTTCAATAAATTTGATAAATTG
This sequence comes from Hetaerina titia, assembly GCA_037158775.1. Taxonomy (NCBI): domain Eukaryota; kingdom Metazoa; phylum Arthropoda; class Insecta; order Odonata; family Calopterygidae; genus Hetaerina; species Hetaerina titia. The sequence continues at coordinate 1,497,360 of CM073769.1, forward strand.
GTGGATCATTTACGTGAAACAGGTGGACATTATGTAGTATGCTTGCCATTGTATTTTGGTTTGTCAGAATGGGAAAGATGTCTTTGAGGGATTGAATCCCTGGGAAGTGTGTTGTGCAGATGGAGAGGGTGTGTGAATTGGTATATTGGGAAGGTTTTAATGGTTGAAAGTGTGGAATGAATTTCTTTATGAATTATGGACTAAGGGTGACCACGGTGCAGGAGAGTTTCACGTAAATTGCTGATGAAGTTGCCCAGGAAGTTAGGATTATTACAGATTCAAGTTTGATTTAGGTGTTTGATTGGTGTGCCACTTGTCAGTGTCTACCAATACATGTATTTTTTAATGATAACGTAGAACAACAGTGCATTTAGTATAGCTATAGCTAATTATGGTACACTATGCATTCAGAAAAATTGAGTTTCTCATAAAATATTTTATTCGAGAATTCATGAGGTTATTTTCATATTGCACATGATCAATACAATTAATAAATTTAAATTTACAAAAGTAAATATTATGATGACATTTCTAAATCCACTTGCATGGGCATGTCTATGTTAGTTTTGTTAAATATCATAGAGCACAAGAAGTTCCTTTGTGAAATAAAAAATGCAGAATGAGAGGCAGAATCATCCACAAATATGCATCCATAAAGAATATACAGTTGGAATACTTGGACTCAAATACATGTTGTTGGCTTTGACAAGTAAGCAACAACGATTTTACGATAAAAGCCACACAACTGCCATAGAAAAACCATTAACTGCAATAATACAGTCACACACTAAGCATATTTACAGTCTAAACAGCAATTGCTACTATTTAAACAATACTTATGGACACCTTCAGTGATTTCTCAGCTTCCATTTTTAGACAAGATTTTCATTCAAATATATATTTTGCAAGACACTTAAATCTCTTACGCTGGGTATAAAATTTTACAAAATTGAAGAAATGTCCAATTTGGAGAAGTTCACACCAATGGCACAACACATATCCACGCTTCTTGGCCATAAATGCTCGATGTGAACAGCACTTAAAAAGTAGTCATGATGAAATATTCAATTTCCAGGGAATGACACAATGGCCAGAAAGAATCCATCAGATGGCCATTGTGGCAATAACAGTGGAGTTGATAAAAAATTATTATGATTGTCTATGTTACTGATATAACCTTCTAATTTAATAAGATTATATGTACTAGGTGGGTGCTTAAGAAATTAAATTTTGCACCTTTTACATCTGTAGTGTGAACTTCTTTTCCAAGGGAACATATTAATTGACTTAGTGATTACAAGTACATGCCGACTCAACTGCAGGTTGGAAAGGAGACAAACTATGCAAATTTCACTTGAATAGAGATTTATTCACGACCCGGGTTTCAAACACTTAATGTCATCTGTCACCTGAAGATGACATTAAGTGTTTGAAACCCGGGTCGTGAATAAATCTCTATTCAAGTGAAATTTGCATAGTTTGTCTCCTTTCCATCATGGATAAATTTCACAAGGTTAACCCTAATACCGTTCGGTTTGTCAACTGCAGGTATTTCGGAAGGTTAACTAGGTAACAAAATAATAATTATGTTGATAATCATGAACACAATAGGCACCATGAGATGAGTTGAGAGAGGAGTAAAGCATATTTGAGACATAAAATAGTTACTTTATTCACTTTAATCAGTGACAGATGGTAAGTTAGCAATATAAAATAGAATATATCATATGAATAGCCGAGTTGGGTGTCCTATGAGAGTATTTAATTGGTCACTTGCTTGAGAGATATTATATCACTCCTGTTGATGGCAGTCATGAGCACGCACACATTATCACTACCAGAGTCCTAACCTTGTATATTCTCCCCAGATTTCTATGGCCTTCACTGGCTAAACAACAAGCATGAGATTGTGTAAGTAGTCTCTACATGCAAACTGCCACACCATGCTGGACCGAGCACCCTGTGATGGGCACCTTGGGCAAATGGCATGGTTTGCTGGAGTGGTTGAGGGCTCTCAGTGGTCGACCCTGGTCCTTGACCGCATCACCAGGGAGGTGAGAAGTGATGAGAGCAAGACAAGAGCAAGGGATGTGGAGATGACAGAGGCTGAAGAGGTGCTCGAACTCAGAGGGCCTGGGTGGTTGCGAAGCACAAAGCGATGGTTAAGGTTCTGCGCTGGCCGAAAGTTGTCTTCTGGCATAACATGGAACAGTCTCAACTGATGATCACACATGCAAAAGATAATGATAAGATATTTAAGAACTACAAATGAAATGAATTATTCAATGTCTTTTGCAAGTGACCAAGGGGGATGACATAGAAATTGAACATTCAACCAAAGGTAACCATATCACAAGAAAAGGTTTTTCTTAACCTTTCCAGATATCAATCACAATAATTTGACTTATCAAAATGTGTTCATGCACCTCCTCTCAAAAATATTGGAAAATGGATTTTAATAAAAATAAATGTGACACCAGATACACATTTATCAAGGTGAAGTGATACTTTATTGTAATATCACTTCATTTTTAGGAGTAATCAGCTGGTCCGAGGAAGGCAGCAATGGAAAACGACATGATTGGAATGATTTATTCCAATAAATTATATGGTGACAAATATGGGAATAATGAGTCCTTACAACTACAAAACTAGGCCCACTCGGCCTGGTCAAAGATGAGGGAAGGTTTCCATAGTTGCCATCCCACAGACTCCTAGCAAACCAAAGTAGGTAGCAGCAGTAGAAAAGAAGACACAGAACTGAACATGTTAGAGCGGGGGTTTGGGATGTTAGGATGATGTTGAGGAAAGGGGAATTATAAAATATAAAGCAGGTGCCAGAGAGGGAAAAATAGATATTTTAGGGATGTGAAAAGTTAGATGAAGGACAATGGGATAGAAATAGAGTAATACACAACATAGGGGAAGGGAATCAGCAAAGGACAGCAGAAGTATTAAACAGAAAGGTAGGAAGAAAAGTATTAAATATAGAACACTTAAGTGATAGGAAATATTAGCAGCAGTAAAAGCAGAATTAATGCACCAAAGTCACTCAGGTCCACAACCAGACAAATAATCATGAGGAGGAGGACATGGACAGCACATATGATCAACAAGATGAAATAATCCAAGGTGTTCATGGAATGAAGCATTTGTTGTTGATGTACAGTTGGGATGGATCGGATTACAGTGGTGGGCAAATGGACACAATACTAGCAGTGGTAGTATTTAGGGGAGATGACCAACAGCCAAGGTCATTTGCACAATTAAGGATGGACAGGAAAGGATGAATGGGGGGGGGGAGGAGAAGAAAGAGAGAGAGAAACCCGATGTCACTCACTGTGGATAAAAACAGTGTGTTCTTCATTTAATGAACATGAACTTCCACAAAGTTGAGCCTGAAACAATTGAATACGTATCTATTTTGTGTCCATCCAAAACCTATTTTAAGAGTTGGACCACCATAAAAACATACCTAATGGTCAAGTTAGCTTTTTGGCAGATATATCACCTAATTTTGAAAGTTTGAACTCAATGTATTCAAGATCAATACAGCTGATGCCAGTATAACTTTGTAACTTCGACATTGCACATGTCAACATGCTTAATTTTACTATTCAAGACAGCAAATAAAAAAACTGATGGCAAAGCTATTGCTTCCATGCCAACATCCAAAAACATGGATGGAGGAGTAGAACAAATGAACAAAATCCACTAGCCTCAGGAGGGCCAAAGCATGGCCCCATAATGGCTGAAATAAAGCCATTTGCTTAAAATATATAATTTAGTTATCAGAGCGTAGTGCAATCTAAACCAATGCTTGTCATGTCATGGTTGATGCCATCTTGCAACACCACAGTCACCATACCAGAACCAAGTCAAAACTGCATATCATATACAATCGAACCAAGGTGGAAAGCCTAGGACCAAAGTCAATGGGACTAAATGTATATAATAAATTACCACACAAATACAAAGACATAACAAACATAAATCGGTTTAAAAGACAAATAAAAAATTTCTAACAAAAAAATTATTACAGCATGTCTGAATTTATTAATGATAAAATAGGACATGCATGTGCAAAATTTAACCCATGTAGATGACCTATGTGCATTATTAAATATGCACTTGAAACAAATATATGATAAACATGCATATTATTTCCCTGTATATGAATGCTCTGGATTTATATGTTTTATAATATGTCCTCCATTGGTGTTGTACACCAATCCTCGGGCAAAAAAAATTATTATTATTGGTGTAGAATGAGAATGGGCCATTGATAGGGAGGGGTGATATCATGCCCTGGTGAACCATCTGTTTGTTGTTGATTGCGAAATGTCAAATGCAGTTATACATGTGCCAGTGTCTCTTCAAAGGCATTGAAATATGACAAAAGGGATGAAATTTCCAATCCATGGGGGATCTAAAATGAGTTATTCACTCTAAATATAGTTGATTTCAAGCAACAAATGCAAATCTCATTCTATCTGCACTTTGCACTGCTAATGCATGTTTGTGGTGAGTTGACTACTAACAGACTGAAGCACATGTGTTTTATTATGAAAATTGATCATTTTCAGCACTGTAATTCAAATGCCTCACAAATTTTGACAAAAATAAGCACTCAATTTCCCTTCCACATTCTTTTCCACATCCAAGGGCTCCAATCTATGCTAAATTTCCAATTCCTACTTAATACAACACTAAGTAAATACTCTTTTAACACCTTCATTTGCAAGAAGCCATCCCTTCAATCCACATACTTACTCCTTCCTTAATTTCATCCAACATGTCAAGTCTTTTCCTGCCTTCGCCTCATTTACCCTACATTCTCCCCTCTATCACAATCTTCAACAGTCATTCCCAACATGCCTGACATTCCTTAATTTTCCCGACTCCTTTAAATTTCTCCCAACCACCTTTTCTACTCATCAACGATGCCTAGAACTTTGGTGTTCGCTTTCCTTTTCATCAGATTTACCTATACCATTCTTTTCCAACACTCACGCTTCCAAAGCCTCCTATCTGTGATTTATAACTTGCCTCAATGACCAAGTTTCCAAAAAATACAACATTATGCTTTCTATTTAATATTTCGCTAGTCTTTTGAATAAATCCTTACCTGTTTCCTGCCATCAATGGCTGAATCCTTGCATAATGTTTTTGCAAAGCAATTCCTTTTTTAATGCCATCCATGTTCATCACATGCCAGCCATGCATTTAAAATACTATGAGGGTAGACTGATAACTAATGCACACTTTGCTCGTAGACCACAAAAAAAATGACCTTCAGAAGCACTCCTGGTGGCACGTGGAAGTAACATTCCCCCTTGATGCGCATGCGCAGGTGTGAGGTCATGTTACGTTCATCCAGTGTATTTTGAGAAGCGGAAGTGTGGAGACGTGTTCTAGTTTTCTATGTCGACACGAGTTAAAGTGTGCTGGGATCGAATTTTTAACTGCTGAACAAGTGACTCCTACTGATGAGATTCATTGTCGTTTAAAGGCTGTTTATGGTGACGATGCTGTTGATAGGCCTACTGTAAATCGATGGGCAGTAAAATTTCATGGTTGCGAGCCTGGAAAAGCCATAATTTGCTATGAAACTTCTTTTGACTGTGTTTTGGGATGTTCTCCAAGTTTATGTGACTGATTTTCTGGAACTAGGGGAACCGGTTAATTCTTCTCAGTACATACAGATTCTAAAACACCTCCAAAGTCAAGTTTGTAATGTTAAAGGCAGCCTGGCACCAATAATTTTGCAACATGACAATGCTCGTCCACACACCTCGTGCACAACTGGAGAGGCTCTGTGGAACCTGAAATTTGTACCGATTCCACACCCTCCTTATTCCCCTGATATTGCACCTCGTGATTTTAATTTTTATCCTCGACTCAAGAGACACCTCAAGGGCAATCATTACACCTCGGACGATGAGGTTAAGGCGGCTGTCAATAAGCCCTGGATTCGAGAAAAGTCGGAAGAGTTTTTCAGTGATGGAATGAAAAACCTTGTTACCCGCTGAGAAAAATTTGTTAGCCTTAATGGTGACTATGTTGAAAAACAAATACATGATTTTGAAACTTAAGAATTGTAATTTAATGTCCTTTTCGCCTAATGTTGCTATTTGTTTTTGTTAATGCTCTGCAACCAGCACGCGTGCGTTACTTTTCAGCCTACCCTCATATAATACATATCTCTAATAGTATTTTTTATTGAGAAATATTTTGACTCACTAATGATATATTGAAACAAACTTCAAAACAACTGCATAATAAAAACTCTCCAGGAGTAGTGCATACATGCGGTAATGTTGGATTCTGCATGTATATAATAAATATTAAAGTTTTATCATAACATATGACACTTTCTAAAGAAGCCTCGTGAACCTCAAGAGAGTGCATACCCCATACTAACCACTTCTGGACATGCAAGAACACACAAGAATGTTGAGTGTATGTAAATTCATCATGAAACTTCATTTGCATAATTTTTTAAGCACATATATTTATCTAAATGTGTTGTGTACATGTGGTACATGTCATTCATTTGAATTCAATATTTCATCAGCAGCACCCATTGCAAGTTGAAACGTGTTTAAATCATCAATGCCTATTTCTAATGATCAAAAACACTTTCCACAAAAGTGATCCTTCATCAATGTTGAAGAACAGCAAAAATGAGATGGGTCTAGTCGAGGACTACAGGAAGGAAAAGGAACACACTTCACATTGATTTTAGCTAAATATTCAGCTCCACTTGTAGTTGCTTGTGATGGCATGACATTTTCATTCATCTTTTCACCCAGATTCCCACCCACCAGGTTTGCTGTTGACTAACAGGATCTAAATGGCATAGCCAAGTTTCATCTGCAGTGATAAACCTTTGAATGAAACCCCTCATCTCCATTTAAAATCAACTTCAACAGTGAACAAACTTGCAGGTTAATGCCCTGTTGTGGATATGAGCAAAAGTTGGGAACCCACTGTGCAAAAACATGTCTTGTATGAGCAATTTTTTCTGTTACTAATACTCGAAGAGTATTCAATAAAATTTTCCATGTGTCTGAAGTGTGGACTACTGAAGTCCTGTGAAGTGCATTACTAAAGTCTTGTGATAATTCTCACCTCGTCTTCGGAAATTGGGAGGGAATTTTCTAGCACGGTCCACACGACATCCTCATGGCAGCCAGGGGTAGTGAGGGAGCCGTAATATCGGTAAAATCTCTCTGTGTCATCTGGCAGGAAGGCAGAGAGAGCCATTGGGGAGGAAGAAATCTTCATGGAGATTTTTTGGCCTTTATCTGCACCCTCCAGTTTTCGCAGGGCTTCAAACAGTGGACGGAGGCTCTTGTTTGGCTCCTTGGACACCTGTGGTTATAATTTCAAGCATTAAGACATCTTTGCCACTCAAAACATAATAATATAATAGTCTGTCAATAATAACTCTCAGGAATGATACTTTGAAGAGATTAGAATTGAGAAATCCGCTTGTATCATGGCTCCATCTCAAAGTGACGGAAAATCATGAGAAATCCCTGGCCACATGGAACTGAAGTTCTATTTTTTGGACAGCGAAAAAAAATGTTCTCTGAATGTGAGATTCAGGTGAATGCAGGCATGCCAAAAACATATATTTGTCATGATTATATTAAACAAGAGTTTGTTTGCAACAATTTCAAAATTTCCCCTTTCAAGTCCCCATTGCATACATAATGCAGTGAAAATTAGCATACAACATTGGCTCAACCTTCATATCCAATTATTAATTGAATTAAATAAATACACATTAAATAATTAATTTCAATGCTAAAAAATAAGGTCTGAATTAATGTTAATGATGCCCTGAATAAATTGGTATATGAGCTGTTTTGGGATCTCACATGGAACAAAACACCAAGAACTGCTAATCCATCTCTTTTGGTCAGTGCTTGCGAGACATTCTCGCTGTGCTGCTCCCTGTGGACGAGGTGAGCCTCCAGGGGGTGCCTGCAAGCAAGGCAATGAAGAACATTGAGAATGTGAATGAAATCCACCAGAGAAAACAAGGGAAAAAGAAACATACTGCAAATGAATATAGCACATGTGACCTGAGGAGCAAAGCATTTCAGGAATTGTAGGATTTCCTCATTCATACCAAAACCACAACTAATCTTGACAAATATGAATCTTAAACATTAGAGTTACAGGAAGGAATCCATAAATGTTGATCATATATCTGCACGTTTCATCTCTGTCCAATTTTAAATTTGTATTTGATGAATTATGTATTTTTTATGTTCATGTATTTTATAAGATAATATTTATAGGACATCATGTTCATGATCTTTCAAGAAAACTTAAATGGATGTGCTAATAGTAAATATGTGTGTTCAATTGAGCAGAGCATGCATACTATATAATAGCCACAGAGCCATGAACATTATTTCAGTTTTCTTGCAAGATCGGGAACATGATGCCATATTGAAAAAATTCTAATGAAATACATGCACATGAATAAAAATTTTAAAATGGACGGACATAAAAATGCTAAGAAGCATGCAAACAAAACATGTGCAATTATATAAGTATTAGTCTATGAAATGAAGATGTTTACAGCCACAGATTGAATTGGTTTAACAACCCTAATCTGATAATATATTCTTAAAAAGTTAAACTCAAAAGAGTAATATCTTTGAGCATAAGACAGTGTGGGTATAAGTTGAAGTCAAGAAAAATGAGCGAAACTTGGTTTTGCAATTTAAAATGAAAATCAATCAATTTAAGTGAATACAAGGATAAATAAGTTATTGAGTCAAGAAAAATGTTTGAAAAACAACTGGCTATATTTATGGTAAATCATTGGCCAGGAAAAACTCAACTTATTTTATTTACCATTTGATTAGAAGTCAACTTTAGGCTTTAATCAGCCTGAAAAACAAAGAAATTAGTAAACTGATTCTTGAAAAACAATGGTAAATAGCTCCATAAGTATTTTTCTGCTTTTTAAGGATCAGATTTAATAAATGTTAAACAAATATTTGACTGAATAAATTCCACAACTACAATGAAGTGGCATCTTCTCTGTTCTCATACACGTAGGCATGCATCAAGTGGGTGGTGGTGCTTAAGAGAGTCTAGAATGACTGGACGCCCCCCTCTCACCTTATGCCATTGATTGTGTGCTCTGCACCAGCGTGGAAGTGGATATGATCGAGGACGTACACCTTCTCCAGGCCTCCTCCTCTAACAGCTGCTTCTATCTTTGGTGACACCCTCCCCAACCCCATGACAACTACAAAAGGATTGAATGACGTATATTTATAGATATATTACTGCAGTGGACATTCCCTGATGGATAATTCTGCAATTAGTGCATATTTTAATTTGTAAATCACAGGAACATGCATTAAGAAAAATGTGACACTTATTATTTGAAAGAAAACACCAATCGTCATCTCAGCCTTCTGACAATAAAAAAAACTTTTTAAAAATGTTGTTTTGTCAATTCATATTTCATTTCCCTTGTCCAAGCACCTTTTAAGTGGGCCACCTTTTAAGATATGTGTAGTGCATCCAGATTTAAAATCAGTCGGTACTTACTTCACATATGATTTGTCATATTTCAGCACTGACATAGTAACTTAGATCATATTGTTCGGGTAAAGTGGGAATTCCAAGTTTGCTCCTGTTAGCAAACTTGGAATTGCCTCTCTATGGAAGCACATCATTATATTGCTCTTGCAGGCACTGACTTCATTATAGAACCAAGTTTTTTTTACATACCTGTATTTTTAACAATATTTTTAGGAAGCCACAGGAAATATGTTTTCATATCATTTCCTTGGAAAAACAACACTGAGAGTGTGCATGTCGAGCAAAATATCTGCGCAGTCAAACATTTCTGTACATAAGAACTAACAAATTTTCTCCAGAACACATTAAACCTCAGTCCCTCTTTGTCTCGTCAATCCTTTAAAAAACACGAATTGGTATCATTCGGGATTTTCTAATTCTTAAAGAGTCTGACTCACTGCATTAGCCAAGTGCCCCCCTAGTGAAGTAATCTCAAAAGACGGGTGTTATTCTAGCGCTGTTAAAACCATAACCACTGGGCAACCATAAAAAGAACCCGTGAATTTCAATTGTCCTCTCTCATTCCGTGCGAAGGATACCGCATCTCCGGAGGAGAGAGGTGGTTTTCGACAGAACTATGTCGGACGCTAAACTGTACTTTATAAATTGCCGGGAATGATAACGTGATCGGAACGGCAGAATCTAATAACGGCATACACGTGAATCAAACTGCTGCGATTACCACGACAAGGCGGACCAGAGACGAACTATGTGTAACGACAAAGCGGGACCAATCTGAGCTTTCAATTTAGAGATAGAAGGAAAACTGAAACCATATCTCTTGATGGAAAAAGATAAGATTTCGTATGTCTATTTGATAAAAATGTCGGATAATTCTCGTTTCTTCATGAGACGCTACCAAAGGTAGTGCAACTTGTCAACAAAACATGGGGATGACGACTGTCTTGCAAGCGAAATTGAAAATTCGAATTTGTCTGTTTACCAGTCAGCAAAACTATGTTCAAAATGTCGCCCTATAAACATCGATGCACATATTAATTCAATTAAACCCGGATAGCCAAAGTATTCATGAAAATGATAGAGAGTCATTAGTTATTGCGAAAATTAGCATTTTAGGAGAGAATACCCTAGAGATTTCAGGGTGCTATCTTGGAAATAATGACGAGCAGACAAAAGATACCCATATTTTCATTAATACTTATATTTCTTAAAATGCACAAAAGCGTATTGGTCCACCTAAATTAGTGTTTATCGACAATTGAATATCTTTTCTGAAACTTAAAAGTGTGCTCAATGAATATTTTGCGTTGCCAAACCTCTGGAAATAAGGGTTTATGAGAATATGCCAGTAGGAAAAAAAATGTCCAAATTCACCACCAGAAGTTCTCCTCTTCAACACAACACCAATTGCATGAATATGTATAGCAAATATGCGTTAATAATAGTAATTCTTGCTTGTCTACAGATTTGTGGGTAAGCTAATTTACGTACACGCACAGGTCCCTTGGGCTCATTTCCAGGAGACGAACGAGTCCTACGACGACATGTTAGCATACCCAGTGCGGTGATGAGATTTACGAAAAGCCGTAGCCCGCAGGCATACCAAATAAGTGGATATGGTATTGTGACTATTGACTCGCAATAACCGCTCCCCGCAATGAACCGCTCACATCCGATGAATGATACACGTAGTAACGAATTCGATTGGGGAAGATTGGCTTCTCCCCTCGGACTGTACATCACATTCGTCGACTGGGTCCAAGACAGTATGAATTTTATCCAGAGTCCATCCCCGTGAATGACACATCCTGAATTCGATGCAACTCACGTGGCCCGATGGATGTTTCGCGATGCATTTTGCTGGAAGCACTGACCATTACTTTGAAGAGGACGATTTTATGTTCGGGAAAACTTAAGTTCATGACGGGGGTCTCCTTTTGTTCGCAACAAACGAGTAAGCGCTAGACATGGTGAAAGGGGAGGGGAGAAGATTGTTGGGAGAAGTCAAAAAGAGGCAGGAGAAAGATGGATTTAGAGCATATTGATTGGCAATGGGATAGTGAAGACTTAGATAGAGGGGAGAGTGTTAGCCAAGCGAGGAAGGGGACGGAAATATTGTAACGTTGATGTCGGGTTGTGTTTTGTCAAGAGAGACAAGGGAATGTTCGCTCTACCACATGGTAGCTTTTGTCGATCCAAAACCTACGCTAGCCGGTAGATTACCTATTATAATAGTATTAAAAATAGTAATCATATGTTTAAAAAGATTACGCTGAGGAAAATACTTCTTTTAGCCCACGATTGAGGTCAAAATCAGTAATTTTAAAAGAATTGACGTGATCTCTCATACCGGAGTAGGAGTGGGGTTATAACACATTTTCAACGCCATCGCTAAAGAGACATCCTTCCATTTTATGCCAGAGATTTAAACTGTAATGTGTTCCAAACTGTAATGTTACTACGCGAGTGACGCCCACAATAATTGGAATATAAATTGGGTGTGTTGAGCAGTGATTTTGAAAATGTTTTATTAGCCCCATCGTACTTAGGTGGAAGAGAGAATGTCAATTAAATTAGAGAGATTAACTGTAGAACAGATAGATTTAATATGCCATTTTTTCCACGAATGATAAGGATTCATATTACCGTTGAAAAAGTATTCTAGGTAAAAGAGTCTGATTCGAAATCACCCTCTGCCACACACACCCTAGCTTGTCTTTCAGGGAATTACTGGCATGTATGTTAATCTAAAATCTAAGTTCGCTATTCTTAAATTACTACATTACTTTAGCGATCGTGCTGAACAAATAAAACGCAGTTAATTTTCACACATAGTTCAATGACAATTATTCGACCTTGGTTTGTGTCATTCAACGGACAGGGTGGTTTTTATATCGCCCAGGATAAAAATGACCAAATATTACGAAATCACTTTTCTATAACCCTCTAGTTCTCTTTTTCGCAGGGAATTTTGCTCGTAATTGAGTGGATCTCTTGACTAATATGAGTAGTTACTCCGAAGGAACTAATAGTCACACTGAGAGTCTCAAGAGAATAACATCTAAATCATCCCTTACATACAAAAAATCCTTTATTTAGGAACAGCCGCATCTCCTCCCTGGTCCCAATATTATTTTCCTGGAAATTCACGTATATTTCTTCACAGAGTCACAGATCGCGAAAACCACAAATTAATCCGGACAAGCAAACTCACGGACAGACATTAGGTCTTTTATATTTTAGAATATGTCTCAACCACAGTGCAGTTAAATTATAATCTTGTTTCAAAACAACGCTTCTAAAACCTTTTTGCCACTGCAACCTCAATTCGGGGCTTATTTACGAGTATATTTAATGGACTCTTTCCTTTATTCCAACAGTCAACAGAAAACAAAGTTGATGGACCAGAGATATATTAACTCTTACTACACACTTGAGAACGCACTTTAAATCGCTCCGGGGTCCATTATACTGCCGTGGCATCACAGTATGTAGCGCCTAGGTTACACGAATACGTTTCTAGGGTTTAGCATAGTTGGAAGGCAAGAGCGCAGGTCATATATTGGGATAAATAAAGTAGAATCCAGCGCTTTTTGTCACTTGAGATCAGGTTACGCCTCACAGATGCCAAAAATAACAGAACAAACACAAACTTGTTTTAATACAACATACAACCGACATGTAAAAGTAACCGACAACCCTGGAATTGACGTAGAAAGACATTTGACATGCACTTCTCCACAAACGTGTCGTAAATTACGGTCAGACACAAAAAAGGGCGTTATTCAAGAGAAAAACAATCTAAATATACTTGTATTAAATTGCAGAAGCCTCAAAAATAAAATAGCGGATCTCGAGCACATAATCCAATGTAATTCGGCTGATATAATATTAGGCACAGAGGGCTGGCTGTGTAATGACATCAATGACCAAGGAATTTTCCCAATAAACTTTACAGTTTACCGACATGATAGAGGTACAAGACCCGAAGGAGGAGTTTTCGTGGCTGTGAAAAGTAATCTTGAAAGCAGACAACTTGCATTTGAAAATAATAACATAGAAAGTGTTTGGTGCACCATAATGCGATCCAATCAACCCAACATTAATTTATGCTCTTTCTATAGACCCCCAGACTCAGATTTTCAAACACTTAATACCCTCAATGAACAAATAAATAAATTTACTCGCAAAAATAATAAATGCATCAATATAATTGGTGGTGACTTTAACCTCCCTGGTATCGACTGGGACAGCAATAGCGTTAAATCTCGGACCCGTGATCGCGAATCTTGCAATTTCTTACTAAAATTGGTTCAAAGAAACTCGCTCCATCAAGCGCGCACTCCCACCCGTGGAAAGAACATATTGGACTTATTTCTTACGAACACACCGGAACGCATTAATAGTGTATCAACCGTCGAGGGTATGAGTGACCATAAATCAGTTATTATCAACTTGAACGTAGAAATAAAAAAGGATGTTAAGCCAAAAAGAAAAAAAATATAATTATCATAAAGCAGATTTTGAAACTTTTGCCAGCCATTTAAACTCTTCACTACACGATTTCAAAACGCGTTTAAGTCTTGCCACCGTGGAAGAAACTTGGACACAGTTTGTCCAAATTATGCAAAAAGGAATCACAGATTTCATCCCTGTAAAATACGTTAAAGCAAATCGCGACCCCAGGTGGCACAACAAAGGCGTTAAAAAAGCCCTTCGAAAGCAGAGAATGTTACACTCTAGGGCAAAGAAAGCAGCTCATAACCCTTGGACAATAAACAGCTTTTGGACAAGTATAGATCCTCTAAAATTGAAACTAAAACACAATTACGTAGCGCTTTGCAAGATTTTAAACGTAAAGTACTCTGCGAGTATTTGAACACTGACCCCAAAGCTTTCCGGTCATATGTTAGGGAAGTAAATGGGGGTCAACTAACCGTGGCTTCCTTAAGGGATTGCAACAATATCATTCATACTGACAGTGAGGGTACATCTACATCTACATAATACCCCGCAAGCCGCCGCAAGGGCGTGTGGCGGGGGGTAAAGCCAACATTCTTAACGAATTCTTCCAAAGGGTTTTCACGAACGATGTAGCCACCGCGTATCTCCAAGAAACAATATATGCTGAACCCATGGCAAAAATAACAAGCAAGCAGCCGCAAGTGCGTGTGGCGGGGGGTGTTAGGTCACCACCCAAAAGAGGAAAGAAGAAATACCGCATTCAAAACCAACACACACATGCAAACCCCAATCCACAGCAGTGCACACATTCATCGTAACATCCCATCATTCGACGCGCATGCAAACACACATCTACCTCCCTTCACTCCACAAGCATGCAAGCACATACGCTTAACTACAACAAATATTAGTCGAATGATGGGGTGTTGCAATGAATGTGTGCACTGTTGTGGATTGGGGTTTGCATGTGTGTGTTGGTTTTGAATGCGGTGTTTCTTTTTTCCTTTTTCTTTTTTCCTTTTTTTGGGTGGTGGCCTAACACCCCCCGCCACACGCCCTTGCGGCGGCTTGCGGGGTATTATGTAGATGTAGATAATTTTACCCTAGGATGCAGCAAGAAATTTATTACGAACGTGCAAGGTAGTTTCTAGCAAATAGCCAGATAAAACACCACCACCACAAGAACGTTGCACACAAAACTTCTATCATCTAGTAAAAATCATTCGCCTTGACCGGGATTCGAACCCGGATCCCTCGATATCCGGCCGAGCCCGGTCAAGGCGAATGATTTTTACTCTCTGAAATTGTTGCATTATAATGCACACATAGCGGGTGACTCCGTTAAAGTTACTGTTACAGTTTCTTGAAATTTGTCTAAGGTATGAACAGCCTAAGTGTTTGAAATTGGCTTTATTAACATCGTGGACTGTGGCGCATCGCGCACGACTACGAATGCCTGTGACATTGTATGTACGGTATTTCATCATAACATCCTGTTCCTTTAAAGCCCCCAAAATTTCAGAGTGTAAGAGGACATCTCGGTAGCTTAATTGGTTAAAGCACTCGGCCGGATATCGAGGGATCCGGGTTCGAATCCCGGTCAAGGCGAATGATTTTTACTCTCTGAAAGTGTTGCATTGTAATGCACACATAGCGGGTGACTCCGTTAAAGTTACAGTTTCTTGAAATCCCATCATTCGACGTGCATGCAAACACACATCTACCTCCCTTCACTCCACAAGCATGCAAGTACATACGCTTAACTACAACAAATAATTTTACCCTAGGATTCAGCAAGAAATTTATCACGAACGTGCAAGCTAGTTTCTAGCAAGTAGCCAGGCGAAACACCACCACCACAAGAACGTTCCACACAAAACTCTCTCCCACCCAATGTGAGGAATCTGGCCCAACGCTGCAGGTGGGAGGAGGGCACACCCACGGAGAGGGACAAGGGATGGAAGGGGAAATTTAGGGTGCCAAAGCAGAGAAAACAATACTGTAAACAGCAATACATTACTTAATGGCATTCCAATGCGGGCATGCGGGAAGGGTTTTGACACAACACACAGGAGGTTAGTGAAAGTGCATGCAGTTGAGTTTAACTAATTGTTACCTAGACGCCGAGGGTGGCAAGTGGCATTTTTGTAATCTCCGAGTGTGACCCTACAGTTGTTATCCCGTATTGTCCGTGGGAAGAAGGAGTCCTTGAGTCTGCTAGTCCTGGCATCTATTTCCCGAATTTCGTACACATGATCCAAGCGACCAATGTATGTTGGAGCGCGAATAATTTTCGAGACCTCGGTGCTGAAACATGCGGATCTGAATTTATTTAGTAAGTTTAACCTAGCATTGAGTCGTCTTTCTTCCAATTTTTCCCATCCCAACTCCATAAGCATTTCAGCGACGCTTTTCGTTTTATCGTAACAGTTTTCCACGAAACGAGCTGCCCGGCTTTGGACCTTCTCAATTTCCCGAATGAGGCCTTTTTCACACGGATCCCATACGCTACATGCATATTCTAAATGGGGCCTTACAAGAGCGTGATAACAACGTTCCTTGACCTTGGAGTCACTTCTGCCGACAATGCGTCTAATAAATCCTAATTTTTTATATGCTTGCCCGCAGACTTTACGTATATCGGTCCCCCAAGTTAAGTCTTTAGTGAATATAACACCTAGGTATTTCACCGTATCAACTACTTCAAGGTCAACTCCAGCTAATTTGTAAACTAATCCCGTGGATCTTTTAAAGAAATTTACCACCGAACATTCGTTAAGATTTAAAGGCAATCCCCATTTTGAACACCATTCATTATTGCTATTTAAATCACGTGCTAGAATTAAACGATCCTCATCCCCAGATATCTCCCGATAAATCACTGTGTCATCCGCGAACATCCTTATCTTACTTTTCACTACGCGGTTCAAATCGTTAACATAAATCAAGAATAGTAACGGTCCGATAACACTTCCCTGAGGAACCCCCGAGGTTACTCGTACGCTGGTAGAACTAGCGCCGTCAAGGACTACCCTCTGTTCCCGGTCTGAAAGGAAGTATTCAATCCAATTTATTGCCCCCTTGTGTATACCTGCGCCCTTTAATTTATTGATGAGTTTACCATGCGAACCTTATCAAATGCCTTTTGAAAGTCTAAAAAGATCGCATCCACTTGCCTACCACTTTCACCCGATAAAATTAAGTTAAATGTGTGAATAATCCTAATTGGGTCTCGCATGAGCGGGTTTTTCTGAATCCGTGTTGATTGTCACTTAAAAAGTTAATGTTATCGAGATGTCTCATTATGGAACTGACAATTATGTGCTCTAAAATTTTGCAACATATAGACATGCAAACCCCAATCCACAGCAGTGCACACATTCATAGAAACATCCCATCATTCGACGCGCATGCAAACACACATGACACTGCTTGTCTTGACTCTGCTACCTTGTTCATAACAATTTTTCACAAATCTAGCAGCTCTCCGTTGCACCTGATCTGGTTCAAAAATTAAGCCTACCTAATGATGATCCCATACACACTTGCAGCTTCCTCAAGATGGACCTAACTAAGGTGAATCACGAAGATCCTAAGATCCTTTTCATTATAATTCTCAGGCATCATTTCAATGAATCCTAACTTTATATTAGCTATTTCTCAATTTTCACGAATGCGTTTTCCCCAGGCGTTTATGCGTTTCACCGATTCTACATATGTTATGTTGGTTCCCCTATTGTGTGTTTTCGGGTGAAATGGTGAAAATGTCAGTCGTGATAATCATCCTACTTCATTCTTGAAAGAAAATCTCTCATTGGCGGTGAATTTAGACGTCAAAATTCCTTGGATTTCTTACGCATATTGGGTTTATCGCCTTCCAAGCTAATGACAGCCACTGATGTCCCCATCAACCCTTTGTACCCTTTTTCCTCTGAAATAATCTCCATTTGCTCTAGTTCACTCTCTCCGACATTAATGTTTAACTTTCCTCTTTCTCGAGAATCTCATCACTCTCATTTTCTTGTGATTGATTCACCACCACCCTCTCGCATAGTTCAGGTAAAGTACTAAAAATAATTGCAATGCATTGGCTGGCTGATTATTCATTGCATGAGCGTCTGCGAAATTAACTGACTTAATCACCCCTCCAGTAACTTTTATTCCAGACTCAAGTCCATGCTATTCCACCCTTAAAAGTTCCTCAGCTTATGCAAATGTTGAAAAGTACTGACGATAAAGGGTAATTCTGTCTCACTCCTCTTCCAATCAATCAATACTCTCTATTCTTTCTCTCTCCATACTCTACTTCTTTCTACTTCTCTATTCCAATCAATTCTCCCTCTATTACTATCTATAATTTTTTTAGCCTTTATTTAAATAGTACCCTGCAAGCCACTGCAAAATCACCCTGTGCTATTTCGTTCATGAACAAGCTAATCTCCTCTCAGTCCACCCCATATTCCGCTATACATATCTCCATTAACTTGACCCATTCCATCTAGTCTTTAAAGCACAAATCCCCCAAAGACACCCCCCTGATTACATTCGATATTCCTTTCGACTCTTGTTCTCATCGCTGCAGTGGTATCACGCGTTACTCTCCCCTTTCTGAAACCAAACTGATCTTCTAGTAGGTAGGCGTTTGCACTATTATTATGCACTGGAAAACTTATATTATTAGGACCATATTTGCCGTATGTTAAATTAAACTTATCATTCTATATTCTTCACATATAGATAACACAGGCCAACAGTGGTTTTGGTGCCAGAGCTTTTAATGCTGATTTAAAGAACAATTGGGGTGTTGAATCCAATTATGACACTAGTTTTTTCCTATCAGCTATAGTTTTCTAGATATAGATATGTTGTTACTTACGTAAAAAAATCTTCTACATGATGATATGGGAATATTATATTAATAATAAAACCCGCTAAATATAAAGACTTGATTTATTTCTAGGGCTGTTAAATCACCCACAAACACAACAGAATTTTACAATACAATTGAACACAAATACTAACATTTTTTACTGTAATAAAACAAATTGAAAAGAAAAAATACATAAAAACATCACTCAACACATCGGAAGCTTCTTTTGCGCGATTTTCTTGAGTGCACTTTGTTCCAACAGTCTCGTTTTAAGCACCAGCAGTAATCTGCCATCATATGGTTATCCCATCTTCCTTGGTAGCGAGCTTCCATTGTTTTTATATCCTGGTGAAATCTTTCACCTTGTTCTTCACTTGTGTCTCCTAAATTTCCAAGAAAATTGTCTAAGTGGCTGTGAAGGTAGTGAACTTTTGTGCTCATATTACATCCAAGTGATTTGAAGTTACTGAGCATAATGTTTACCAGCTCAATATAATTTTCACTTTTGTGATTTCCTAGAAAATTTTTTATGACCTCAACAAATGACATCCAACTAATTTTTTCAATCTCATTCATTGACTCGACAAAAGCAGGATCCTTTGTAAGTTGTCTGATTTGTGGCCCCTCAAAAATACCAGCTTTAAGTTTTTCAATACTTATATGGGGCATCTTTAGTCTTAAGTAGCCGAAGCATGGTCTATTCTTGTCAAGAGCCTTTACAAATTGCTTCATTAGGCCTAGTTTAATATGTAGAGGTGGTAAGATGATTTTCTCTCTTTCAACTAAAGATTCAGCAATGATGTTTTCTTTCCCAACAACCAAGTTTTCTCTCTTAGGCCACTCCTTCTTAATCCAGTGGTTTTGTCTGTCCCTGCTATCCCAGAGGCACAAGAAACAAGGATATTTTGTGTAGCCACTTTGCTGCCCAAGAAGAAAGTTCACCATTTTTAAATCTACACAAATCACCCAGCGATGTTCCTGGTATTTTATCTTCTGTAAGACCAATGCTATTGTATCGTATTCTTCTTTCATTTTAGTTGAATGAGCGATTGGTATTGCGCCAAACCTGTTACCATTGTGAAGAAGTACACATTTTAAACTACGCTTGGAGCTATCAATAAACAAACGCCAATCACTAGCATCATATTGTGATAGTAGTCCCATTTTTTCCAAAAGACCCTTAACGCCTAAACAAAATGTAAGATTGTCTTCTTGAGTAAAGAAGGGTAGCATATCCTTTTCCCTTGTGCGATAAAAACTTATTTTTGTACCGGGTTGCAGTAAATTCTTTTCATGCAGTCTTGATGCTAGTAGTTCGGATGCTTCCTTCGATAAGTTCAGTTCTCTAACAAGATCGCTTAGTTCATCTTGATTAAATAGTTGAGGAATTGTTGATACCCCCTCGTAGTCACTGCCACTATCGTCAATAGAATGAGAAATGTTTTCAAATAACTCAAATTCTTCCTTAGATATATCAGGTAACGTCTGAAATATTGGGATCGGTATTTCTTCTGAATGGGGTACCGGGCGTCTAGCTGAAGGCAAATCTGGATATGTCCACTTGTGGCTATTTTTTCGATTGATTCCCGAAACATTTACTATACAAAAATAACAGTCGTCAATATGGTTCACAGGTTCTCTCCACACCATTGGCACACCAAATTTCAGACTTTTCCTTTGTCCTGTTGTCCATTGCCGCAGATGTTCAGTACATGTTTTACACACAAAATGCGGTGCCCATGTTTTATCTTGGTCACCAAGCTTAACTCCAAAATATCCCAAGTATGCACGTTTCACAAAGTCTGTAATATTTTTCCTATTTTCTTTTACCATATATTCCCATGCATACTTACAGATTTATTTAACTTTGAAAATTATTTTCAGGAATATATCAAATATTAAAACAACTAATCGTAAGATGTGCCATACCTAAAAAAGTAGAGCTGTTAAATAAAAACGGATTTCATATTTAGATTCAGTTCTACATATATAGTTAAAATCAACACAAAGATTCCCGGCAAAAAAAAAATTTTTTTTTGTAGGTCTGTGTAATTTATACTAGATCGGGATCAAAATTGACCGAAGGAAATCTTTTTGTCAAATATCTTCCTCATAAATACTCTGTATAGGTTCTAAGAATCCTTTTCTTCCATTTTTCCTAAACTGATATTAATTCTATGCGAAGATATTAATTATTCCTTATCTTGCTACACTTTAAACCCCCCAAGCGATTTTTCTATCACCCTATCTAGTTTTCCTGGACTATCCTTGATTCTGTCGCATTTCATTTCTATTTCTAAACAGGCCGGCTTAAATCTTAACCGAAAAAGGTTATTTATTCTTTTCACCTTACATGAATCTCTTCTGACACTATTAACATCTTCCTTGTTTTTATCTCTTAAGATAGGTGAACGTTTTCGCATGCTACATCTTGAAAATTCACGTATCTTCAACTTTGGCGATTCTACTTTTCCCGAATCTGAAATTTCTCCTCGCAATGTCCACCTTTCCACCGAATTCCCTTGTTCCTTATTCCTTGTTTCTTGCCTAAGTTTATCATTTCGCTCTCTGCATTCCACTCTGCACATTCTTATCCCGATTTTCGTGTTTACGAACTTCCATTTCCTTCTTTCATTCATGCTCTTTAATTATCTATCCTGTGACCAATAGCTTCTTAATTCCCTTAAATTCCTATTGTTTCTTTAGCTAGTACCCCTCAAGCCATCTCTATGGTGTGTGGCTCGAGTGACTACACACCAGGAAAACCTTTTCCCGCTGGTGCGGTCGGACAAACGTCATTTTGTTCTGATCCTTTATCGTCCGTGGGAAAAATGACATCTTAAAACAATCTGTTTTACACTTAATCTGTCTGATCTTATTGACATGCTTTCTCCTACCGTTATGAGATGGGGCTCATAACACATTTTCAACATCATTTTCTAAGGAGACATCCTTCCAATTTATGCAAGAGATTTAATCTGTAATTTAACCTTCGCTCCGTGAGTGATTCCCAGCCTAGACCCCCTGGTAATTTCGATACTCCAAAATGATTCTATGACACATGATTCTATGGGGAAAAAGAGTAAGATGCAAAAATCAGAGTACATACTTCTTTCTACTTTAATAATTACCACTGACATACACAGGGTTCGAAATAAAACCAGGCACTGGCGCTTACGATTATTGCCTTGCCCTGTCGACTCCATGAGCAAATTAAAAAAATTTGCGCTTCAAAGTCGAGGCACGTCGACTTCCGAAAACTCACCTCGCAAAAAACAAAAGGTTATTGGACCCAATGTGTCTAAATTAGCTCGGAAGGAATCCCTTTGCATGCGAAGACCACTGGAATGACAAATGGCCTGGAGAAATCGTCGGAATAGTGCGCGTTCAAGGACAAATATTTTCACTCTGTAGATGTCCAAGTCCTTCGAGGTTTAGACAAAATGGAGTTCATATCTCTTAATCTGTCTCTCACACACACATTCTGAGACAGCCACGCACTCCATCTCGAAAGAGAAAAAAAACGCGAGTGATTCTAAGTCGGAGGCCCAAAGAGGAAGGAATAGTTATACTATTTTATATTGGCTGCGCCACTCGCTTTAAGAGTAAGGAAACAAAATTAAACACATAGACATGGATGCAGAAAGAGTCTGTGAGGGATGTGCTAGGAATTTTGGCATTCGAAAAAATGCCACTTAAGTGAATCCTACCACATCAGTATCCTCGGTCGTGCCGCAGCGGCAGTGTTGCTGCTCCAGGATCATTGATTATAAATAGAGGCATGTGCTTACAGTTTGATTTATATGCACTTTTGTTTCTTAGGGGTTACGCTAAAGAAACAATGGCGCCCGTTGCTATTTGCTTGAGGATCATGGCATAGGATACGTGAAATGACATGGGTAGATGCGTCTCAAAAGTCTCTTATGACACTTCTGGATGCTATCCGACTGTCGTGACATCGCCCAAGTGGCATTGACGAGCGCATTACTTTGTGGTTGTCGTGATTGTTTTTATCGTCATACGACGCATACTTTCAGCACGGAAATGCAAAAGAATTCGGAATGCTGATACGGCTGATTTTCATCCACTTGCTACGATCTGTAAAACGATAAGTTGTAATCGTTCTGAACAGACGGCAAGGGGATCAATCAACCAATTTTGTGGGGCGCGACGAACATTTTGTCCGCTCTTTTTTAGTTCTCTACGAACATGACGCTGCATAACTATAACAGTAATATGAGAGACACCTTACTTTTCTGATCCGAAGCTTTTAACTCATAAATGCGCCAACTTAATTAATATATTCCATAGCAAATGACAACTTGCACAATTATGACTGCATACGATTATCATTTGACCATTGAGGAGAATAAGTTATTAATATCAGACGAAATATAGCTTCGTAGCGTTATAAATTTATTATATTTTTTGGAATGGAATTTAAATTTCATTTGGTCTGTTACAGAATAGCATTTAGCACAAAAGCCACTTCTGTTCATAATAACATTTATGGCTGAAGACAGCAACTAGCGAGGTGTTGGAGAGAGGCTTCCCTTGAGCCAGTAGCCTGGCATCAATTTTTTTAAAACATTAAGAAAATAAATAAACTTAAATTTGCCTAAATAAACAATTTGCCTAAAGTTGCTTTTACGTTTTGTAAATGGTACGTCCATACTAAAATCTAATTTATTTAATTCCTTGTGACGTAACTGATGGTTGCAGAGGCAAATGGGCGAACAATAATAATACTTTACAAAATAATACCGAAGACTTCTTATTTCACAATTTCATATCAGACAGTATTACCTACGACAAACTATCATTGACATAAAAATGCCGATCATAAAATATGAGGTAAATATGAGGTACACGACGTACACACGGGGACCTCATGAAATTAGAGAGAGCTCTCTCTGCATTCACTCAGTGAGCATAATAAATCATCGTCTACTGTTTTTTAATTGCTTGGAACTAATTTTAACCAGTGGCATTGTTTTAAAACATTTTCATTCATTTCTTGACACGTCTTGATTTATTAACTTGACACGTGATGCATAAGGTATTGACTTCACTCTTCTCGGAGGCTTCCTTTGGCACCAGAAATGGCATCGGTCGTAATCGACGATTTGCTTCTGTTGATGCCAGGGCCTTATACGTATTAACTGCCGACGCCATTTTCGGATGCCGTTCGAATGAAGGGCACAGGGCGCCTTAGGAGTCATGGAATAACCTCCACTAAATAACAATGGCAGCCAAAGTCCTCTCGCTTCAATCCTAGACGATATTATCGGCTTTTGGCGCAAATTAATCAATTTCTCGGGATTTTATAATTGACGAGAACATGACAGAAACGCTCTGAAATTGTCGTGAGTGGCGACAGTGAATTATTTTTACTAAAAGAAGAAATTTCCACTGTTTAGTAGTGCTCTCTCATGTTACTGAGTTATGATTCCGTATTTTTGATGCGACCAAGTTTATTTACATTGCTATTCATTCCATGTTGTACTAAAAGTTCCAAGAAACTGGAGAAGATGCCGCAACAGTAACTTTTAACGTAGTCATCCGCTAAGTGTGCATTACAATGCATTGATTTCAGAGTGTAAAAATCATTCGCAGGTTACTTTTCGCACACGACAATCGAATCCAACTGTTTCCTTTGAAGCGTATTTGTTAATCACTGTGCACGTTAGTCGTGTTTCTGTTTCGATAATAATTACCCTAAATTATATATCTTGCTAGTTTACTTAAATTTTATCTTGTAATTTCCTCGAATGCATCTCCACGATTTCAAACCATATCTTGAACGAAATAATGAAAACAACTTCTGAACAGCTAAACCTAAATAAGATAATTCTCCTTCCTATGAGCGTGATGTGGAGGTTTCCGTTCATTATGACTCATCTATTTCGTTTCTATTTACCGTTCACCCATTTTAAGATACAATGATGAAAAAAAATACATGTACACACACACAGGAGAAAATTAAGATAGCTTAGGCCCAGGCTTACTCGATGGCGAGACTTATAGGGATATTCAGGCAAAAGTCAACAAGGCCGTGGGGGTTGACAAGAGTAGAGGGGAACTATACTTTTTTCTATTTAGGAAGCAGTGGGAGGACGAATTTCTAAGGACTAATTCCATTTTTTCTTTCTAGGGGCATTTATGAGGGAAGGATTTGGCCAGCGAAGATTCCCTTAGGTCAATTTTAGTTCTTATTCTAAAAAAGGTAATGACTGCAAAACAATAAGTTTGATTTCGCAAGCAGCTACAATGGTACTCAGGATCGTCAATAAGACGATGGAGAGCAGGACAAGTGAATACTCAGGGGATGACCAGTTTCTGTTCAAAAAGGGGAGAGGCACACGCGATGCCATAGCAATAATATTGTTACTAATAGAGAAGATCATGAAATACAATCAGATATTCATAGATGTATGTCTGTTTCGTAGATTTCGAAAAGACGTTTGATAGAGTGAATTGTGAAAAATTAATGCATGTGTTGCAGAAAATAGGAATGGATTGGAGGGACAGGAGACTGATCCGCAACCTGTACATGTCTCAGACTGCTCAGGTGCGAGTGGGGAACGGAGAGTCCTGATGGGCAGTGTTAGGAAGAGGTGTAAGGCAGGGTTGTCCATTGTCACCGGTACTGTTCACCGTATATGTAGAGGAAATGATTAAAGAGGCATGGAAAGAACTGGAGGTAGGGATGAAAGTCGGAGGGGAATTCGTAAAATCGGTTAGGTTTGCTGATGACCAAACATTAGTTGCTCAGTCAGCCAAGGGGTTGCAATCATTGCTGAGTGAATTGGAGGTTAAGTGCGATAAATATGGGATGAGAATCAATATTAATAAAACAAAGGTTATGCGGTTTTCGCGAGAGAGAATCGCTAAGTAAAAATTAAAATAAGAATTGATGAAGTAGAACAGCCGGAACATTTTACCTATCTGGGAAGTGTTTCGGACCAAAATGGACAAATAATAAGGTCATAAGGAGAAGAATTGCATTGGGTAAAGAAGCTTTCACAAGGACGAGAGAATGATGACGTGACGTTGCGTAAGGATGCAAATAAATGTCAAAACCTTGTTATGGAGCGTAGTTTTGTATGGCGCGGAAAGATTTTCATTTAAACTAGATGATAGGCATGGATTGGAGGTTTTTGAAATGTGGGCGTGGGAAAAGATGGAAAACGTAAAGTGGGATGAAAGGAAAACAAACGAGGAAGTGCTAGGTATGGTGGAGGAGGAGAGGGGATTGTTGGAAGAAACCCAAAGGAGGCAGGGGATGTTGAAGACTGTGGCAGAGGGGAGAATGCTAGGCAAACGAGGAAGGGATTGAAGAATAGGCATGTTAGATAGAATGAAGGAAGAAAGAAAGAAGTACGCAGAACTGAAAAGGGGTCTAGTGTAAGGTTGGATGTGGGATTGTGTTTTGTTCAGAGAGAGAAGGGAATAGTCGCTGTTCAGTTTGGTAGCTCATGTTCATCAATAACCTGCCTTAACCTGTTGATTTTAGATAATATTATATTGATTTATGTATGTATATATATATAGTATGTATATATATGTATTTGGACTTTTTTAAAACTTGTATTACACATAAGGATGATGCATCAGTATTAAAATGCGTTGTGCCAAATAAATGTCAGGGAAAATTACAACTTTTTCGCATAATGGCCAATTTTCACAAATTAGATTCTGCCACTATTACATATAGTATATTTCGTTTGCGTCGCGAAAAAAAGCCTGAAAAATAACTCAGTAGAAACGTTAAAATATGGCGTAGAATCTTTGTGGATGTCGTATTCACTTTTTGCACATATATTATAATTCTTAAGATAAGTTGCTATCATATACACTAATCGCATGCCAGGAAGACACTTTACGAATGTTTCCCATTGCCGACCCTGGATGGAACCTCCTCAAGATTGTTTAAATTCGATCAAATCCTGAATATCGATATGGAGTCGATACTACATCGTCACATCACGCGGCCGTAACAAGTCTCAGTCAATCAAAGAAAGGCATTCGAGGGGGACTTCCCTGAGGAGGTCTAGGAGGGGCTAGGAAGCACGCTGCCAATCCAGATTATTCTTGGTTCGGCGGGAGGGGGAGGTGGACCATCCCCTCCCCCTAATTCAATTGCGTCCCCCGTCTTCCCCCGTGCCTCCAATGCTGGGCGGTGGGGCATCGCCTGCCTGCCTCGCCACCCCCTTGGCATTCCTTCAGCTCAAGTTCATTGGCACGGGGAGATAAATTTTGACCATTGATATACAAAACACAAGTTGGATGCGTGCCCCCTCGGAGTCTGCGGGACTTCATCGACTTGCAAATATCATCTCCCTATGGCTACGCTGGTTTTCTCCGCGTCTCTCTCCATGAAAATTCAAGCTCCACGTCGAGTGAAAACGATTCCCTGAAATTCCGCGAGGACCGCGAGGCAAACGGGCAGGGAACAAGTTGAAATGAGCCCGCGGAAAAATATTTCGGGGGAGCGAATTTTTACCGAGCCTATAAAACACGACTTCCTCAGTTCACAAAAAAAGTTGCAAACAATTGACCACGTGCTAACAAGCCATCTCAAAATATGCGGCCAAGCGCCATTTTACTCATTACGAAAATACCTTGTAGATAATTAAGATTACAACTTATAGTTTTCAACAATCGGCAAAAGAGAAGGACGCCATAAAAATATTATGTGATTTTATTAATATTGTAAATATAAACTTTACTTTAAACTGATAATTTGATTAATTAAAGAATTAATAATGAGGAAATTGCATTTTTATCAGCCAAATATCTGCTTTTAAAATATGGCTCGAAAAATAGTTTTCTTTCTATTTAAAAAAATAATAAAATGCAGTTTAAATCTGGAAAAATTCACTTATACACACAAGCGGAGATATGTACCTTCATTTTTAATGAAGCGCTTCCTCCCCCCCTCCCTTCCCCCCCCCCCGGGTTCTGAAAATCTCCGCATCGCGTCAAGTTTGAAATAAAGAAGTGTTTACCATGGGGTCAATTCATTTCTCCCTTTTACACAATTATATAATGTTAATTAAATAATAAAATAAATTAAAAATTAAATTAAAAATTAAATTAAAAATAATGTTATTCATATTCTTGAACAATTGCTTAACAAGTAAAAATTCGAGTTCAAATGCATTATTTTACTTTCAAATAATTAATGCAGATATGATTAGTGAATTATTCTCAAGAACACCAACGAGCGTTGTTTATTCAACAAATGACGTAGAATTTCGCGTTGCTATTATGTTTTTGCTGCAGTGTCAATTGAAAAAAGAAAAGAGAAAGAATAAAGAAAATGAAAAAAAACTAAGGGAGAGATAAACATTTTGTTTTGCCGAACCCCAAGCATACCATCCGTCGGGTGGGAAAATTAAAATGATGCCAGGATTGAAAATAATAGATATCCAGCCAACCAGAAAATAGACAAGAGAACGCAAAAGTCAATTAAGTTATTATCCGTAACTTGGGCTGCACCTTGGAAAATATTACCTCAGGACGCGGAAGACACGTAACGGGCATTATCTCCATAAGAAATTTAGTAATTAAAGTTTCTTCTATACA
The DNA here is from genome assembly GCA_037158775.1 of Hetaerina titia. NCBI lineage: Eukaryota > Metazoa > Arthropoda > Insecta > Odonata > Calopterygidae > Hetaerina > Hetaerina titia. The sequence goes on from CM073769.1 coordinate 1,525,867, forward strand.
CACAATGTGAAAACAAAACAGACTTCAGAGATTCCGTTTGAAAAGTGCAACGTCCAACTGCTGTCGAGGATAAAATATCAACCACGAGTCCTCCAGATAAGCCCCCGAAAGATACAGAATGTTGGAATTTTCCATTATCGTGAAAGTGGAACGATAATTTTCATTCATATTTTGAAATGAAAAAATTGGCCACAGTAATCAAATTAAAAAAAATATTGCCTGTATCAGATGTCAAGGCATACTGTACAGCTTTTACAGCACAGTATACTGACATAACAACACGGGCATTAAAGTTTTAATATCTAATATAAGTAAAAATGTGAATCCAATTTTAACCAAAACAAAATCTAACAATGAATCATTCAGAAGTTTTACAATTTAAACAAGCAATACTTTCTCACAAATGCCTTAGCTATTCGTAATATTTTTCGAATCGGAAATGACAAGTGCAACACGACAAATCCTGCCTTAAATGGACATTGGAAGCAAAGGGTCTTGTTCGGATAGCCTACGCCATTTGTTACCATGATAGTATTTTGGCTAAAAATTGTTTTCTTGTTTATCTTCGTATCTCAATGTTGTTTGCTTTCGAATCATTTCTCTAGGGCATCCAAACACTTGGAGACTTGGTGATCAGGACCACGAAATGAGTTTGACCTTCAATCACTTGAAATACACGTATTTGAGAGCCGAGAACGTGTTTATTTATTGTATGCACAGTGTCGGATATAACAGCAGGTACGTTCTCGAATGTTACTAAAGATTGTATCCGTGGAGGGGCATTAATAATACACGTCGGGCTAGTTGTAGATGTGTAACTCTAAATTCCGCATCTTAAAGGCTACAATTTCACGCCCTTGACCGTAAATCATAGGGAGGAATTTATGGATCCAGCTATTCGAAAATGCCGCCGAAGGACTGTGGGTTATAGTAAATCAAGGTAGAATGGTGGACGTCACAAAAGTCTCTTTATTCTCATATCCGCCTAAGTTTATGTGGCGTCAACGATATACTAGAAGAAAATTATTCGAACAAATGATGCTGGGAATAATTTCATTCCATCCTCCGTAGTGTGGTTTAAAGCTTGTGTTTTAGTACTAAAAATATAGAGATTTTAACAAAATTAGATGACGCATGCTTTCTGAACAAGGCCCGAAACACAGGCTTCTAACTTTTCAGACTCGATTATTCTGCATGCCAATGCATATGGGGCAATTAGATAGCGCTGATAATAAAAACAGTGCTTTAATAAACTTAAGAGTTAATGGCCACTAATGTTGTTTGATCTATGAATTTCTAAAGGGAAAGTGAAGAGGAGTACGAGGAATCCCCGAGTTCCAAGGTCAAATCTCTCTACCCTCGACCTGGTCCCAATGGCATCATCAACATAAGCCTTATCAATGAACTCAAAAGTTTCCGTGAAGGGTTTGCAGAGTTTCACGCAGAACCGATTTGTTCCTGGAACAGATTTTTCGCCCACGAATAGCTCTTCAAAGAAACAGCCGTAACTAAGTGGTTCGACAAAGTGGTTGAAGGCGGTTATTCGGGAAGTATCCGCGGATACAACGCCTCCAAGCGGATTTTTTAAAAAAATATCAACTGGAGGTGCGCTATTCAATAAGCTCGGGACATTTTTGAAGAGACCTCGTGGGCCCCCATGAATCTGGCGGCAATGACTGTTGCGATTGTCGGCCCTTCCGATTTTAAATAATGTACGTCTCACTTACTAGTGTGACCGTTGTTGTGGAGGGTGACGTCATTTCCGAGTTGTCGGCTATAGTGTCTGAAGTGGAAGGGGTCGAACTGCACGGGCGACGTCTGGTGGTCCACGATGTCGATGGGCGACTGCCTCTTGCCCGTGTGACATACTTCCTCCCAGAAGAGCGGACCTGTGAGGGCGAGCAGGCGGGGCAATGAGTTCCACATGCCCGCCACGCGAAAGGAAAACAAATGTCATAAATATCAAAGAAATCAGTTCAATTACGAAAACCAATAAGATTCACACACTTTTCAAAATTTCACATTAATGATAATCATTTCTGCGCGATTGCACGTTCTTCTTTCACTCCCTTCGTTTCATACGAACCAATATTTATTTTATAATCAACGATTTGGAATTCAAAGAACACATATAAGGGTTTGAGCAATCTCTTAAATGGTAGATTTAGTGTGAAAAACTTCAACCAAAGTTGTTCCGCTTTTAAAAAAAATATTGTTTCGCGAATGATGACTTTTGCACACAGAATTAGAGGCAGATCTTCCACGGAAGGGGAGAGATTTTATGAAGCGGCCAATGAATCCTTTCGGGGTTTGTGTGGCGAGAGAACTCGATGAAATCAATGGACAAAAAGAGAACAACTTCTTGTCAGTTACTCAACGGCGAAATTACCCACTGGAGGTCATTTTCAAAGTGAGAGTTCGGCTTCAGAGGGTTGAGTCAGGTCATTATCATCATCTTCTAAGGGCGGAGACTTGTCGTTGCAGCCATTAGTCTCAAACTTCATTGCCGCTCTCTTCATTTCCTTGTGCGCCGCCACTCCCATAGCACTTCCTATAAATTTCTTTCTTGGTGATTCTCCCATTTTTCCTATTATTTTACCCTCCATTATATTTTCCAGAAAGTCATTAAGTCACAAAACTTGTCCAACAAATTTAACTTTCCTTATTCCCATCTCCTTAATTAAATTCCTTTCCGTTTTAATTTCTCTCAATACTTCTATGTTGCTTTCATTGTCCGTCCGTCTTGTTCTCGTTATCCTTCTCCAAATCCACAAAACCATTGCTTCCGACCGAGCCTTTTCCCTCTCTCCCAATGTCCTCGCATCCATATAATAATGCACTCCAAATAAACGTCTCTGCAAAGGATTTTCTAATTTCCAACTTCATGTATTTCTTTCCTAAAAGATTGTTTTTATTTTCATATGCCTCCTTCGCCAAGACTGTCCTGTTTTCACTCCAGAGGTGCATATGTTTTCTCTTGTAATTACACTCCCAAGGTAGCCGTAAACTCTTGGCAGTTGAGGTGAATTCTTCTACTTGGCTTATCATTGATCATCATTTGTATACCCTATCATTAAATGTACAGGGGCGTCTTTCCTGTTTCTAGAAACAATCATAGCTTTGGTTTTCTCCCATTCGTTTTCAGTTTCCAACTTTTCCAAGCTGTGAACCGGGGTTTGTGCAATCTATCTTTGACTGATTTGCTTCTGTCTCACATCCCTTTACTTCTATAAAAGAGGTTTGGTTCTGGTAGAGCTGAAATATGAGCTTCCTGTCTTTGCAGTCCGTTGATATTCTACTCCCGTTTTCCAACTTAAGTTTCCAATCTACATTATGGGAGGGTTTTCCAAATCAATGAAGGAAATTCAGGACAACTTTCCTGTTCATTTCCAGCCTTCTCCCTTGGATCAAGCGCAGTGCCAGGATAGCGTCTCTCGTCTTCCCGGAAGTCAAATTTGCCACGGGTTTAAAACTGAATACTTATGATGCTTTTAAAGAATCGACAAAAATTGAATTCTCATTGTGCAAGTATTTTTTAATATACTAAACGTATTCATTTCGCAAATCATGGAAAGTATTGATATTTCGAGTTTGCACCCACAACGGTTGCCCACGACGACGCAAATTGGATCGTAATCGAAATAAAAAGGCTGGTCCCAACAGCGTTTTTCCACGTCCAGAGTTTTAAAACTTGAAATGGTGACTAACTACGGATTGGTAATGAAATGAACGAATGCGCTACAATGTAGTATCCCAAGTCTGTCAACGCAGTTCTAACGCAATTCAAAATTTTGTTCTGGGTCCCAATGTTGGCTACATTTTGCAAGGCGGTAGCATTTCAATGAAATATTTGTTCAATTTTGGGACCCTAGCATGATGTGAACCTGAAACAAATTTGCTAACAGATCTACGTCAATACGTGCATCAATCACTTGATGGAAAAACCACGCGAAGTTTCACATCCCAGACACACAAAAAACGTCACTTTTGCACTGCCGGCCAGCTTCTTTGGCGGTTGCAGCCCGATCAATATGAGACGCCCCGGAATGCCGATATTCTAGCCATTAAAATTCCCAGAAGTCTTCCACCATGCCACGATTTCCGGAATAATTCATAAGGCTGTGTCACATGGGCCAAGTTTCCGCACAACGCTTTCTTCTTCTTATTCTTATGTCTTGGCGCCCTATCACCCGTTACAACCTCGAGAAGATCGTAAACGATGACTCGTTTAACCCTCAAACTTCTTATCTTTGCCGTTTCTAGGGCCATTTTGGATTTTTCTCTCTCCTTAGGGATCAGCATTTTTAAGAGTTTTTATTCCTGCTTCCACTTATATCTGCGTAATAATGTCGCTCATTCTGGCCTTGTGTATGATTCTCCTATCAGCCCAATTTTTTATCAACAATCTTTCCTTTACAACATTTCCGATTTCGTTTGGCAATTAAATAAATCTCGCAGGCGAAAATGGAGTCTGCTCATAACTTTTTCCCGTACGACTCTCTCGCTATTTCACTCATTCCGATCATAATTAATGGAACTCGCACGGACATAATCGACTTGTGTCACATGGCCTTAATAGTTCACTACGTAACAGTGGGTCCCTTCCGGCCAGTAGCCAGGCAAAACACCACCACCACAAGAACGTTGCACACAAAACTCTCTCCCACCCAATGTGAGGAATCTGGCCCAACGCTGCAGGTGGGAGGAGGGCACACCCACGGAGAGGGACAAGGGATGGAAGGGGAAATTTAGGGTGCCAAAAGCAGAGAAAACAATACTGTAAACAGCAATACATTACTTAATGGCATTCCAATGCGGGCATGCGGGAAGGGTTTTGACACAACACACAGGAGGTTAGTGAACGTACATGCAATTTAGTTTAACTAATTGTTACCTAGACGCTGAGGATGGCAAGTGGCATTTTTGTAATCTCCGAGTGTGACCCTACAGTTGTTATCCCGTATTGTCCGTGGGAAGAAGGAGTCCTTGAGTCTGCTAGTCCTGGCATCTATTTCCCGAATTTTGTACACATGATCCAAGCGACCAATGTATGTTGGAGCGCGAATAAATTTCGAGACCTCGGTGCTGAAACATGCGGATCTGAATTTATTTAGTAAGTTTAACCTAGCATTGAGTCGTCTTTCTTCCAATTATTCCCATCCCAACTCCATAAGCATTTCAGTGACGCGTTCGTTTTATCGTAACAGTTTTCCACGAAACGAGCTGCCCGGCTTTGGACCTTCTCAATTTCCCGAATGAGGCCTTTTTCACACGGATCCCATACGCTACATGCATATTCTAAATGGGGCCTTACAAGAGCGTGATAACAACGTTCCTTGACCTTGGAGTCACTTCTGCCGACAATGCTTCTAATAAATCCTAATCTTGCTGGTGACTTCGGCGCCAACGTCGTTATTGTAAAGTACGAATATAGGAGGCCCGATAACACTTCCCTGGGGAACATCTGAAGTGACTTAGATTGCATTAGAGTCAACTCCATCTATGAATACTCTTTTTACCCGACCTTTTAAAAAGTCTTTAATCCAACCAAGGGTATTTTTATCTATGCCATATGCTTCTAGTTTTGTGAGTCTATGAAGATCCTTATGAAGATGTTTGGGCGTTAAAAGCTTTGTATGAAATAATAGGGCTGTGAAGCGTGTGTCTTTTGTAGTTGCTGTTCTATTACGTCTTGCACAGCACAGTTGAGGTCACGGTAATAAACCCTGGGGCTGGTTCTGATCGGGGAGGGCGTGAAGCCTACCACGTTATGTATGGGTTTCCCATATAAATAGGATAGGGGCCAGTCTCTCTTTCTGTGTCAGAATTAGTTCTCCCCCGAAATTAAAGTAACCAGAAAATCATACCGCTTTTAATTCCAGATTGGACATTCCGACTGTTTGAATCTTGGACCCTCTGGTCAGTGGTCGAATGCCATAGTCTTCTTAAGTTACTACGACTCGACGTGAGAGAGGGAGGACGAGAATTATACTCTATGTAATTCTACATGTAATAGAGATGAATGGGGAATTCATGAGGTACTGAACAAGCAATTGAAACTAATGATGACGCTGATCCAAAAGTTATAATCAGGGGTTATCGACCCGAGGATTGATAGGTAGGAGCTCTACAATCCTGTTTCTTCCGCCCTTCCCTCAACTATCCCTTCACTAAATCCTAGCCCATTGCGTCAATGATTCCTGTTGTCTGCCTCCCGTAGTTTATCTTTGAACTTCCTCTGTAATTCTCCCTCTTCTCATGATCTCTTCAGCTAATGTCTTAACCAGTTAACTCAGATAATGCTTATGCCTCAGTTTTTTTCCAATCTATTTCCCTTTCCACCTCCTTGTAAAGTGGCCTCCATAGCCTTCTATCCTCTTCGTTTCCTTTTTTAATTAATTGTACATTTGTTACTCCTGTCTATTCATTTTTTTAGTCATTCTTCTGTATCCACGCGCTTCTATCCCCTCTTATCCCCTGTCCTCTTCTGCTCCCAGCTTCCAAGTTGCAAAAATCCGTGGAAAAGTAGATTCTTCGGATAGATAAGTTATATTGAATCGCTTCCCCTTGTACGTATATGCAAGTGCTATTTGCTCTTAGCTCCTGTTTTCTCTGATAGAAACAGTTTATTGCCACTGGAAAAAAGTAGTTCACTGAAACGGATCATCGCTTGAACTATCCGAAAACTTTAGCACTCAAGCTTCTTCAAATCAACATTTTACGGTCATGTTCGGTTCATGTAGTTTTATTGCGGACAGATAATTAACGTCCCATTTAGTTGTTAGTACAAGATTAGCTATTTATACTTTGAGCCCAATAATTAAAAGACAGTAATTTATTGTTGAAAGTGGCTCTGTTGTTTTTCGAAGTATTCTCCATGATAATCAATACACCTTTGCATGCGCTCGAATCAATTTTCGTAACACTTTTTACTACACCTATTGAGGTACCTCATGTTCATACAATGTCTTATACGTAAAGTACTCTGCGAGTATTTGAACACTGACCCCAAAGCTTTCTGGTCATATGTTAGGGAAGTAAATGGGGGTCAACAAACCGTGGCTTGTTTAAGGGACTGCAACAATATCATTCATACTGACAGTGAGGGTAAAGCCAACATTCTAAACGAATTCTTCCAAAGCGCCTTCACGAACGATGTAGCCACCGCGTATCTCCAAGAAACAATATATACTGAACCCATTGCAAAAATAACAGCGGAAGAGCAAGGAATTGCCAAATTGCTCAAAGACATTAAACCAAACAAATCCCTGGGTCCCGAAAACATACCAGCTAGGGTGCTAAAACACTTAGCTCCTAACATCGCCCCGTACCTCGAATTTATATTTAACAAATCACTCACTGAGTGCAAAGTCCCTAAGAATTGGAAAACCGCGCAAATAACGCCTATTTTTAAAAGTGGTGACAGGGAGGACCCCAGCAATTACAGACCCATTTCTCTCACTTCTATATGTTGCAAAATTTTAGAGCATATAATTGTCCGTTCCATAATGAGACATGTTGATAACGTAAACTTTTTATGTGACAATCAACACGGATTCAGAAAAACCCGCTCATGCGAGACCCAATTAGGATTGTTCACACATGATTTACTTTTATCGGGTGAAAGTGGTAGGTAAGTGGTTGTGATCTTTTTAGATTTTCAAAAGGCATTTGATTTGGTTCCGTATGGTAAACTCATCCATAAATTAAAGGGCGCAGGTATACACAAGGGGGCAATAAATTGGGTTGAATACTTCCTTTCAGACCGGGAACAGAGGGTAGTCCTTGACGGCGCTAGTTCTACCAGCGTACGAGTAACCTCGGGGGTTCCTCAGGGAAGTGTTATCGGACCGTTACTATTCTTGATTTATGTTAACGATTTGAACCGCGGAGTGGAAAGTAAGATAAGGACGTTCGCGGATGACACAGTGATTTATCGGGAGATATCTGGGGATGAGGATTAACAAAAATGCCACTTGCCACCCTCGGCGTCTAGGTAACAATTAGTTTAACTCAATTGCATGCACATTCACTAACCTCCTGTGTGTTGTGTCAAAACCCTTCCCGCATGACCGCATTGGAATGCCATTAAGTAATGGATTGCTGTTTACAGCATTGTTTTCTCTGCTTTTGGTACCCTAAATTTACCGTTCCATCCCTTGTCCCTCTCCGTGGGAGTGCCCTCCTCCCACCTGCAGCGTTGGGCCAGATTCCTCATATTGGGTGGGAGAGAGTTTTGTGTGGAACGTTCTTGTGGTGGTGGTGTTTCGCCTGGCTACTTGCTAGAAACTAGCATGCACGTTCGTGATAAATTTCTTGCTGAATCCTAGGGTAAAATTATTTGTTGTAGTTAAGCGTATGTACTTGCATGCGTGTGGAGTGAAGGGAGGTAGATGTGTGTTTGCATGCACGTCGAATGATGGGATTTCAAGAAACTGTAACAGTAACTTTAACGGAGTCACCCGCGATGTGTGCATTATAATGCAACACTTTCAGAGAGTAAAAATCATTCGCCTTGACCGGGATTCGAACCCGGATCCCTCGATATCTGGCCGAGTGCTTTAACCAATTAAGCTACCGAGACGTCCTCTTACACTCTGAAATTTTGGGGGCTTTAAAGGAACAGGATGTTATGATGAAATACCGTACATACAATGTCACAGGCATTCGTAGTCGTGCGCGATGCGCCACAGTCCACGATGTTAATAAAGCCAATTTCAAACACTTAGGCTGTTCATACCTTAGACAAATTTCAAGAAACTGTAACAGTAACTTTAACGGAGTCACCCGCTATGTGTGCATTATAATGCAACAATTTCAGAGAGTAAAAATCATTCGCCTTGACCGGGCTCGGCCGGATATCGAGGGATCCGGGTTCGAATCCCGGTCAAGGCGAATGATTTTTACTCTCTGAAATTGTTGCATTGGAATGATGGGATGTTACGATGAATGTGTGCACTGCTGTGGATTGGGGTTTGCATATGTGTGTTGGTTTTGAATGCGGTATTTCTTTTTTCCTTTCTTGGGTGGTGACCTAACACCCCCCGCCACACGCCCTTGCGGCGGCTTGCGGGGTATTATGCAGATGTAGATGTAGATGATGCTCGTCATACTAATCCCCAAGGATGCCTCAGTCTCATGATAAGTCGCATGATAAGTCACATAAAGATCTTCCTTTACTAGTTCATGCACAGCATCAATGTGTGCTAGCACAACAACTGCTTTTGGACGACCTTCACGACTTTCGTCGCTGAGCGAACGGCGGCCATGATGGAATTCGATATACCAGCGTTCCACAGTGACAAAAGGATGGGGCTTCATCGCCAAAAGTGGGAGTAAGATGATCGATGCACTCTTGTCTTGATAATCCATTTCGTAAAAAATCATCGCACTAAAGAGTTCGCGAGTTTTCTACACTTTTTCGCTGAGACAAAATTTTCGAATCACTGTAAGCAACACAAGTTATGATGAAACGACAAAATGTTCTGAATAAAGTTAGTATTAAAAGAGTCAAACTTTCAAATTGAAACGTCAGATGGCACTTAAAGCACTTAGTGTTATCAAGGCTCAAAATATAAATAGCAACTTTCGTAATAATCCAAAAGCAACGCAACCTCCCAAGTTGAAACTCATTGGCCTGTACGTGACGTGAGAGCCATTACGATTCAAACAGGAACGCGTTCAAGATCACTCGGAGAGGTCGTTCCCTTGCGACAACCAAAGGGGCATATCTTGTTTGTATGTTTAGTGAACAATCCTTCACCCAACCCTTTCCTGAAACCCGTGAGCACAAAGGTGACACATTCTTTCACCTTATCTTCTTTCTGTTGCCTGATGCCTTTTTGGTGGGAAATCACCCGCTCTTCCTTTATTTATGTTTAATCTGTGGATTCGCTGGTCACAGCATTGCATTTTGGAGGGTTTTTATATGTTCGGAACGTCCTTATCAAGTTCCTTCTTTTTACGGTAGCATAGGAAGTGACATTTTCAGGTTATGAGGGGGTTTCAATTCGTTGCGGAGTAATGTCGTCAAACAATGATCTGTGAATCAAAGCTGGTGCAACTAAAAAGAAACACACTCCTAAGTAATAATTTTTAGAGGAGGCGACCGACAGCAAAGGTTATTTGCGCCATTACGACAGGAAAAGACGAAGGTTCGAGAGAAACCCGAAAGTTAACGAAAGGCGCCAAGGGGTCCGCAGCTTAACGTATCATCCGACCGACACGACGGCGTGCTCACTCAAAAGTGCCCTCCACAAAGCACCTGAAGCAGGCATAGGGATACCAATGAAAAATATCTCCGCCTCCAGGATCCGGACCTGGGCCCTATGAGTGGGAAGCCAGCACGTTTTAGCTGCCGCATCGTATTATATAAGTATATGTATATATCTATCTATCTATATATATATATATGAATGGAGAAGGTGAAATGGACCGAAAGGAAAACAAATGAGGAAGTACTAGAAATGGTGAGGGAGGAGAGGGGTTTGTTGAGAGAAATCCTATGGAGGCAGGAAAATTGGATGAAAGGCGTATTGAGCGGTAGTGGAATGTTGAAGAGGGTAATAGAGGGGAGAATGTTGGGAAAGCGAGGTAAGGGTAGGAACAGGATAGGGATGTTGGACGGGATGAAGGGAGGAAAGAAGTACACCGAGATGAAGAGGGACCTGATATAGATTAGTTTGCTAGGTGGGGAGTCACCAAATGTTTATTTGATAGTTGTGTCCATCCAAAAACCTACCTTAACCGGTAGATTACCTAATAATAATAATAATATATATATATATATATATATATATATAACTTTTGGACGGCACAAGTTATATTGCTCTCGTGAGTACTTCCGCATCATCGATATATATAACTATAACTATATATAACTTTTGGACGGCACAATAGAACACAGAATAAAACAGATAACACGTAAAAGGACACTCACACTGTAGATGATTTAAGCTGGTGTCTGACCTGAAGAAGGCCTCGGAGTAGGCCGAAAGCTTAAATCATCTACAGTGTGAGTGTCCTTTAACGTGTTATCTGTTTTATTCTGTGTTCTATTGTGCCGTCCAAAAGTTATATATATATATATATATATATATATATATATATATATATATATATATATATAGAACACAGAATAAAACAGATAACATGTAAAAGAACACTCAAATTGTAGATTATTTGAGCATTCGGCCTACTCCGAGGCCTTCTTCATCAGGTTAGACTCTGTCTTCAGAGTCTGTCCTGAAGAAGGCCTCGGAGTAAGCAGAATGCTCAAATAATCTACAATGTGAGTGTTCTTTTACATGTTATCTGTTTTTTTCTGTGTTCTATTATGCCGTCCAAAAGTTATATTGCTCTCGTGAGTATCTTATCTTCTGAAGAAGACGGAGTTCGAAATTATCCAGATATTATTGTGACTGTTCTTTCTTTTTATGTGTTCTCGTGCTGTGTGTTGCTGTCTAAGTTTTTTATTTAACAGTTCCGTGTTACTTCGAAGAAATCATCTGTTTGTATATATATGCGGTTCGCGGAGTTCTAGTGGGTAGAGAGTTGGACTACTGACAGGAGGGTCCCGGGTTCGATTCCTAGCAAGCCACTTTGGGCACCTGCAGCTCCACCCAAGCTAGTTGTTTTTTCGGGTACCAGATCTTCCTGGGAAACAATAACCGGCACAGGGAAAGGAACTGCCCCCCCTACACTGATGTGTAAATATTCACACGCCGTCGGGCTTGGTACATGGGTGAGCTCTACCATCACCTACTAAACCGACCTTCGGGTTGATTACTGTGTTTTGGTTATGGTTTATGTACATATATATTTATATACATACATATATTTATATAGTCACTTTCTTGAAAAACCCACGAACGTGCACAATAATGTAAATTCACTAAATAGTCAACACAAACACAGAAACTAAAACACATAAAAGAGGGACTCACTGGTTCTCGAATTTTCGGTGGTGCAACCACCTTTCTCAAGAGGAATTAGGAACAGAACTGAGGCAGAGGAGGGCCCGAAAGCAGTGGTAGGAAGGAGAAGGGGAAAATGGGGGAAAAAAGAGGGGAAAAGAGGGGAAAAGAGGGGAAAAGAGGGGAAAAGAAAGGAAAAGGGGGGGAAAAGGGGGGGGGAAGGCATTCGAGGTGAGGGGTTTGGAGGGGTAGTGTATGGCGCGGGAATTTTAAAAAAGGTGGGGATGATATGGAAGTTTTTGGGGGCGGAGGGGGATGAAATTATATGCATAAAGGGGGAAATTAATGTCTAATATTAATACCTGGGCGATTCCAGGAATCCAAGAGCCAGATGAAAGCTAGCTCTAATGTTTTGAGTTTCAGTGGAGGGTCTGAGTGTGGGAGGGATGCTAAGACGGATACTTTAAAACATTGGTCAAAGGCAGTGTTATGTTCGAAGGCATGTTTGGGGATTGGGAGCATACCAATAAGGGAGGAATTGTTGCATGAGGCTCGATGATTATTGATTCTAATATTAAGGGGTGTGGTACACTGTCCAATGTAAAAGGCAGGGCAAAGTTGGCACTTGAGTAGGTAGACAACATTGCTGGAAGAGTACACGAGGAGTAGGGAATTGGTGGGAGAGAGTTAAAGAGCGGGTGGGAGAGGGATGGGATTCTGGTTAGAAAAATAGGACATGTTTGGCATCTAGGTTTATTGCAGGGTCTGGGAGTGATTTTGGATCGGGGCGAGGATTTAAGAAGTGGATTGGTAGATTTTAGAAGATCTGATAGATTGGCGGGGCGTTTGAAAGTGACTGAGGGGAATTTGGGGAAAAGGTTGGTGGTGGAATTGTGGTTTTTGAGGATAGGATAGAGGTCCTTTAGGATAGAACGCAGAGATTCTAGGCGAGGGAGAAACGTGGTACAAATTGAAAGAGGGTGGTTTTTCGCGGTGGTGGAAGGTCTGGGAGTGTAAGTATGTCTACGGATCCTCTTATTCAGGAGGGATTCATGATAACCTCGTTTGAGGAGGGAATGGTGTAAATTTATGAGGAAATTGTCTAGGGAGTCAGGGTCATTGCAAATTCTGTGTCCCCTTTTGGAAAGGGAATAAGGAATGGAACGTTTGGTGTGGTATGGGTGACAGCTGTTGAAATGTAGGTACTGTTGTTTATTTGTGGGTTTTATATGTACGGATGTGTGAAATTTATGGTCTATAAATGATATGTTTACATCTAGGAAGGTGACTTGGGAGGAGGAAACTGTAGACGTGAAGGAGATAGAGGACGAAGCATTAAGGTTGGAAATGAAAGTTTTCAGGGAATCAGGACCATGTGGCCAGAGAAGGAAAATATCGTCAATATATCTGAGCCACAATAGCGGTTTCAGGGGTTGTTGTGACAGGAATTTATTCTCCGCGAGACCAAGAAAGAGGTTTGCATAGGACGGGCTGAACCTGCTATCCATGGCACAACCCTTGATTTGTAGGAAGAATTTATCATTAAAGGAGAAGGAATTGCGGGTAAGAATGAACTCGGAAAGGCTGAGGAGAAAATATGTGCTGGGGATGTGTGGCTCGGGGCGTTGGAAGAGGTAGTATTGGAGGGCGGAGAGACCTTCTGAGTGGGGAATGGATGTGTACAGGGATGTGGTATCTATAGTGGCCATAATGATATATTATGATATGATTTATATATATATATAAATAAATAAATATATGTATATACTAGTATATCCCTCCCATGGACTACAGCCTTGTCGTGGTGGAAGGGCTTGTGTTTTCCGATGACCCCTAGAGCTGTGCTGGCGGGGGTAAATAATCCCACGAAATCCTTGAGGGGGAGAAATAACAGCAGAAGGACAGAAGACGCAGAAGAAGACGAAAGTAGTTAGAATAGGAACATGGAACGTCAGCACAATGTTGAGGACCGGAAAATTAGAAAATATTAAGCGAGAGATGGAAAGAGGTAATGTAGATGTTTTAGGTCTCTGCAAGGTGAGATGGCAGGATAGCGCTCATTCTGGCCTTGTGTATGATTCTCCTATCAGCCCAATTTTTTATCAACAATCTTTCCTTTACAACATTTCCGATTTCATTTGGAAATTAAATAAATCTCGCAGGCGAAAATGGAGTCTGCTCATAATTTTTTCCCGTACGACTCTCTCGCTATTTCACTCATTCGGATCATAATTTGATGGAATTCGCACGGACATAATCGACTTGTGTCACATGGCCTTAATAGTTCACTACGTAACAGTGGGTCCCTTCCGGCCAGTTTTATCCCACGAACGTGTCGACTTTTTTCGGTACTCCAGGAGAATTTTGCTGAATAAGATGGGCAGTTTTGCGCAGGTGGAGCAATTTTAAACTAAGTTGTTTCATTAAAATTGCTGGAATATTTGACGTAAAAAAATGTTGACGCAATAAGACGAGACAGTAATGAGGGAGTCCATTCTTCGGTTTAAGTATCGCCGGGTAAACAATGCCTTAAAAATTAATGATACCATTACGGCCTAAATTAAGAATACCCGAGAGTTTAATCCGAGCGCGTCTGAAATAATGTATGTGGGTTGTGGGTTGGTTCATGTGAGGTAACCTAAGATCAATATGTACCGATGTACATCTGGAGAAATATTCAAATAGCAGCATTTTGGTCCCTCGATTTTATCATATTTATTAATAATTTAATTAAATTTTATCGATGACGCAGAAGCACTCACGAGAGTGATATAACCCTTAGACGTCACAACAGAACAAAAAGACGCATAGGAAACACGTAAAAGAATGGTCACATTTTCGTTCGACCTTCTTCAGGTTAGACTAAAAGTCTAACCTGAAGGATACTTGGAGACGATTACAGAGAGAGAGAGAGAGAGATAAGACCCTCCGATTATTACTGCCAAGCCTTCGAATCAGTCCAGAAAGAAGACTCTTCCTCCCACATTTTCCTATATCCTTTAGTAGTGCTGCAGAATGTTGTCCATTCCCACGGTCTTATTTGATTTCATCTCCCTTAATGCCTTTTCTATCTCATCGTCGACTATGTCTGGACCTAAGCTATCTTCATCTACGTCACATTCTCTTCCTTTGTCTAAGTTTGTTGGCCTAAGTTCTTTCCCATATAGTTCTTCTATATTCCTTCCATTTCCCTTGGTTCTTTTCTGTTTCTACTATTATCCTACCCGACGTATCACTAACTGTTGACAGAGATCTTCGCAAGACGAGGGCCGAGGGATGAGCATTGCCAAAAAAGGAACCACATATGAGATGGGTTTAAGATTTTCCGCATGCCAGCCTCCAAACGACCCAAAGCCAAGGCGGTGAGATAAATTTTAAACAGAAACGCATTCTTTCGTCAACGCATGGCGCCCTCGGAATAAATACCAGGAGACGATCACAGAGATAAGACCCACCGATTATTCTCCCTATCCTCTCCTGTCATACCCCGATCACACCACCACCATCCTCCCGTCCCCTCGCGCGTGCAACAGACACCCTTGACGTCACCATAAAACCCCTACTCCTTCCGCCTGAGAAATACGGGGACGAAATTCGTAAATAAGACCCCCCCCCCTTTGTGCCCCACGAGCAGAATAATTGACGCGCGATTTAAGACGCGGGTGTCGATTGGTGTCATTCTCGAGGCAGACGACGCGGCGGGGGTGCGAGAGAGGGGAGCCGACGGGAGGTGCAAAACGAATCGGACGAGATGGGCCAGTCGAAGAGATAGTCCTAATGAGGGAAAGGTTTTCACCCCCTTAAGGATTTGGGTTCCATCACTCGCACTCCAACATTCTCGAGGACGCGCTAAATCAACAGCCCTGGCAGAAGTCCACCGTTGAACTTCCTCCGAGTCCCTTGGTAGGCTTTACGTAGTTAAAACTTTAGTAATTCATGATGTATATACAATACCAGGGAATTATAGGTCGACATTCAGCGAGTCTGATTCAGTTTAATACGCAGAATGCTGGCAGGAAAGGAAACGTAGAGCAAACGGATTTATCAAATGAATTTCCGACGAAATGGTCATTAAATTATTATTATATAAATCTCGTTGCAGTTAGGCAATTTTCCCGAAGGCAACGATCAAGTCTGGTCAACGATCACTCTTAAAATGCACATAGGTACATACACAAGAAGAACAGATATGAGACAAAATGCTCTTATATGCAATGACACTTTCAGATTACCACCCACACCCTTGCCATCATCACACATGGGCTAGGTCCTCACCACACGTGCCCGCAACGCTCCGTCCATCGCCGCCGCACTCCGTCCATAACCACGGACTCTTCAATTTCATATGCCGCTCAAAATCACACGCCGTTAACACATCATTTACTTTTTCAAATACAACTCCTCATGCCGTCCACATCACATTCAAACAATATTTTAATTCTCGTGAGCATAATAATCACTGATCGATGAAGTTTATCACCCAGTGGTTTCTTTACACTTAAGATTCCTAAAATTTGATGGAAATAGAAATGTGTCTATGTGGCAAAAGTCGACCTATTTTTTTAAATCTTTATCTACCAGTTTTCCAACATTTCCAGTTGCCTAATGTGACCCAACTTATTTCCTCAAATCTTCTCCAAGCCACACTCATCGAAGCAAATGATTGACTATAGCGGAGATTGGAGAATTTTTTTCTGGCCGTCTAAATGCAACAAGACGTATTGCAACATTTGTTGCATTCGAAAAAAATAAGTTAGACATTAGTAATAGGAAGCGGGCCTCTAGAGCTGGCAATCCTCGAACAAAAAAAAACAATTCTGTACACACTGTAGTTTTTTGCTGTCCTATTCAAAATATCGTATTGTATTCAGAATTAAAACTTATTAAAAACTATTTAATTTTATGATGGGAGACACAAAAAGGATAAAAATTTAAACATATCCAATATTAAAATTTCTCCACGTACCACGTGAAGAGACAAATAATCTTTAGAAAAGATATCCTCAATTTTCGGGCAAAATACACGAAATTTATCATCTTGTATTCCTTGAACGACAGCTTAAAACGATTGATGTCGGTATGGCAGTAATCTAGCGATAAAATCGTACGCGTAAATTTACATTTTATATCGTTTTATCGCCTTTTCTGCATCACAAAAAAGGAGATGCTACCACCCGAAACGATTATTTTCGTTACAAGAAACTGCGGGAGATGGCTTGAAATTTTTGGCTATGAGTCATCCAATAAAATGCATCACAATGCACCAATTTCAGAACGTAAAAATCATTCGCGCGCAAAACAAGATGTCTTATAAGGTAACATAATCGTTATAAAGTTTAATGCATCACTTTGGATCCGCAATGAAGCATAGTTCGATCTATATGTGTTGACATTGTTGCCATGGATACAACTGGGAGCATTCATAACAAAGCACAATAAAAGATTTTATTGGTGGAAAAGCAGCTCCGATTCAATAAATGAAACAAATCAACCAAATTTCAGGGAATTTAATATATGTTTAACTTCACAATACCTCGATATTTTCAATATATACGTATAGAAACATATTTCATATCCATTTTTGTGATTAGTGACTGAGAGCAAAGTGCGCAACGTCGACGCTTCCAAATCGTGCATCAGAACTATTCGTCTGAAATTGGCCACAAGTTCTAAAAAACCATCGGCAATGTTTATTGTATTGTGAAGATGTAATTCTACCTCTTGAGGATTAACCATAGGGGGAAAATTAGAAGACATAAATTTTATAAATGCCCAACCGACTTTCCCCTCCTCCTTCCAGCCCTTCCAATGTGTGCTTTACTATTCAGGAATTTTTCTCGGGTTTCCCACCGGGTCAGGTTGATGAAGTGCACCCACGTTTCGAAGGTTGACTCTGCCATCGTCTTCAGGGTGAAGTGAACTTTCACTTCACCCTGAAGACGATGGCAGAGTCAGTCTTCGAAACGTCGGTGCACTTCATCAACCTGACCCGGTGGGAAACCCGAGAAAAATTCCTGAATACCATACGCCGGGAAAACCTGAGATCCTTCATGTCCTTTACTATTTCGTGACAGAGAGGATCCCTGTCCCGATCACCACTGCCGCCATTGATGGAAGATTCGGCTTTCACAAAAAAGTATTCTGGATTAATTTGAGGGTGGAGTGAGAAATGTACGCAGGGCGCGCATCAGATGAAGAGAGAAACTAATTGGCTAAAAGTATTTTTTTCGTTTCACACCAATCCGAAAACAGCGAGGTTTCGGTAATTGACATCGGACTTACGAATTACGGATGCACAAAACAACAAAACGAAAACCACAAACATCCAAGCCTTGAGTGTTGAAAAATCCAAATATGCGGGACTCGAACCCACGACCTCCAAGATGGTTGGCGGAGCCAGCACCCCACAGCAATGGATGCGCGATGAATGGTGAATAATATAAACAAAGTCAATGAAAAGAGTATTTTACATGTCCCTATAAAACCTCACGCAATCAAATTGAAGCATTTTTTTCCAAAATAACGATGAAAAAATCTATTATCTATTTCCTTTTTACTTTTGAAGTACTCAGAAGGGAGAACTCAGTGAAAATATTAGTTCGATCGAATAGCGAATATCCTGCAATGTATGCAAACCTTCCGGCTCAAGTACCCGAAGAATTTTCTACACCATGGTTACGTCACCCTGACGTAACAATGCTGAAGGTGAGCGTAAACACTTATTCGTCCCGCCGTGGCAAATGGTGCCGAATTTTCACCCTCAAAATTTGGACGTGAAGTTTACAAAACTCTTTTGGTACATTTGCAGCCATATCAATCACTATTGGGACAGCTAATGTACTTAAATTAAAGACGAAGGGAGAGATCATTAACTTACCGTGGGGGTCATCTAGCTTGTAGTTCCATTCGTCACCGGAGACAACACTGACATGACCTGGAAAGTAAAAGGAAACAAATGTAAGTGGTTTCGCATCGAGCTAATGTTATGTTTGAGGATTGGGACAGACGCAATAAGGAGGAAAACTCGGTTAACAAGGAAGAAATGCTCACAAAAAACCCGTGATTTCAATAAGTATATAAAAAATCATCCCCAAAGATGACGCACAAACCTTAGTGATCTGTACAATAAGCAGCGTAAAGAACTGGCCAATTATACTCGTATATAATTTATATAAATACAGTATCTTCAATAATCTCATTGACAAAAGGGTACTTTTTCCATGGAATACCTAATGCATGAAATCTACGCTTCTGAAGCAGCAAGGGTGAATGAGTTACCAAAATCCTTTTAAAAAAATCGGCTATGATAAGTTTTTTTAACCCAAAGAGTTCGAACTAGCGTGTTTCTTTCCATTACTCGGTTCTAAATTGCCTAATTCTTGTGAAATCTGTTCAGAAAATCTTCAAAATGAACATTATCGCTCGATTTCGCAATGTAGCGTGATTAGGCATGGCTTGAACGTGGTGCATTAATGCAAGGAACATAATTCTTGAACTTTAATGGGAGAGTGAAGGAATCCGTTAACTTCTTTTGTTCTGATTCTGAGCTGAATACTCAGTTTTAATCTCGAGGCACCTTTTAAATAACGATAATTAAGACAATATATAGATAATTAAATTATCAATTTTAATTCAACAGTTTTTTGTTTTGGCGATAAAATTCAACAAACTATTATAGAAAATGAGTAGAATGGAGAGCTAGGAGACTGATCCGCAACTTGTATATAGTATGTCTCAGACTGCTCAGGTGCGAGTGGGGAACGGAGAGTCCGGATGGGCAGTGTTAGGAAGAGGTATAAGGCAGGGTTGCCCATTGTCACAGGTGCTGTTCAACGTATATGTGGAGGAAATGATTAAAGAGGCATGGGAAGAACTGTAGGTAGGAATGAAAGTCGGAGGAGAATTCGTAAAATCGGTTAGGTTTGCTGATGACCAAGCATCGGTTGCTCAGTCGGCCAAGGATTACAATCATTATTGAGAATAATCGAAATTCATCCATATTGATAATATTCATTCATTCATTCTTTTGAGAAATAGAATAGCTAAGAGAAATATTAAAGCAGAACTTCATTAACTAGTGTGTGCAGAACAGTTTATTAATGTCAAAAGTGTTTTTGAACCGAAATGGCCAAAGTATTACGGACACTGGAAGAAGAATTGTGTTTTAGCGAATCAACTTTTACAAGGAGGAGAAAATTGATGATAGGAACGTCGAGAAACTACGTAAAAAATAATTAATTAAAAGTTTGATAGGAAGAATGGTTTTGCACGGAGCGGAAACATGGTTGTTAAAACAAAATGACAGGTGTAGATTGGAAGCTGACAGATGCGCAAGTGGGGGGGGGGGGAGGAAAGGGAATTGTTGGCAGAGATTCAAAAAGGCATGAAAGGTAGATACAGAGCATTTTGATCGACAATGGGCTATTGAAGACAATGAAAGGAAAAAATTAGGAAAAGGAGGAAGGGAGGAAGGAAACTTAAGGAAGGACGGAGGAAGGAAGGTACGTATGTGGAATTGAAGAGGGGTTTATTGTAGTGTCGGGTGTCATATTGTGTTTATTATGAGAGGCTAATGAACGTAGGAGTGTTCGGTCTGCGTCACTCAAAAGGTCCCTAAGACGATAAACTAAATAATAATGAAAGAAAATGAATTCTTACAAAATGAAGCATTCATAGGAAAATGAAAGCTTTTGTTTAAAATACGAGAATCGCTGATAATGTCATAATTTCCGTCTTTAGACCTCATTTAACCGAAATGGCCGCAAAAAGAATCAAAGTTTTCCAAGGAATATTTCCAGTTAGGAAGTCGAAAAAGAATTTATTGCTACCAATCTCTTCGTCTCGTTCCAATAGGCACACAGCGTGGGAGTTCCTTGACCCATTTCGGCCGACATTAAAAGGTCAAGAGGACCTTAATCAACGCGTCATTGGAAAGAATTTAAAGCTCACTTGACTATGCCGCTTGAGGAGCGAGTGGATTCATTCATCGAAGAGATTCTCGATTGCGATAAAACACGGGAGAGTTTCATCTTTTGGCGATCAACTCTCTCCCACATTCGGAGGCCTCGACCTCTTCCCGCTTATGCCGCCTTCACGACTGCGAGATCACCGCTCCCTCCCCAATTAAACGCCCCCCTCATCTAAATCCCGCCCCTCGAAATACAGAGTCTACGCCCCAAAACCTATACGGTAAATCAACGATCTCAGGAAATCACCGCTCAAACAATCACTTATAATGGCAAACTAGTTTAAAATAGCGATTTTTACCTTTCACTAATCTTGTTTCATTTAGAATTTTGCTACTATTGCACGGGATCATCATGAAGTAGGTTTGATCGCCAAATTAGTTCGCGGGCAGCGTAGAGAAGCTAGATTTGTAAAATGTAGTTACGATAAACATTGTAGTGTATCTACCTTAAGAAAATGACTACGTTGCGGATTACTGACGGAGCGAAGGTCATGTATTTGGAAGCAGTTCCGTTCAGCGATTATGTTACACAAGCAATAGCTCCGTCGTACCACGGACTATTAAATAAAGACCAAGACAGATTAACTTTGGGACCGACAGATTTCAGATGACATTTTTCCCGAAAACGACGAGGAATTAGAAACTCCGCGAATTTCGCCCCTAGAGAAGTACATTTTCTATGGCCTCCTAGTGTGTAGTCATTTTTTTATCTACTTTATTTTAATGTCCTCCTTACTATCGAATCGCCTCGTAACTTAGGTTATCAGTATTTTATTTAGATACAGTAGCGAATGTTGAAAAATCATTTCCTGAGTTTGAATTACTTACCATTTCTCTAAGTACACAGACCTGCAGAGAGGTGTATAGATGTCATTACAAACAGGGACTTATTTAAATGACAAATATAAAATACCTGATGTTAAAAAAAATGCTATTGAGGGATAATATTTAGCATATTACAAAAAATATATAAATCAAGGTAGAAGAAAATTGGAGGTTATTGTACCTCTAATTTATAATGAAATTCCTAGGGATTTAGGAAAATTACAGTCAGTAAAAGCTATGAAATGGAGAATAAAAGACTGGCTATTACATTGAAGGGACTAGGGCTTGGAACAAAAAAATGGATACAATATGTATATAAGTTTGTAATTACAAAATGTTATAACTCTCTTTTTTGTTTATGTGGCAACAGCTGTCAAGCCAGAAGTGACTGGCTTAGCAGGACCAGAATGAGAATTCAATATATAATATTAAATTTATAAAACGTATTATTGTTTATGATAATACCATATTGATACCACCATTGTATATAATGAAGATTGTCCGTAAATAAATTTTGTATTGAAATATTCTGTGTTATTTGACGAATAACACTTAATTATTATCATTGAGCATAAAACCCTCTAAGAACATTGGATTTCGATACTGCATGCCTGGTGTGGAATCACCCCCTGCCACATACCGTAGCGATGGACTGAACATAACAATGAATTGCCACCTTCTATACATAGATACTGCTGCCTGAGGAGATGTAGAATTATAGATAGCCACATCGTTATGTTCAATCCACCAAATAAGCAAATAATTAGCCTAATTTCGTCACATTCCAAAGTTGAGATCGAATTTGAAACTAATTCCGGACTTCGTATAGTTACATATTTCGGATGCCAGTTCGATATTTTAACAAATTTGGGTTGATCCCTACCCTCTCCCTCCCTTCCCACCCTCGCTCTATCTAAGCCTACCTACTGGGATGTCCATACTATCAGAAAACCCGTGCAGGCGATTTAGAAATATAGGGATAGGACAATTAATGGGGAGTTCAAATATTATTTCATTACCTCCAGAATACAATTGAGCACTGCATTTAGAAGCACTTCAGTTTCCGTTAATATTTAGTAAGGTGGTATGAGAGATTCAGCAAAGATCGAGACTAAATTTTTAAAAGAAAAATATATATAGCATATGTTATGAAAATATTTTTAATGAATAAAAAATATATAATTATAAGATAATCTACCGGTTAAGGTAGGTTTATGGATGGACAAAACTATCAAACAAATATTTTGTAACTCCAAACAAAACCAAATCCGGCAACCTAATCTACATCAGTTCCCTCTTCATCTCTGTGTACTTCTTTCCTTCCTTTATCCCGTCCAACATCCCTATCCTGTTCCTGCCCTTTCCTCGCTTGCCCAACATTCTCCCCTCTATTACCTTCTTCAACATTCCACTACCGCTCAATACGACTTTCATCCATTTTTCCTGCCTCCATAGGATTTCTCTCAACAAACCCCTCTCCTCACCCACCATCTCCAGTACTTCCTCATTTGTTTTCCTTTCGGTCCATTTCACCTTCTCCATTCTTCCCCACACCCACATTTCAAAAGCCTCCAATCTACGTCTATCCTCCTGATTCAGTGACCACGTTTCCGCGCCGTACATAGCTACGCTCCATATCAGAGTTTTTACGAGTCTTGTCTTAACATCCCTACTCAACGTCCCCGTCATCAACTCCCTCCTCCTTGAGAAAGCCTCCTTGCCTAGCGCAATTCTTCTCCTTACGTCCCTACCACTTTGACCGTATTGGTCCAAAACACTTCCGAGATATGTAAACTGTTCTACCTGCTCTATTTTTTCCCCGCCTATTTTAATATTTAGCTTATCCTTTTTCTTTCTGGAAAATCGCATAACCTTTGTTTTATTAATATTGATTCTCATCCCATATCTATCGCACTGAACCTCCAATTCACTCAACAATGTTTGCAACCCCTTGGCTGACTGAGCAACTAATGCTTGGTCATCAGCAAACCCCATCGATTTTACGAATTCCCCTCCGACTTTCATTCCTACCTCCAGTTCTCCCCATGCCTCTTTAATCATTTCCTCCACATATACGTTGAGCAACACCGGTGACAATGAGCAACCCTGCCTTACACCTCTTCCTAACACTGCCCATCAGGACTCTCCGTTCCCCACTCGCACCTGAGCAGTCTGAGACATGTACAGGTTGCAGATCATTCTCCTGTCCCTCCAATCCATTCCTATTTTCTGTAATATGCTCATTAGTTTTCCCCAATTCACTCTATGAAATGCCTTTTTGATATTTTGATGAAACAGGCAAATACGTCCTTAATGTATTCTTTATTCCTCTCGATTAGTGATCATCCTCTAAGTAATCATTTTCCCTACTCTCAACGCTTTTGTTGATGATCCTGAGAACAATTTTATTTGCGTGGGAAATCAAACATATTGCTCTGTAGTCCTCACATGATGTAACCTTTATCTTTTTCGGAATAGGAACCAAAACTGAACTAACACTGGTCGTCTTCCGGCCAGATTCCTTCCTCTTAGATACTACGAATCAGTCCGACAGAGTTTTCTTCCCACATTTTCCTAAACATTTGAGTAGTTCCGCAGGAATGCTCTCTTCCCCCACGGCCTTATTTACTTTCATCTCCTTTAATGCCCTTTCTATTTCATCGTCGAGTATGCCTGGACCTAAGCTATCTTCTTCTACGTCATGTTCCTTTTCTATGTCTAACCTTGTCGGCCTAAGTTCTCTACCATACAGTGTTCCTATATATTCTCTCCATCTCTCATGGATCCTCTCTGTTTTAACTATTTTCTTACCCCACTTATCCATAATAAAAAGAAAGATTTGTACTTTTACACATATTTTATCATATATGGTATATATCATATATATCATATATATGGTACAATGCGTTTCACCGGCCTGATGATGCCGTAAGTTGGTGAAACGTGTTGTTCCATATAATAAAAATCTGTGGAAAAGTACAAGTCTTTCTTTTTGGTATGGATATTAAATACTTCCACGAAGTGAAGCCTGAAAGAATAGAATATATTACCCCACTCATCTTTAACTGTTAGCACAGATTTTCCTTATCGGGAAGTAAGAAGGGAAATGTTCTTTTTTTGTGTAAATTAATGTATGTCTAGCTAACCGAAGGACCTAAAGGGGAAGTCAGCATTTTGCAGATATCCCCAGAATGATCTGTTGCATAAAATACCTCATGGCAATTAAGAAATTACTGTTCAAGCGAAAAGCAAGACCAGGGGAGCAAGCCGTCAGGGGATTTTCTCCTCTACCCCAGAAATAGTAATGGAAGTGACGGGAATGCAGACTGGATATCTCGTAACATTCCAATACTCTCTTTTTTTGTGCCAAATGTTGGTCAACCAAAAATTCCAGGACTTTACCATCGTGGTACACGTCTTTTGACCGCTGAAGGGTCTGAAAATGCAGGAGGCACTCTTTATTTTTCATTCCCTCCACGGATGCTGCATAAGCACTCTATATCACATTAAACTGATTCCACACTTCCCTCAACCGTACACCCCACCCAATAATAGATGTCTGTCACATCCAGCGGCTTCCAATTTGAAGCATTAACACGGATCAAGATTCTTGTTCGCATCAACCAGACGCCCGCCGTGTCCTAAGCGAGATGGCATCCAAAAATGTAGACACCCATTCGTTAATCCAAGTCGGCTGGCGGCATTAACGTAACCTCTCAAAATTCTCTGGCGCCCTTCGCCTACTGCCCTGCCCTCTGCCGAAGACAAACCCCTCCTCCCGCAACCCCGCCCCCTTTCCGCCGACGCCATTCTCGTAGCCTGCCTCCCTCCCACTGCGTGTCTATATCGTACATAATCCTTGCGATAGGAAATATCTTTACTATTCTACTATATTTACAACCTATTGTTCCTTTTATATAACATCGGGTCTCCGATTTCCAGTAAATTTCGTCCATTTGCTGACGACGCCGTGATATATCCAGGGAAATATCCAGCCATGTACGCCAAAACTGTAATCAATAAATTTAATCCGGGAACATTTGTACAATTATGGCGCGGGATCATGGTCATTGAAGCGGGATGATACGCGTAGATTGGAGACTATTTAAATGAGGCTGTGGAGATGGATGGTAAAGGTGAAGCAGAAAGGATAACAAACGAAGTAGCGCAAGATATGGTGAAAGGGGTGGAGAGGGGATTGTTTGGAGCAATAAAAAAGATGCAGGGAAGATGAATGCAGAACGTTTTGATGAGCAACGGAATGTTGAAGACAGTAATAGAGGGGAGAACGTTGGGCAAACGAGGAAGGGGAAAGAGTTGGATATTGGACGGAATGGAGGGAGGAATGAAGTAAAGAGATGAAGAGGGTCCTATTTCAAGGTCGGATGTCGGCTTGTGTTTTGTTAAGAGTGACAAGGGAATTGTCGCTGTACCGTTTGGTAGCTTGTGCTCATCAAAAAACTTACTTTGACCGGTACCGATTTAACGATAATAATAACACATATATACAATTATTTCCTCGTGTATGTGTGCATCGAATTTCTAGGGAGGAATATGTTCGCCGAATGTCTTCAAATATCAATCTGAAGAGGTAATGACATGTTTGAGATTTAGAGAAGCAGTGGTGGAACTGATGTAGAGAATGAACACCAAAGAGAAAAGGAAGTCCGGGACTTGCGTTACTTTAATCTATGCATTTTAATTCTGACTTCGGAATTTCACGGTTGCCTAAGTGAGCGTTCTCCGGATGCAACGCATTTAATTTTAAATTGATAAACTGAGTACCGTATCAAAATTATTAGACGAGCTAGATTGGAAATCATTTACGGGGTAAAGGTTACAGATTAAATTTTAATTTACAAATTAAATCCGTTATATTAATTGGAAGGATGCCTCTAGCAATGATGCAGACAATGTGTTATTAACCTCGTTACACATTGGTAGGAGAGATCATGTAAATAAAATTAGAGAGATTGTGTAGACCAGATAGATTTTAGATTGATTTTTCCTACGACCGATAAGGGATCAGAATAACGATATTCGACTGAGCCAGTGAGGAAAAGTATTTTTTTCTTGCATAGTAGCCAAGTCTGTTGTCTTTATCTTATCCGGATTTAGTTATTCCCCTCCTTGTTAACTACAGCTCCTCTTGCACATATATGCGTAGAGAAGCGTAATTAGTTTAAATACTGTTGTGCAAACGCCTGTACTTGTACATGATCTTCCTCATTTTAATTATTTTTCATGAATACATTGTAACTAAAATTAAGAAAACTTAAGTTTTTACGTTAAACACCCCATCTGTAATAATCCCCTGCCACACGCCCTAGCGGTGCCTTGCAGGGTAACATCTAGGAAAAAAATAAAGTAAGTCAAAGCAGGAGTTTTGCAACAAGTAGGCGCTGTTTGAAATAAAATTTTGACGCAATGAAATATCACAACAGGTTAAGTCCTGAAGTCAACTGATAACAGCGTCATCAACGTATTATGAAACAGGAATGGACAGCATTAAACGACCATCACGCATTTCCTAAGCGCAACTACAACTTTTGATTATCCGTGGAGTTGACGAAACTCGTAGGCAAGTTGGCCTTAGCAGTAGTAGAAGACTAGGGTAATTTCTATCCAAAATCATCTCGATCTTCAAATTCTCTCTTTTTAAAGAGTTTTATCAATTATTAATCTTGCTAATGCTCTAAATATAGATGTGCTGCCGATTTCACGGAGATGACCGTGACTCTAGACCTTCACAACACCATCACGTGTCCAGGTGTGGCATATCAATATTTTAAAGACGATATACCTCGATCGAAAGATTTGAAGTAAACAAAAAAATTCCAAAATACGATTAACACCAGATCGATTCGGATCTTCGGCATATGTGAATTAAAAAAAATACTCCATGGAAATGGACGCATTTTATCAGTCTGGAAGCACAGGTATGATTAAAAATAATAAACTGCGGGACCCATTTCGCGGCAACGTACGAGGGTGGTCCCAGAAGTACCCGACCCAACAAAGAGAACACAAAAATTTTGGAAAAAAAATATTTTTTTTCAATACAATCTCCTTTCAGCTCTATACACTTTTCTCAGCGATGCTCAAAAAGCTCGATACCCTTTTTATAATAAGAACTGTCTTCCTCCTCAAAATAGCTTTTCTTTTTTTCGAATCTTCTTCGAATTCTCTTCGAATCTTCTTCTTGCGAATTTTTTCTTTTCTTTACCTTTACTTTTCGATGTTAAATTTTGTGGAAAATGAATTTGTGTCTGTCTATTTGTATTCATGTGTATATATGCATGTATTTTATAAATTTTATACCTTGTATAATATGTATACGACAATGGGATAAATGGGAAAAGGTCTCAATTTCGCCCAAATAAAGTCCTTTATCTATCTATCTATAAAATAGCCATTAACTGCCGGCATCACTTCCTCAAGGTTGGAAAATCTTTGACCACCAAGCCATTTTTTCAAGTTTGCGAACAGAAAAAAATAATCCGAGGGGTCTGGCGAAAAGGGTGGTGCATGAATGGTGGCAATTCAAACCTTAATTATGGATTTCTCGTAAATACTATTCCCACGGTTAAAGCAAAGGGTGAATGTGATTTTATTAACGCAGGGATTTTCGGCAATCGATTGCGCAACGATTCTCACTCTCGAGTATTTCGTATAATGAGGTGATTTTAGTAGGACACACACACAGAGAAGCCATTACGGGGCATCCAAGGTCAATGCGTTCTTATTACCCCCCCCCCACGGAGTTGAAAGTTAATTACAGCCTTGGCACTTCTTTCGTTTCTTTTATTACAATTTACGCGACTGGCCCGAGATAAGTGCTCAGACTTCATCCGTTACTGTCGGTAGGGTGAAATCTCTTCCCTCTTCCTCCCTCCCCCCTTCCACATACACACAGCCAAAAGTGGTCCATCAAGTCAGACGGGCATCCGATAACCCCGTCCACTATCGCCTTAATTCATAAGAACACCCAAGTCTTCATACATTTCATGTTAGCGCGTCTTGTTCCACCCCCACATCTCGAACGGAAGCGACCGGGGTGTTTCTTTCGACGAGAAGTCAAATTGCGAGTACTAGTTGATTCTCCCCAATGGGACTGATGACGATGAAGTCATCAATCACAGCGGCCGCAATTGGCAGGAAATTTCTTCGTCAAATTTAGCACATCTGTGCCCTCTTTCTCGAATTGAACATCAATGCCTACACTGGAACTGCGAGAACAACGCACACAATGGACCGTTTCAACAGATACGAATCATTGGCAGGAGTGACTCCAAGGTCATGGAGCCTTGTTACCACGCTCTTCCGAGGCATCATATAGAATATGCATCTAGTGTATGGGATCCGACTGAAAGAGGCCTCATTCGGGAAATTGAGAAGGTTCAACGACGGGCAGCCCGTTTCTTTCATCTACGTCTACGTCTGCATCTACTTAATACCACGGAACCCGCTGCAAGTGTGCGTGGCGGGGGGTGTTATGGCACCATTCGTTATTAAGAAAAAACGCATGCAAAAGCTACAAATGTACACAGTCCACAAACCAAACATGGTACACATTCATGCAAAAACCCTTACGCCACACACACATGCAAACACACAAACTACCAACTAACATGCGAAACATGCACCCACAGATATACCTAATATCTTTGTAATGTTTGATTCTGTTCTGACTTGTAAATTAAATGTTTTTCATATTTCTAAAATGAATTCGGTTTCCTACTATTATGATTTCTGGTTGTTCTGCTGGGGAAAGAATGAGTATTTGTATCTATCTGTACTGGAATCTATCTCCCTTATTTTATCTTAGTGTTCTGATCTACCTAAGTAACGTGGAGCCATTATAATTCCTTTAGTGTCATCGTTATACTCGTTGGTTCAAATTGGTTGGTTCTCTATAAACTAAAATAAGGGATAGCAACTGAAGGGTAGTAGATAGCAAAAAACTCACTGGCCACCCGCAGAGTCTCGGAAATATTTATTTTTACTCAGCTGCATGCACCTTCACTAATCTCGCGCGTTCTGTTGCCAGAAGCCTTCCCGCATGACCGCATTAGAATGCCATTAAAAATGTAGTGCTCGTTACAGTATTACTTGCCCTGCTGGTGTTCAAATCCCGGATAAGGAAATATTTTTACGTTTGTGATCTGCTCAAATCCGCCTTCCCTACCTTTCCTGTGTTCGTCTTTTATGTGTTTTCCTATCCCCTTTCCTTAAATCTATTTCTATGTGTGAAATAATAATATATATATATATATATATATATATACACTTTTTTGGAAAACCCACAAACGTGTAATGTAAATTCACTGATAGTCATAACAAACACAGAAACCAAAACACACAAAAGAGGGAAAACTCACTGGTTCTCGAATTTTCGGTGGTCCAACCACCTTTCTCAAGAGGAATTAGGAACAGCTCGCAGATCTATATATATATATATAGATGATTTCTTCGAAGTAACACGGAAGTGTTGAATAAAAAACTTAGACAGTAACACACAGCACGAGAACACATAAAAAGAACACTCACAATAATATCTTGATAATTTCGACGGACTTGAGCTCCGTCTTCTTCGGAAGAAGACGGAGCTCAAGTCCGTCGAAATTATCAAGATATTATTGTGAGTGTTCTTTTTATGTGTTCTCGTGCTGTGTGTTACTGTCTAAGTTATATATATATATACATATATAGACACACATACATATATATATATATATGTCGCGGTGGTCTAGGGGGTAGAGCGTTGGACTACTGACCGGAGGGTCCCGGGTTCGATTCACGGCACTCTGGGCACCTGCAGCTCCACTCAAGCTATGTGATTTTTCGGGTACCAGATCTTCCTGGGAAACAATAATCGGCACAGGGAAAGGAACTGGCCCCCCTACCCTGATGTGTGAATATTCACACGCCGTCGGGCTTGGTACATGGGTGAGCTCTACCATCACCTACTAAAAAAACCGACCGTTGATTAGTACTGTGTTTATGGTTTTATACGCCTATTTGGGTGTAGATTTGCATGCATATGTTGGTTTTGCATGTGGTTTTATTCTATTTTACGTGTGTTGACCTAACACCCCCCGCCACAGGCCCCCTAGGCGATTTGCGAGGCACGTACTATGTAGATGTATATTCGAATGAAATTTCCAAAACACTCAGGACTAGCCAATTATCACTGAGTACGCATTAGCCAATAGAAATTTCAGATACATAAAAGACCAACGTGTTGATGGGTTTATGCGAAGCAATGTCAATTCAAATCAGTATATTGGTTTGCTCCATTCTAAATTCTACCGATATCGGTGATGCTATTCATGCGGTCATGAGATTTGGAGCATACTTGAAGTAGGTTGTGGGCAGGATGACAATATTTCATCTTCTCGATTATATTATCCCGCTGCCTATTTATGGTGGCATTTGAATATTCAATTCAAAGGCAATTGACCTATTAAAACAGTTTATTGACGGTTCCTAGCAGCAATCGCGTGAACTTACTGGATGATGAAGCTTTACGGCAGCCTTTCATGAGACGGCCATTATCTATTTTATCGATATGTCGTGCTGTATGCCATATTGTCAATGGCCATGGTCGATGTTTCCGACATTCGATGCGGACGATATTGTCGATATTTTCCGATACATTGGCCAATTATCGCGATGTCGACACATTATCGCCACCTCGATATTGTCTAAACAAACAATGTCGATGTTCGCAAAATGAATATCGAACAGATCGTTCACGTAGGTCTGTCAAAGCGTGAATCGTTCAGTATAAACGATCAACGGTGCACTCAATTAACCTTAATTTCCACACTGTTGAAAATATAATCGAAGGGAAGGAAGATATAAAGCTGAATTCAAAAAAGGATTCACCACTTTACTCGTTGATACTCTATGGGAGATTCGAAAAATTCAACTGATAATTAAAGCGAGAAAAACTTTCCACATTAACCACAGAACAACCTTAAGAGGACGGTAAGATGTGGAGTATGGTCTCCTGAATTTGCAAGAAATGCGTGAAATTGAAATGAGAGGGAATTCACCAAAGTTATATTTTTAACAAAAAGGCACGATTGAGCCAGACCAGGGAAATCATTATTCCCCGAAAGAAAAAAATATACCAGACACTTAGGAACTCGGCGTGCGCTCGAGTATAGCGACTGCTCATACGCATAGGATCAACGGAGAGGAAGTTAAAAGAGAGAATTGGCCAACGGTATGGGTGATGCCTCATGCCTCTCCGTGGTGGTGATGCCTCACGCCGTCCGCTGCCAAAAGTGAGGTGTCACATTTTCTATCTGTATGTTTAGGGATGGGGAGCATATGTTGCACGCCCAAGAATTAACAGAACTTCCCCCTTCTTACGTTCCGGTTCCGCAAGACCCGTCTTGGTGTGGTGGAGGTCTGTCGTATAAATGGTTGTGGTTAATTTTTATTCCCTCCTGTCCCGTATACCAAAGAACTATTTTTTGGGTGAAATTGACACTTGTTTTGAGCTAAGTTTTTCGCCAACACATATTTAAATATGCACGAATATTGGAGATTTTTTAAGTGAATGTTTTGTTCCCTTTTTCCTTCCTCTCCCTTATCGACCTGGTGCTTGCACCTCCTGCAATGCATCTATTTGGTGGGCCTCGGTGTATTTACGTAGATGTATGCAGAAGCTGTTAAGTTTTTTCCACGAGAAAGAATTTCACATTATTTTTTTGCCGAAAATCTCTTTCAACAGAAGAGATGTGCCAGCGAGCTTACGATGGAACAAACTCCGCTGCCAAGACCGAAATTATTGGGCATTTTTAAAATTAGATGTAGACAGGACTCTAGGGAATAGATGCGAAGCTTTCGTTTAAAAAAGAACGTCGCTTAAAATTCCTTTGAAAATGTTAACGAGGCATTATGTCCTTAACGCCCACTTCCATACCCCTTCTCACGTCCCCGTGTCCCCCCTTCCCCTCGCCTTCCTTTGACTCATCGTCGGTCTCGGCAACATGACCCCTCCCCCTTTCCCAAACCGTCCTTGCATTACACGAGACTGGCGGTGTTCTCACAATCCCTTCCAGGTGATGTCACGCCAGAAAGACACCCCGAATTAAAATTCGGCGGAACACCATCTAAAATATTTTCGTGAAGCAATTTAATCGTACAACACGTGACATCATTAACCTAAATATATCCAAAGGAAAAATAAACGGGAAGACATGAATGTCCACCAAGAATCCTATTCAAGGGTCGGAAATCAAATATTACCGCCAACATTTTTTTGGTCAGTTTAAAGAGGCTTTTCATTTTATCACAGCAATTAAAATTGCCCTCAAAAAAAATTCAAGGCTTTATTTACCATGGCGTGGGAGAGAGGCTTATCATTTTTACAGATAACACATAGCTGGACATTCAAACCTTCCTTACATGTCGATAATTATGTTTATAAGTTTAAAAAATTAGTCCAAGTAAATTCAACACAATTCCATCACAGTGACCACAGAAGTGAAGGTTGAGCAATTAAGCAGGGACTCGGCAAGGTCTCATTAAATACTACAGCCGAATTTATAAAACAATATCAAACGGCATGTCCACGCATACTAAATACATCGCAAGTATTTCATTACCAATTTGTACTTGATCAAGCCGTGTCACGGTGAAACGCGTCGGACCAAACCAAATACATTCTCTGGAAAAGTACGTTCTCTCTTTCATTCGATGGAAAAACTATAATAATCCCAAAGTGTGTGCTTCAAGTGAATAAACTACTTTCTTTTGATGAAAGCACTTACCGAAAAAAAATTGAAATGTAAAATAACGCTAAATGGAAATGCCATTTGGAAGAATGCTGGGGATTATATGAATCAAATAAACATCAAGCCTAATTTGCATGATTAGGTATTCCCTTTTAGGCATCATAAACCATAAACTTGTTTTTTTACTATGACTTATCAATGCTAAAAAGTTGTCTCGAAATTCATGATGTAATTATGTCTTTGGATTGCGTTCACCGAGATAATTCTACGGCAAGTCACTGCAGAATTTAAGATGATTTTGTTTACAATGTAAGTGTACATATATGCATACATATACATGTATATATACATACATATGTCTAAATACATACATATGTGTACATATACATGTGTATAGATATATATACAATATATATTATTATTATTAGGTAATCTACCGTTTAAGGTAGGTTTTTGCATAGAAAAAACTATCAAATAAATATCTTGTGACTTCAAGTAAAACCCAATCCAGCAACCTACTCTACATCAGGTCCCTCTTTTTTCCCTCCCCAGACACTCTCCCCTCAAGACCTCTCAGTCTGACCTGAAGAAGGCCTCGGAGTAGGCCGAAAGCTCAAATAATCTACAATGTGAGTGTTCTTTTGCGTGTTATCTGTATTACTATGTGTTCTATTGTGCCGTCCAAAAGTTATATTGCTCTCGTTACTTCCGTATCATCGATATATATATATATATATATATATATATATATATATATATGCGGGTCGCAGTGGTCTAGTGGGTAGAGCGTTGGACTACTACCCGGAGGGTCCCGGGTTCGATTCCCGGGCATGGCACTCTGGGAACCTGCAGCTCCACCCAAGCTAGTTGATTTTTCGGGTACCAGATCTTCCTGGGAAACCATAACCGGCACAGGGAAAGGAACTGGCCCCCCTACCCTGATGTGTGAATATTCACACGCCGTCGGGCTTGGTACATGGGTGAGCTCTACCATCACCTACTAAACCGACCTTCGGGTTGATTACTGTGTTTATGGTTTATATATATATATATATATATTATCAGGAAATAAGAAGGCAAGATCTGTGCTAATAGATTAAGATAAGTGGGGTAAGACGATAGTTGAACCAGAAAAAATCCAAGAGAGATGGTAGGAATATATAGAAACACTGTATGGTAAAGAAAGTAGGCCGACAAGGTTAGACATTGAAAAGGAACATGACGTAGAAGAAGATAGCTTAGGTCCAGGCACACTCGACGATGGAATAGAAAGGGCATTAAAGGAGATGGAAGCAAATAAGGCTGTGGGGGTGGACAACATTCCTGTGGAACTGTTGAAATGTTTAGGAAAATGTGGGAAGAAGGCCCCAAGTGGACTGATTCGTAGTATCTATGAGGAAGGAATCTGGCCGGAAGATTCATAAATAAAATATATATATATAAATATATATATATTATTTTTAATAATATATATATATATATATATATATATAATTATTATTAGGTTATCTACCGGTTGAGGTAGGTTTTTGGATGGACACAACTATCAAATAAATATTTTGTGACTCCAAACAAAACCCAATCCAGCAACCTAACCTACATGAGGTACCTCTTCATCTCTGTGTACTTCTTTCCTCCTTTTATCCCGTCCAACATCCCTATCCTGTTCCTGCCCATTCCTCGTTTGCCCAAAATTCTCCCCTCTATTACCTTCTTCAACATTCCACTACCGCTCAATACGCCTTTCATCCAGTTTTCCTGCCTCCATAGGATTTCTCTCAACAAACCCCTCTCCTCACCCACCATCTCCAGTACTTCCTCATTTGTTTTCCTTTCGGTCCATTTCACCTTCTCCATTCTTCCCCACACCCACATTTCAAAAGCCTCCAATCTACGTCTATCCTCCTGATTCAGTGACCACGTTTCCGCGCCGTACATAGCTACGCTCCATATCAGAGTTTTTACGAGTTACAAATATATATATATATATATATATATATATATATATATATATATATATATATATATATATTTGTATGTTTTTTCCTAGATACAAGACTCAACTAGCCATATCGTACACTCGGAACTCCTCGTTTGGTTTCAAATTCTTCATTTTTGGTTCTTTTGTAATAAGTTTTAATTTAAAAGTGGTGTCACATAGACGACGTACTGCTTACTTGCTCCTTGCTCATTTATTCAGTATTACCTGATTCTGAACTTCATTCAGCTCTACGAACATCATTTTAAATTTCCAGCTTTTATTTTGATTCCATAATAGTATAACCCTATGCCAAATGAAGCCTTCATCTCAAAATATTTGTAATTTTTACGTTTCTGTGCAATAATATCATTTATTTGTATTTAACTATAAATGAACTCAACTTTATCCAAAGGCTGGATTGGCTCCTTGTGGTTTTTCTTGAAAATCTAAAAAAAATTAAAACCTTGGGGCTGAGTGTTTTTCACGAAGTAATTGTATACTACACAAAAAATATGACGCAGGACTTAATCGTGCCAGGACGGAAACGGAAGCGCTTAGCTTTTGTTCAAGTAACGCGTAATACGATGAGAGGCTACTGAAAGATCATTTGCTCCAAATTTAATTCTTACACACTTCGAAGCAGCACATTGTTTTGAACCTAGGGAGTTCATCCATTCATCATCAACCCCTTCCCGGCTACTGCCAAGGGAGGAGGGGAGACCAGGCGCAGGAAATAGGCATCCGATCAAGTGTTGCGATTTTAAACTAGAGTACATAAGCGCGCTATATGCACGTGAAATGTATTTTTGGGATCGCGATTCGGTCTATATTTGCTTCGTCAGGCTTGACCCCTTCTCCACTCTATCCTAAGACCCCTTCCCTTCCCCACCGCCGACGCCCACGACGCCAGATGGGAAGAGACCGCCTCAAACCGCGTCCCTTGCCAGTACGGAACCGCTCGACTAACTTTCCTTTCTCTCAATCACGAATTCGGGTGTAAATTGTTGTGGTGCATCGGTAAGTTAGTCTTCGGTGTTTCTTGGCTTCAAGAGGAAGTCATAGAGCTACGATGAGTGTACGGCTATTAACTAATTCCGCCGGAGGGGAATTGATCGTATTCGATCGTGATGCCTTAGCGGAGGGGTGAGAATTATTTGAAGAAAGGAGTTAGCTATATTGTTAGAGTATCGCTGTACGTTTGTTTTAAAGAAAATCGTTGGTGGTTTTCTAAGAAATGGCCATTACGTTTTAATTATATTGCTGCATTGTAAGTTGAGAGAAAAATAATAAAGAAATGTGAGGAAAGGCCTGAGGGAATAGGCAGCGACCAAATCTTTTCATTCAATAAATTCAAAGATTATATCCATATTTCAAATGCGTAATCAATACGATGAAAATCACGTCGCAAAGCGTCCGATCGAGGAGTGACGTGAGTCCTTGAGTGATCGAGTGCTAACGGACGGATTTACGACATAGCCTTCCCGCCTACTTATCTGTGTTCACACTTGAGCTCATGAATTGAATGCCAATCATGCTAATAAATTACATGTTTCAAGCATTATTGTAGACCATGAATTTCATATTTATTTGAGAGACTAGTGAAGTCGGCTTGGCACACAACTTCTGAAAGCACAAAAATGCAAAGCAATGACTGACGCGGGGTGGGTAAAAATATCTCTTGCGTCTGTTTACTCCAAACTATTTTTGAATTTCGTAATCAAGTTTTGAATAAAATTATCATCTACAGATACCAATGGACAATTTCAAGATTCAATCATGATAAAGAGAATGCGTGGTAAAATTATTGTAAAAAGGGGGAGGAACAAGGAAAAGCTATTTTAGGGAGTGGAAGGATGCATTTAAAAGTTCATTGCTCGCTGTTTCGAGGTCCCTTGCTGGCTGCTGTCCCCAAATATATGTAAACCATAAACACAGTACTAATCAACCAGAAGGTCGGTTTGGTAGGTGATGGTAGAGTTCACCCAGTACTAAGCCCGACGGCGTGTGAAATTCACACATCAGGGTAGGGGGGCCAGTTCCTTTCCCTGTGCCGGTTATGGTTTCCCAGGAAGAATCACATAGCTTGGGTGAAGCTGCAGGTGCCCAGAGTGCCTTGCCCGGGAGTCCGGGACCCTTCAAACCTCCAATCCCTCAGTAGTCCAACGCTCTACCCCCTAGACTACCGCGACCCATCCTAATACATGCCTCGTGTGTATATATATATATATGACTTGTTGAGTCCTGATGATGACTTTGTAAGTTGACACCTGGGTCGTGGATGTTGCAATGTCTGCGGATTGACTATTTGTTTTCTGTGCCGCTTGGGAACTTTTCTGTGCATCCTCCCTCTCATACCTATCCCATATCCACTCCCCTATGTTCTCCCACCCGTTCTCCCCTTCGCCCGACCACTTCTCTCTCTCCCACATACCTTTCACCAGTTAGTCCTTACTAATCTTCAGAGGAAGGCGTAGCATAATTCCGTCGAAATTATCAAGTAATAACGTGTCAGTGTTCCTTTTATGTGTTCTCATATTGTGTGTTGCTGCCTAAGGGTTTTATTTAACACTTCCGTGTTACTTCGAAGAAATCATCTATATATATATATATATATATATATATATATATATATATATATATATAGAGTTTTTCCTCTTTTGTGTTTTGGTTTCTGTGTTTGTTATGACTATCAGTGAATATATATATATATATATATATACATATATCAACATCTACATAATACCCCGCAAGCCGCCGCAAGGGCGTGTGGCGGGGGATGTTAGGTCACCACCCAAAAGGAAAAAAGAAATACCGCATTCAAAACCAACACACACATGCAAACCCCAATCCACAGCAGTGCACACATTCATCGTAACATCCCATCATTCGACGCGCATGCAAACACACATCTACCTCCCTTCACTCCACAAGCACGCAAGTACATACCCTTAACTACAACAAATAATTTTACCGCAGGATGCAGCAAGAAATTAATCACGAACGTGCAAGCTAGTTTCTAGCAAGTAGCCAGGCGAAATACCACCACCACAAGAACGCTCTACATCAAACTCTCTCCCACACAAGGTGAGGAATTTGGCCCAACGCTGCAGGTAGGAGGAGGGCTCCCCCGCGGAGGAGGACAAGGGATGGAAGGGGAAATTTACGGTACCAAAAGCGGAGCAAACAATACTGTAAACAGCACTACATTACTTCATGGCATTCCAATGCGGTCATGCGGGAAGGGTTTTGACAACAACACACAGGAGGTTAGTGAAAGTGCATGCAATTGAGTATAACTAATTGTTACCTATACGCCGAGGGTGGCAAGTGGCATTTTTGTTATCTCCGAGTGTGACCCTACAGTTGTTATCCCGTATTGTCCGTGGGAAGAAGGAGTCCTTAAGTCTGCTAGTCCTGGCATCTATTTCCCGAATTTTGTACACATGATCCAAGCGACCTATGTATGTTGTATTATTTATATACATATAGTATATATATATATATATAAATAGATGATGCGGAAGTACTCACGAGAGCAATATAACTTATGGACGGCACAATAGAACACAGAATAAAACATATAACACGTAAAAGGACACTCACACTTTAGATGATTTAAGCTTTCGGCCTACTCCGAGGCCTTCTTCATCAGGTCTGACCTGAAGAAGGCCTCGGAGTAGGCCGAAAGCTTAAATCATCTAAAGTGTGAGTGTCCTTTTACGTGTTATCTGTTTTATTCTGTGTTCTATTGTGCCGTCCATAAGTTATATATATATATATATATATATATATATATATATATATATTCAAATACTAAGTCCCGCCATACGGCGCACAAATATTCTACATATATATAAATATATATATATATATACGAGATCCTCGTGTGTGTATATATACACATACATATGTATTTGCAATAATGCAACAATTATATCATATATATTTTTATATATACATATATAATTGCTACATTTCAAAGTCATTTGGTTAACCTAGGGTATTGTATCAAGTTTTTGGTCATTCCGAGGGGAAAGTTAACGGGGTTAGGGACGAGGATTGTTTGCTGCTGTTGCGACTGCTGAAGTCATTTGCGTCATTAGGGTTATTTTTTGGTAATTTGATGGGGGTATTATGTTTAAAGACTGAAGATAGATAGGAGGAAATCCTGCATCGGGATTGGTAGTCTATTCTTAGTGAAAGGCGCCAAGGGGTCCACGATTTAACGTCCCATCCGACGGACGGCGTAGTCCACCTGAAGTGCTCTCTCCCACAAAAGGGATCGGGATACCACTGGAAATACCCTGCCACCTCCGGGATTCGAACCCGGAACCTCGGCTACTGTACCCGTTTACACCTATTTGCAGGCCTGTGTTATGATTGGCGATAAGATTTTGCGGTTACATAAGAAGATGACAATGTTATGTTGATATCGGGTTCTGGAATTAAAATAATTTAGTGGAAAATGTTAAAAGCTATTTAGATTTAATATTCATTATTTAAAGTACAGGAAAATCCTGTCTAACTTATTATATGATAACACACGTTTAAATGACAATATTTGAAACTGTTGTTTTCAAATAAATAGAGGGTGTGATCCTTCAGCTAGCTTTGACAGACACAGAGTTACTTTTATAACTGATTCACTTACGATACTTCTAGAAGGGAGCACGTATGTGTTTGTACCTAACTATGCAACAAAGACTCTGCACACCCTGAAACAATGGACAGTCAATTCTTGTTTACCTATTCCTTCCCATTCCGATTTGGTTTTTGGTATCGTCAGTTTATTGAACGCGGCCAGTACAAGTACAGAAATATATCCTCAACTTTCACTGATCCACCCTAATTTCACTTAGGAAATACCATTCAAAATCCACAATATACCATAAGTGAAGCTCAAATTATTTTCAGAGATTGAAAATGAGTTCAGACTTAATTTTCTTTAAGAAAACCAACACTTATTACCACCCCTCAATCTTATTTAATTTTGATTAATCTTTCATTCAACCAGTTCCAACATCGTCAGATTTATGAAGTCTTAGAAGTACTTGACCTAAATATTAAAAAAATTGAAAGACTATTTATATAATTCTAATACATTATGATGATCTTGCACGGAGAAAATATGGAAAATGACGCGCTTGGATTCTTTCAAAGGTTCCGTCAAATAAAATTATACGCATATATAATGTGCACCAAGAGCACAATCGAACAATCGGTGGCGATAATCACCTTTCTCAAGGGAAAGACGCCGAACATTCGGATTACGTGTGAGTTTCCGAGAAACTGCGGGAGATGCCGCAAAAATAACTTTTTGTCGGAGTCATTCGCTGGTATGCATTTCAATGCAACAGTTACGGAGTATAAAAAGAATTTGGATCGCTAAATCTCTGACCGAGTGCTTTCACCAGTTAAGCCAACGAGGCAATGCAGTGCGCATTCCGAGTTTGGGAGGCTTTTAAAGGGACAAGGTATTGTGACGAAATGCCGTACATACAACGTCAAAGGCATTCGCAGTGGTGCACGAGACGCCACAGTCCACGAGGTTAATGAAGCCAACTTCAAACACTTTAAGGGGTGTTTTACCTTTGACAAATTCCAGAAACTGCGGGAGATGCCGCAACAATGGAACGTCTTAACTTAAGAGAAAAGGTGGGGGGGAAGTGTTTTTTTCACTTTAAGTGACCTACTATGCAATCATTAACTCATCTAGCCTTAGATACTATCCGTCTTGATACTAAAAGCACCTCTCGTATGCGTAGAAAAGAATATCTCTATTAAATAACGTACCGCCGTGCATGTACCTGTATTTATCATTATCTACATACAGTATTTGAATTATTTTGCAGAAACTTTCTGTTACAACAAAAATTAGGAAAAATTTCATTTTTAAGTTCAAACCCCTGGTGTACAATCACCCCCTGCCATACGTACTAGCGATCGCCCTCAGGGCACTTTGCAATGCATGAATGAACCTCGTGCGGCTTCACACGTGAACAATCGATCGAGTTTCCACGTCTCCATGGCGTAATTTTCGAAGTAACAGTACCAGTGAAGAAGTTGAAAATCGTTCGGTTGTTGGCGAATAGCGAGGAAGGACAATTTTTTTGTTGCCCATTGATGGTGAAAATCTTAAAATAACAGCCGAGTCATTCGCGCATATATTTTTGTACTCCTTTGTGTATTTTTTGGAAGAATTTTAATTGACCGAATATTTGGCGGCGGTGAGAGGTGCTCTCCGCGCGAGTGAAAGCGACAGGCGTTCTGTCTTCACTGCAATTGGTCAATGATGTATTTGCACTAACTTCCCTTGAGAGTGAGAGAGGGAACACCGTGGCCATCGAGTCGTCCACTTCGAGTGGCTCGTGCGAGGGAGGCTCGCCGGCAGACACCCGACGATCGAGAATGAAAGACGCGTCTCGGAAACACATCCTCCTCCCTTCGATTAACTCGTAAAAGACGGGGCGGAACCCCCGCGCACAACCCCCTAAACGACGTCGTTATCCGCGGAACTTCGTGATCCCAAACAAACAACAGGACAGTAAAAAGTGACACGTGGCCTCCTCGGACGATTCCTTTTTTTTCTTTGATGGTACTTGGCGAATGAAAACCTCTCTCATCGGACAAGAGCACAGACGAGACGTGGTGCGCTGAAAAGACGCCCTGCCCTTCCCCCACGTCTTAAGAACACTCCTCCACGCCTTGGAACAATAAATACATTTTTTTTATATGAGATGTCGATATTTATTTCCCAATATCGACAACATTAGAAATAAATATTCCGATGGCGACGATTAATCGAAAAGGCGATAATTTTCGGATATATTATATAATATGTTTTAGGTATACGCATCAACAAATAACTCTCCTTATTGCTCTTCATTGGCAAGGGGATCAAAATTGATCTTAGAAAATGCACTACTAGAATCCTACACTACTAAATGTGTTTATCAGTAGTACAACGTGAGCGTTCAAGGAATCTCTACCACATATTTTTCTCTCTACTCTTCAGTAATCCTTTGGATATATTATCTATTCCTATTATTTTTTTAACTTTACACTCCTTCAGCGATCTGTGAGTCAACTATGCACTGCCGTGTATATTGTACAGTGTGTCAGACCCCTAAATATATTTGGATTAATAACCACCGTGCCTCGTGCAA
Organism: Hetaerina titia; assembly: GCA_037158775.1. NCBI lineage: Eukaryota > Metazoa > Arthropoda > Insecta > Odonata > Calopterygidae > Hetaerina > Hetaerina titia. The sequence continues at coordinate 1,568,475 of CM073769.1, forward strand.
GAATTCTTCCCAGATTTTGATGCTTCCAGACCCAAAACACGCCTCCGAACGTAACATTTCGTTTGATAAATGCTAATGGGTCTATTCTAGCATCCCTCTCAATCTCCAACCTTCCAATCAAACTCAAAACAATACAAAACGCAGACATCTGGATCCTCCATTCCTAGAATGAGCCAGGAATCAATATCAGACGTTCATTCCCCCAACCTAGAGATATTTTAATCCCCCATCTCATCCCAAAACCATCCATATCAATCCCGTACTTCCAAACCTTCCCCTCCTAAACAATGTCCCTGTCTTCCCGACATCCAGTGTCCTCGTCCACCTGTCTTCTTTTCTTAAAACAATCTATTCAGCTCCTTCTTTCCCCAGATGAAGGTGGTCTGGCAACCCAAAATTTGGAATACGTATGAGTGTCCTTTTGTATGCTTTTCTTTGTGGTTTTGATGGCTAGCCCTTTCTCGCTTCGTTCTGTCCTCCTTTTCCTTGAGAAATGGGTTGGACCAACGAACATTCGATACTGAGTGTGTTTCTCTTTTTTTGTGTGTTTCTGTGTTTTGGTCTTTGTCCACTAGTGCTAACTTCATATACATTATTATTCACATCCATGAGACTTTCACAAACGTGTTATATATCAGTACTCAGTAGTCCAACTCTCTAACCCCTGGACTACCGCGACCCCCCTACACACATACACACACGTAAATATAATTATATATATAAATATATTTTTTAATGCTATTGCAGTAATGAGATCACTAATCGAGAGGAATATCGAATACAATCAGGACGTATTTGCCTGTTTCGTAGATTTCGAAAAAGCGTTTGATAGAGGGAATTGGGAAAAACTAAAGCGTGTATTGCAGAAAATAGGAATGTATTGGAGGGACAGGAGACTGATCCGCAACCTGTACATGTCTCAGACTGCCCAGGTGCGAGTGGGGAACGGAGAGTCCGGATGGGCAGTGTTAGGTAGAAGGGTAAGGCAGGGTTGCCCATTGTCACCGGCGCTGTTCAACGTATATGTGGGGGAAATGATTAAAGAGGCATAAGAAGAACTGGAGGTAGGAATGAAAGTCGGAGGGGAATTCGTAAAATCGGTTAGGTTTGTTGATGACCAAGTATTAGTAGCTCAGTCAGCCAAGGGGTTGCAAGCATTGCTGAGTGAATTGGAGGTTCAGTGCGATAGATACGGGATAATTAATTACTTAATTATCCCGTATTATATTTAATTAATAAAACAAAGGTTATACAATTCTCCAGAAAGAAAAAGTGTAAGCTAAACATTAAAATTGGAGGGGAAAAATAGAGCAGGTAGAACAGTTTACATATCTCGGAAGTATTTTGGACCAATACGGTCAAAGTGGTAGGGACGTAAGGAGAAGAATTGCGCTAGGCAAGGAGGCTTTCTCAAGGAGGAGGGAGTTGACGACGGGGACGTTGAGTAGGGAGGTTAAGACAAGACTCGTAAAAACTCTGATATGGAGCGTGGCTATGTACGACGCGGAAACGTGGTCGCTGAAGCTGAAGGATAGACGTTGACTGGAGGCTTTTGAAATGTGGGTGTGGAGAAGAATGAGGAAGGTGAAATGGACCGAAAGGAAAACAAATGAGGAAGTACTAGGGATGGTGGTTGAGGAGAGGGATTTGTTGAGAGAAATCCTATGGAGGCATGAAAAATGGATGAAAGTCGTATTGAGCGGTAGTGGAATGTTGAAGAAGGTAATAGAGGGGAGAATGTTGGCCAAGCGAGGAAAGGGCAGGAACAGGATAGGAATGTTGGACGGGATGAAGGGAGGAAAGAAGTACACAGAGATGGAGAGGGACCTGATGTAGATTAGGTTGCTAAGTTGGGTGTTGTTTGGAGTTACAAAATGTTTATTTGATAGTTTGTCCTTCCAAAAACCTACCTTAACCGGTAGATTACCCTATAATATAACACGAAATCCCGCCATACATACACCGAACAAATATCACTTCACACATAATAGAAATAAGGAAAGGGGATAGCAAAACGCATAAAAGACGAACACAGGAAAGATGGGGAAGGTGGATTTGAGCAGATCACAAACATAAAAGTATTTCCTTACAAATGTATATAAAACTTTGACAGCAGCACACAATATGAGAACACATAAAAGGAACACTAACACGTTATGTCTTAATAATTTCGACAGAATTGAGCTCCGTCTTCCTCATAAGATTAGTTAGGGCAGTCATAACTAATCTTCTGAGGAAGACGGAGCTCAATTCTATCGAAATTATCAAGAAATAACGTGTGAGTGTTCCTTTCATGTGTTCTCATATTTTGTGTTGCGGTAAAAATTATTTATAAAAACCATAAACACACTAATCAACGCGAAGGTCAGGTTAGTAGTTGATGGTATAGCTCACCCATGTATATATTATATATATATATACACAAACACACACACACACACATATATATATATATACATATATATATATATATATATATATATATATATATATATATATATATATATATATATATATATATATATATATATATAGACATTCAAACGCGAAATCCCGCCATATGGTGAACACATATTCATTCACACGGAAATAGATATTAGGAAAAGAGGATAGAAACACACATAAAGCACGGACACAGGAGAGGTGGGGAGTGCGGAATTGGCTGGAATTTATATATATATATATACACACACACACACACACGAGGGGTATTCTTAAAGTAAGTACCGTTTGCTTATATTTAAATATTGGCGCTTCAGAACACAGTTTTGCTCCTGCAGAGCCATCTACTGATTCATTGAGAAGCTATAGCAGCATTGTTTTGTTTCAGAAGTCGTTTGCTTGTCCGTGCATGCAAACAACAATGTCCGCGAAAATCGTTGATCCCGTCAGCTGTGAAGTGCGTTCTGTCATACGATTCTTGTATGCAAAAGTATTGTCGGCTGCTGAAATTCATCGTGAATTATGCCTAGTTTATAAACCTACAGTTATGAGTGAAGGAAAGGTTAGACAATGGTGCTGTGATTTTAAAAATGGACGAACAAATGTCCATGACGAAGAGCGAAGTGGCAGGCCCAGTATTCTGACCGATGAAATTGTTTCGCAAGTGGAACAAAAACTGCTATGTGATCGTCGATTGACAATTAATGGCCTGGCTGAAAAATTTTCTCAACTTGGACGCACTACTGTCTACAATATTGTTACGGAAAACCTCGGATACCACACATTGCGTGCAAGGTGGGTACCGAAAATGCTCACCGACCACCACAAAGAGCAAAGAATGTCCAGTGGACGAGAGTTTTTGGGTCGTTGGGAACTCTTAAAGCACCCACCGTACAGTCCTTACCTTACACCCAGCGACTACTTCCTCTTCTTGGACTTGAAACCGTGGTTCGGTGGACAACGTTTCGAAACCGAAGAGGAACTCAAAAATAGCGTTGTCGATTGGTTCAACCCTCAGGCGGCGAGTTTCTATGCAGAGGGGTTAAAGAAGCTGGTGCAGCGGTACGAAAAATTGTTAGAAGTGAACGGCGATTATATAGATAAGTGAAGTAGGTTTGTAGCTAACTAAAAGTGCCAATAAAATGTGTTTCATATGAGTATATTGTTTCCTGTGATATATATATATATATATATATATATGAGTTCTGTTCCTAATTCCTCTTGAGAAAGGTGGTGGGACCACCGAAAATTCGAGAACCAGTGAGTTTTTCCTCTTTTGTGTTTTGGTTTCTGTGTTTGTTATGACTTATCAGTGAATTTACATTACACGTTTGTGGGTTTTCCAAAAAAGTGTATATATATATATATATATATATATATATATATATATATATATATATATATATATATATATCTACACGGGATAGCGGTAGTCCAGGGGAAACACTTCGGACTACTGACCGGACTCTACTTTACCCATCTCTAAAATGTCTCAAATATCTCGCACTTATATTCCCAACACATTTGTTAGACCCTATCGGGTTCTCAACTTATTTCATCATGTATCTTTCCACGTCGATACTATATTTATCGTAAGGAGGGTATGAATATTTTGGCATAGAAAATACTTTGAATTGATCACGTTAATCGACAGGTGGATATCGGTAGATGTACTCAAGGGTTTCTCCTCGGTGCAATTGGGAAGACGATTCCGTGACAGACCAAAATGTGCTGCCGTGCACAGCTCAGTAATTTTCATTGTTATGTGCTTATGAATGACGAGGGCATTAAGAAGATGATGGGATTGGTGCCGATCACTGAGAAGATGAGAGAGGAGGATGGAGTTTGATGGTATAACCGCGTAAACAAACGAAGAGATGGTGGTTGGGTGATTCGTAAGAGTGCACGAAGAAGGGTTGGCCGAAGTAACTATGGCAATTACCATCGACAATGGAGAATTGGTTGTTACGCAGAGCGGACAAAAACCCACCCGGACTTCAACCACGCGGAAAAAATGATGAGGTCGAAGAAAATTGAAAAAAATATTTTGCACTTCTTTTTTTCCACAATTTAAAAGCAAGACTCCATAAGCGTATGTGTAAGGGACTGAAAAGGAGTGATCGAAAGTCCTAATTTCAGGAATTCAGTTAAATATTATCACTGCGAAGGGACATTACGAAAGAACTCGAGATTGAATTCGCCGTAATAAAATATTCTTGATGATGCAGTGGTCCTTGAGTCTAGACTTGATTTGAAATCCTGATTAAAAATTTAAAAAATAAACCACAGCAAGATAGATGAATGGAGGCGAGTGTGGTGCAAATTAATTACGAGAGCGCCTTTTGGCTGGGAGGTTCGTTAACTCTTCTCTTGGCCACAGTCCCAGTTCTCGACGCCTCCGCGTGACGTCACCATCGGCCTCTCCAATCGAAGCGTGGATCACCCTCGACTGAGCCACCCCCCTTTTCCCGCCAACCTTTAACACCCCCTTCACTCCGCAAAAATCTTCAACCTGCCACATCCTAGAGCCTTTAAAATGGATAGAAAACCCAGTCCTGGAAATAGGGGTATACGTATTTCACGAAAATTAGCCTCAAAATTTTCTCCAATTTTTCACTATTCGTCTAATTTTATCTTCTGAAAACGAACACTCTTTAGCGACGACACATACACACACACACACACACACACACACACACACACACACATATATATATATATATATATCCTTAAACCTGGTTAACAACTTAAGATATCATAGAAACACAAAGAGACGTACAATCAACATGATTGACGTTTCTACGATTAAGCTGTCATCCCCAAGATTTGGAGGATGACGGCTTCACCGTCAAAACGTCAATCACGTTCGTTACTGTCCTTTGTGTTTGTATTTTTCATTTTCGCTTTCCGACACTCGTACATACAGATGCGTATGTATGTACGCGCGCGTGTGTGCGTATATATGGCAAGTCCAAATAGCCGGTGTTCAATTCCCGGTCAAGGAAATATTTTTTGCGTTTGTGATCCACTCGATTCCGCCTTCCCATCTCTCCTGTGTTCGTCCTTTATGCGTGTTCCTATCCCTTTTCCTTTCATCTATTTCCTTATGAATGAATATAAGTAACACGGAAATGTTGAATAAAAAACTTAGACAGCAACACACAACATGAGAACATATAAACGGAACACTCATACGTAATGTCTTGATAATTTCGACTGACTCGAACTCCCGTCTTCTTCGGAAGATTAGGTAGGACTATATTTCTACGAAATATATGAATAATAAACGTTGATTAAAACATGTATACACAGAAACACAGAGAAAGGACACTCGCATATCTAGTTGACGTTTCGACGGCACGGCCGTCATCATTGATTGCCGAGATTCTGACATGTGGGTGTCCTTTCATAGTGTTTCTGTGTATAAATGTTTTAATCAAAGTTTTTACATGTTTGTGTCTTCGCCCAAGAGGCTTTTTTTTAAAGATATCACCCCCTCCCCCAATGAAAACCCTAAATCTCTGGGGAGGGGTCAAGACGGTCCCTCTCGCCCCCCCTAGAGGTGGGCGAGTGAGTGAGGACCTCCGCGTTCACCGAAGTGTCGCGGACAGCGGCCGACCGTCCCTTGAATGGCTGCCGGCTGCGACCAAGCGCCGGGGGAGGGGCAGGGGATTGGAATTCTACCCACCAGAGGGAGAGAGTGGTGACGAGAGTAGAGGGGGCGGTGAGGAGGGAAGGGGGATGGCGATCGCTGGCCGCCGTTCAAATCCGCATCACGAAGACGTGCCGAGAGGGGCTCCGGGTGTCGGGACTAGGGCCGCGCGAAATGACCGCATATCGATCCAAACCAAACGAAATTTTCTTTTTCACGCCTATCAGTAGCGCCACTCTATGTATAATTCTCTAGAGACACGTCAACGAAATATTTCGGTTCGCTATCTCTGTAGCTAAAAAGTCGGTAAACTAACTATTTGTAGTTTACAATTTAGAGCCCTCAACGCCGAATTGGAAAACCGTCTGTCGCTTTATCCTGTTTCTGAATGGCATTATCACCGGTAATGCCATTCAGATACACGCATTTCATTCGAGAATTTTCGTAACCAAAGAACTAACGACAGATTCTTAACAAGTTATAGAATACCACTAAAATTCGAAAAGGATGATTAACTGAAACCGATAGATCATCTACATCTACATAATACCCCGCAAGCCGCCGCAAGGGCGTGTGGCGGGGGGTGTTAGGCCACCACCCAAAAAAAAAGGAAAAAAGAAAAAGGAAAAAAGAAACACCGCATTCAAAACCAACACACACATGCAAACCCCAATCCACAACAGTGCACACATTCATTGCAACACCCCATCATTCGACGCGCATGCAACCACACATCTACCTATCCTCACTCCAAAAGCATGCAAGTACCTACGCTTACCTACAACAAATAATTCCACCCTAGGATGCAGCAAGAAACCTATCACGAACGTGCCAGCTAGTTTATAGCAAGTAGCCAGGCGAAACACCACCACCACAAGAGCGTTCCACACAAAACTCTCTCCCACCCAAGGTGAGGAATCTGGCCCAACGCTGCAGGTGGGAGGAGGGTACACCCGCGGAGAGGGACAAGGGATGGAAGGGTGGAACATGAAGTTCGTAAAGACGCTCGGGCATGCGGGAAGGGTTCTGACACAACACACAGGAGGCTAGTGAAAGTGCATGCAATTGAGTTCAACTAATTGTTACCTAGACGCGGAGGGTGGCAAGTGATTATATATATTATATGCGATTCATCGAGGACCAAATATGAAAATGTTGGAATGCTAGACGCAGTCGATAAGACGGTACGAGTTATTTCTATAGGCAATTAGTGTGCATGAATACTATATAGATGACGGAATCGACATTATATATTGACACAAAAAACACATAATATTAGGCACAGCGATACGTTTAAAGTCTTGCAAAGCCTCGGACCCGTGATCGCGAATCTTGCAATTTCTTACTAAAATTGGTTCAAAGAAACTCGCTCCACCAAGCAGTACGCACTCCCACCCGTGGAAAGAACATATTGGACTTATTTCTTACGAACACACCGGAACGCATTAATAGTGTATCAACCGACGAGGGTATGAGTGACCATAAATCAGTTATTATCAACTTGAACGTAGAAATAAAAAAGGATGTTAAGCCAAAAAGAAAAAAATTATAATTATCATAAAGCAGATTTTGAAACTTTTGCCAGCCATTTAAACTCTTCACTACACGATTTCAAAACGCGCTTAAGTCTTGCCACCGTGGAAGAAACTTGGACACAGTTTGCCCAAATTAAGCAAAAAGGAATCACAGATTTCATCCCTGTAAAATACGTTAAAGCAAATCGCGACCCCAGGTGGTACAACAAAGGCGTTAAAAAAGCCCTTCGAAAGCAGAGAATGTTACACTCTAGGGTAAAGAAAGCAGGTCTGAACTCATCACCCTTGGACAATAAACAGCTTTTGGACAAGTATAGATCCTCTAAAATTGAAACTAAAACACAATTACGTAGCGCTTTGCAAGACTTTAAACGTAAAGTACTCTGTGAGTATTTGAACACTGACCCCAAAGCTTTCTGGTCATATGTTAGGGAAGTAAATGGGGGTCAACAAACCGTGGCTTGCTTAAGGGACTGCAACAATATCATTCATACTGACAGTGAGGGTAAAGCCAACATTCTAAACGAATTCTTCCAGAGCGTCTTCACGAACGATGTAGCCACCACGTATCCCCAAGAAACAATATATACCGAACCCATGGCAAAAATAACAGCGGACGAGCAAGGAATTGCCAAATTGCTCAAAGACATTATACCAAACAAATCCCTGGGTCCCGAAAACATACCAGCTAGGGTGCTAAAACACTTAGCTCCTAACATCGCCCCGTATCTCGAATTTATATTTAACAAATCACTGACTGAGTGCAAAGTCCCTAAGAATTGGAAAACCGCGCAAATAACGCCTATTTTTAAAAGTGGTGAAAGGGAGGACCCCAGCAATTACAGACCCATTTCTCTCACTTCTATATGTTGCAAAATTTTAGAGCACATAATTGTCCGTTCCATAATGAGACATGTTGATAACATAAACTTTTTATGTGACAATCAACACGGATTCAGAAAAACCCGCTCATGCGAGACCCAATTAGGATTGTTCACACATGACTTAATTTTATCGGGTGAAAGTGGTAGGCAAGTGGATGCGATCTTTTTAGACTTTCAAAAGGCATTTGATTTGGTTCCGCATGGTAAACTCATCCATAAATTAAAGGGCGCAGGTATACACAAAGGGGCAATAAATTGGGTTGAAGACTTCCTTTCAGATCGGGAACAGAGGGTAGTCCTTGACGGCGCTAGTTCTACCAGCGTACGAGTAACCTCGGAGGTTCCTCAGGGAAGTGTTATCGGACGGTTACTATTCTTGATTTTTGTTAACGATCTGAACCGCGAAGTGAAAAGTAAGATAAGGATGTTCGCGGATGACACAGTGATTTATCGGGAGATATCTGGGGATGATGATCGTTTAATTCTAGCACGTGATTTAAATAGCATTAATGAATGGTGTTCAAAATGGGGATTGCCTTTAAATCTTAATAAATGTTCGGTGGTAAATTTCTTGAAATGATCCACGGGATTAGTTTACAAATTAGCTGGAGTTGACCTTGAAGTAGTTGATACGGTGAAATACCTAGGTGTTACATTCACTAAAGACTTAACTTGGGGGACCCATATACGTAAAGTCTGCGGGCAAGCATATAAAAAATTAGGATTTATTAGACGCATTGTCGGCAGAAGTGACTCCAAGGTCAAGGAACGTTGTTATCACGCTCTTGTAAGGCCCCATTTAGAATATGCATGTAGCGTATGGGATCCGTGTGAAAAAGGCCTCATTCGAGAAATTGAGAAGGTCCAACGCCGGGCAGCTCGTTTCGTGGAAAACTGTTGCGATAAAACGAAAAGCATAACTGAAATGCTTATGGAGTTGGGATGGGAAAAATTGGAAGAAAGACGACTCAATGCTAGGTTAAACTTACTAAATAAATTCGGATCCGCATGTTTCAGCACCGAGGTCTCGAAAATTATTCGCGCTCCAACTTGGTCGCTTGGATCATGTGTACGAAATTCGGGAAATAGATGCCAGGACTAGCAGACTCAAGGACTCCTTCTTCCCACGGACAATACGGGATAACAACTGTAGGGTCACACTCGGAGATAACAAAAATGCCACTTGCCACCCTCGGCGTCTAGGTAACAATTAGTTAAACTCAATTGCATGCACTTTCACTAACCTCCTGTGTGCTGCGTCAAAACTCTTCCCGCATGCCATTAAGTAATGTATTGCTGTTTACAGTATTGTTTTCTCTTCTTTTGCTACCCTAAATTTCCACTTCCCCCTTGTCCCTCTCCGTGGGTGTGCCCTCCTCCCACCTGCAGCGTTGGGCCAGATTCCTCACATTGGGTGGGAGAGAGTTTTATGCGGAACGTTCTTGTGGTGGTGGTAATTCGCCTGGCTACTTGCTAGAAACTAGCTTGCACGTTCGTGATTAATTTCTTGCTGCATCCTAGGGTAAAATTATTTGTTGTAGTTAAGCGTATGTACTTGTATGCTTGTGGAGTGAAGGGAGGTAGATGTGTGTTTGCATGCGCGTCGAATGATGGGATGTTACGATGAATGTGTGCACTGCGGTGGATTGGGGTTTGCATGTGTGTGTTGGTTTTGAATGCGGTATTTCTTTTTTCCTTTTTTGGGTGGTGACCTAACACCCCCCGCCACACGCCCTTGCGATGGCTTGCGGGGTATTATGTAGATGTAGATGAAAAAACTACTCGTATTTAAAAATTTTTGGTTACATTGCAGATTCATTTATTAACATAATGTGATGCCAATGAAGAATCTAGTCCCGTAGTTAGGCAACGTGAGAGAAGGTATTCTACTGGTTGAGGCGAGATATATTCAATTATTGTACGATATAACCAATTAAATGAAATATTTTGTATTTATCGATATACGCCACGTCAAAACGTCATCGCCTCAATATTTTCAATGTACACACGTATTAAATAACGGACGTCTCAACCCCTTTTCAGGAAATCAAATGTTCAGATGGTCAGATTATCTTATATATTAATACGAGGGTCATCCGGAAAGTAGTACCCGTTCGTGCCGCATGAAGTGCTGACGACGCGAGTAGCCGCTGGACGAGGTCAGATATCTTCAGTGGCTTGTCTGCCTTCTCTGAGCCAAGTTGCGTGACGCTAGCATTGCCTGTGTTGTTTCTGTGATTGTTTACAATGTTTAAAAAAATTGAGAACGCCGCCAGTTGTGAAGTGAGGGCAGTGATTAAATTCCTCAATGCAAGAAACGTTCGCCCATGTGATATTCATCGCCAATTAAAGGAGGCGTATGGAGACAATGTAATGGACGAGTCGTCTGTTCGGCGGTGGTGTCGCAACTTCAACATGGGGAGGGGGAACACACACGACGATGAGCGTTCGGGGAGACCGTCTGTCATTACAGACCAACTGGTGAGCTCAGTTGACGAATTCGTGAGGAACGATCGGCGCGTCACAATTGATGACATCTGTGAGCATTTTCCCAATGTTTCTCGAACAATTGTTCATGAAATTGTTAAACACCATCTGCATTATGCAAAAATTTGTGCAAGATGGGTCCCTCGCATGCTTACAGATGAGCACAAAACCAAGCGTATGGCTGCAGCACTGACGTTTTTGGGACGTTATTCTGATGAAGGAGACTCTTTCTTGACTCGCATAATTACTGGTGACGAAACATGGGTTTGTTATGCATCACCTGAGAGTAAACGACAGTCAATGGAGTGGCATCATGCTCATTCACCAAACAAACCAAAAAAATTCAAGACAGTTCTGTCCACCAGGAAACTCATGGCAACCATTTTCTGGGATCGACGAGGTGTATTGCTTATTGATTTTATGGCCCGTGGAGACACTATTAATGCCAATGCGTATTGTGAAACATTAAAGAAATTACGGCGGGCAATACAAAATCGGCGGCGAGGTCTATTGTCTACTGGTGTCATTCTCGTTCATGACAATGCCAGGCCTCATGCAGCTGGGATAACACAAAAACTTTTGCAGCAATTCAAATGGGAAACTTTCGACCATCCACCGTATAGCCCGGACTTGGCCCCTTCAGATTTTTTTCTCTTTACAAAGCTTAAAGACTTTTTGGCAGGAAAAAGATTTGACAGCGATGAAGAACTTAAAGGAGTGACCCTGTATCTCAATGAGCTGGCGGCGAAGGACTATGCAGCAGGAATACAGAAACTTGTCACACGTTATGACAAATGCCTTAATTTGCTTGGAGATTATGTTGAGAAGTAGTTTAAAGTATCCTCTTTCAAATAAAATTTTTTATGTTTGTTAATATTTACTTTTGTGTCTTTATTTCACGAACGGGTACTACTTTCCGGATGACCCTCGTAGTTGGGATCTGGATCGCATGTAATGATCATTCGTTGCGGCATATCCGATTCTCCCTGCCCAACACATGAGCCCCACTGAAAATCAATTAGGAAAATTTCCACGTACGACTGGATTTATAGAAGGCAGTTGTAATCAAGAAGATTTTTTTCTGTTTCCACAGTTGTCTAAAGACAATTTTTATGGTAGTCTCCCGTTTAATGTGGTGTTTGGGCCACCAATACATTTCTAAATATGTTGAGACACCTTCTATTTATTCACATGAACCAACTTCACCGAACATATTATATATTACCCACAGACGAGTATCCATTAAGTTTCTCTCACACGGACAATAAAGAGAAATAAATGTCTTCGTTGCACGAACTATACATATGATGAGCCCAATCGTCAAAAAACGCAACGATATATAATGAATATCATTTACTCAAGAATTAATTTTCGAGAATTCGAAATCCATCGACACCAGACAAGAGTAACGTATTGTCAAAAATATGTCAATATACTCATTTAAAATGAATGAACACCTTATCTGGGGCTCTTTGTTGATGCAAACGTATTACTAACTACGTAAAATACGTGTTCGAACTACAGTAGGCCCAAGTATGCAAGAGGCAGTTTACAGCCATGGCTACATTGAGAGTAACCTGTGGGCGAGTGGTAATATTTGGCACAATATACATCCTCAGGGTGGGTATTTCTACTCCGGCACAAGCATCCCTGTAACTCCTCTGTCTGCAATTAATCACAATACGCACGCATCCGTCGAACATCCGTTTAGATACGATATTTCTTTAAAAAAAAGCAAATTTCAGATGTGGCGAAGAACAAAGGTACAATTCCTACCATTTTACTTCGAAATTTATATGGGTTGCATGAAATTCTCAAATTCAATACTGTATTTCCTCATTATATGTCGAAAATAACAAGCGATGCAAAACCACGGATCACTAACAACTACAAGGCAGATTACAAAATGGGTCTCCGACTGTTGGCATGAAGATTACTGAGAGGTAAACGGAGCCATTTATCAAGGTTGTGTATTTTTTCTTCCTTCCCAGGTTAGCGAAAACATTTGACGAGGTGAGAATTAGGCCATAACTAAACAGTCGAGTTCATAAAAAAAGCATCTACTATGTAAGTGAGAAGCACGAAAATGAAAAAAATAAAAGATCTGTGTCCGTTATGGTAATAGGGTTAGACCCCATTTAAAATTTACAAGTCCCAATTGGACAGTGGAAGTCCTCAGAATACTTGGCGTCTGAGGTCGACGGATTCGCCTCTTGTCTGCAGTGTCAACTGAACAACTGAGTTGCCCCTAAGTCTGGACCAAAAATAGCACCAGGACGCCATTAAAACAATTACAGGGGCACACACGATCTCCACTACCGGGGCGGAATCAAACCCAAGGGCCTCCGGGGCCCCCGACATGATACAAGTCCGTTTGACTGCCGTCCGTTGTCCCTGGACACTCGCATATTTTTATCCGAATATTAATCATCACTGAAATTCTCTTAAGACCTCTGACGGTTAACCCAATATATTCTCAATGCAGTCACACATCTGCTGAGCAAGAGGTGCAATTTAAAACGCATTCCGAAAGCATATGTGACAATTTGAACGACGATATGACTACAATTCAAAATTCACCGCCCGTCTAAAATCTCCTAGTAGTCGGTGACGATGCTTCGATTCCTAATCCAGACACTCGCACCTTCACTTTCGCTGGGCGAAAGTTCTTAGTTGGAATTTCTCGAAGAACAAATATTTTTCATATTGAAATCAATCCGGCCCGTGTCTCGTCGACATTATTCAATCGAGAGGGAGATTATCCCTTTCTTCTCCGCTTGCCCCAGCCTTAAGGTATTCGTTTTTAAGTGATTATAATTAAGAAATAAGCGAGATAGCTTGATAAAATTTATTGTGCATAATAATTGATCCTTACAAATATAATTCTGTAAACACAGCAATTCATTTTGACTGATTTCGTTTCAGGAAGCCGAAAATTAAATTAACTCGCCATATGGAGAAGATCGAGGCTGGCAACGTGATTAAGCCCCTTCATTTGATAGGTTACAGTGCTGGGCAAATTCACGATAAAATAATGGCTTTCTATGGAAACGATAGCCCTTAATATGACACAGTTTTAAGGTGGAAAATGAATGTTCAAATTGGTCACATGTCCCTCACAGACGATCCAAGAAGTGGAAGACCATCAATCGCGGAAAATGCCGTCATAGTGAAGAAGAAAGCGGAGGACTTCATCCTATTAGACCGAAGAGCAACTATCCAAATGACCATGAATGAGACAATTGATCTTAACTACGGTCGTGTGTTGGAAAATTATCCACGAAGAACTGCACATGTAAAAGGTGTCAGCATGCTGGGTTCCACGACGACCGACTCCTTTTCAGAAGCAAACACGGCGCGACCTGCAATCGCGACCACAGCGCGACCGACAATCAAACCGATCAAAGCATCCGCCCTATTCTCCCTATCTCACCCCATGTATGCATGTAGCGTATGGGATCCGTGTGAAAAAGGCCTCATTCGGGAAATTGAGAAGGTCCAACGCCGGGCAGCTCGTTTCGTGGAAAACTGTTGCGATAAAACGAAAAGCATAACTGAAATGCTTATGGAGTTGGGATGGGAAAAATTGGAAGAAAGACGACTCAATGCTAGGTTAAACTTACTAAATAAATTCGGATCCGCATGTTTCAGCACCGAGGTCTCGAAAATTATTCGCGCTCCAACTTGGTCGCTTGGATCATGTGTACAAAATTCGGGAAATAGATACCAGGACTAGCAGACTCAAGGACTCCTTCTTCTCACGGACAATACGGGATAAGAACTGTAGGGTCACACTCGGAGATAACAAAAATGCCACTTGCCACCCTCGGCGTCTAGGTAACAATTAGTTAAACTCAATTGCATGCACTTTCACTAACCTCCTGTGTGTTGTGTCAAAACTCTTCCCGCATGCCATTAAGTAATGTATTGCTGTTTACAGTATTGTTCTCTCTTCTTTTGCTACCCTAAATTTCCACTTCCCCCTTGTCCCTCTCCGTGGGTGTGCCCTCCTCCCACCTGCAGCGTTGAGCCAGATTCCTCACCTTGGGTGGGAGAGAGTTTTGTGTGGAACGTTCTTGTGGTGGTGGTAATTCGCCTGGCTACTTGCTAGAAACTAGCTTGCACGTTCGTGATAAATTTCTTGCGTCATCCTAGGGTAAAATTATTTGTTGTAGTTAAGCGTATGTACTTGCATGCTTGTGGAGTGAAGGGAGGTAGATGTGTGTTTGCATGCGCGTCGAATGATGGGATGTTACGATTAATGTGTGCACTGCTGTGGATTGGGGTTTGCATGTGTGTGTTGGTTTTGAATGCGGTATTTCTTTTTTCCTTTTTTGGGTGGTGACCTAACACCCCCCGCCACACGCCCTTGCGGCGGCTTGCGGGGTATTATGTAGATGTGACCTTTTCTTATTCCCAGAATTCATCAACAAATGCCCGGTAACGAATATTTGACAACACAAAGACGTCGTTCAAGAGGTGGAAGAATGGTTTTCGAAGCAATCTCCTGATTTTTCTACAATGATAGCCTTCGAAATGTCAAGAAATGCTGAGAGAAATATATAACTCTGAATGGTATTTGCGTAGGTAGGGAAGTCTTAAGAATAACAGATAAAAATAAAATTTCTACCTCGATTATTATTAAGTAATAATTAAAGTTTACGACAGTCCCTCATAAGAGCCGAACGCGATCGAATCCACTTCATAAAATACTCCCACCCTTCCCTGAAATAAAAAAAGGAGTCCACAAGTAACTTTGGGTCGCATTGTGTCAATATGTCAATATATTTAGTTAAAAGTCAAGTATTTAGATTAAATCTCAACCGATTAGTTTATTTTTTGTTAACTTTTGAACGCGGCGCATTTATTTTACGTGATAAACGCAACGTATACCATGACTCACGGTAATAGTTGTGATTCGTCGGCCTTAATGGGATCCTGTTTAGAACAATTTTAGGTTGACATGAATGCGGGGTAATAAAGGAGAGAGAGGGATATAAATTCAACTTCAACGGTTGGTACTTCCGTCGCAACTGTAGAGATGGAAAGTGTAGGTTCCGAAATGGCAAACTTGTTTTTTTTAATTAACAGTCGCATTTGCATGAATTTTCGCGGGAGTAAAAATATACTTGTTATGTTCAAATTGAGGATTAACCTTGAGCATTAATTCTGATTTAACTTGACTGAAATTAATTTTAAAGGATTCGTAACTTCTTTTCAGTTAAAAATAGGCTACACACACTCTTCTCACAAATGAGTTAACTTTCACAGTCAATTTCTGCCACTCGCCCGGTTCACAGTCGGCCGGCGCCGCCGGAGGAGTCGCGGCCTTTGAGAGGAGAAGAGTGGGTGGGGGAGGAAGAGGGGTTTCCTCGGTGCTGAAAGAAGGGGCGGAGGGAACACTTGGCTCCTCGCTCCTTCTGGCCGAAAAATAATAATAAAAAACAAAAACCCAAATGCGCGAGTGAGAGCGTTTTTTTTACCTCTCTCCGCTTCGGCACCTCCCACTGATCGTAAGGGCGTGAGGGTGGTAAGAGTGGGGATGACGGGAGGATGTTTGGAGCGGAACCCTTTGGGGACGATGATCATCGCCTTCACTCGCCAAGAAGCCAGCATCTTTTTGTCTCCAAAGGAAATTTCTGGAGCTATTAATATCTTCATCAAACGAGAAAGTCGGGGAAATATGAACTGATTGTTTCTAAGAAACGCATCGTCTTTTTTGCGTACGTATGTACCCATCGAACGCCAGGAATTTTACTATCCCGTTAAACCTAATTTTGCAAACGCGACACGACTAATATGAAGAACGTTCTTTGGACGGTCCAGATTTGGGGACTATTATGTATGTTATATCGTTTCTTTAAGGTGGCATAAAATATTATTTTTTCAATATAAATACGAATGGCAACGTCATTACTTAGTTTGAAGGGGAGGACCGAATAATAATGCTATAAATGTCTGTGTCCATTGACTCCAGATACGAATACGATGATATTTCATAATAATGACGGAGAAGTTTAATTTACTCCGCGCGTTCCTCTTATCCGATGACCGCAGAGTCATATATTTTTTAAAATCGCACCCTTTTCCAGATACACATATGGAATTAACCGTTCGTTTTCTTTTAAATGTTTTCTACCATTATTAATAGCACTTTTTTAATAATTCCCAGGTTGTACAACAATAGGCCATTAAATTTTATACTTTTTGCTCAACGTGCAATGTACGAGCTATTGAATTCAGCATGCTCCGTATTGAATCGAAACTAAGTTAAGCTAAGTTCTGGATGAATCTGTTCACGCGATCAAACTTTCCTTTCGACTTTTGCTCAAGCGCAAATGCTTTTTGACTTCGTCGACGGCAATGCGTTACATTTGAATTCAAACAAGCATCTCCAAGCCGTCATATCAAGTTCCATCCATAGTTTGACGAGGAAACGACCAGGGATAATATAAATTGTCAAACGATTACAATCCCGAAGACTAAAAAGAGAAAAAGAAATCGAGTTTTCTTTTGAAGTAAAGAAAAAAGAATTCCTAAAAGAATAATGTTGATTCCGGCCTAGCAAACGGTAGTCTCTGGAAACGGTCATTTTCATCTCTGATCGGTAGTTGGATGCGACAATCGGATGGAAAATCAATATCGTACTTATTCTGTAACATTTTGCTACGTTACACAAGTCACCTGATTAGAGTCCTGAAACATGAATCCCGTCAAAGAGATTTAGCACCGGCAGAGTACGCTAATACAAGTATTTTCAACTACGGTGTGCCATAGTGGATCAAGCAGAGAAAACGAGCCGGTCAGAGGTTACGGGACGTCTCCGACGAAAGTGAATCTCTCTCACCACCGAGACACCAACACTCACCCCCTTCCATTCCCCGCCCCCGAATTCCCTCCACCCCACTCACCCCTTGTCTCCCTCCCTCAGTCCGTGTGTGGGGGATGTAGACCTCCTCCTTTGCCCCCACCCCTCCGCCTATTCTTGGCTCCAGCCCCTCCATTCACCCTCCTCCTCCATTTCCTTCACCCCAGAGTGCACCACTCACCCTGCCTTTCCGTCGCCAGAGCGAGTACCCCACGTGGGGTTGCAGGACAGCGACGAACAATACATCTTTTGTAAAGTAATCAAATGTCCATTACATTGAGATACTTTCTACCTTGATGCTACTCAGTTCTTCAGGCCTCACTTCAGATCCATAGGACACCACACTATGCTCAATGCACTATGCCCACGGACAATACGGGATAACAACTCTAGGGTTACACTCGGAGATAACAAAAATGCCACTTGCCACCCTCCGCGTCTAGGTAACAATTAGTTGAACTCAATTGCATGCACTTTCACTAGCCTCCTGTGTGTTGTGTCAGAACCCTTCCCGCATGCCCGAGCGTCTTTACGAACTTCATGCTCCACCCTTCCATCCCTTGTCCCTCTCCGCTGGTGTGCCCTCCTCCCACCTGCAGCGTTGGGCCAGATTCCTCACCTTGGGTGGGAGAGAGTTTTGTGTGGAACGCTCTTGTGGTGGTGGTGTTTCGCCTGGCTACTTGCTATAAACTAGCTGGCACGTTCGTGATAGGTTTCTTGCTGCATCCTAGGGTGGAATTATTTGTTGTAGGTAAGCGTATGTACTTGCATGCTTTTGAAGTGAGGATAGGTAGATGTGTGGTTGCATGCGCGTCGAATGATGGGGTGTTGCAATGAATGTGTGCACTGTTGTGGATTGGGGTTTGCATGTGTGTGTTGGTTTTGAATGCGGTGTTTCTTTTTTCCTTTTTCTTTTTTCCTTTTTTTGGGTGGTGGCCTAACACCCCCCGCCACACGCCCTTGCGGCGGCTTGCGGGGTATTATGTAGATGTAGATAGATGTAGATGCTGAGCAGTGGTCCCGATTGATGCAAGTAATTGATGCTGCTGGTTGCAAAAGCAAACGAAAAGTCCAGGCTTAGAGACAACGGGAATTTCTCCAAGAGGACAATAACACCAGATGTAATAGAATTCGATTAATCCAGATGGTAATTGATAAATTACAATGAAAACAATTATTCCTATTTTTGTGGTGGTGGTAAATGATGAATTCTTCTTTTGCACGAGAGGTTTCACAATAGATTCTCGATAAAACATTTTTTTTACACATTTCGTCTACATCAATGCCCAGCGAGCCACCAAAAACGTGTGTGGCCGGGGGTGCAGCACCAGGAAGAAAGGGTAACGGATAAGGGGGTTGGAGTTTTTCAAATTGGTTGGGGAGAGGTGGGGGGAAACTAAAACAAATATCTATATATACACCTATGGGGGAATCTATATATATATATATAATTATTAGGTAATCTACCGTTTAAGGTAGGTTTTTTTGGATGGACACAACTATTAAATAAACATTTTGTGACTCCCCACCTAGCAAACTAATCTATATCTGGTCCCTCTTCATCTCGGTGTACTTCTTTCCTCCCTTCATCCCGTCCAACATCCCTATTCTGTTCCTGCCCTTACCTCGCTTGCACAACATTCTCCCCTCTATTACCTTCTTCAACATTCCACTACCGCTCAATACGCCTTTCATCCATTTTTCCTGCCTCCATAGGATTTCTCTCAACAAACCCCTCTCCTAACCCACCATCTCTAGTACTTCCTCATTTGTTTTCCTTCCGGTCCATTTCACCTTCTCCATTCTTCTCCACACCCACATTTCAAAAGCCTCCAAACTACGTCTACGAGTCTTGTCTTAACCTCCCTACTCAAAGTCCCCGTCATCAACTCCCTCCTCCTTGAGAAGCCTCCTTGCCTAGCGCTATTTTTCTCCATAAGTCCAATACTACTGTGACGGTGTTGGTCCAGAACACTTCCGAGATATGTAAACTGTTCTACCTGCTCTATTGTTTCCCCGCCTATTTTAATATTTAGCTTAGCCTTTTTCTTTCTGGAAAATCGTTTGTTTTATTAATATTGATTCTCATCCCTTATTTATCGCACTGAACCTCCAATTCACTCAGCAATGCTTGCAACCCCCTTGGCTGACTGAGCAACTAATGCTTAGTCATCAGCAAACCTAACCGATTTTACCAATACCTCTCCGACTTTCATTCCTACCTCCAGTTCTTCCCATGCCTCTTTAATCATTTCCTCCACACATACGTTGAGCAGCACCGGTGACAATAGGAAACCCTGCCTTACCCCTCTTCCAAACACTGCCCATCCGGACTCTCCGTTCCCCACTCGCACCTGAGCAGTCAGAGACATGTGCAGGTTGCGGATCAGTCTCCTGTCCTTCCAGTCCAGTCCTATTTTCTGCAATACACGCATTAATTTTTCCCAATTCACTCTTTCAAACGCTTTTTTGAAATCTACGAAACAGGCAAAAACGTCCTGATTGTATTCCATATTCCTATAATTCTAATTCCTCTGGATTAGTGATCTCATTAAGTGCAATGGCATCACGCGTACCTCTTCCTTTCCTAAATCCTAACTGATCATCCCCTTAGTAACCATTTGCCTTACTCTTTATCCTTTTGTTGATGATCCTGAGAATAACTTTAGCTGCGTTGGATATCAAACTTATTGTTCTGTAATCCTCACATGATATAGCCTTTGCCTTTTTTGGAATAGGAACTAACACCGATCTCACAAAATCTTCCGGCCAGATTCCTTCCTCATAGACACTATGAATCAGTCCATATAGAGTCCCCTTCCCACTTTTTCCTAAACATTTCAACAGTTCTACAGGGATGCTCTCCACCCCCACGACCTTATTTGCTTTCATCTCCTTAAACGTCCTTTCTATTTCATCGTCGAGTATGCCTGGACCTAAGCTATCTTCTTCTACGTCATGTTCCTTTTCTATGTCTAACCTTGTCGGCCTAAGTTCTTTACCATACAGTGTTTCTATGTATTCCTTCCATCTCTCTTGGATTTTTCCTGGTTCAACTATTATCTTACCCCACTTATCTTTAACTGTTAGCACAGATCTTGCCTTCTTACTTCCCGATAATAACTTATCCTTGCTGTATAGAGCACCAATTTCACCCTTCTTCGGTAAACTTTCCATATCCTCGCATTGCGTTTTCCACCATTCTTCTTTTGCTTTATTTGTGGCCTTTCTTAATCTATTGTTTAACTCTTTGTACTTCATTTTGCCTAACTCTGTGTTTACATTCTTCCATCTTCTTCTCTCATCCATCTTTGCAATCATCTCATCCGTTACCCATGGTTTCCTTATTCTTTTCCCGTTAACGGTTCCTATAGTGCCGTTTGCGGCTTTCGACATCATTTTCTTGATACATTCCCATTTTTCTTCGATTGCACTCAGTTCTTTACCGTCATCCATTATTTTTTCTACAGCCTGCTGATACTTCTTCCTCGTTAATCCATTTACTGCTTCTAAATTCCATTTCCTAACCCGCCGCCCTTGCCTTATCTTCTTGAAACGAACATTACATTTCATAACAACTAAATTGTGATCAGAGTCCGCATCCGCTCCTGGGAAACTGTGCGAATTTATCACACTGTTCCTAAACCTGTGCCTAACCATAATATAATCTAACTGATACCTTTCTGAGTCACCTGGCATTTTCCATGTATACCTTCGCCTTTTGTGATGTCTAAACCATGTGTTGGTGATGACTAACCCCTGTCACCTGCAGAATTCAATCGCTTTCTCCCCGCGTTCATTCCTCGTGCCTAACCCATAGCCCCCCATCTCACCACCATCTCTTCCTTCGCCTACCGTCGTATTCCAATCCCCCCTCACTATCAAATGTTTTCCTCCAGGAAAACACGCAATTATATCCTCTAACTCATCGTACATCCTATCGACTTCTTCCTCCTTGTCATTGCTCGGCGTCATGTATACCTGAACAGTGACCAAGTTCGTCGGCTCTGCTTTAATCTATACTAGTATAATTCTATCAGTTGCTTTCTCTATGTTAACTACGCTTCTTCCTACCCCTTTATTTGATATTTCGGCAACCCTTCGCTGGCTCTCGTCCCCGCCGCTGTACTATATATCACTCTATAATTGTCACTCCAGTAATCCCCGCTATCCTTCCATCTCACCTCGCAGACACCTAAAACATCTATATTACCTCTTTCCATCTCTCGCTTAATATTTTCTAATTTGCCTCTCCTCAACATTGTCCTTACGTTCCATGTTCCTTCTGTCCTGCTGCTGTTATTTCTTCCCTGCAAGGGTTTCGTGGGATGAAGACCGCGGAAGCCTTGCCTCCCCCGCTGCCGGGCACGACACACGGCTCCTTGGGCCAAGTCCCGCAGTTGCCAGGACTCAATTTCTGTCTTGCGTCCATCTTTATTTTCTTGGGAATGATAATTGAGGTGGTTTCCCGTTGCCTTCCTCAATAGTGTTTTTAACGTGACACCATCACTTAATGGCCGCCCCACTGGGGCCAGACGCCTTTCAGCCGCCTCACTGAGGAACAGACGCTGCGTGGACTACCTTTCCTCTGGCTCCTAACCTTAGACCTATCTGGCATGGGTGACCCTACCAGGAGCAATTATATTTACTCCCGCCAGCACAGCTCTAGGGGTCATCGGAACACACAAGCCCTTCCACCACGACAAGGTTGTAGTCTATGGGAGGGGAATCTCTCTATATATATATATATATATATATATATATATATATATATATATATATATATATATATATATATATATTTTTAGGTAATCTACCGGTTAAGGTAGGTTTTTGGATGGACCCAACTATCAAACAAACATTTTGTGACTCCCCACTTAGCAAACTAATCTATATCAGGTCCCTCTTCATCTCGGTGTACTTCTTTCCTCCCTTCATCTCGTCCAACATCCCTATCCTGTTCCTACCCTTACCTCGCTTGCCCAACATTCTTCCCTCTATTACCCTCTTCAACATTCCACTACCGCTCAATACGCCCTTCATCCATTTTTCCTGCCTCCATAGGTTTTCTCTCAACAAACCCCTCTCCTCCCCCACCATTTCTAGTACTTCCTCATTTGTTTTCCTTTCGGTCCATTTCACCTTTTCCATTCTTCTCCACACCCACATTTCAAAAGCCTCCAATCTACGTCTATCCTCCTGCTTCAGCGACCACGTTTCCGCGCCGTACATAGCTACCCTCCATATCAGAGTTTTTACGAGTCTTGTCTTAACATCCCTACTCAACGTCCCCGTCATCAACTCCCTCCTCCTTGAGAAAGCCTCCTTGCCTAGCGCAATTCTTCTCCTTACGTCCCTACCACTTTGACCGTGTTGGTCCAAAACACTTCCGAGATATGTAAACTGTTCTACCTGCTCTATTTTTTCCCCGCCTATTTCAATATTTAGCTTAGCCTTTTGTTTCTGGAAAATCGCATAACCTTTGTTTTATTAATATTTATTGTCATCCCATATTTATCGCACTGAACCTCCAATTCACTCAACAATGCTTGCAACCCCTTGGCTGACTGAGCAACTAATGCTTGGTCATCAGCAAACCTAACCGATTTTACGAATTACCCTCCGACTTTCATTCCTACCTCCAGTTCTTCCCATGCCTCTTTAATCATTTCCTCTACATATACGTTGAACAGTACCGGTGACAATGGGCAACCCTGCCTTACACCTCTTCCTAACACTGCCCTTCCAGGCTCTCCGTTCCCCACTCGCACCTGAGCAGTCTGAGACATGTACAGGTTGCGGATCAGTCTCCTGTCCCTCCAATCCATTCCTATTTTCTGCAATACACGCATTAATATTTCCCAATTCACTCTATCAAACGCTTTTTCGAAATCTACAAAACAGGCAAAAACGTCCTGATTGTATTCTATATTCCTCTCGACTAGTGATCTCATTACTGCAATGGCATCACGCGTACCTCTTCCTTTCCTGAACCCAAACTGATCATCCCCTAAGTAATCATTTGCCTTACTCTCTATCCTTTTTTTGATGATCCTGAGAATAACTTTAGCTGCGTGGGATATCAAACTTATTGTTCTGTAATCCTCACATGACGAAGCCTTTGCCTTTTTTGGAATAGGAACTAACACCGATCTCACAAAATCTTCCGGCCAGATTCCTTCCTCATAGATACTACGAATCAGTCCATATATGGCCTTCTTCCCACCTTTCCCTAACCATTTCAACATTTCTACAGGAATATTGTCCACCCCCACAGCTTTATTTGCTTTCATCTCCTTTAATGCCCTTTCTATTTCATCGTCGAGTATGCCTGGACCTAAGCTATCTTCTTCTACGTCATGTTCCTTTTCTATGTCTAACCTTGTCGGCCTAAGTTCTTTACCATACAGTGTTTCTATATATTCCTTCCATCTCTCTTGGATTTTTCCTGGTTCAACTATTACCTTACCCCATTTATCTTTAACTGTTAGCACACATCTTGCCTTCTTACTTCCCGATAATAACTTAACCTTGCTGTATAGAGCACCAATTTCACCTTTCTTCTGTAAACTTTCCATATTCTCGCATTGCGTTTTCCACCATTCTTCTTTTGCTTTATTTGTGGCCCTTCTCAATTTATTGTTTAACTCTTTGTACTTCATTTTGCCTAACTCTGTGTTTACATTTTTCCATCTTCTTCTCTCATCCATCTTTGCAATCATCTCATCCGTTACCCATGGTTTCCTTATCCTTTTCCCGTTAACGGTTCCTATAGTGTCTTTAGCGGCTTCCAATATCCCTTTCTTGATACATTCCCATTTTTCTTCGATAGTACTCAGTTCTTTACCGTCATCCATCATTTTCTCTACAGCCTCCTGATACTCCTTCCTCGTTAATTCATTTACTGCTTCTAAATTCCATTTTTTAGCCCGCCGCCCTTGCCTTATCTTCTTGAAACGAACATTACATTTCATAACAACTAAATTGTGGTCAGAGTCCGCATCCGCTCCTGGGAAACTGTGCGAATTTATCACACTGTTCCTAAACCTGTGCCTAACCATAATATAATCTAACTGATACCTTTCTGAGTCACCTGGCATTTTCCATGTATACCTACGCCTTTTGTGGTGTCTAAACCATGTGTTAGTGATGACTAACCCCTGTCTCCTGCAGAATTCAATTGCTTTCTCCCCGCGTTCATTCCTCGTGCCTAACCCATAGTCCCCCACCTCACCACCATCTCTTCCTTCGCCTACCGTCGCATTCCAATCCCCCATCACTATCAAATGTTTCCCTGCAGGAACACTCGCGATGATATCCTCTAACTCATCATACATCCTATCGACTTCTTCCTCCTTGTGGTTGCTCGGTGGCATGTATACCTGAATAATGACCAAGTTCGTCGGCTCTGCTTTAATCTCTACGAGTAAAATTCTATCTGTCGCTTGCTCTATGTTGACTACGCTTCTTCCTACCCCTTTATTTAAAATTACGGCAACCCCTCGTTGGCTCTCGTCCCCGCCGCTGTATATTACTCTATAATTGTCGCTCCAGTAATCCCCGCTATCCTTCCATCTCACCTCGCAGAGGCCTAAAACATCTATGTTACCTCTTTCCATCTCTCGCTTAATATTTTCTAATTTGCCTCTCCTCAACATTGTCCTGACGTTCCAGGTTCCTATTCTAACTATTTTCGTCTTCTTCTGCATCTTCTGTCCTGCTGCTGTTATTTCTCCCCCGCAAGGATTTCGTGGGATGACGACCGCGGAAGCCTTGCCTCCCCCGCTGCCGGGCACGACACACGGCCCCTTGGGCCGAGTCCCGCAGTTACCAGGACTCAATTTCTGTTTTGCGTCCATCATATTTTCTTGGGAATGATAATTGAGGTGGTTTCCCGTTGCCTTCCTCAATAGTGTTTTTAACGTGACACCATCACTTAATGGCCGCCCCACTGGGGTCAGACGCCATTGCAGCCGCCTCACTGAGGAACAGACGCTGCGTGGACTACCTTTCGTCTGGCTCCTAACCTTCGACCTATCTGGCATGGGTGACCCTTCCAGGAGTAATTATTATTACTCCCGCCAGCACAGCTCTAGGGGTCATCGGAACACACAAGCCCTTCCACCACGACAAGGTTGTAGTCCATGGGAGGGATATATATATATATATATATATATATATATATATATATATATATATATATATATATATATATATTGCCCGGCAGCGGGAGAGGCAAGGCTTCCGCGGTCGTCATCCCACGAAACCCTTGCGGGGAAGGAATAACTTCAGCAGGACAGAAGACTCAGAAGAAGGCGAAAGTAGTTAGAATAGGAACCTGGAACGTCAGGACAATGTTGAGGAGAGGCAAATTAGAAAATATTAAGCGAGAGATGGAAAGAGGTAACATAGATGTTTTAGGCCTCTGCGAGGTGAGATGGAAGGATAGCGGGGATTACTGGAGTGACAATTATAGAGTAATATACAGCGGCGGGGATGAGAGCCAACGAGGGGTTGCCGTAATTTTAAATAAAGGGGTAGGAAGAAGCGTAGTCAACATAGAGCAAGAGACAGATAGAATTTTACTCGTAGAGATTAAAGCAGAGCCGACGAACTTGGTCATCATTCAGGTATATATGCCACCGAGCAACCACAAGGAGGAAGAAGTCGATAGGATGTATGATGAGTTAGAGGATATCATCGCGAGTGTTCCTGCAGGGAAACATTTGATAGTGATGGGGGATTGGAATGCGACGGTAGGCGAAGGAAGAGATGGTGGTGAGGTGGGGGACTATGGGTTAGGCACGAGGAATGAACGCGGGGAGAAAGCAATTGAATTCTGCAGGAGACAGGGGTTAGTCATCACTAACACATGGTTTAGACACCACAAAAGGCGTAGGTATACATGGAAAATGCCAGGTGACTCAGAAAGGTATCAGTTAGATTATATTATGGTTAGGCACAGGTTTAGGAACAGTGTGATAAATTCGCACAGTTTCCCAGGAGCGGATGCGGACTCTGACCACAATTTAGTTGTTATGAAATGTAATGTTCGTTTCAAGAAGATAAGGCAAGGGCGGCGGGCTAAAAAATGGAATTTAGAAGCAGTAAATGAATTAACGAGGAAGGAGTATCAGGAGGCTGTAGAGAAAATGATGGATGACGGTAAAGAACTGAGTACTATCGAAGAAAAATGGGAATGTATCAAGAAAGGGATATTGGAAGCCGCTAAAGACACTATAGGAACCGTTAACGGGAAAAGGATAAGGAAACCATGGGTAACGGATGAGATGATTGCAAAGATGGATGAGAGAAGAAGATGGAAAAATGTAAACACAGAGTTAGGCAAAATGAAGTACAAAGAGTTAAACAATAAATTGAGAAGGGCCACAAATAAAGCAAAAGAAGAATGGTGGAAAACGCAATGCGAGGATATGGAAAGTTTACAGAAGAAGGGTGAAATTGGTGCTTTATACAGCAAGGTTAAGCTATTATCGGGAAGTAAAAAGGCAAGAGCTGTGCTAACAGTTAAAGATAAATGGGGTAAGATAATAGTTGAACCAGGAAAAATCCAAGAGAGATGGAAGGAATATATAGAAACACTGTATGGTAAAGAACTTAGGCCGACAAGGTTAGACATAGAAAAGGAACATGACGTAGAAGAAGATAGCTTAGGTCCAGGCATACTCGACGATGAAATAGAAAGGGCATTAAAGGAGATGAAAGCAAATAAGGCTGTGGGGGTGGACAATATTCCTGTAGAAATGTTGAAATGGTTAGGGAAAGGTGGGAAAAAGGCCATATATGGACTGATTCGTAGTATCTATGAGGAAGGAATCTGGCCGGAAGATTTTGTGAGATCGGTGTTAGTTCCTATTCCAAAAAAGGCAAAGGCTTCATCATGTGAGGATTACAGAACAATAAGTTTGATATCCCACGCAGCTAAAGTTATTCTCAGGATCATCAACAAAAGGATAGAGAGTAAGGCAAATGATTACTTAGGGGATGATCAATTTGGGTTCAGGAAAGGAAGAGGTACGCGTGATGCCATTGCAGTAATGAGATCACTAGTCGAGAGGAATATAGAATACAATCAGGACGTTTTTGCCTGTTTTGTAGATTTCGAAAAAGCGTTTGATAGAGTGAATTGGGAAAAATTAATGCGTGTATTGCAGAAAATAGGAATGGATTGGAGGGACAGGAGACTGATCCGCAACCTGTACATGTCTCAGACTGCTCAGGTGCGAGTGGGGAACGGAGAGTCTGGATGGGCAGTGTTAGGAAGAGGTGTAAGGCAGGGTTGCCCATTGTCACCGGTACTGTTCAACGTATATGTAGAGGAAATGATTAAAGAGGCATGGGAAGAACTGGAGGTAGGAATGAAAGTCGGAGGGGAACTCGTAAAATCGGTTAGGTTTGCTGATGACCAAGCATTAGTTGCTCAGTCAGCCAAGGGGTTGCAAGCATTGTTGAGTGAATTGGAGGTTCAGTGCGATAAATATGGGATGAGAATCAATATTAATAAAACAAAGGTTATGCGATTTTCCAGAAAGAAAAAGGCTAAGCTAAATATTAAAATAGGCGGGGAAAGAATAGAGCAGGTAGAGCAGTTTACATATCTCGGAAGTGTTTTGGACCAATACGGTCAAAGTGGTAGGGACGTAAGGAGAAGAATTGCGCTAGGCAAGGAGGCTTTCTCAAGGAGGAGGGAGTTGATGACGGGGACGTTGAGTAGGGATGTTAAGACAAGACTCGTAAAAACTCTGATATGGAGCGTAGCTATGTACGGCGCGGAAACGTGGTCGCTGAAGCAGGAGGATAGACGTAGATTGGAGGCTTTTGAAATGTGGGTGTGGAGAAGAATGGAGAAGGTGAAATGGACCGAAAGGAAAACAAATGAGGAAGTACTAGAGATGGTGGGTGAGGAGAGGGGTTTGTTGAGAGAAATCCTATGGAGGCAGGAAAAATGGATGAAAGGCGTATTGAGCGGTAGTGGAATGTTGAAGAGGGTAATAGAGGGGAGAATGTTGGGCAAGCGAGGTAAGGGTAGGAACAGGATAGGGATGTTGGACGGGATGAAGGGAGGAAAGAAGTACACCGAGATGAAGAGGGACCTGATATAGATTAGTTTGCTAGGTGGGGAGTCACAAAATGTTTATTTGATAGTTGTGTCCATCCAAAAACCTACCTTAACCGGTAGATTACCTAATAATAATATATATATATATATATATATATATAGTCTGACCTGAAGAAGGCTTCGGAGTGGGCCGAAAGCTTAAATCATCTACAGTGTGAGTGTCCTTTTACGTGTTATCTGTTTTATTCTGTGTTATATTGTGCCGTCCAAAACTCCGTCTTCTTCGGAAGATAAGATATGACTGATGAATATGGGTACGTGGTTCAGAGAGAGAAGGGGACGAGGGAGGGGGAAAACAGGTAGTGTGGGTGGGGGAAGGAGGGGTATGTGGAGGGGGAGAAGGCCGAGGGGAGAACAGGTGGTTGGGGAGGGGGTGAAGGCGGAGGGGAGAACAGGTGGTGTGGGAGGCACCGCAGCCCCCCCCCTCCCAACCATTTAGTGAACGACATTGAGACCCGGAAGTTGATAGTCTTTACACAGCCATATAAATACCTATTGTTTTTAATTTTATAGGGCTATGGGATGGCGGAAGCGATGCTAGCACGGAAACATTGTAACAGTGGTTGAAGGGGGTGTTGTGGTGGGAGGCATGTTTTGGGATGGAAAGACCCGCGGACGGGGAAGAGGGATTACATGGGGCGCGATGATTGTTCACCCTAAGGTTCAGGGGTGTAAAGCACAGGCCTATATAAAATGCCGGGCAAAGTTTGTAAGTCAGAAGATAGATTACATTCTTAGATGTGCATGAGGAGTTGGGGAAGGGCGGGAGAGAGTTGAAAGGTGGGATGGATAGGGGTGGCGTGGTAAAAATAGGACAAGTTTTGCATCTTGCTCGCAAGCACGGAGTGGGTGTGATTCTAGGGGAGGGAGATATGCATAAAAATATAACCACGCGCAGTACCTCCCTTGTACGTTGATACTTATTGTAATGAACTAAGTCCTGGGGAATTTCGGCTACAAGCATTCTGGTCTCTTAACTTTCTTGGAAAAAATGGTATTTTAAACCTGTCAGTCTTGCAGTCTATCTCTCTAATCTTACATTCGTGATCCCTTCGACCGTAATACGTTGGGGTTCGTATTATATCCTTGATGTCATCGGAAAAGGGCCTATCTGTCAATGTTTTTAATAAGTTTAATCTATATTGTAAACGCCGCTGTGTAAGAGAATCCCAACCTAAATTGTCTAGCAAAGTGGATACGCTGCTGCGTTGGTCATAACAATTTTTGACAAATCTAGCCCCCCTCCGCTGAACTCGATCTAATTCCGACCTAATCAAATTTATATTCTGAGGATGCCATATATTACTGGCGACAGCTTACTCTAGGTGGGCTAGCCTGACCAAGGCGAGGAAACATCGTTCCATTAGTTTTTCGTCGCATTTACCTAGCACTCTTTTCACAAATCCCAATTTTTTATTAGCACGACCGCATATTTCTTGTGTGTTTTCCCCAGGACAGATCGTGAGTCATTGTTACATCCAAGTATTTAAAGGAATCTACCCTAAGTGTGTTGCTCAGTGTAATTTCACAGATCTTAATGTTTTTTATAAATGTTTAATCAATTTTTAAATTAAGCTTTAGATGAAAAAATGATGGAATTGTTCCCTTAAAATTTAGTGGCAGTTGTATCCACGGTTACAACAACAACTTTAATATTATTTCACATAAACAAGAGGGCGCATCACAAAAGCGGCATTTCCTTCTCCTCATTGCCTCCTAAATTAAAATTTCTAGGAAGAACAAATTCTTTTTTATTAACCATCTATATATTTTCTTGAAACTTAGAATATTTTTCTTTTATTTGATGGTTTTCATTAGAGGCTGATCTCAATTAACAAAACCTTCATTGATTTGGTTATAGTTTCTCCCGATCGTATCCACAACATCAACAGAAACGGATAAACAAAACTTTCGAGAAAAACATGGAATTCGAAAAGTCACTTCGGCGGCTAACATTTCGACGAGGCATTGGACGTGAGGCAGAAGGCGGAAGATTTTCACTCTTTAGTGGGCTAACGGGGGTGACTTTTATGTGTCTCTCCACATAGAATTTTTCAGGGGCCGTCCGTGACCAAATTACCGCTGAACTATTTATGTAACGTCAGTACTCAAAATAAATTAGGCAAGACAAAGATAAAATCCTTTTTCCCCTAACTATCGAAATGAATCCTGCATAAGATGTTCAAAAATAAATAACTCATCACCATTGCGCCTATCCGGATAAAAGGCTGCAGAGGCGCATGCTTCCTAATGGTCACGAGCAAATGATCGAGGAAGCGGGAGTTCGCCGCGACAGTGCTGCATGACTCTCACCGCAAGGGACGTCCATTCCCACTCCACTCGGATAACGTTTTATAAAGTAATCCTCTCGATCTGCGCTATCGTCGGGAGGGAGGACAATTTTACGAGAGGATCATGGGTTAAATACACTGCATGGGATGTGTGTGCGCGCACGATGCCAACCGCCACGAACTTGTTAACGACACCGTAAAAGAGAAGATGTCGCAGTCGCAATAAATGACGGATAGATGTTCTAGTCTATAGAAATATGTCGAGGCTGTTCCGATACGCCAAGAGATCACGACTAAAAACATCAAGGGCTTTTCCGTACCATGGTCGCGGTTCCAAATTCGTGCGACAATCAGTCCGCAGCGTAGGACCACTCTATTGAAAAGCGCTCAAACGCTTACATTAATCGATTAAACGCTTACAAACGCTTAAACGCTCAAGTAAACATTATTGTGACATTTAGCAATTATAATTAAAAAGTGCATAGTGACGAATTTTTGGAAAAAGAGCAATTCTCACCGGAACGCCTACTGCATTGGGAACACCGAAATGGAATGTGTAGACTCGAATAAATACCTAGGCGCTACCCTCACTCACGATCTCTCCTGGATGAAACACATTCGGGGAATATGTGGACAAACTAACAAAAATTAGGATTTATTAGAAGAGTAGTGGGCAAATGTGATGAAAATGTCAAAGAGAAATGTTATTTGTCGTTGGTTAGGTCTCATTTATAGAATATGCTGCTAGTATATTATGGGATCTTCTCGAAGTTGGATTTATTGGCGAATTGGATCGCCTGCAGCGTAAAGGAGCTAGATTTGTAAAACGCTGTTATGATAAACTAGTGTCATATCAGTAATATTAGACCAGCTAGGCTGGGAAACACTCAATGGGTCGAAAGTTAAATTACAGATTAAATCTCTCTCATATGAATTGGAAGGAGGTCTCTTTAGCAGTGATGTATTGAACATGTATTATTGCCGCCATCGTACTACGGTAGGAGAGATCATGCCAATAAAATTAGATATTTTAAGTGAAGAACAGAAAAAGTTAAGATGTCATTTTTCCGCGAACGATAAGCAATCATAATAACATTATCCGACCGGACAAATATTCGGGTAAAAATTATTCTGGTGTGTATTCACCCTCTGCCACACACCCTAGCGGTGGCTTGCCAAGGTACTAAAAAATACAAAAATAAATAATTACGAAATTGGTTACAAATTGGAGAAATTGTGACTGCATATCGTTTTTAGGTTTCCTCATGGCCAACATTCAATCATTTTGCGAATGACATAATTCTGATGAGTGCTTTGTTTAAACGTCTCTTCAATTCCCGCACAACATGATTGACTCATTCACATTCCCATTGCATTTTCCAAGGAAATCACCGACTCAGAACAATCCCTCACGAACGATTGGTCGGTTTTCTCCCGCTCACAACATTGTCAGGTTAATTACTGGGCAAGGCAATTGTGTGGCGCATAATTGTTGCATCATTCGCCTCGGCAGAGTGATACTCTTTTCAACGCTTTCGCGAGAATGTTTCACGGGATCCTCAGCATGTTCGAAAATACGAGATCAATACGAAGATACAGAAAACTCCGAACATTGAAATACTACTTGCTCTACTTAGATTAAGCAATTTAGTTGTATTTTTTTTGGAAATTTCAGTTTAAAAGCTTTTCCGATGCCATTTTAAGGAATTACTTCCCAAACGTTCGAAGAAATTCAAAAGCAAAACCAATTTTCATTATGATTATTTCTTCTTTCGGGCTTAAGCGATCTTTTCCGAGAAAAAATTTAACAATTTTATACACAAAATTAAATGCATTGCCGTTAGAATGTAGAAAAAAATGACGCCCTCTGATTCGACTCAAATCGATTGTTCCCATCGAATGACGTCGGGTGAATGGGGGGAGGGGACAATGCCAACAGAGGACAAACTGCGAAGTGGAACGCCGGTGCGGTGATTTTCGTGGAAGCCACCAATCGGATCAATTCACACCTCACCTTAGAGAGAGAAGAATTCAATTGCAAAAAAAAGGTCCATCAAGAACAGGAAATCCATTCCCTGGCATTTCACTCACCGGGCGAACTCGCATTGCCTGCACTGCATAGGATTCCTGATCCCATTATGTATATATATATGTATATATATATATATATATATATATATATATATATATATATATATATATATATATATATATATATACACCGACGGACGGCTTCATGCCAGAAGGGTCCGCCTGCCAAAAAAGCAATTTCAAGGGTTTGAATTGAACCCATTTAGAAATAAATGATCTTATTTAGAGAGAAGACCTTTCCAGTTAGCTAAAAAAGACTCCTCTATCTGCTGTCGACTCCGAACTATCGATTACCGATAGATTAATGAAGCGGGATTCTGCTAAGTCGAAAATGCTCATTGGTTCGGAGGACCTTTCACTCGGACTGGCCGTCTTGTTCACAGTAAGTCTCTCGACCCAGAAAGGGCCGGGAAGTGGGAAATGATCTCTTTCAAAGCACGTGTTTAGGGAGTAAGTAAGATCTCCGATACTAGTTCAGGCATGTTACTGATCTTTAAAAATGGCCGATTCCAACAAAATTTCTCTGCAACAAAGGAAGCGTGAAGAATGTAAACAAGAGACGCGCATGCTTCACCAGATCGCACACGTAATTAATTCAGCGCTGGAAGGTCCCTTAACGAAGGTTTTACAAATTTTAATCTGCTCAACTGAGGACAACATGACAAAAAAATGAGGACAGGAGGAACTGAAAATCGATCGAAACTGTCGTGATGTATTCATAAATAGTACCATAACCGTCCTTCATTTGAAATTTTCAAAGAAATTTAGAAGTTAAAAATAATCGCAAAAATAACATAGGAAACACCATTTTTTTACATGAAAAAATGAAAACTATGGCAGTCTAGTAGGTAGACTGGGTTTACACACCGAAGTAAGTTAGTTGGGTTTAATCCGGGCTATGCCTCTAGGCACCCACGCTGTGTGATTTCATTGATTACCACGTTCTCCTGGTAAACCACAGTCGACAGACACATGGAATAAGGAACTGCCCCCATATTGCACTGATATGGCACTCACACGCCGTATAGGGTTTAGTACTAGGTGAGCCCTACCCTCACCTATCAAACAATAAAACCGGGGTCCTTTACGAACATGAAATCTGATGACAGGAAAAAATTCTGCATCTTTGATATCTTACGTACGTCTAAATAGGACTATTGCCATTATTTTGAATAGGAAAAACATAAGAAAAACATAAAAATAAGTATTTTATTAATGTTACTTCAAATCGATAAACTTTGGACAGTTATGCCGAGTAGACCAAGGGTAATGTATTTCCGGAAGCAATGTGCCGAAAAGACGAGGAATTTTGGCCACCCGACTTAGCAGTTCCCCAAAAGGTAAGTGTGATTCACACATTTATCAGGGTTGGGGGTCCACTTCCTTATACCCTGTACCGTCTGTGGTCTACCATGGAATATCTGATGCCCAGGGGCATCATCTGTCACCCAGAACCGTCGCCAGTGCCTTCAAATGAATGGCCCTGCACCCAACCCATTGGATTACGAACTTCAAACTTCTAAAAACACACGACTAATATTGTACAATACATTCAGGACGTATTTGCCTGTTTCGTAGATTTCGAAAAAGCGTTTGATAGAGTGAATTGGGAAAAATTAATGCGTGTATTGCAGAAAATAGGAATGGATTGGAGGGACAGGAGACTGATCCGCAACCTGTACATGTCTCAGACTGCTCAGGTGCGAGTGGGGAACGGAGAGTCCGGATGGGCAGTGTTACGAAGAGGGGTAAGGCAGGGTTGCCCATTGTCACCGGTACTGTTCAACGTATATGTGGAGGAAATGATTAAAGAGGCATGGGAAGAACTGGAGGTAGGAATGAAAGCGGAGGGGAATTCGTAAAATCGGTTAGGTTTGCTGATGACCAAGCATTAGTGGCTCAGTCGGCCAAGGGGTTGCAAGCATTGCCGAGTGAATTGAAGGTTCAGTGCGATAAATATGGGATGAGAATCAACATTAAAAAAACAAAGGTTATGCGATTTTCAGGAAAGAAAAAGGCTAAGCTAAACATTAAAATAGGAGGGGAAAAAATAGAGCAGGTAGAACAGTTTACATATCTCGGAAGTGTTTTGGACCAATACGGTCAAAGTAGTGGGGATGTAAGGAGAAGAATTGCGCTAGGCAAGGAGGCTTTCTCAAGGAGGAGGGAGTTGATGACGGGGACGTTGAGTAGGGATGTTAAGACAAGACTCGTAAAAACTCTGATATGGAGCGTAGCTATGTACGGCGCGGAAACGTGGTCGCTGAAGCAGGAGGATAGACGTAGATTGGAGGCTTTTGAAATGTGGGTGTGGAGAAGAATGGAGAAGGTGAAATGGACCGAAAGGAAAAGCAAAGCAAAGATAGAGAAATCGCGGACGCTATATAACCAATGATCCTCTGTGGCACCGATTTATATTTTTAGGAATGAAGGAAGGTTTTAGATCGCGGGGATCTGGGTGTTTAGTTAAAAAAAAACCATAATGACCTCGTCTTCCTTTCCATTGGCGCGCAAACATATTAACGTGCTATTCTTATCAACCCAGGCACGCATGCGCTGGCGAATAACACGATTCCGTGCCGAAGTAATGAGATCCAGCTCGTCCATTCCTCATGCTGCTGTCGTGCTTAAGACGATAAATATATGTTTCTGGGACGCCCAATAACGAACTCTGAACATGGTAACATGTATTTAAGTGTGAAAATGTTGGACATTCTCTAATGGCATAATAACAGAACGCCCACCTTCCTTCTCATACACAATTGTATCAAAAAGCTGTCCCAAATAACGTTACGAAAAATGCTAATATTACGGATATTTGATGACAGGACCATTTATTCATATTTTTTCACCGTAGGCGACCGACATGTTAACACGGATATTAGATTTGAGAAAAAACACATTCGTCTGCCTTTCATCGGCCGACATCGTCAGCGGCTAAAGTTGCATCGATTTATAAAAAAATATGTACCAATGAAACTGCATTAAACTGACATTGAATAGAGGCGATTGAAGGGCTGCAATAAACCAATCCAAGGATTGAAATACTGATGATCAATGAAATATCGAGTAACACCTAAAAAATAAAATAAATAAATTCACAGCATTACAACTATTAAAAATTTTTTATAATATATTTTCATTTTCGTCAAAATAGCATGTTCCTACTTGATTCGAAATAATGTATTGTGCTTCCGAAAAAGGTTTAGCCATTTCCTTTTTTTACATGGGGGGAAAATATCTTTGAAGGAAATACTAACGTTCTTATATTTTCCACCTTCGATTGTTCACGATTCCTTTATTATAAAATTATTTTTTCTGGCATACTAAGGGAATTTTTTATTCATTAATTCTCTATGTTCTTTCCCAACTCTTCCCTTGTAATGTGCTCCCGCAAATTATGGTAGATTTAATCAGGAATCTCATTAAAGCTACTTAAAGCTAATGTGTTTTTACTTGTCATCCTTTTTTTAAAATGTTGATATTTTTGAGTATATGATCAATAAATATTATCTTATCTTATCATATCTTAAGCCTGCTTTAAATGGGCATTGGAAACACATGTATGGCATATTATTCGGCATGGCAGTTCCAAATAGAGCATTCAGATAAGATTGAAATTACGTAAACAGGAACTCACTAAACCTAAAGTCAATCGCAGATACTGATACATTGTTTGCCTTATTTTCCGCATTTCGGAGCGTACGTTTTTCCATAACGGGAAGAAACCGCGTTTCCTCCTGCCGCCCTCCCTCACCTCACCGCCTTAACCCGATCGTATTTCAGCCGTGCCCATTCTCCTTGCCATTCTAAATCAGCGTCCTCTAACGTGACGCAAAAAAGCTCGTCACTTTTTATAGATTCGGAAGATTCTGTTGCTCTTGAGTTTTGGGCAAGGTCGTTCTAAATGGGTTTCCTCCTGCTACCACCCAATGAAATATTGTTGGAGGGAAGAATTCGGCAGGAGGGAGTAGCTCCATCTTCTTCTTCAACACCCTTTCTCTTCCCTTCCCGCCCCCAAATATGCAAAAAACATCCCTCTCTCTTGCCTCCCACCACACTATCCACCCACCCTATCTCTCTCTCTGTCCCTTCCTTCATTTCGTCGAAAGTGAAAAAACAAACTTACTAAACGATAAAATCTATCTTACCCCTCGATTCGTTGGCCAACCGCTAAGACACAATACCATAAGGATGATGCCACTCTTATAGCTGCTGTGAACAGAAGAAAGTTGGCATCGGGATCCTGAATTAACTTAATAAAACGCATAATAAAACTCATCGTTTCGACACTGTTTATAATTTAATATTTCAACAATGATTGTTTGCATACCCTCCCCAATCAGCAATAAACGATGACGATTGTCACAACAGGGATCGTCCGGAAAATAAGTGTACTGATTTTTTCCCGCCGCTCCAGGCGCTCCCAGCACCGCTCTGACGGGCTGCGATTGAAGGGGGGTATGTTGGCAAGCGACGCTGAAAAAGGCAGTCGGCTCTGAGCTGTGGTGTAGTGAGGAGCTCTGTTAACGCGAACCTCCACGCTCGACCCACGTCACGGAACGCGATGCCGAAGTTTTTGGAGCAGCGTTATTCCATCAAATTTGCGGTAAAGCTTAGGAAATCGTCTGCCGAAAATGTCGGTATGATTAACCAGGCTTACGGGGAGTCAGCCATGTCCAGAAACATGATATTTCGGTGGCACAAGATGTTCGTGGAGGGCAGAGAACAGGTCGACGACGAACCACGGCCTGGACGCCCATCAACGACACTCACCGACGAAAATGTGCGAAAAGTTCGCGATGTACTGAACTCTGATCGTCGTCTTAGTGTTCGGATGATAGCAGAGCAGTGTAATGTGCCAAAAACAATAGTGCACGAGATTATTAGGGACCAATTACAGATGCGAAAAATTTGTGCAAAGTTGGTGCCGAAAGTGCTCAGTGATGATCAAAGACTCAATCGTTTGGAAATCGCGACACAACTTGCGGATCACTGCAAATTTTTATCCACTTTTTTAGAGAACGTTGTTTCGGGTGACGAGACGTGGGTCTTTGAGTACGACCCGGAGTCGAAGAGACAAAGTGCGGAGTGGCACACCCCATCATCACCCCGTCAAAAGAAAGCTTGCATGAGCAAATCTCGGATCACGGCGATGCTCATTGTCTTTTTTGTCAAAAGGGGAGTCGTCCACTACGAATGTGTACCTGAACGACAAACTCCAAATGCTGCATTTTACGTCCAAGTGCTCGACAGGCTTCGAAAACGAGTCGCCCGCGGCCGGCCAGCGATCAAAAACATCTGGCGGCTGCATCACGGCAATGCGCCGTCTCACACAGCGCTTGTCGTGTCGGACTTCTTGGGCAAGCACGGCGTGGCAACGCTGCCGCACGCGCCATACAGCCCGGACTTGGCACCACCGGACTTCTTTCTGTTCCCGAAGATAAAGAGGAGTTTGAAAGGAACGCGATACCGGACTTTGGACGCCGTCAAAGAGGCCGTGACGACGTGTCTTCGAGAGGTTCCCGATGATGCCTTCGCGGGAGCGTTCCAGGAATGGGAACGCCGCTGGAACAAGTGTATCGACTCACAAGGGTCCTATTTTGAGGAATATTAGCTTAAGATATGTAAAAGTGTAATAAATTTTTTTTCCTGAGCTCAGTACACTTATTTTCCGGACGAACCCTGTAGTTCAGTACGCACCTGATTTAAAATGAATTTACGCCATTTTCAACTGTATGGATATTCGTGGAAGAGGAAATGATGGTTTTTGTAGTTGGACACAATTACTAAATTAAAATTTTGTGACTCCTAACAGAACACAATCCAGCAACCTAGTCTACATCAAGTAGAGATTTTTCTTTCTTTCTGTAACATCGCATAACCTTTATTTTATTAATATTGTTCTCATCCCATAAAGACAATTGGTAAATTGTTATTAATTTATTTTAGACAAAAATGAATTGAATTTGAGAGATACTCATGATTTGGATTATCAGAAAATTTTGGAATATAAAAGTCTGTCCCAGCCGTTAACGTCCACAACGGGTCAAGGTTTCCGCCTTTTAATTGTGGCAAACTACTCAATAAAAAGAAAGTACGCGTTATGAAACTACTCAGAAAAGGAATCTCGGGAAGCGAGTGTGAACGTTTTAAGTCCCTCTAATTTTTGCCACCGTTTTTTTCTCGAAATAATACACTTCTAAGTTCTCAGCATCGACGAGATTCAAAATTGAAAAGAGCAAACTTTTCCTCCGAATCATTACACGTAGAGTTAGATCCTACATCTACACGAGGGGGTGTACATGTGTTGCGTGAGTAATAGGACACCGGCCATTTATACATAAATCTTCAATTTAGGGTAAAAACGACCTTATTAAAATGGGATGGAAATGAAAAATGCTTTGGGGAGAAGGAATAGACAAATAGATACAAGTATTGCGCGAGGATGTGGTCGCAGAGACTCGGGGCACTTATCGAGAGCACGTCTTCATTGGAATTCCCCGCCATCTGAATGGGAATATGGCGACAGGCGAAACATTGTTAAAGGCGAAACATTGTTAAAACTCCAGATGCAAGAAGTGGGATTTTTCTCATCCTTGGGGTGCTGGAGGCAGAGGCGAGGAGTTCCGACGCTCTCATTTCTTCCCCTGCAGGGTCCGCCACTCCCCCCCGGTGGCACTCGCTTGTGGCACTTTGGAAACTCCACAACACCCCCCCCCCCGTGTTCCCACATATATCTGCCTAAACCGCTCCAAAGGCGAGGCGCCACCCGTCACCTCGCAACCCTCATCCGTCTCTTAGCACCAAGAAGACCAAACCTCTCTCTCTCTCTTCCATAAAAAGGGGATAATCTTAGCTGTCCTCGTAACCAGATACTCTAAACATTAAAAAACGTAAACATGCGCATGATGCAAGGACGGAGCCATCCGAATTCTAAGGGGTAGGGCAGCAGTAAGGGCCGCCTGCATGAGGAGGAAGGGGTGCATGAGAAAGGGTGTACATGCATATATATTAATTCACATGGATACAGATAATAGGAAAAGGGGAAAAAATGCATATAAAAGATGAAAACAAGAGTGGGGGGGGGGGGGAATATGGAATCAGCATTCTGGTGTTCGTCATTGCTATTTGTCTCTTCCCTTTTCCTTATATCTCTATCCATGTGAATTAATATATGTACGCCATGTGGCGAGTTTTCGCATTTTTATGTGCGTGCAATATAAATATATGTATTTTTTAAGGTAATCTACCGATTAAGGTACATTTATGGATGGACGCAAATATCAAACAAACACTTTGCAACACCAAACAAAACCCAATCGAGAAACCTAATCTACATCATAAATATATATATATATATATTTTTTTTTAGATTATTATTAGGTAATCTACCGGTTCAGGTGGGTTTTTGCATGGACACAACTATCAAATAAATATTTTGTAACTCTAAACAAACCCCAATCCAACAACCTACTCTACATCAGGTCTCTCGTCATATCTGTGCACTTCTTTCCTCCCTTAATCCCATCCAACATCCCTATCCTGTTCCTGCCCTTTCCTCGCTTGGCCAACATTATCCCCTGTATTACGATTCGTTTTCTTAAAGTAAGTACCGTTTGCTTATATTTAAATATTGGCGCTTCAGAACACAGTTTTGCTCCTGCAGCTCCATCTAATGATTCATTGAGAAGCAATAGCAGCATTGGTTTTGTTTCAGAAGTCGTTTGCTTGTCCGTGCATGCAAACAACAATGTCCGCGAAAATCGTTGATCCCGTCAGCTGTGAAGTGCGTTCTGTCATACGATTCTTGTATGCAAAAGGATTGTCGGCTGCTGAAATTCATCGGGAATTACGCCTAGTTTATAAACCTACAGTTATGAGTGATGGCAAGGTTAGACAATGGTGCTGTGATTTTAAAAATGGACGAACAAATGTCCATGACGAAGAGCGAAGTGGTAGGCCCGATTCATTCTGACCGATGAAATTGTATCGCAAGTGGAACAAAAACTGCGATGTGATCGTCGATTGACAATTAATGGCCTGGCTGAACAATTTCCTCAACTTGGACGCACTACTGTCTACAATATTGTTACGGAAAACCTCGGATACCACACATTGCGTGCAAGGTGGGTACCGAAAATGCTCACCGACCACCACAAAGAGCAAAGAATGTCCAGTGGACAAGAGTTTTTGGGTCATTGGGAACTCTTTAAACCACCCACCGTACAGTCCTGACCTTACACCCAGCGACTACTTCCTCTTCTTGCACCTGAAACTGTGGTTCGGTGGACAACGTTTCGAAACCGAAGAGGAACTCAAGAAAGGCGTTGTCCATTGATTCAACCCTCAAGCGGCGAGTTTCTATGCAGAGGGGTTAAGAAGCTGGTGCAGCGGTACGAAAAATGCTTATAAGTGAACGGCGATTATATAGATAAGTGAAGTAGGTTTGTAGCTAACTACAAGTGCCAATAAAATGTGTTTCATATGAGTACATTTTTTACTGTGACCAAACGGGCCTTACTTTATGATCACGCCCCGTACCTTCTTCAACATTCCACTACCGCTCAATCCGCCTTTCATCCATTTTTCCTCCCTCCATACGATTTCTCTCAACAAACCCCTCTCCTCACCCACCATCTCCAGTACTTCCTCATTTGTTTTCCTTTAGGTCAATTTAACCTTCTCCATTCTTCTCCACACCCGCATTTCAAAAGCCTCCAATCTACGTCTATCCTCCTGCTTCAGCGACCACGTTTCGCGCCGTACATAGCCACGCTCCATATCAGAGTTTTTACGAGTCTTGTCTTAACATCCCTACTCAACGTCCCCGTCATCAACTCCCTCCTCCTTGAGAAAGCCTCCTTGCCTAGCGCAATTCTTCTCCTTACGTCCCACCTACTTTGACCGTATTGGTCCAAAACACTTCCGAGATATGTAAACTGCTCTACCTGCTCTATTTTTTCCCCTCTTGTTTTAATGTTTAGCTTAACCTTTTCTTTCTGGAAAATCGCAAAACCTTTGTTTTATTAAAATTGATTCTCATCCAATATTTATCGCACTGACCTCCTATACACTCAACAAAGCTTGCAACCCCTTTGCTGACTGAGCAACTAATGCTTGGTCATCAGCAAACCTAACCGATTTTACGAATTCCCCTCCGACTTTCATTCCTACCTCCAGTTCTTCCCATGCCCCTTTAATCATTTCCTCCACATAAACGTTGAACAGCACCGGTGACAATGGGCAACCCTGCCTTAAACCTCTTCCTAACACTGCCCATCCGGACTCTCCGTCCCCACTCGTACCTGAGCCATGTACAGGTTGCGGATCAGTCTCCTGTCCCTCCAATCCATTCCTATTTTCTGAAATACACGCATTAATTTTTCCCAATTCACTATATCGAACGCTTTTTTGAAAAATTGAAATTGGATGCTGTCTACCCCCACGACCTTATTTGCTTTCATCTCCTTTAATGCCCTTTCTATTTCATTGTCGAGTATGCCTGGACCTAAGCTATCTTTTTCTACATCATGTTCCTTTTCAATGTCTAACCTTATCGGCCTACGTTCTTTACCATACAGTGTTTCTATATATTCCTTCCATCTCTCTTGGATTTTTCCTGGTTCAACTATTATCAAACACCACTTATCTTTAACTGTTAGCACTGATCTTGCCTTCTTACTTCCCGATAATAACTTAACCTTGCTGTATAGAGCACCAATTTCACCCTTCTTCTGTAAACTTTCCATATCCTCGCATTGCGTTTTCCACCATTCTTCTTTTGTTTTATTTGTGGCCTTTCTTAATCTATTGTTTAACTCTTTGTACTTCATTTTGCCTAACTCTTATGTTTACATTCATCCATCTTCTTCTCTCATCCATCTTTGCAATCATCTAATCTGTTACCCATGGTTTCCTTATCCTTATCCATCCTTATTCCTTTCCCGGTAACGGTTCCTATAGTGTCTTTAACGCCTTTCGATATCACTTTCTTGATACATTCACGTTTTTCTTCGATAGTACCAAGCTGTTAACGTCATCCATCATTTTCTCTACAACCTGCTGATACTCCTTCCTCGTTTATCCATTTAATGCTTCTAAAATCCATTTCCTAACCCGCGGCCCTTGCATTATCTTCTTGAAACGGACGTTACATTTCATAACAAATAATTGTGGTCAAAGCCCGCATGCGCTCCTGGGAAACTGTGCGAATTTATCACTCTGTTCCTAAACCTGTACTTAACCATAATATAATCTAACTGATACCTTTCTGAGTCACCTGGCATTTTCCATGCATACTTACGCTCTTTGTGGTGTCTAAACCATGTTTTAGTGATGATTACCCCTGTCTCCTGCAGAATTCAATTGCCTTCTCCCCGCGTTCATTCCTCTAGCCTAACCCATAGTCCCCCATC
The DNA here is from genome assembly GCA_037158775.1 of Hetaerina titia. Classification (NCBI taxonomy): domain Eukaryota; kingdom Metazoa; phylum Arthropoda; class Insecta; order Odonata; family Calopterygidae; genus Hetaerina; species Hetaerina titia. The sequence continues at coordinate 1,612,283 of CM073769.1, forward strand.
TCACCACCATCTCTTCCTTCGCCTACCGTCGCATTCCAATCCCCCATCACTATCAAATGTTTCCCTCCAGGAACACACGCGATTATATCCTCTAACTCATCGTACATCCTGTCGACTTCTTCCTCCTTGTGGTTACTCGGTGGCATGTATATCTGAACAATGACCAAGTTCGTCGGCTCTTTTTTAAACTCTACGAGTATAATTATTAGTATCCATTTAATAAATACTATCAGTTGCTTTCTCTATGTTGACTACGCTTCTTCCTAACCATTTATTTAATATTACGGCAACCCCTCGCTGGCTCTCGTCCCCGTCGCTGTATATCACTCTATAATTGTCACTCCAGTAATCCCCGCTATCCTTCCATCTCATCTCGCAGAGACCTAAAATATCTATATTACCTCTTTCCATCTCTCGCTTAATATTTTCTAATTTGCCTCTCCTCAACATTGTCCTTACGTTCCATGTTCCTTCTGTCCTGCTGCTGTTATTTCTTCCCTGCAAGGGTTTCGTGGGATGACGACCGCGGAAGCCTTGCCTCCCCCGCTGCCGGGCACGACACACGGCTCCTTGGGCCAAGTTCCGTAGTTGCCATAACTCATATTCTCTAGAGTGCCCATCATTACATTCTTGGGAATGATAATTGAGGTGGTTTCCCGTTGCCTTCCTCAATAGCGTTTTTAACGTGACACCATCACTTAATGGCCGCCCCACTGGGGTCAGACGCCTTTACAGCCGCCTCACTTAGGAACAGACGCTGCGTGGACTACCTTTCGTCTGGCTCCTAGCCTTCGACCTATCTGGCATGGGAGACCCTACCTGGAGCAATTACATTTACTCCCGCCAGCACAGCTCTAGGGGTCATCGGAACACACAAGCCCTTCCACCACGACAAGGTTGTAGTCCATGGGAGTGTTATATATATATTACTATATATATATACTAATAATATATATATATATATATATAATACTACTATATATATTATACTAATCGAGAGGAATATAGAAAAAATCAGGACCTATATACCTGTTTTGTAGATTTCGAAAAAGCGTTTGATAGAAGGAATTAGGAAAATTTAATGCGTGTATTGCAGAAAATAGGATTGGATTGGAGGGACAGGAGACTGATCCGCAACCTGTACATGTCTCAAACTGCTCAGGTGCGAGTGGGGAACGGAGAGTCCGGATGGGAAGTGTTAGGAAGAGGGGTAATGCAGGGTTGCCCATTATCACCGGTACTGTTCAGCGTATATGTGGAGGAAATGATTAAAGAGGCATGGGAAGAACTGAAATGAAAGTCGGAGGGGAATTCGTAAAATCGGTTAGGTTTGCTGATGACCAAGCATTAGTTGCTCAGTCAGCCAAGGGGTTGCACGCATAGCTAAGTGAATTGGAGGTTCAGTGCGATAAATATGGGATGAGAATCAATGTTAATAAAACAAAGGTTATGCAATTTTCCAGAAAGAAAAAGGCTAAGCTAAATATTAAAAAAGGCGTGGAAAAAATAGAGCAGGTAGAACAGTTTACATATCTCGGAAGTGTTTTGGACCAATACGGTCAAAGTGGTAGGGACGTAAGGAGAAGAATTGCGCTAGGCAAGGAGGCTTTCTCAAGGAGGAGGGAGTTGATGACGGGGACGTTGAGTAGGGATGTTAAGACAAGACTAGTAAAAACTCTGATATGGAGCGTAGCTATGTACGGCGCGGAAACGTGGTCACTGAAGCAGGAGGATAGACGTAGATTGGAGGATTTTGAAATGTGGGTGTGGAGAAGAATGGAGAAGGTGAAATGGACCGAAAGGAAAACAAATGGAGAAGTACTAGAAATGGTGGGTAGGGAGAGGGGTTTGTTGAGAGAAATCCTATGGAGGCAGGAAAAATGGATGAAAGGAGTATTGAGCCGTAGTGGAATGTTAAAGAAGGTAATAGAGGGGAGAATGTTGGGCAAGCGAGGAAAGGGTAGGAACAGGATAGGGATGTTGGACGGGATGAAGGGAGGAAAGAAGTACACAGAGATGAAGAGGGACCTGATATAGATTAAGTTGTTGGATTGCGGTTTTGTTTGGAGTTACAAAATGTTTCTTTGATAGTTGTGTTCATCCAAAAAGCTACCTTAAACGGTAGATTACCTAATAATAATATATTTATCTCCATTCACAAGGAAATAGATATCAGGAAAATGGGATAGGAACACATATTATAGTCGAACACAGGAGAGGTGGGGAAGGCGGAATCGAGCAGTGCATAAGCACAAAAATATTTGCAATGAATACAAATTACCCAAAGCCGTACTCTTGGGGGCACTAGGTAGGGGACACGAGGGAGGGAGCAAAGAATAAGGATAACAAAACTGCACACACTCTCTCACTCCGGTATTTGCAGTGCAAATTGACCGTTGCAAGTCACAAACACACACGCACTCAGGGTTTACGGGGGAAAAACCCCTCGCCAGGGACCACACACTCAGACAAGGCAAACAAAACCACACGCACTCCTTCACTCCGGTATATGCAGTACAAATTGACCGTCGCAAGTCGCAAACACACACGCACTCAGGGTTTACGGGGAATTTAACCCAACGGCAGGGACCCTTCACTCAGACAGACGTAAAGATAGAAATAGTAAAGGAACGGCACGCACTCCCTCACTCCGGTATTTGCAGAGCAAATTGACCGTTTGTGAGTCGCAAACACACACGCACTCAGGGTTTACGGGGCTTTAACCCAGCGTCAGGGACCCTTCACATAGACTAGGAATACGGAAAGGGAAGTACACTGTGATGCAGTGTACGTGGAGAAAAAAATAGTGCCGAAAAACCTGACACCAGGTGTTTCGCCTGCCAAGCAGGCCTCTTCAGAGAAGAATAATGATAAATCGTCGGAGCCGAGATATAAGTAACGATGAGAAGGGGAGGGGGGAAACCGGGGAGGAGAGAGGGAGGGGAAGGGTTGGTGATATAATTGGGAAAGAATGACGCTGGGTTAAATTCCCCGTAAACCCTGAGTGCGTGTGTGTTTGTGACTTGCGACAGTCAATTTGCTCTGCAAATACCGGAGTGAGGGAGTGCGTGCCGTTCCTTTACTATTTCTATCTTTACGCCTGTCTGAGTGAAGGGTCCCTGCCGTTGGGTTAAATTCCCCGTAAACCCTGAGTGCGTGTGTGTTTGCGACTTGCGACGGTCAATTTGTACTGCATATACCGGAGTGAAGGAGTGCGTGTGGTTTTGTTTGCCTTGTCTGAGTGTGTGGTCCCTGGCGAGGGGTTTTTTCCCCCGTAAACCCTGAGTGCGTGTGTGTTTGTGACTTGCAACGGTCAATTTGCACTGCAAATACCGGAGTGAGAGAGTGTGTGCAGTTTTGTTATCCTTATTCTTTGCACCCTCCCCCGTGTCCCCTAACTAGTGCCCCCAAGAGTACGGCTTTGGGTAATTTGTATTCATTGCATTCATTCGGCCGTAGTACGTTCCCTTTTGCTTTATTAACAAAAATATTTCCTTGACCGGGACCCGATCCTTTCCGGAAACCCGGGGTTTCCTTATATCTATTTCCATTGCAATGAATATTTGTTCGCTTTATGGCGGAAGTTCCTGTTTGAATATTTAATTATTGACACGCACACATATGTGTATATATATGTGTATTTATGCATATTATTAGGATTATATTTATACAATATTATTACATATCATATTTATACATTATTTATTTATATATACATATCATATTTATACATTATTATTAGGTAATCTACCGGTTATGGTAGTTTTTTGCATGGACACAACTATCAAATAAAAATGTTGTGACTCCAAACAAATCCCAATCTAGCAACCTAGTCTACATCGCATATATTTTTATGTATTAAATATAAATATGCATATTTAATTTATTTGATGTATACACGTGTATATCAAATGAAAGGGTGCTCTTCTACCTTCTCCCCTCACCACTCCCACACTCTCAGGCTCGTCTTTAACTGACACCCGTCTCGTTGACGGGAGCTCGGGCAGAATTTTCGGACTTGTCGATGATCTCACCCCAAAAAGAGTTAGGCAGATGATTAAAAGAAATAAATAAGAGAATGACGGGTTTTTATGGAAATCTGTAAACCAATACGGAGGCTCCGACAGATTGCTATGAATTACTACGCAAACTACGACAATTTTGTTTGGATTGCCAAGTAAATTCCAAGACGATATCTAATACAGTTGATACTAGAGAAGACATTTCGCTCCGGAGATTAAAATTATTATAATTATTACCATCATTATTATTATTGGTATTCAACTGATTAAGATAGTTTAAGAGTGGGCACAAACTCTACTACCGCAAATTCGCACATTTAAAAGTATCTTCTAATAAAACATCTTTTTATCTAACACTACAATAACCCCTATTAATTTCCCAATTATTTTTTCCTCCTTTCATTCTGTTCAATATCCCTCTTAAATCCGTAACTCTTCCTCGCTTTCACAACGTTATCCCCTCCGTCACAGTCTTTAGATCCCATTGTCCATCAAAAGTCTCTGCATCTGTCCTTCCGGCCTCTTTTTGATATCAACCATAGATGCTCTCTCCTCCCCCACTAAACTTTCCTCGCTTGTTTTCCTTTCTGTCCACTTCACCCTCTTTATCCACACCAACATTTCCAAATCCTCCAATCAAATCATACTGCTTCAGTGATCAGGTTTCTTAACCATACATAGAAAGCTACGCTCTATAGCAAAGAGTATTTTCTTAACATCCTTACTCAACGTTCCTGTCCCCAATTCCCTCTTCCTTGTGAAATACTTTTTGCCTAATACAATTTTTCGCCTCATGTTCCTACCACTTTTACCAATTTTGTGCAAACACTTCTGAGATAGATAAACTGTTCGACTTGCTAGAATTTATGAATTACTATTTCGATTTTAACTCAGCTTTCCTAGAAATAGTAGATTTACGGGAGGCAACTGACAGCTGAGGTCATTAGGGATGCATAGGAATGGAGGAAGGGTGGAGAGAAATCTGGCGTCGGCATTAGCCTACTCTTAACGAAATACACCAAGGGGTCTGCATTTTAACGTCCCATCCGACGGACGTCGTACTCACTCAGAAAACTCTCCACAAAGCACCTCAAGTGGAGATGGGGATGCCACTGAAAAATATTTGCCGTCTCCAGGATTCGAACCCGGGCCTCCGCGGTGGAAGTCAGTGCGTTAGTCTCCGCACCATCTCCGTCCTCCTCAGCTTAACTTTTCCTCTATAAACCTCATAACCCTTGCTTAATTTATATTGATTCCCATTCCATACCTATTGGAGAAAATTATTTCTCGGAAAGGAAAACCATTTAGTCTTACACTTTTGGACTCAAAGAGGTGTAGAGACATACCTGTAAAGCGTAGCGGTATGACGTACTTGACGTGAGAGTCACACTGAGATGGGTCCTAACATAGCTAAAGCACATTTGGAAAACTTGCGAAGGAGGATTAAGGAAAATCTCCACGAGACGGACAGAGGTGAAATGCTCGAGCGTCGAGCATTTCACCACTGAATTCGAGGAATCGATGATATAACTGCTCGCTGAATTAATAATGTACCACCCATTCGTGGGTAGTTCGTAAACAGATAGGTGTGGGTGAATAAACAGTTTGGAAGCTTTCCAAGAGGTTCTTAATAATGTTTGAAACATACTCTCTAAAAAAATTATTTCAAACTAATTCGGAGACGCCAATTTGAGAACATGTGCGATTTAGACTGTTTTTTCCCACACAATTTGATCAATAGCATTTAAACAGATGCGAGTAGGTGCTGTTTAACACTCTTACAAATCTTATATAATAGAGCGAATAGTACCAATTCTTTTAAGTATGTCCGACATGCACGTCTGCAGTATATGACTCCATTATTATTCTTCCGATGACAAAAGAGCAAACATAAAATCTTATGTTTACGCTGCCCATTTCCATTATAACTAAAACAGCAAAACCCTGCTTTATCATCGTCATTCAACAGTGTTCACTTAGGGCTACAAATGGAGATAATTTTAGCAAAAGACCTTAGACCTGAAATCTCGATGTAACTCCCCGTGTGGTCAATTGCAGGAATACTCAATCATATGGGCACGTCCTCGCTTTCAAAGGTATTCAGAACATTCGGAAGAACGGCTGGCGGGGGTAGAGCAACCAGGTCGCGTCAGCTCGACGGTTTGGAGGGCGACAAGGAACAAATGGATGAGGGACCTCAGGAGTTTGCTTACTTGATCCAGTGGTAACAAAAATACTAGTTTCCATCTTAGTGTCCCATCCTTATTGGTGTGTCCACATATTTGGGGGTAACCGACGGCGCATTTGCAAACACCATATCAAAACTTGTGTCAACGAAATGTACTCACGTGAATTTTAGGAAACATTTCTAGACATCCAATATTTAACTTCCCTCAAGAACATCGTAACGCCGATAGGAAGACAAAGGGAATTGAAGTGCGTCAAAGTTGGGCTTCCGGACGATTCATTTCTTCTGGCGGGCGAATGCTTCCGCTTACACAAGTTCCACACGCACGGCAAAGGCAGAGTGGCGTCGCCAACAGATCAAACAATAATTAAAGGGCGTCAATTGAAACACCCAACAAAGCTCTCCTAATCATGCGCAAACAAATGCAGTATTTATGCAGTATAAATTACCACTCCCCACTAGGCCTCTTTATAAGTAGGCATATCTATCAATATCAAAGTTCGGTCGCAAGATATGTTAAAATAAAACCAAGATAATTAATTATGCAAGAGTTACCTTTCTTGGTTTCACGAAACATCATATTTGGCTCTGCTATCAAAGCGGAACTCTCTTCGCAATCGGCAAGTGCTGCATCGCATGCTCTACGTTGGTCCGATAAACTTAAGAGAAATATTTAATTTTGAAAGGTTGCAATTCCCTCTAGCTGAAGCTTCAAATGACACATGAAAGGAGGAAAGAAGGCTTAGAGGATTTTTTTGTTGAATTTAACGAAGAAAAGTAAATAAAGTTTCTGGTGTGACTAGGTGGAAATTCTTCATATTGAAACTGAAAAATAGACAACTTGGCTTTTCCACATTGAAAATTTTTATTTATGACCTGAAGATGTTAAACTATAACAAAACCTAGAACGTTAATAAAAATTTTCTATGTGGAAAAGCTAAGTTGTCTATTTTTCAGTTTCAATTTCGAAGAAAAGTACACAATTATTCAGGTTTGTGGTCTAACGTAGCTCCAAAAACGAAGTAGGGAATTTATAAAATTCAAATGTTCCGCTTTATCAACGAGACTACGAGCATAAGTGGTGTTACCTTTGTCTTAGTAAAGAAAAGTAATTCTTTAAAGAAGGGTATGCACTGGTATGAGTTTAAGAGTGGTTAGATGAAGTGTTTATTAGTATGAAACAATCTCACACGTAAGACAATGTTCTCGAATATTACAGAAAATTACGTACGAAAAATTTCATACGTCGCGGTAATTTTGGAACTAGAAGGAAATTCACTTCAAAAGAAGATAGAGCCAATGTAATAAATCAGTACTCCAAGGATATGCGAAAACTCATTAAATGATGATAGAAACGATCCCTAACGAAACTATTGAATGCTTAAACAAAACAGATTTGTAGCCCATTCCTCCACTGAGTCAAGAAAATAAATATTAACTCTTTGCCAACCACAATCAATCCCAGCTGATTTGTGACATCGAGGCAATGTTAACAGTGTTGTACTCTCTCTTTGCTATCAGCGGATATTCATGGCGACTGGCATATAAACCACCCGGATTACCCAAATCAAACAATCTCGATCTGGGAGACTTAAATACCCGTTTTTCTCCAGCACAGCTACCGTTTATGGCAACTTCAAGGCCGACTTCGCCATCGATTACGCTCTCGACTCTGAATAATAAAAAAATGTTGTTTCCATGCCGTTCTTTTTCCTTAACAGCACCAAATAAAAAGATTATTAACGATTCCACCGTTCATGAATGCTTTCATTAAACTCCCTGCCATAACCCCTCCCAAAGAACGCAAGTTAAACCTCAACGACTTCCAAAAAAATGTAATAAGCCCCTGGAATCCATTAAAAAAACATTAAATGAGAACAATGCAACAAATTCAGAGAGTAAAAATCATTCGCCTTACCCGGGATTCGAACCAGATCACTCGTTGTCAGGCCGAGTGGTTTAGCCAGTTAGGCTACCGAGACGTCCTGTTACACTCCGAAATTTTGGTGGGTTTAAAGGAACAAGATGTTGTGACGAAATACCGTACATACAATGTCACAGGCATTCATAGTCGTGCGCGACGCACCACAGTCCACGGGGTTAAAGCCAATTTCAAACACTTAGGCTGTTCATACCATAGACAAATTTCAAAGAAACTGCGGTAGATGCCGCAACAGTAACTTTAACGGAGTCATCCGTTACGTGCGCATTACAATGCAACAATTTCAGAGAGTAAAAATCATTCGCCTTGACCGGGATTCAAACACTTAGGCTTAGGTTTGAAATTGGCTTTAACCTCGTGGACTGTGGCGCGTCGCGCACGACTACGAATGCCTGTGACATTGTATGTACGGTATTTCTACCTAGTCTCTTTTCATTCAGGTAGAACAGTTTACATATCTCGGAAGTGTTTTGGACCAATACGGTCAAAGTAGTGGGGATGTAAGGAGAAGAATTGCGCTAGGCATGGAGGCTTTCTCAAGGAGGAGGGAGCTGATGACGGGGACGTTGAGTAGGGATGTTAAGACAAGACTCATAAAAACTCTGATATGGAGCGTAGCTATGTACGGCGCGGAACCGTGGTCACTGAAGCAGGAGGATAGACGTAGATTGGAGGCTTTTGAAATGTGGGTGTGGAGAAGAATGGAGAAGGTGAAATGGACCGAAAGGAAAACAAATGAGGAAGTACTGGAGATGGTGGGTGAGGAGAGGGGTTTGCGTTTCTTTTTGTGAAGTGTAGCAAAAATCTTTCGAGGGACAGTGATTTTTTCCATTTAATATCAATCCAAAAACTTCCAATTATGGCCTTGAATATTGGATTATGTGTGGAAATTGAAGAGTAAAATGGAAAATCACAATTATCCGAGCTAACTTAAGACTTCTTCAGTGCATCAATATCCAAGCTCCTATATGGATAAACCCCCGTTTCGGGAATCGAACCCGCGACCCCTCAGGGTTAGGAGGCAAGGACTTTACTCCGCCATAATCGAGGACCAATGCACCCACGCAGGAATCGATAAACCCCCGTTCCAGGAATCGAACCGGCGACCCCTCTGGGTTAGGAGGCAAGGAGGTCACTCCGCCATAATCGAGGATCACAATGCACCCACGCCATATCCTGCGAGCCTCAACCTGGGTGTGTGGAAGGGGGTGTCAGGACACCAGCTTTCCTTACCTGTATCCTGGTGAATGGGGTGCTTTCGCAATGTGGATTTCAAATTGCAATATTATGGTCTTATAGAATTGCTGTTAAGGTACTAAACTATTTTTTCTTTGTTGGCCCTGAATGGTGCTAAGGGAAGAACGAGCGTCCAAATATGACCAGGCTGCAATCTATTTTTCTCTCATTTTATCACTAAGGTGATCTGAACAGCTGATATCATAGTTCAAAGCACTAATAATTCTCACTTCCTTTGTTACAAATACACTTAATTACCCCGCAATGTTTTGAAGTCTTTTAAGTGTCACTCTTTTTGTATTCGAGAGAGAGAGGTTTTCATAATGCTTCTTCAAGTAACCTCATCGCACTTTGTAACTTCTGGTAACGTTGGTCGACAGACCTAGTCACTTTTCTTTCATTCATTCCTAGTCTAGGAAACTCGGTGTCAGTATTAGCCTACTTTTAACGAAAGGCGCCAAGGCGGCTCATCGTCCCATCCGACGGACGGCGTACTCACTCAAAGCTTTCTCTCCACAAAGCACCTAGAAAGTATGGATCGGGATGAAAAATATCTTCCGCATTTCGTTGGAAATCCAATACGTTAGCCACCGCACCATCCCTGTCCTTGTCCTTTTTTAAATAGTCCTGTTAGAGAATATTTTTGCCGGCAGACCTAAGTGGCTTCTTCCGTGCGGATAACTTTGTTCGAGTTCATGTTCCAACCGATGTCTGTCTAGTGGTGTAGTGATTGAGCATGCACGACTGGTGACCAAACACGTCCCGCCACACGCCTCTGCGGCGGCTCTCGTGGTATGATGCAGATGTAGACGGCCTCGCGCTTAACAAAACGATCCCGCGCACTTTCCTGACGCAGTCGACACGTCATGAAACGGATGAAATTCTCCCCGCTCCGATGATGCGCTTCGCTTGCCAACGCGCACACTCAATGCCGCAATCAACGCCGGACGATTCCATTAGTGGCGAATCGAATGCTCAGGAAATTGCTCATATGATTTAGGAGTTAGGCAATTCCGTCCAAAGTGCGGTACGGATTTTATGGTCTCACATGAACATGGCGAGACTTCCTATCGGTGGCCCCTTGGTGCATCCCCGCACATCCTATCGAGTATCCACGGGGCTAAATGGCGCCTGACCATTTGTGACCCACGATCGCATTGTTTGCATTCGGGATGAAAGGCAGACACAACCGACGGTGGCGGTGATTTGAGAGGATGGCTTTCCGCTAATAAGCATTCAGGAGTTCATTCATTCATTTCCCGTCCAACACATTTAACAGCCGCCATTTTTCATCCTTACGAAGCGACTTGTCTAAAACATATGAACTCTTTTAAGCAATTCGTTTTACAAGTCCCTAAACGTTTACATGAATGACCAAAACGAACGCTAAAGTACGAAGAAAGAATTAAAAGACTTTGCGTTTCTACAGGAAATAATTTATTGTGTCAACTAGTTTCGCTACACTGTAGCATCATCTGGAATGGCTACAAAAAGTCTACATTCACAGTCGACTAGTGGACACAAGAAATTCTTTCCTTTAGAAACGGAAAGTCTTTGATTCTTTCTTAATATTTAAATGGATATTTCAGTACCCTGCTAGGGTGAACACACACCAGACCACTTTTGTCCCGAATATGACCCTAGTGTGGTCGTACAATGTAATTCTGATCTTTCAACGCTCGCGGAGAAAATGATGTCTTAAGTCTATCTGTTCTACACTCAATCTTCCTTTCTTCATTCTATTTAGTTAAATCTTCTTTTATTGACTTTATCGTATTATACTTTACTTCGTACTTATCTTCGTACTTTGCAAATTGATTTCCACAAAGTATCGGCCTCAACCATCTTTCAAAACTAACGCTATTAAGAATTTCCAAAATATTAAAATGTAGGTAAGATTTATCTTACAAAAGATCATGTTAGTGAAATTAGAGAAGTTTAGGACAGATTAAAGATGTCATCTTTCCCACGAGCGATTAGGGATTAGAATAACGTTGTCCGACCGCGCTATGGGGAAACAAAAAGTTTGTGTCAAAAGTGGTATGGTTTTTAATCTTCTCCTGCCACACACCCTGGCTGTGTCTTGCAGGCTACCATGGCAATCGTTAGGTCTCATTTAGAATATGCGGAAAGTACAAGCAAGCAATTTGGATCGCATGCAGCGTAGAGGAGCTAGATTTGTAAAAAGTTATGATAAAATGAGTAGAGCAAAATTAGAGCAGGTAGGCTTGGAATCACTCACGGAGCGAAGGTTAAATTACAGATTGAATCTTTTGCAAGAATTGGAAGGATGTCCCTTTAGCAAACGATTTTGAAAATGTATTATATTACCCTCATCTTACTACGGAAGGAGGGATCATGTCAATAAAATTATAGAAGTGTAGATCAGAAAGATTTAAGATGTAATTTTTCCACGAACAGGTGGATCAGATGAACATGGTCCGACCGTGGTAAGGTCATATTCAGGTCGGCCCACACCCTACCGATGACTTGTTTGGTATTATAATATCAAATATCAAAGGCATATGCTTTTGACGCCGACGGTAAAACTTTCACTCTCAGATCGAAGGCGTTAGATGACAGGCGAAATCTCTTGTGAGCATTCCTACTTATTCTACATCTACTTAATACCCCGCATGCCGCCACAAGGGCGTGTGGCGGGGGGTGTTAGACCACCACGCGTTAATAAGAAAAAAACCGCATTCCAAAGCGACAAATTTGAACAATTCGTAAACAAAACGTGGTAGGCATCCATGCAAAAACCCTTTCACCCCACACACATTCAAACACACAATCTACCAGCTAACATATACGTGCCCTACAAATATACCTGATGTCTTTGTAATGTTTAATTTTATTCCGACCTGTAACTTAAATGTTTTTAATATTTCTAAATGGACTTCGGTTTCTTACTTTCATGATTTCTGATTGTTCTGGGAAAGAATGAGTATTTGCATCCATCTGTATTGGAATCTATCTCCCTTATTTTATCTTTGTGATCTGATCCACCTAAGCACGAGTGTGGAGCCATTATTATTCCTTTTGTGTCATCGTTAACCACGCTGGTTCTAAATCTTTCTAAATGTCCTTGTCTCGCTTGTTCTCTTCGTATTTCAAGGGGCTCCCAGCCTAAATCCCCTAAGAGACCTGTTACACTTGTGTTCTTATCATAAATATTTTTAATGAATCTGGCGGATTTGCTCTGGACTTTATCTAATTCTTTTTCTTTTGAGCATTGAACATTTGAGCTCGGTCATTTTCTCTGAAGATATTAGAAATAGATATCATTGTTCGGCAGGTTGGCCCATAACTGAAGTATTAGAGAGATGAAAGTAGACCACACAAGCATACAATACTATTTTTTCCGTCAATCAGAAGAGACCAGAGTATTTTTCGTCGAAGATTTCATTCCGAAATCAACTCCTTGGACTAGATATTTTATGTAATAACTAAATCCTGAAGTAAATCGGGAAATCCTATTCTGTAAGATTAAGGGAAAATGCCCTTCATGGACTTTAAAAGTTAACAAAAATCGAATAAGCATTGAAGGTGCTTCACGATCGGCAAAACTAGTTTCTGATATACTATACATGTACGAGGTTTGTTCAAAAATTAACGGGAATTTTAATTTTTCGGACACTAATATTTATTTATTCTTATATATTGATGTTTTCACCTTCAAAGTAGTCCCCATTGGAGATTATGCTCTTGTGCAAGCGCTTCTTCCAATCCCCGAAACACTTCTCAAACTCGATCTTTGAGATTGCCTTTAGTTCTTTCAGCGATGCGCTTTTAATGTCATCTACGGCCGTAAAACGACGGCCCTTCAAGGTTCTCTTAATTTTTGGATATAGGAAAAAGTCGAAAAGAGCCATATCTGGCGAATATGGAGGCTGGGGCGTCGTTACTGTATTGTTTTTGGCCAAAAATTCGCGAACAAGCAATGAAGTGTGAGCTGGTGCATTAACGTGGTGCAAAAGCCATTTCGGAACGAATTTTGCTGCCACGCATTTCATACCCAAAAAATTGGAAAAAATGTCATGGCATAATCCAATCGATATGCCAACATCATCAGCGACCTCTAATTGTGATTCGGCGATCGTTCGTAACCATTTCTTTCACTTTTTCACGTCCAGGGCGTTCGTCATCTTCAGGGTCTTCACTGCCTTCTTGGAAACCCTTATACCACTCGTAAGCTCTTGATTTACTCATAGCAGACTCACCATAGGCCTTTAAAGAAAAGGGTAAAAAGAGTATTCATAGATGGAGTTGACTCTAATGCAATCTAAATCACTTCAGGTGTTCCCCAGGGAAGTGTTATCGGGCCTCCTATATTCATACTTTACAATAACGACATTGGCGACGAAGTCACCAGCAAGATACGTTTATTTGCAGATGACGCAGTGGTTTACCATGCGAGAAATAGCGAGTCGTACGAGCGATAGAGTCGTACAGGAAAAAGTTATGATTTTCTCCATAACTCGCCTGCGATTTTACTCCATTTTCTCCTGCGAGATTTATTTAATTGCCAAACGAAATCGGAAATGTTGTAAAGGAAAGATTGTTGATAAAAAATTGGGCTGATAGGAGAATCATACACAAGGCCAGAATGAGCGACATTATTACGCAGATATAAGTGGAAGCAGGAATAAAAACTCTTAAAAATGCTGATCCCTAAGGAGAGAGAAAAATCCAAAATGGCCCTAGAAACGGCAAAGATAAGAAGTTTGAGGGTTAAACGAGTCATCGTTTACGATCTTCTCGAGGTTGTAACGGGTGATAGGGCGCCAAGACATAAGAATAAGAAGAAGAAAGCGTTGTACGGAAACTTGGCCCATGTGACACAGCCTTATGAATTATTCCGGAAATCGTGGCATGGTGGAAGACTTCTGGGAATTTTAATGGCTAGAATATCGGCATTCCGGGGCGTCTCATATTGATCGGGCTGCAACCGCCAAAGAAGCTGGCCGGCAGTGCAAAAGTGACGTTTTTTGTGTGTCTGGGATGTGAAACTTCGCGTGGTTTTTCCATCAAGTGATTGATGCACGTATTGACGTAGATCTGTTAGCAAATTTGTTTCAGGTTCACATCATGCTAGGGTCCCAAAATTGAACAAATATTTCATTGAAATGCTACCGCCTTGCAAAATGTAGCCAACATTGGGACCCAGAACAAAATTTTGAATTGCGTTAGAACTGCGTTGACAGACTTGGGATACTACATTGTAGCGCATTCGTTCATTTCATTACCAATCCGTAGTTAGTCACCATTTCAAGTTTTAAAACTCTGGACGTGGAAAAACGCTGTTGGGACCAGCCTTTTTATTTCGATTACGATCCAATTTGCGTCGTCGTGGGCAACCGTTGTGGGTGCAAACTCGAAATATCAATACTTTCCATGATTTGCGAAATGAATACGTTTAGTATATTAAAAAATACTTGCACAATGAGAATTCAATTTTTGTCGATTCTTTAAAAGCATCATAAGTATTCAGTTTTAAACCCGTGGCAAATTTGACTTCCGGGAAGACGAGAGACGCTATCCTGGCACTGCGCTTGATCCAAGGGAGAAGGCTGGAAATGAACAGGAAAGTTGTCCTGAATTTCCTTCATTGATTTGGAAAACCCTCCCATAATGTAGATTGGAAACTTAAGTTGGAAAACGGGAGTAGAATATCAACGGACTGCAAAGACAGGAAGCTCATATTTCAGCTCTACCAGAACCAAACCTCTTTTATAGAAGTAAAGGGATGTGAGACAGAAGCAAATCAGTCAAAGATAGATTGCACAAACCCCGGTTCACAGCTTGGAAAAGTTGGAAACTGAAAACGAATGGGAGAAAACCAAAGCTATGATTGTTTCTAGAAACAGGAAAGACGCCCCTGTACATTTAATGATAGGGTATACAAATGATGATCAATGATAAGCCAAGTAGAAGAATTCACCTCAACTGCCAAGAGTTTACGGCTACCTTGGGAGTGTAATTACAAGAGAAAACATATGCACCTCTGGAGTGAAAACAGGACAGTCTTGGCGAAGGAGGCATATGAAAATAAAAACAATCTTTTAGGAAAGAAATACATGAAGTTGGAAATTAGAAAATCCTTTGCAGAGACGTTTATTTGGAGTGCATTATTATATGGATGCGAGGACATTGGGAGAGAGGGAAAAGGCTCGGTCGGAAGCAATGGTTTTGTGGATTTGGAGAAGGATAACGAGAACAAGACGGACGGACAATGAAAGCAACATAGAAGTATTGAGAGAAATTAAAACGGAAAGGAATTTAATTAAGGAGATGGGAATAAGGAAAGTTAAATTTGTTGGACAAGTTTTGTGACTTAATGACTTTCTGGAAAATATAATGGAGGGTAAAATAATAGGAAAAATGGGAGAATCACCAAGAAAGAAATTTATAGGAAGTGCTATGGGAGTGGCGGCGCACAAGGAAATGAAGAGAGCGGCAATGAAGTTTGAGACTAATGGCTGCAACGACAAGTCTCCGCCCTTAGAAGATGATGATAATGACCTGACTCAACCCTCTGAAGCCGAACTCTCACTTTGAAAATGACCTCCAGTGGGTAATTTCGCCGTTGAGTAACTGACAAGAAGTTGTTCTCTTTTTGTCCATTGATTTCATCGAGTTCTCTCGCCACACAAACCCCGAAAGGATTCATTGGCCGCTTCATAAAATCTCTCCCCTTCCGTGGAAGATCTGCCTCTAATTCTGTGTGCAAAAGTCATCATTCGCGAAACAATATTTTTTTTAAAAGCGGAACAACTTTGGTTGAAGTTTTTCACACTAAATCTACCATTTAAGAGATTGCTCAAACCCTTATATGTGTTCTTTGAATTCCAAATCGTTGATTATAAAATAAATATTGGTTCGTATGAAACGAAGGGAGTGAAAGAAGAACGTGCAATCGCGCAGAAATGATTATCATTAATGTGAAATTTTGAAAAGTGTGTGAATCTTATTGGTTTTCGTAATTGAACTGATTTCTTTGATATTTATGACATTTGTTTTCCTTTCGCGTGGCGGGCATGTGGAACTCATTGCCCCGCCTGCTCGCCCTCACAGGTCCGCTCTTCTGGGAGGAAGTATGTCACACGGGCAAGAGGCAGTCGCCCATCGACATCGTGGACCACCAGACGTCGCCCGTGCAGTTCGACCCCTTCCACTTCAGACACTATAGCCGACAACTCGGAAATGACGTCACCCTCCACAACAACGGTCACACTAGTAAGTGAGACGTACATCATTTAAAATCGGAAGGGCCGACAATCGCAACAGTCATTGCCGCCAGATTCATGGGGGCCCACGAGGTCTCTTCAAAAATGTCCCGAGCTTATTGAATAGCGCACCTCCAGTTGATATTTTTTTAAAAAATCCGCTTGGAGGCGTTGTATCCGCGGATACTTCCCGAATAACCGCCTTCAACCACTTTGTCGAACCACTTAGTTACGGCTGTTTCTTTGAAGAGCTATTCGTGGGCGAAAAATCTGTTCCAGGAACAAATCGGTTCTGCGTGAAACTCTGCAAACCCTTCACGGAAACTTTTGAGTTCATTGATAAGGCTTATGTTGATGATGCCATTGGGACCAGGTCGAGGGTAGAGAGATTTGACCTTGGAACTCGGGGATTCCTCGTACTCCTCTTCACTTTCCCTTTAGAAATTCATAGATCAAACAACATTAGTGGCCATTAACTCTTAAGTTTATTAAAGCACTGTTTTTATTATCAGCGCTATCTAATTGCCCCATATGCATTGGCATGCAGAATAATCGAGTCTGAAAAGTTAGAAGCCTGTGTTTCGGGCCTTGTTCAGAAAGCATGCGTCATCTAATTTTGTTAAAATCTCTATATTTTTAGTACTAAAACACAAGCTTTAAACCACACTACGGAGGATGGAATGAAATTATTCCCAGCATCATTTGTTCGAATAATTTTCTTCTAGTATATCGTTGACGCCACATAAACTTAGGCGGATATGAGAATAAAGAGACTTTTGTGACGTCCACCATTCTACCTTGATTTACTATAACCCACAGTCCTTCGGCGGCATTTTCGAATAGCTGGATCCATAAATTCCTCCCTATGATTTACGGTCAAGGGCGTGAAATTGTAGCCTTTAAGATGCGGAATTTAGAGTTACACATCTACAACTAGCCCGACGTGTATTATTAATGCCCCTCCACGGATACAATCTTTAGTAACATTCGAGAACGTACCTGCTGTTATATCCGACACTGTGCATACAATAAATAAACACGTTCTCGGCTCTCAAATACGTGTATTTCAAGTGATTGAAGGTCAAACTCATTTCGTGGTCCTGATCACCAAGTCTCCAAGTGTTTGGATGCCCTAGAGAAATGATTCGAAAGCAAACAACATTGAGATACGAAGATAAACAAGAAAACAATTTTTAGCCAAAATACTATCATGGTAACAAATGGCGTAGGCTATCCGAACAAGACCCTTTGCTTCCAATGTCCATTTAAGGCAGGATTTGTCGTGTTGCACTTGTCATTTCCGATTCGAAAAATATTACGAATAGCTAAGGCATTTGTGAGAAAGTATTGCTTGTTTAAATTGTAAAACTTCTGAATGATTCATTGTTAGATTTTGTTTTGGTTAAAATTGGATTCACATTTTTACTTATATTAGATATTAAAACTTTAATGCCCGTGTTGTTATGTCAGTATACTGTGCTGTAAAAGCTGTACAGTATGCCTTGACATCTGATACAGGTAATATTTTTTTTAATTTGATTACTGTGGCCAATTTTTTCATTTCAAAATATGAATGAAAATTATCGTTCCACTTTCACGATAATGGAAAATTCACGATAGTGGAAAGTGGTGTTTGGGTCTGGTATTGCTGCGTTTGCACATCGTGTGAGAGAAGAACGCCGTCTTGAAGCTGTGAGTAGTGGTGCCTGTCTCCCTCATTTCATCCTGGCGTTTAAACATGCCAACGTAACGTAGGGCTATAATTCCTTCTTTCATGTCACGACTAAACTCTCTTGTAGTGGTAGCTGTCAAATAGTCTCCGTGTTGCCTACTCTCTTCGTCTACCGTCTTAGGGGTTACCCTCACTCTCGATCTCTCCTGGGTGAAACATATACATTGAATACATGGATAAGCTAACAAAAAAGTAGGATTTATTAGAAGAGTATTGGGAAATGGTGATGGAAAGGTTAAAGAGCAATGTTACCTTTCGTTGGTTAGCCCTCATTTAGAATATGGTGCAAGTACGTGTATATGGGATCCTCACCAAGTTGGGTTGATATCCGAATTGGATCACGTACAGTGTACAAGAGCTAGATTTATAAAACGTTATTATGATGAACTCAGTAACGTATCCAAAATATTAGAGCAGCTAGTTTGGAAATCACTCACGGAGGAAAGGTTAAATTACAGATTAAATTTCTAGCATAAATTGGAAGGAAGTCTCTTTAGCAGTGATGTTGACAATGTATTATTACCCCCATCGTGCTACGGCAGGAGAGATCATGTAAATATAATTGGAGAGATTAAGTGTGGAACCGATAGATTGAAGATGTCATTTTTTCCAAGACCGATGTGGGAT
Source organism: Hetaerina titia (assembly GCA_037158775.1). NCBI lineage: Eukaryota > Metazoa > Arthropoda > Insecta > Odonata > Calopterygidae > Hetaerina > Hetaerina titia. Next base: position 1,631,259 of record CM073769.1, read on the forward strand.
TAGAATAACGCCGTCCGACCTTACTAGTTGGAAAAATACTCGCGTCAAAATTAGTCTGATTTGTATTCATGCCCTGCCACACACCCTAGCGTAGGTTTGCATGGTATTAAAAATACTAAAAATGAGGTATAAGGTGTGTCCAATTACATTCGCCTAGACGTTTAAACAGAACTTGTATGCCAATGTATTACCCCGCGTCGGTTTCCAACTTTATTACCCAAACTTCCCTGTACAGGTTGTAAAATTAACGGTTTTGTAATTCCTTACTTTTATACCTTATGATGAAGTCTGAAACGTGCTGTATGAAATAAAAATAAGTGGGTAGTGAAGCTTATGGTTCTTATCCATTTTTATCACTGTAGGTTTTGGATTACCTGAAAGCTATATTTTGCTTGCATCGAAAATATTTACCACTTGAGTCTTCATCTTTATCTCAAGTATTTCCTTTCATCCAAAGATTTATTTGCCCCCGAAGGGAGTTATAGCCAATCTGACTTATTCTTTTTAGATATCGTTCACAATCTGGTTTATTCTTTTCAGATACCGTTCATATTTTCCGTTTTATGTTCCAGAATAGGGAAACCATTTTTTCCAAACTGGAAGGAATGACTTCCCTGTCACAATGAACAAGAAGCACAAGAATTCCTTCTCAATAAGAACCACCAACGGAAACCACAGAACGATCAACCTTGATGAAGTTAACTTTGCCGGGAGACACTTGGTGCTATCAGTGGCCGATGATGAAAACAATTAAAATTTTGAAAATTGCACAAACACATTTATGAACATAACTCGACTGGAATCATGAACGATATGTAGAGTGAACAGCACATGACGATGACTTAAAAGTAACAGTGAAATTACATTAAGGTTTGATTGTTTGCAACCAAACGAATAACTCTGATCATCAAAACTATTTGATTTTGCAGCTACATCCCATCAAGCTCCAATTAGAGATTCCCGTGCACTAAAACTGGGAAACATCAGTACTGAATCATCCACCTAATGGCGAACGAAGCCGAAATTCACGATTACATGTTTTTGACATATGTAGAAAACTTTTCCTTTATTTGTTTAAAGTGGTATGTTGGTGGATCAAGAATTTACGTACGAATACAACAACTTGATTGTCTTCTAATTTTGAAAAAATGGAAGATAATGGTATAAAGTAAGATTCTTCGGCTCCATATGATATTTATTTATGTAAGTAAGTTGGTTTCGGAGAAAAGAAAAATATACAAAATAATTTTATCTAAATATTCACACTTAAACTGTTCTGTATCGAGATGATTTTGATTTAATGTCTAGAAATGGACCTATTAAATTAAGAGAGAGTAAAATGTTCGGCTTTATCATGTGCATATTAGAACGCATATCCAGCGGAAACACTCCATTCCATCATCACTTACAGGTGTACCGAGAATTGAAACAGCTTTTAAAGCTCCAACCACAGAGATGATATACGTTACGACCCTACCCAGAATCAACTAAGTAAAATTAAAATGCAGAATTTTCAAATTATATGAATCATTTACTTGTTTCTCCTTGGAATTTCAGCATTTAAATGAATATTAGCGGATTAATTCGTTAAAAGTTACTGTCGCAACATCTCCCGCAGTTCTTTGAAGAAATTTGAAATTGAAAATTAAGGTTAATGCTGGTATCCACGTCATCTGTTTATGCAAAATCTGTCTTTTCCATTGCCTAAAAAATATGTATCCTGTTATTTACAGAGAATCCTCTTTGATTTTGTATATTTTTAAGAATTTAACGCTCTGTAAGTATAAGAGTTTAGGATAGAGGGAGTGGATAACGAACGAAACTCGAAAATATCATAATTATCGTTAAGTTCGAGAGATTCTTAATTTTCGGCGAAACAAGAGAACTGGAAATTGCATTGAATGTCAGCAGTACCATTGATTTGTGGGAGTTTTATTTCTCATGTGGCAATTTTATTTCTATCCTTTCGTCAGAATTATCATCATCTCTATGACGCCAAATTCACAAAGCAGAATCATGCATTTCGCGGTAGAACTCTATAGCGCACGTACATCCACGCAGCCTTTGAATCAAATACATAGTGTAAGCATACGGAGTCCTTCTATTCTAGATAAGAGTAAAATGCAGCATTGAGACATCTGGGAAATGTTGAATGAATTATTTTTTCTTGTCCATCAACTGTTGTTGTAAAGATGAAGATTTCAGGCGAGTGAAGTTTCCTTTATCACAAACCATCGCCCTTAAATATGGGTCCCGGGTTCGATTCTCGGCCAAGGCACTCTGGGCACCTGCAGCTCCACCCAAGCTATGTGATTTTTCGGGTACCAGATCTCCCTGGGAAACCGTAACCGGCACAGGGAAAGGAACTGCCCCCCCTACCCTGGTGTGTGAATTTCACTCGCCGTCGGGCTTGGTTCATGGGTGAGCTCTACCGTCACCTACCAAACTGACCCTCGGGTTGATTACTGTGTTTATGGGTTTTTATTACAAAGAGAATACCGAAATATCTGGATAAAATTTATTCTTATGTACATAATGTTGTAAATTACGGTTATTAATGTTAATTTGTTTTCTTTCAGGAAGCAGCAGATTGACGTAACTCTCAGTATGGAGAATGTACGGACTCGCAACGTGATTAATCCCCTTCATTTGATAGGTTACAGTGCTCGGAAAATTCACGATGAAATGATGGCTGTCTATGGAAACGATAGCCTGTCATGTGACACAGTTGAGAAGTCTGAAAGGAATTTTCCAAACTGGCCACATGTAGAAGTGAAAGACCATCAGTCGCGGACGATGCTGCCATAGTGAAGAAGAAAGCGGAGGACGTTTTCCTATTAGACCGAAGAGCAACCATCCAAATGACCTTGAATGAGACTGATGGTCTTAGTTACGGCATTGCGTTGGAAAATTATCCACGAAGAACTGCACATGTCAAAGGTGTCAGCATGCTGGGTTCCACGACGACCGACTCCTTTTCAGAAGCAAACACGGCGCGACCTGCAATCACGACCACAGCGCGACCGGCAATCGAACAGATCCAAGCATCCGGCCTATTCTCCCGATCTCATCCCATGCTACCTTTTCTTATTCCCAGAATTCATAAAAATATGGCGGGGACGGAGATTGACAACACAAATACGTCATTAAAGAGGTGGAAGAATGGTTTTCGACCCAATCTCCTGATTTTTCTGAAATGACGGCCTTCGAAATGTCAAGAAACGCTGGAGAATCGTGCAAGTCTGGATGCGTGAGGTGAGTATACTATATACAAAAGTCTTAAGAATAACAGATAAAAATAAAATTTCTATCTCGATTATTTTTAAGTTATAATTAAAAGTTTACGACAGTCCCTCGTTGTGGCCGAACGCCGAAATGTCAAGAAATGCTGAAAGAAATACTATATAACTCTGAATAATGTTTGCGTACGTAGGGCAGTCTTAAGAATAACCAATAAAAATTAAGTTCCTATTTCGACTATTTTTAGCAATAATTGGACGTTTACGATGCCCCTCCTGTAATAATTTCGAATCCGAGGTCGACAATTGGAAGAGTAAAGGTCACGGTGCCCACTGGGCCACCACGTCGCCTCCCTGAACATGAAGCCTCAATGCAATCGCACCTCTCGTATTAAGCGACTAATCGGTTGCGAGTAATCTCTGCGCTGATTGGATAATTCCAGGCTGCCCTCTGCAGCCTCGCCTCGAAATAAATTTAATCTCGCGGGTCGTCTTATGAAGCACATCCGGTCCACCGATTACCAAATAATCAACTTGGCGTTCCGCGTAAGTCTCCGAACGGACTCCCTCACGGTAAGGCTCAAAATTACATCAAATAAATTAATTATTTGGCAACTGATTTTTCCGGCGTAATTAAAGTGTGGGTTGTAACAGTTTTTGCATGAATGCATACCATGTTTTGCTTGTGGATTGTGTAAATTTGTGGCTTTTGCACACGGTTTTTTTCTTAATTACAAGTGGTGCCCTAACACCCCCCGCCACACGCCCTCGCGGCGGATTGCAGGGTATGATGTAGATTTAGAAGTAAACAAACCCGAATGGCCCAAACGGCTCGATCGCACAGAATATCCACACTGTCGTAGCTAAGGGAAACGTGGATGATAGGGACACACTTGGTCCGCTGCAGTGGTCGGGGAACCAGAGTAAATTATCCGAAGTCGGGTGAAGATGAAAATCTAGGGTCATGCGAAGGCTAAGCAGACATATAAATTGCTTGTGTTAGGCATGTACACTGATTTAATGTAGGCGTAATTACATTCGCCGTTGTTTCTTCCATCCGATTTAGCCTTAGAGACGCGACAACAAGGTCTTACGCATATTACTTACATGAAATTGAGCTTTTATGCAGCTTTGGAAACTTTGGTACAATTGAGAGTCTCGGGTTTGTCAATAACCACATTCATCAACCCAAATTTTGGTTTGTGGGGTGAAGATTGACCTACCTAATACCAAACATTATACGCTATGTGAAATACACTCATCGACAGGGTAATAAGGGGGAGCAGCTCCTAATTACCCTTTGCCGCCTGTAGTTTCCCAGGAAGATATGGTACTCGAAAAATCACACACTTTGGGTGAAGCCGAGGGTGGCCAGCGAATCGAACCCGGAACATCCGGTCAGTTACCAAGCGCTGTACCCGCTGGACTATCGAGACTTTTTAGCCACAGGTGCTCGTAAATCCTCACGCTTCTTTAGCACTGTATTTCGATACCCCACAAAGTGGCATTTTTTCCACTTACGCCCGAAGGGGTGATTTGCGGAGCATCGACAAGGGCGACAAACTAGAAACCGCCCCGGGCGGAGGAAACTCAAGCTGAATGACGTTACTCCTGATTTTTAATGCCTTAGCTTGGCGTCCAATTCGTCTTAATGCTTTGATTAACTAATTTTGAACCTACAATTTCACTCAAGAAGTGTGGTCATAGCCACAATAACCGTCATCGTTACTGCCGAATAACGTACTGTTCATCATGAGTCTTCCTAGGTGCATGCGAATTCGAACAAAAGACGTTATCGGGGTGTGTTAACTCCTCCGTAAATCGAGAACCACCCGTAACCTCACGGAGGAGCAGTATGCGTAACCATTTTCACGAACTGAAGCATGCAACAGCATTTAATAAAAATGAGAAGAATCGAGTGGAAAGTTATCGAAAGTCCTTTGGCAAACTCAAACACGGTTCCTCCATCAGCCGAGTAGGGTGACGCGGAGCAGGGGGAGGAAACTCGCCGGGATTGGCCGGCTGTTAATCAAAGCGTGTCAAAACGACCGATTGAAAGGAAGGGGTTAGGGAGGGAGGGTAAGTGGACGGAGGGGACTGCCCTTAAAGAGGAAGTTTCGTGGCGAGGGGAAGCACTGCTGGGTGGATGTGCGTGGCGTGCGTGCGGGGGGAGACGGGCTCACCCTCCATGAATGTGCTACTTCGAGTGCGGGGAGAGGGTGGAGGGGAGGGGGTTGAGATAACGCCAAAGGCGCTTATTTATTTTCTTAGCCGAGCGATAAAACTCTCCACTACAGCTAATTCCAAAGTACCTCACCCCCTGGTCTGCAGCGCTTTGTTTGTTTTGGGAAGGCCAAGGGCTTGCCGACAAGACGTCTACAATTTTATATTCGAGAGAAATACTCTTTCATCGCGGATGGAAATGCTCATTCAATCCGGAGATGGATATACAGTGAACCCTCCATTCCTGCCCCTCCTACTAATTCCTACACATGTTTCGGCATTCGCGTCTCTCAAAATCCAACATCAACGCATTCATTTTTACGTCTTCCTAAACACATCTTCCCATCCATTTCTCCAGGTCGTTAGAAGAGTTTGCCAAATAGTTTTAAATTTTCCTCCCCCAACTTATCAGCGTTGGAAACTAACAATATTCTTTCCGCCCCTGCCATTTAAAGGGCTGCCTCATTGTTGATTCGCTTGTCCACTCAGCCTTCGTCTCACACCCTAACAGAGACGAAAACTGTCGCAACTTTCCACTTAATGAACTAGTTTCTTGACAATGATGCAGTGCAACGAAACTCTTAGATAATAAACCTTTATTAACTGGAAAATTGCAAGAGTTTTCGTGTCTGTTATTATGGAACGATTCCACCACAATCACTCACGCCTGAATCTGTAATTTACACTTCGTCACATTCTTCCGCAACAACACAATTCCATCTTGAACAATTTTCTCCGTACTCCAATAACGTACTTTAACTCTTAGCAGTGAAATAGCTTAGCGTTGGAATAGCGTTGGAATAAGGATTCGGATGTCAAGATCAAGCTTGGTTGATCAAATAACAAACCCCTCCGGGACCAAACCATAAAATGTCTCATGTGCTATTCGCCTTTTCGAGAGAACTTTATTTTTTTCCTCTTTCCCATGGTGGGCATTTTAATCGGTAATGGAATGCTAGGAAGTTTTAGGGGAGGCGACCGACAGCCAAGGTCATTTGCGCCATTAGGGTGCTGAAAAATGTGATATAGAGATGGGAGGACGAGGGAGGGCAAACGAGGAAGGGATAGGCATGTTGTACGGAATAAAATGAGGAAATAACCGTGCAGAATTGAAAGGCGCTTTACATTTAGAGTCGAATGTCAGGTTGTATCTAGTTAGACGAAGCTTAGAAATGTTGCGAAGTTTGGTATCGTGTCCATGCAGGACATACCTTAAACGATAGACTATCGATTATGAAAATATTGTGCTGGGAGACAAATTCCAATTGCAAACCAACATTAATTCCTATAAAATGAAATTTCAACCTATTACAATTCTATTGCAGACTGACCGAAATTCCGTTTTCCATATGACCTGACGATCGCGAAAAACTTTCACGCAGGTTGAATTACACGGGTCACGTTATTCACTTCCGAAACTAAGGATGGATTTCTTCTTTTGCATGATAACTCCTAATTATGTGGCAGCCCGCTGAAGGTACCTTTGGTATTCAAGTTACTCTCAGGGGAATGAGATGTGGAATCGGTGGTGAATATATCTTTCATAAATGAACGTTTGACTCATGGTGATTTGTGCTTGGGCATCATTCATTTCGATGCAATACAGAAAGCACATGAAGCGAAGGTAGAACTGCCCCCCGCCCGATATTGCCGTCGAGGAGTCGGAATATGAGAAGCAGATCTTCTCGGGTTCAAGAATCCCACCAACCACTCGACGTGCCCTGCTGGGATACCGTTTTGACCTTCATTCCATTTGCCACGGTTTGCTCGTAAAATGAACAACGGGGGGGGGAAGACTATTCGAAAGAGCATTTGCGCCGGGAAACATTTGATTCGGGTCGAGCGAAGCGGGAAGTGGCGGGGACAGTTATTTCAAAACTGAAGCGCGATTGGAGCGCAAATAGATGAGACCACAGATTTGGATGAATTGCCCGTGCGTAGAGGAATCGAATGAAATTCAGTCATTCGCCATTATGAAGTAATGACGCCACGGAGAGACCGACTTACGTGTCTCCAACGGATTCAAAAGGAAACTTCATTTTTCTGAACGATTACTACGGGTTTTGCCCTATTTATCAATTTTCGTGCGTATTTCAGAGAAACGCTTCCCATTTTTGTAACAATCGAATGGCACCGGATATAACCTCCTACTTCCACAAGCTATCCTAGAAACCAACTCTAAAGTATGGGGGGATTCAACACCAGCCATGCAACATCAAATTTAAGTTTTTCTAAACTTTTGCTAAAATATTTTTTAAAACCATAAACACAGTACTAATCAACCCGATGGTCGGTTTGGTAGGTGATGGTAGATCTCACCCAGTACTGAGCCCTATAGACCGTGTGAAATTCACACATCAGGGTAGGGCATGGACAGTTTTTTCAAAATAGTTGTTTCCCAGGAAGCTCTCGTACCCAAAAAAACACACAGCTTGGGTGGAGCTGAGGGTGCCGAGGGAGGTGTGCTCGGGAATCGAACATGGGCCCTCCAGTCAGTAGTCCATTGCTCCACACCTGGACTACTACGCCCCCTAGTTAAAATTAAAAGACAGGTATGTAAAATAATTCAAGTGATGTAGATGTAATAACTACAGGCGCATGCGCTATGGTATATGGTCTATGTAAGATGCACGTGTATGAATCTTCAAGTCACTATTTTCGAGATGAGTTCCTTAAGATAGAAATTTTCTTTTCATATTCATAAGAAACACATATAAAATATTTTCAATGGCTTTTAATATTCGACAACTTGCTTGCTGAGGTGGGGATTTTCATCGTGGGCAGCAAGGGAGAGCATTCGGCTATTCAACCGGAAGAGCTTGGTTCGAGTTCCGTGACTTTGGACAACTTCTACTTCACGCATGCTATTTGATCTTGATTGGAAATCGCAGACGAGAGTGAAAAAGAAACTGCTCAGCCCCGCTCATATATTTGAATTCTCAAGAACTAATTTCCGAAACTCCGTACGGTTCATCAAGAATATGACAAAAATCGACGAAACTTAAGTCGCGATGATTATAATATTGACTGGAACTTCAAAATGTCCTGTCTCTTTTCCAATGCAATCATTTAACGTGTCCACAAAGTCAAACCGGCGCGAAGGCGCGTTTCATGCGGTTTTCATGATCTTGTTGATTAATAAATGTTGGGTTTAATAAAAAAAGGCAAATATTCCACGAGTTTGTGAAGTCAGTGAAACGCAAAACAATTTCCACCAGACAAAAATCAACTGTCATGCCAATTCTTAAAAAAGAATATAAAAGATTTTATCTGAAACCATGGTGAGTGCATAAAATAATTTCGTGCGATTTATTTTTAAAATGAACCATTTTATTAATTCCGCTCGTGGATCCTACATAGTTTAATATTTAATTTTCCTTCTGTTGACACCGCGATGCAAATTTACCAAAGCTAGCGGAGTTCATTAAAACAATTCTCTCTCTCTTTTTCCGCTGCGCCCCCCCCCCCCCCGATTCACATACTATCTTAATCGCAAGTCAATGAGACAAAAATTAAACATCGGAAAGGAGTCAACGCATTAACATAAAGATGCAATCACAAGACGTCTTACGCTGTCGCTGTAATAATAATAATACAATAATTCGTAACCCGGAGATCGATGAAAGGTTTTTCGATGGACGCAGGAAATCTAATTTTCACACGATGTCGTGGTACTCTCAGGATATGACACCTAAGTAAATAAAAACAGTTTCTGGCGTGACTTGGTGGAAAATCTTCATGTTGAATTTGAAAAATAGCCAACTTGGCTTTTCCACATAGAAAAATTTTTATTTACGACCTTGGTTTCGTTATGGTATGTAGACCTGAAGACGTTATACCATAATTTCAATATAAATTAATCCAAAAATAAATCAAATAAAATAATATAAATGATAAAAAATTAAACATATTGTAGACATGAAACTTTTATACCATAACGAAACCTAGGTCGTAAATAAAAAATGTTCTATGTGGAAAAGCCAAGTTGGCCATTTGTGAATTTCGATATGACACCTATTAAATTATTTATTCCTGCTCAGCATTTCAATTCCAAGCCATAAAATATCACACCAGACTTGATAATTTCGAACGGATAAACGACAACCAAACTAATAGATTTGAAACCATTCCTCTTCGTCATATTGAGAGAGTATCGTTAAACTCTAATGGTGATTAAGATATTTATCGATGTAAGCGAAAGGATTACTCACGGAAAATGACAGCATCAAAGTCGGCCCATAAACTTATTATGAGCATAGTTTACGATGCATTTAGTAGACATGGCGTTAGCAGGAATAGTGATGATTAGAATCGATGGGATCGTGGCGATGGAGAAGAATGGTTGAGATTAAAAATGGACCGACGCAGTGCCTGTTGGAGGAGAGCAGCAGTCATGAAGAGAAAAGTCCTTGGAAGATAACGACAAGGGCAGGAAAGATAATGAGGCACTGAGGACTGTGCGATATCACGATGCATCGTCACTGCGTGGAAAGTTTTCCAACGTTGTCGGAATCTATATGAATAATTTTGATGAACCGATATATCTGAGGCATGACGGATATTGATAGAGAAGTAGTTATTGGGGAAGGCGACATACAGCAGAGGGAATTTGCGCAATTGGGAAACAAATTAGGGTAATTTGGTAGAGGTTTGGAATGGGGAGAGGATGGGCGTGGAGAAACCCGGCGTCCCCGATGGTCTACTCAAATAATGAAGGTGTCACGCACACAATATCCACGGATACCATGCCTTTTCGACCCCCGCACACCCTTCGTCGGACACCTCATTCACTTGACTCTCCCTTTCTCAGTCCCTTCGCCCCACATAATTCCAAACCCTCTAACCCCCCTGCGCCCTTGTTCAGAGATCATACAGTTCCACTGACGAAGGCGGCCCAAGCATACGTTTACATTTCTGCAGCAGTCTCCTTTCTACGTATTCTGTGTGTTCAGTACTTGTTCAAATGTGTTGAATGTTCACAAAAGTTTACATAAGTTCAATTACAAGCGTGGCGATGGCATATAAAACTTAGGACATATAAAGTAAAGAGAAATTTAGTCACAAAATGCAGTTTTTAAGTGGCATAATCTCTTCAAAGATGGCCGAGGGAGTGTGGAGGATGACCCCCGCGCTGGACGGCCGTCGACTTCAAGAACCGACTACAACGTGTGCGTGGAGTGCTGAATTCAGATAGTCGGTTAAGTGTCCACATAATCGCTGTTGGTATTGGCATTGATAAGATGACAGTGTACGCCATTATCACTGAAAATTTGGCGATGTATAAAGATCTCCGCTAAACTCGTCTCGAAGGCACCCAGCCACACCTGCTCCAAGGTAACTGACTTCCATTATCCGTTAAAAACGATATCACGACGATTCCCCAACCCCCTCACAGTTCCTGCTTGGCACCAGCAGACTATTTCCTACTTCGAAAAGTAAAATCCTCCCTCAAAGGACACCACCATGGGACTCTAATCGCCGTCAAAGAAGCTTGCACGCACACCCTTAAGGAACTTCCTGAACCTGCCAATCGGGTATCCCTCGAGTCGTGGGAATGCCGCTGGAAAAAGTGCGTCAATGCTCAAGGGATGTTCTGATTGAAGAATTCCTAGACATTGTAACAATATCTGAAATAAATCTATTTTTTCCGAAACCTTTCCTGATACTCTTTATACAAATCTTGTATGTTTGAAAAGAGTGCTTCTCACATACTTGTACGCTACTCAGACGACAATAAATTCTATATACATTTCTGCAAGAGAATACTATTGGTGTTTTTCTTAGCCTCACCCACAAGACAGCTGACACCCCTGAATACAATTGTTCTTCAAATCCTTATACATAATTTAGTCCAACATCCTTATCCTATTCCTGTACGTTACTTGTTTCCAAACGTCTTCCCCTCTATTACAGTCTTCAGTATTCCTTCACCAATGAATTGCATTATATCCTCCCTTACTGCCTCCATTTGATTTCTCCCAACTGCTTGATTTGATTTCTCCCAACAATACTCTCTCCTCCTCCACCATGCCTAGTACTTACTCATTTGCTTTCCTTTCAGTCCATTTCACCTTTACCGTCCTTCAGGGAAAAGGGAAAATTTCCCGACATACCGATAAAGGTACGTTTTCACCATTGTCTACAACCGGTGTTATCCGGATCCGGGCGTTCGTCTCCTCTGCTATGCGCGGTCGAATGATTTCAGTCGGCTCCGGGGGACGAGCGAGGGGCGGGGGTTAAGAAGAGAGGGTCTTGATGTTGTGCGTACGTGGGTAATGAGGAGCGATCAGCCGCGGAACTTTATGTACGTGCCTTGGGGTGGTGGCGAGACTCGGGAGGGGAACGCCAACTATTCGTGCGCGTTAGTGGACAATGGCACGCCTGAGATTGATGACATGTCGAAAGCCAAAACGAGATTTGCTGCAATGAGAATTTATTATCGCGGAAACTTAAATAATCGTCTGAGGGATGAGAATAATAACAGTGGGCCAACTTCAATAATCACAGATTTTTTTCCTTTTTCTCCTTCCTTTGAAGTTTGGAATGTGGTGGGGGAAGAGAGTAAGCTGTTAGGTGAAATGCTAAAACGGAAGAGAAAGCGTGTGGCGGAGATTTTGAGCGCTAATAAGTTGTTCAATGCTGTAATAAAATGGAGAATGCCAAGTGAGTGGGGAAGAGGGATGAGAAGAGAGTAAGGATCACAGATAACACGAAAGTACGCAAGATAAAGGTACGAAGAAACGAATAAGGAAATAATGTAATAGGGTAAACTTGTCAAATTACGGCCAATACGGAAATACAAGTTTGAAGATTCTCGGAATCACTACCACATGTCAGCGTTGGCGCAACGAGTTACCCGCATAGTAATAGGTAATCATTTCTGAGTATGTACGTAACGCGCCAATGCTCTGGGAAGAGATCTGTGATGCGGACGCCTCTCTGTTGTTCCCGTGTGGTGATTTGTGAAGGTGGAAAAAACTGAAATTCGAGCAGTGATTAAATACTTCGTAAAGAAAGGTTAACTCGTACTTGTCGGTGAACTTCGGTTGCCTATGATAATGATTCCTGTGTAGCATTTATCCAATGTTGTGAAATATTGGGAATTGACATTAACCTGAATATTTTTCATTGGAATAATTGGTAAACTCGTCAAAAATTTGTTACGGAATTTGTTCAATTTTATTTTCATTCATGGCTTAACTCGATGTGATTCAATGCTTCATTATATTGGTAGGGAAACACCGCGCAAGCAGGGGAGCGTAAGAAAGGAACAGTAGGGTTGAAGAGAGAGGAGTCAATTTGACGGATGATGGATTGGCCGAGGAATGAAGGGGAGGGAGGTCGGGCAATGGCATCCACGTCAGGGCGCCCACGCCTTAGTCTAGGTCCTCTTTTCCGGCGAACTTGTCGCCATTTTTCTTAATAAAAAAATTTCATGACGTAATTTTTATTTTGGATTATCCCAAAGAATATTCCACAAACAAAACTGGTATCACTGAATTCGATTCTGCTTTAAACTTTTACTTTTCGTTTCTGCCAGGGCTAACACGCGCTATTACCCAAGACAAACACGAAGTAATATAAAAGATCTCATCAAAGAATCCACGATTGCTAATTCCATATTCCCGTTCCCAATACAAAATTCCCAAAAGAAGAAAAAAATTCGGGCCAGTCCCCGAATTACTGAATACCCGACCTTTTCCCGATTTTCTGCACTGGGTTGTTTGATATAAACATACATAATAAAGAATATATCCTTCGCTCTAATCCTGGCGATTCGAAATGCTCTGTTAACGAATTAAATCATGAAAAATTGACACGTAGAGCTGGATGAGCAATTCGACAAAAGAGAGGGAGGAATCAAAATCAAAAATCCTCTCGCGATGGATTACGACGACGACAGGACTGACTTGCCGAGTTGATCTCGAAGACACAAACTGATCCAAAGACGTCCTACTTTGTCTGCTACGTGTCACACGTCCATCCGATTACTCACGACGGTTGTAGTATCTTGACGGTTCAAGGTTGCTGTCTAAATAATCTATGATGCAGCACCTAGAAGAAGAGACAGTTTGCTGGGATGCCCACAGAGCATCCAAAATCTGAGCGGATATTTCGCTAATAAAATACAAAGTGGTACGTGATCGAGGCATTATTAATTTCTACAAAGAATGGCCGAGGGAAAGTTGCTGGATTCTTCAGTTCTCGTAATTATCAGAACTGGAGCGAATGATATTGGAATTTCTACATTCAAAAGGGAAAACTGGTCCATAACTTGTGCACCAAACATTTGAAGGCATTATTATTAATGGAAGTCCATCACTTCAGTTAGGTTTAGAATGGATCCAAACAGAATTAACTATAGCTACAACCTTAAGGCTCTCCTAACGAGATAGCCTGACACAGCACATGCTCGTCAAACATTCAAACGACAAAGAATTATCACATCTACGCATATCAATGTCCTCAGTGTTCCATTTCCACTCCGAGTTCGCTTTTCTTTCCTCCTCTTGAATTTTTACCCACAACTCCCTCCCTCCTGCCCTAATATGCCTTGTACTTACACGATCGTACAATAATTTCCGTCCATTTTACGTTTTTTTCATTCTTAGCCACACCTCAAAAGCGATTACACTACGGATTCTGTTGAATACAAGTAAAACTTGTACGTTGTAGTACAGTGCGATGCTTGCACAGGTAATGTAATATTCCTTTCTTGGGCTGTGAAAACATTGGAAAATGAATTTATGCAATCGAGAGCGAAATTCGGGGGGAGAGGGGCAAATCCCCTCCCTCCTCCACCTCCTCGCCCTCCCGCCGACCACCGATGCCTCCGAGAAGTGGAGAGAGGGGAATAAATGTACGACACGTCGTCTAGTAGCCACTAGAGAAACTTAACTGGAGGAGGTTTCCAGAGGATTTTTACCTTTTAGAGAAGTGTACGTGTGAGCCCAATGCCCAATAATGGAGACAATTCTGTACGCAAACACAAAAACACTTTCTTCTGAATACGACGTATATCGTACCTGTCGTACGATCGGGCCCCCGATCGGAAAACAGTTGACCTGAAATTAGAATCCAACCACCGAAGCTTCGACTTTTTATGACACAATGCACTGCGCCACCCATTGATCCAATTTTCCATCAAGGAGCATTTTCGATAAGAAATCGCAAAATATGTACGTCTACACCTTATTAAACTGGTTCTCTGAAAATAGTACTTCCCGAAGCATCATACCATAGTACTCCACATTACTTTTACCTTTCGCGACGCGATGAACACGTGCTCCTCAACATACATCCCGTAAAAGTTAGAAACTTAACAGAGGAACAAACTTTCTCCCGATCTACGAGAGAGCGAATGATTTTTCCACCTTAAAAAATATTTCGCATTAGTGTGCGCACCAGCGGGTGGGTGACTACCCTAAAGTTGCTGTCTCGGCATTTTCTTCCCATATACTACATGCTATTGTTCTCTCCTGAACGGATTCTGTGTCGTTATTTATGGCGTTGAAGGAAAGAAATTCGAAATCGATACCCTCCATCCGGTATCCAAACCTCCTTCCCACGACCCTACTTTATGGTACAAAATTATGCAAAACCTAATGGCGCATATTCGCGCAAGTGCGCAGTTACCGAAAAAAATATATTAAATCGATCCAACGTGAAAAATCGATAATTATGTACACACATATACATACATATGTATACATACACCTGCATTATTATTATTAGGTAATCTACCGGTTAAAGTAGGTTTTTGGATAAACACAACTATCAAATTAATATTTTGTGACTCATAACTAAACCCAATCCAGCAACCTACTCTATACATCAGGTCCCTCTTCATCTCCGTGTACTTCTTTCCTCTTTAACCATTTCCTCCACATATGCGTTGAACAGCACCGGTGACAATGGGCAACCCTGCCTTACCCCTCTTCCTAACACTTCCCATCCGGACTCTCCGTTTCCCCACTCGCACCTGAGCAGTCTGAGACATGTACAGGTTGCGGATCAGTCTCCTGTCCCTCCAATCCATTCCTATTTTCTGCAATATACGCATTCATTTTTCCCAATTCACTCTATCAAATGCTTTTTCGAAATCTACGAAACAGGCAAAAACGTCCTGGCTGTATTCTATATTCCTCTCAATTAGTGATCTCATTACTGCAATGGCATCACGCGTACCTCTTCCCTTCCTAAACCCAAACTGATCATCCCCTAAGTAATCATTTGCCTTACTCTCGATCCTTTTGTTGATGATCCTGAGAATAACTTTAGCTGCGTGGGATATCAAACTTATTGTTCTGTAATCCTCACATGATGTAGCCTTTGTCTTTTTTGGAATAGGAACTAACACCGATCTCACAAAATCTTCCGGCCAGATTCCTTTCTCATAGATACTACGAATCAGTCCATATATGGCCTTCTTCCCACCTTTCCCTAACCATTTCAACATTTCTACAGGAATATTGTCCAGCCCCACAGCCTTATTTGCTTTCATCTCCTTTAATGCCCTTTCTATTTCATCGTCGAGTATGCCTGGACCTAAGCTATCTTCTTCTACGTCATGTTCCTTTTTTATGTCTAACCTTATCGGTCTACGTCCTTTACCATACAGTGTTTCTATACATTCCTTCCATCTCACTTGGATTTTTCCTGGTTCAACTATTATCTTACCCCAATTATTCTTAACTTTTAGCATAGATCTTGCCTTCTTACTTCCCGATAATAACTTAGTGTTGCTGTATAGAGCACCAATTTCACCCTTCATCTGCAATGTTTCCATTTATTTGTGGCCCTTCTCAATTTATTGTTTTACTCCTGAAAACTAATGCACACATGCTTGTAGACCACAACTAAAATGACCTTCAAAAGCTCTTCTGGTGGCATTCCAGTCATACACACAAATACATATGTATATGTACATACACAGACACGCACACACATATATAAGTGGGTCGCGGCGGGTCCAGTGGGAGCGTTGGACTACTGACCGGAGGGTCCCGAGCAAAGCACATGCACATCCACCCAAGCTATGTTATTTTGCGGGTACCAGATCATCCTGGGAAACCTTAAACGGCACAGGGAAAGGAACTGGCCCCCCCTACCCTGATATGTGAATATTCACACGCCGTCGGGCTTAGTAGATGGTGAACTGAACCGTCACCTACCCAACCGACCTTCGGGTTGAATACTGTGCTGATACTATGGTATTATATATATATATATATATATATTCAAATACGAAGTCCCGCCATACGGCGCACTAATATACATTCAAACTTAGAAATAGGTATAAGGAAAGGGGATAGGAAAACACATAAAAGGCGAACACAGGACATGTGGGGAAGGCGGTTTTTGAGCAGATCACGAATGTAAATATATGTGTTCGCCTTTTATGTGTTTTCCTATCCCCTTTCCTTATTCCTATTTCTATGTTTGAATGAATATATATATATATATATATATATATATATCGATGGAAGAATGTACACACAGAGTTAGGCAAAATAAAGTACAAAGAGTTAAACAGTAAATTGAGAAGGGCCACAAATAAAGCAAAAAAAGAATGGTAGAAAACGCAATGCGAGGATATGGAAAGTTTACAGAAGAAGGGTGAAATTGGTGCTCTATACAGCAAGGTTCAGGTATTATCGGGAAGTAAGAAGGCAAGATCTGTGCTAACAGTTAAAGATAAATGGGGTAAGATAATAGTTGAACCAGGAAAAATCCAAGAGAGATGGAAGGAATATATAGAAACACTGTATGGTAAGGAACTTAGGCCGACAAGGTTAGACATAGAAAAGGAACATGACGTAAAAGAAGATAGCTTAGGTCCAGGCATACTCGACGATGAAATAGAAAGGGCATTAAAGGAGATGAAAGCAAATAAGGCCGTGGGGGTGGACAACATTCCTGTGGAACTGTTGAAATGTTTAGGAAAATGTGGGAAGGAGACTCTATATGGACTGATTCGTAATACTACTATATATTTATGAGAAAGGAATCTGGCCGGAAGATTTTGTGAGATCGGTGTTAGTTCCTATTCCAAAAAAGACAAAGGCTATATAATGTGAGGATTACAGAACAATAAGTTTGATATCCCACGCAGCTAAAGTTATTCTCAGGATCATCAACAAAAGGATAGAGAGTAAGGCAAATGATTACTTAGGGGATGATCAGTTTGGGTTTAGGAAGGGAAGAGGTACGCGTGATGCCATTGCAGTAATGAAATCAATAATTGAGAGGAATATAGAATACAACCAGGACGTTTATGCCTGTTTTGTAGATTTCGAAAAAGCGTTTGATAGAGTGAATTGGGAAAAATTAATGCGTGTATTGCAGAAAATAGGAATGGATTGGAGGGACAGGAGACTGATCTGCAACCTGTACATGTCTCAGACTGCTCAGGTGCGAGTGGAGAACGGAGAGTCCGGATGGGCAGTGTTAGGAAGAGGGGTAAGGCAGGGTTGCTCATTGTCACCGGTGCTGTTCAAGGTATATGTGGAGGAAATGATTAAAGAGGCATGGGAAGAACTGGAGGCAGGAATGAAAGTCGGAGGGGAATTCGTAAAATCGGTTAGGTTTGCTGATGACCAAGCATTAGTGGCTCAGTCGGCCAAGGGGTTGCAAGCATTGCTGAGTGAATTGAAGGTTCAGTGCGATAAATATGGGATGAGAATTAACATTAAAAAAACAAAGGTTATGCGATTTTCCAGAAAGAAAAAGGCTAAGCTAAATATTAAAATAGGAGGGGAACAAATAGAGCAGGTAGAGCAGTTGACATATCTCGGAAGTATTTTGTACCAATACGGTCAAAGTGGTAGGGACGTAAGGAGAAGAATTGCGCTAGGCAAGGAGGCTTTCTCAAGGAGGAGGGAGTTGACGACGGGGACGTTGAGTAGGGAGGTTAAGACAAGACTCGTAAAAACTCTGATATGGAGCGTGGCTATGTACGACGCGGAAACGTGGTCGCTGAAGCTGAAGGATAGACGTTGACTGGAGGCTTTTGAAATGTGGGTGGGGAGAAGAATGGAGAAGGTGAAATGGACCGAAAGGAAAACAAATGAGGAAGTACTAGAAATGGTGGGGGAGGAGAGGGGTTTGTTGAGAGAAATCCTATGGAGGCAGGAAAAATGGATGAAAGGCGTATTGAGCGGTAGTGGAATGTTGAAGAGGGTAATAGAGGGGAGAATGTTGGGCAAGCGAGGTAAGGGTAGGAACAGGGTAGGGATGTTGGACGGGATGAAGGGAGGAAAGAAGTACATCGAGATGAAGAGGGCCCTGATATAGATGAGTTTGCTAGGTGGGGAGCCACAAAATGTTTATTTGATAGTTGTGTCCTCCCAAAAACCTACCTTAAACGGTAGATTACTTATAATAATATATATATATATATATATGTATATATATATATATATATATATCAACAATTAAGTATCGTTATGCCATAACAGATTTCGCTTCTCTTTGGACAGTCACGGGGCGAAGATTAAATTACAGATATTATATCTCTTGCAATTATTGGATGGATATCTCTTCAGCGATTGTGTCAAAAAAGTATTGTTATTCCTATCTTACTACGGTAGGGGAGATCACATAAATAAAATTAGAGAGGTTAAGATATATAGTTTTAAGACTCATTTTTCCTACGAGAGATAAGGGATCAGAATGTCGTCCGACCGCGCTAAGGAGGAAAAGTGTTTTGTGTCCGAAGCAGTACGGCGTGTAATCACCACC
Source organism: Hetaerina titia (assembly GCA_037158775.1). Classification (NCBI taxonomy): domain Eukaryota; kingdom Metazoa; phylum Arthropoda; class Insecta; order Odonata; family Calopterygidae; genus Hetaerina; species Hetaerina titia. Next base: position 1,650,464 of record CM073769.1, read on the forward strand.
CCCTGCCACACACGCTATCGGTGGCTTTGAATGCTACTAATGTAATGGTATTTATAATAAAAATAAAACTTCATGTGTGGATTCCGAGAACATCGTCATTGTTTGCAGTATTTTTACTGCAATTTCAATAAAAATGTTTTGAGGATGTACATTTGTTCAACGGGATGCATAGCTGACACTACGCGTACGTACCAAATTTCTTCGAAACTATTTCCCAATATATGCGAGTATATCCACAGGACGGAATGGAGCGTCACACGAGGATAAATGTGGACGGTGCAATTAGTGGATTTCTCGCCCGCGGAACTCCTTCGTGATCCAAATAGCAAAAGGAGTAGTATAAAAGAATACTTAAGAAGTCTGATTCGCTGGGGATTGGAAATGAACAATGCCCACAGTTAACCAATCTTCGGACAGAAAGGAATTAGGTCTAAGGAGTGAGCACAATGATGCGATTGCGGTCACGGAGGCCACGGGTTCGGGACGGACAATGAGCGATGATGCATTAACAGTCAGTCCTCCATGCCAATGTGCAACAATTTTAGAGTGTAAAAATCATTCGCCTTGACCGGGTTTCAAACACGGATTCAGAATCCGGGTCCAAGAATCCTAAGCAACCAATGACTCCGTCAAAAAGTTACTGTTGGGGCATCTCCCGCTTTTTTTTGGAAGGCCTCCATACTTGCTCGCGTTTACGTGGGTAGTCTGAAAAGTTTCCGACTCCAAAAATTTCAGAAAAAATGTCTTGTATCTTTGTTAGGTCGGAAACTTTTTTCGGACACAAGACATTTTTTCTGAAAATTTTGAGGTCGGAAACTTTTCAGACCACCCTTGTAAGCTTTCTTGCCGACCTCTTTGCATTTAATTTCATAATTCTCTCCTATCTTCACAACTAATATGGATTACGTGGTGTTCAGACTTCAGTGTCACGAATTCAGTGTTACTGGAAAGTTTCAGTCAATATTTTCAAGAGAATTTGTAAAGACCTGGAACATTTGGCCTTGGATTGTATTGCTTTCTCACAAGATATTTTACCAAGAGAACTCTTCAACTGGAGTGCTGTAACCTTAGACACAGGACTGCCGACCCGTTCGTAAACCGTGCGGATTTTTCATCAACACTCCTGGCTATCGAGGCGACTCACTATCGAACTAGCAGTTGCATGTTCCATGACCTTGCACGATATGGATGTGAGGGAAATTGGTCTGTAATTGCTCGGTTCCTCTTCCTTGTCTCCATTTTTAAATATTAGTGTTACGTTAGCCGTTTTCCAATCGCTTGGAACCTTTTGATTTACGAGCGATTTCTTAAATATGATTTCTAGATAATAGCGTAATTTCCGACGCTTTTTTTCCAGCGTTATCGTAATATGAACGGAATAATCTCTAAGTCAATAAAACATTTTCGTCTCTCAAACCTTAGTAATCAACCAGAAGATTGGTTTTGATAGATTAAAACCCACCAAATGGCCTGCCCGATGGCGTGTGAAATTAGCACCTCAAGGCTGAGGGGGTCAGTTCCTTATTCCCTGTACCACCATTCGGTTTTCCAGGAAAGCATCTCCTGGAGATTTTATTTTACCACACACAGCTCGGGCGAAGCCATGGGTTGACAGAGGATACCCGGAACAGAAGCAGAACCCTATACCTACCAGGCTACCACGCCTCTCTTATCTCTTTTCCAATCTCTACATTTTATTCCGAATATATTAATGCCATATTTTATTGCATCTACGTCAGTTCGATCGTCAGTGCACGTGGGCGTAAATTTATAGTCGGAAATTACCAAGACGATCGATATTATTATAAACAATTCAGACTCTTCGCTAGTAAATATGAGTATGCCATCCATGGCACTCCCGTCTTCAAGTTGATGTGCGCTTTAATCGACGGTTTCGGACTTAACTGACGAATATAAAACTGATTTTTGGTTAAAAAGGGAGTTTAAAGTTCACCGTCAGTTTCATGAGACCTACAGAAATCGGTCCAAATTATTCTCACTCAGCACATGTATGGATATTCAATCACTGCTTGCTAAATTAAACCGTCATTTACCATCATCCATTCTGACACGGGAGACAGCGGGGTCTAACTCGCTGACCCATGAGGGACCACGCAGGAAAGGATCGGAGGGAGAGGAGTCGGTAGGACCCAATTGGGAGCAATTTCGGCAGCGTGCGGTGGCGATAGAGGGGGTGGTCGGGGCGGGGAGGGGGAGGGTGGCAAGGGAGGCTTTAAGGAAGGGTAGCCTGTAGGCAGATGGAAGGGGAGTGACACAGGTCGGGGACGGTATCCGCTGTCCCCTAAAAGGAGAAGAGAGGGGTTAAACGGATGAAAACGATTTTGTTTCTTTTTTTTCAATTTTTTATTGCCGAAGGACGAATGAAAGGTCGGGACGGGGCGGGGGTAGAGAGGTGGTGCCCGCTCGCCCCTTTGGGCCCGAGAAGTGTCCCACACGTTCTGATACCGTCGAAGGAACGATACCGCAAACTTCGAGCGGGGAAAATAATTTCACAACACAACCAGCGCAAATACCATTTCAATTAAACAATGCGAGACCAGATGAAAAGCTGAGATCAAAAGCACGTGACTACGCTGTGCATTTTCATGCTGTTTGAAAAAACCGGATGGATGAAACTCTGAGTGGTAGAATTAACGAGAAAAGATAAAGAATTCAGGTAATTTTCTACAGTTGAAGTGATCACCATTTTCTCAAGGCGGAGCCTCGTTTCGGCCATATGCCTCTTCTAATTACTGAGCTCTTCGATTCCTAAAATGTTGTACCACCCATTATGCTTTTAATGTCACCCAGGAATTTAATTCTTGGCCTTCCTCTTCGTCCAAGGGCATTTCCCCCAATTTATAAGGCTATTTAATTGAAAATTGTCATGCCCCAGAGCACACGAAAGAATTTTTATTTTCCAATTTTCCAATTCTTTTATCCAATTACTCTTCACTTTAATTCCCTCATAACTTTTCTGTTATCATTTTTACCTGTCCAGCTTGTTCTTGCTTTTCTCCGAAAAATCCACATTTAACTGCTTTCAACGGTGACTTCCATCTTTCCGATTGTAAAAATGTCACTTCCAATTGATAGCGTGCTCCGAATAAAAGTTTCTCGTGAAGGAATTTCTGATTTCCCAGTTTGAGTGTTTATTTCGTTGAGTTGAATCTTGGAAGAATATTCCCACAAAGTAGGGAAAGCCATGCTGGAACAAATGGAAGAGTTTTGCTCACCAGGCAACAGGATCACTAGCGATGGAAGAAGCAAGAGGGATGTACGCGTATAATAGTAAGCAGAATATGAATCGACAGGATGGCTTCCTATCCCAAGAAGCAACCAGTGAAAAGTTAAAGAGTACCAGCACGTACTGATGTAGAAGCGATTAATTAAGTATTATGTAAGGGGTCCACTTTTCTAAGGGTGTTGGACTTAGCCGATAGAACCTCAAATGATAGGGATGGATAAAAGACTGCAGGCGATACAATTGCCGTTTTTTAGAAGAGCGATGAAAATAAAACGGATAGAGAGAGAGAGAGAAAGAGAAACAGATGAAGAAGTACTTCGAAGAATGGGTGAAGGGAGAAGCCTACTATGGAGGATACTTACAGGAAAATGAGGTTAATTGAATGGGTAACTCCTGAGGCAAGATAGCTAGCTCAATGAGGACCATAGATGAAGGAAACATCCGAAACCTACCTTCACTCGGGAGATTACCTAGGATGATGACATTTTTCGATGTGTACACTTTGGTCTAATTCCAGTGCGTGCCTCCCTCAGGTCCTCAGCCTATGAAGAACTTTATGTGTCCCAAAGAATAAGCATATTATAGACTATATGTATTCATGAATACATAAAAATATATTTATGTGTGTGTGCATTCAAGCATTTACATATGCGTGTGTGTGAATATATATATTGAAAAATTTCCTTTTCTAAATAAAACAATTATTGATTGTACCACCTTACCTGCAAAACTATTCGAGCCCTTTCCTAACGGAGTGAATACTTTCAAGAAAAGATGTGATCAATTTTTTAATAATTTGATTGATGTGTTGTGTAAAATTTTATGTAATAGCTTAATTTTTTATTTTGATTGGGAAACTGATGTTAATGAGATTTTCTTTTTTTTGCGAAGGTTTTGTGCTTGGAAGTTTTCTTTAATTGTATTTTTTTACTAATTGATTTCATTTATTATCTATTGTGATATTGATTCATGTCATGTTATTCATGATATGTCATGTTATTTTTCCTCCAAGGCAAGTTTGATTATAACACTTGGACTTGTGTGCCACCTGACATTATCTATCTGCACATGTAAGTTTTAATTATACATATATATATATATATATATATATATATATATATATATAGAGTTCTGTTCCTAATTCCTCTTGAGAAAGGTGGTTGGACCACCGAAAATTCGAGAACCAGTGAGTCCCTCTTTTGTGTGTTTTGGTTTCTGTGTTTGTTATGACTATCAGTGAATTTCCATTACACGTTTGTGGGTTTTCCAAAAAAGTGTATATATATATATATATATATATATATATATATATATATATATATATATATATATATATATATACATACATTCAAAAACGAAATACCGCCAGATGGCGAATAAATATTCAATCACATTGAAATAGACATCCGCCATCCCCACCTCTGTTGTTTTCGTCCTTTATACGTGTTCCTTTACCATTTTCCTTATCTCTATTTCAATGTGAATGAATATTTATTCGCCATATGGCGGTATTTCGTGTTTGAATGTGTATTTGGCCAAAGTGGCTCGTTTCTTCTTCTGGCTATGCGTGCCAAGAAACGATCCGTTCCTATCCATTATGGACCTGTCCTTTACCTTGTTGTATGCTTGCTAACCTACTGTCCATTCCCCTCTTGTGTTTGTCAATTTCTCCTTTGGTGGGCATAACAGCTCCCTAACGCCATCTTCTGGGTAATGATTCGGAGCACTTTGGCGTTTTATACGATCGCAGATTTCAGTGTAAAAGTACTCTTCCTCGACAGCTCAGGTGGTTAGAGCATCCGCCCGGCAAGTGGAGAGATCCGGTGTTCAAGTCCCGGTCGAGGTCGAGGAAAATATTTTTACATTCGTGATCTGCTCACATCCGCCATCCACACCTCTGTTGTGTTCGTCCTTTATATGTGTTCCTTCACCATTTTCCTTATCTCTATTTCAATGTGAATGAATATATATATATATATATATATATATATATTATTATTAGGTAATCTACCGATTAAGGTAGGTTTTTGGATGGACACAACTATCAAATAAACATTTTGTGACTCCCCACCTAGCAAACTAATCTTATCAGGTCCCTCTTCATCTCGGTGTACTTCTTTCCTCCCTTCATCCCGTCCAACATCCCTATCCTGTTCCTACCCTTACCTCGCTTGCCCAACATTCTCCCCTCTATTACCCCCTTAAACATTCCACTACCGCTCAATACGCCCTTCATCCATTTTTCCTGCCTCCAAGGATTTCTCTCAACAAACCCCTCTCCTCACCTACCATCTCTAGTACTTCCTCATTTGTTTTCCTTTCGGTCCATTTCACCTTCTCCATTCTTCTCCACACCCACATTTCAAAAGCCTCCAATCTACGTCTATCCTCCTGCTTCAGTGACCACGTTTCCGCGCCGTACATAGCTACGCTCCATATCAGACTTTTTACGAGTCTTGTCTTAACATCCCTACTCAACGTCCCCGTTATCAACTCCCTCCTCCTTGAGAAAGCCTCCTTGCCTAGCGCTATTCTTCTCCTTACGTCCCTACCACTTTGACCGTATTGGTCCAAAACACTTCCGAGATATGTAAACTGTTCTACCTGCTCTATTTTTTCCACGCCTTTTTTAATATTTAGCTTAGCCTTCTTCTTTCTGGAAAATTGCATAACCTTTGTTTTATTAACATTGATTCTCATCCCATATTTATCGCACTGAACCTCCAATTCACTCAATGATGCTTGCAACCCCTTGGCTGACTGAGCAACTAATGCTTGGTCATCAGCAAACCTAACCGATTTTACGAATTCCCCTCCGACTTTCATTCCTACCTCCAGTTCTTCCCATGCCCCTTTAATCATTTCCTCCACATATACGTTGAACAGCACCGGTGACAATGGGCAACCCTGCCTTACACCTCTTCCTAACACTGCCCATCCGGAATCTCCGTTCCCCACTCGCACCTGAGCAGTCTGAGACATGTACAGGTTGCGGATCAGTCTCCTGTCCCTCCAATCCAATCCTATTTTCTGCAATACACTCATTAAATTTTCCTAATTCCTTCTATCAAACGCTTTTTCGAAATCTACAAAACAGGCAAAAACGTCCTGATTGTATTCTATATTACTCTCGACTAGTGATCTCATTACTGCATCTTGCTGCATCCTAGGGTAAAATTATTTGTTGTAGGCAAGCGTATGTACTTGCATGCTTGTGGAGTGAAGGGAGGTAGATGTGTGGTTGCATGCGCGTCGAATGATGGGATGTTACAATGAATGTGTGCACTACTGTGGATTGGGGTTTGCATGTGTGTGTTGGTTTTGAATGCGGTATTTCTTTTTTCCTTTTTTGGGTTGTGACCTAACACCCCCCGCCACACGCCCTTGCGGCGGCTTGCGGGGTATTATGTAGATGTAGATTACTGCAATGTCATCACGCGTACCTCTTCCTTTCCTAAACCCAAACTGATCATCCCCTAAGTAATCATTTGCCTTACTCTCTATCCTTTTGTTGATGATCCTGAGAATAACTTTAGCTGCGTGGGATATCAAACTTATTGTTCTGTAATCCTCACATGACGAAGCCTTTGCCTTTTTTGGAATAGGAACTAACACCGATCGCACAAAATCTTCCGGCCAGATTCCTTCCTCATAGATACTACGAATCAATACATATATGGCCTTCTTCCCACCTTTCCCTAACCATTTCAACATTTCTACAGGAATATTGTCCAGCCCCACAGCCTTATTTGCTTTCATCTCCTTTAATGCCCTTTCTATTTCATCGTCGACTATGCCTGGACCTAAGCTATCTTCTTCTACGTCATATTCCTTTTCTATGTCTAACCTTGTCGGCCTAAGTTCTTTACCATACAGTGTTTCTATATACTCCTTCCATCTCTCTTGGATTTTTCCTGGTTCAACTATTATCTTACCCCATTTATCTTTAACTGTTAGCACAGATCTTGCCTTCTTACTTCCCGATAATAACTTAACCTTGCTGTACAGAGCACCAATTTCACCCTTCTTCTGTAAACTTTCCATATCCTCGCATTACGTTTTCCACCATTCTTCTTTTGCTTTATTTGTGGCCCTTCTCAATTTATTGTTTAACTCTTTGTACTTCGTTTTGCCTAACTCTGTGTTTACATTTTTCCATCTTCTTCTCTCATCCATCTTTGCAATCATCTCATCCGTTACCCATGGTTTCCTTATCCTTTTAGCGTTAACGGTTCCTATAGTGTCCTTAGCGGCTTTCAATATCCCTTTCTTGATACATTCCCATTTTTCTTCGATAGTTCTCAGTGCTTTACCGTCATCCATCATTTTCTCTACAGCCTGCTGATACTCCTTCCTCGTTAATTTAATGCTTCTAAATTCCATTTCCTAACCCGCCGTCCTTGCCTTATCTTCTTGAAACGAACATTACATTTCATAACAAGTAAATTGTGGTCAGAGTCCGCATCCGCTCCTGGGAAACTATGCGAATTTATCACACTGTTCCTAAACCTGTGCCTAACCATAATATAATCTAACTGATACCTTTCTGAGTCACCTGGCATTTTCCATGTATACCTACGCCTTTTGTGGTGTCTAAACCATGTGTTGGTGATGACTATCCCCTGTCTCCTGCAGAATTCAATTCCTGTCTCCCCGCGTTAATTCCTCGTGCCTAACCCATAGTCCCCCACCTCACCACCATCTCTTCCTTCGCCTACCGTCGTATTCCAATCCCCCATCACTATCAAATGTTTCCCTGCAGGAACACTCGCGATGATATCCTCTAACTCATCGTACATCCTATCGACTTCTTCCTTCTTGTGGTTGCTCGGTGGCATGTATACCTGAACAATGACCAAGTTCGTCGGCTCTGCTTTAATCTCTACGAGTTAAATTCTATCAGTTGCTTGCTCTATGTTGACTACCCTTATTCCTACCCCGATTCCACGAGAGGGAAGTTTGACCCGAGGCGGGGAGAATGTTCGATTGCGACGCAGCCAGGCCTGGAGGCTCACACGCACGCACCTTTCGCGTGGACCACGATGTGAGCCTCACACGCTTATTTTAGGATGAGCCGGGAGGACACGGAATCCTCCCTCGGAGAAGGCCATCCATCCCACGGGCACTCGCACCGCCAACTGTAGGCATCATCGATAAATAACGACCTCGATCCTAGCCCTGAACTTCCAAATAGACGCGGAAAATCATTCGGGGAACCTTCGGCCAACCGCTTAGACGAGTTAACGTTCATCATTTTTAAATGACGTGACGAATATTTCAATATATTTGCTACATTTCCGAGGTGCGTCAGGAATGCCGAAAAGGTTCAACTTCTACGTTTACATAACACGCCGTAAATAGCCTCAGGGACGGTTGGCAAGGTGTTCGGGCTGGAAGTCAGAGGCTGCGCGATAAGAAGATATGTCCACGCCACGTCGGCATTTTTTTCATATCGATCGCGTCGAAGAGGATAATTTTTAAGGAACCGAATTGTCAGTGTTTGATAATTATCGCGGAATAGAATTATTTATTTTTAGAGGCGAGCGATTGAAGAGGTCATTTGCGTTATTTGGGATAGGCGGATGAATTGTTACGGGTAGGATGCTTAGGGAGTGGAGGAAGGATGGAGGCACACCAGGAATCATTAGCATTAATTAATTAATAAAACATTATTAGCCCACTCTATTTAAGATAGACGCCAAGGGGGTCACTCACAATTACAACGTCCCATCCGACGGACGGTCGGCGTACTGCACCTAAAAACTATCTTTCTGGGAAACCAAAGTCGTCACGGAAAGGAATTGAACCTCCTACCTAGAAGATGTGTGACTTTCACACGCCGATGAGTTTTGTTTCGGGTAAACTGTACCGACAAGTACCAATTCACCCACATATATTCACTCATTCATTTTTAAATATATATATATATATATATATATATATATATATATATATATATATATATATATATATATATATATATATATATATATATATATATATATATATATATATATATATATACACTTTTTTGGAAAACCCACAAACGTGTAATGTAAATTCACTGATAAGTCATAACAAACACAGAAACCAAAACACAAAAGAGGAAAAACTCACTGGTTCTCGAATTTTCGGTGGTCCCACCACCTTTCTCAAGAGGACTTAGGAACAGAACTCCTGTTCTGTTCCTAATTTCTCTTGAGAAAGGTGGTGGGACCACCGAAAATTCGAGAACCAGTGAGTTTTTCCTCTTTTGTGTTTTGGTTTCTGTGTTTGTTATGACTTATCAGTGAATTTATATATATATATATATATATATATATATATATATATATATATATATATATACATACACGTGTGTATGTAAATACATACAATATACATATATACACACACACACATATATATATTTTTAAACACACACACACACACACATATATATATATATATATATATATATATGTGTGTGTGTGTGTGTGTGTGTGTGTGTGTGTGTGTGTGTACGAGGGTCATCCGGAAAGTAGTACCCGTTCGTGAAATAAAGACACAAAAGTAAATATTAACAAACATAAAAAAATTTATTTGAAAGAGGATACTTTAAACTACTTCTCAACATAATCTCCAAGCAAATTAAGGCATTTGTCATAACGTGTGACAAGTTTCTGTATTCCTGCTGCATAGTCCTTCGCCGCCAGCTCATTGAGATACAGCGTCACTCCTTCTTTAAGTTCTTCATCGCTGTCAAATCTTTTTCCTGCCAAAAAGTCTTTAAGCTTTGTAAAGAGATGAAAATCTGAAGGGGCCAAGTCCGCGCTATACGGTGGATGGTCGAAAGTTTCCCATTTGAATTGCTGCAAAAGTTTTTGTGTTATCCCAGCTGCATGAGGCCTGGCATTGTCATGAACGAGAATGACACCAGTAGACAATAGACCTCGCCGCCGATTTTGTATTGCCCGCCGTAATTTCTTTAATGTTTCACAATACGCATTGGCATTAATAGTGTCTCCACGGGCCATAAAATCAATAAGCAATACACCTCGTCGATCCCAGAAAATGGTTGTCATGAGTTTCCTGGTGGACAGAACTGTCTTGAATTTTTTTGGTTTGTTTGGTGAATGAGCATGATGCCACTCCATTGACTGTCGTTTACTCTCAGGTGATGCATAACAAACCCATGTTTCGTCACCAGTAATTATGCGAGTCAAGAAAGAGTCTCCTTCATCAGAATAACGTCCCAAAAACGTCAGTGCTGCAGCCATACGCTTGGTTTTGTGCTCATCTGTAAGCATGCGAGGGACCCATCTTGCACAAATTTTTGCATAATGCAGATGGTGTTTAACAATTTCATGAACAATTGTTCGAGAAATATTGGGAAAATGCTCACAGATGTCATCAATTGTGACGCGCCGATCGTTCCTCACGAATTCGTCAACTGAGCTCACCAGTTGGTCTGTAATGACAGACGGTCTCCCCGAACGCTCATCGTCGTGTGTGTTCCCCCTCCCCATGTTGAAGTTGCGACACCACCGCCGAACAGACGACTCGTCCATTACATTGTCTCCATACACCTCCTTTAATTGGCGATGAATATCACATGGGCGAACGTTTCTTGCATTGAGGAATTTAATCACTGCCCTCACTTCACAACTGGCGGCGTTCTCAATTTTTTTAAACATTGTAAACAATCACAGAAACAACACAGGCAATGCTAGCGTCACGCAACTTGGCTCAGAGAAGGCAGACAAGCCACTGAAGATATCTGACCTCGTCCAGCGGCTACTCGCGTCGTCAGCACTTCATGCGGCACGAACGGGTACTACTTTCCGGATGACCCTCGTATGTATATACATTTTTGTATTCATTCATATAGAAATATAGATAAGGAAATGGGAAAGGAACACACATAAAGGACGAACACAAGAGAGGTGGGGAAGGCGGATTTGAGCAGATCACAAGTGTAAAAATATTTTCCTCGACCGGGACCCGAACACCGGATCCCTCCACTTCCCGGGCGGATGCCCTAACCACTTGAGCAATCGAGAAAATGTACTTTACACTGAAATCTGCGATCTGAACCTGTACACTGAAACTTTACACCGAAATCTGCAATAGCTTACGTGGTTAGAGCATCCGCCCGGCAAGTGGAGAGATCCGGTGTTCAAGTCCCGGTCGAGGAAAATATTTTTACATTAGTGGTCTGCTTGATTCCGCCTTCCCCACCTCTCTTGTGTTCGTCCTTTATTTGTGTTCCTTTCCCATTTCCTTATCTCTATTTCTATGTGAATGAATATTTGTTCGCCGTATTGCGGGATTTCGTGTTTGAATGTAAATATATATGTGTATATATATATATATATATAGCTGGGAAGGTGGAATCGAACAAATCACATGCGTAAAAAATTTCCTTGACTGGGACTTGACCCACGGAATTTTCAACTTGCCGGCCCAGTGCTCTACTTGAGCTCTGGGTGCTCTACTTGAGAGAGGAAAAGTAAACTCGGAACACCTTAGAACCAACATTAAATAAACTAGGAGCCATCTAATGGATTAAGTGGCAAAATATTCGTAAAAAAATGTTAGGACAAATATTAAAAAATACAAAAATTTTACAGCGTACAAATTATACCTCTTGACCGGGATTCCGGATTTTTACACTAGGATATTGTGGAATTGTTATAGTACATTAACAGGCAACTATGTTAAATTTACTCTCGCGCCATATCCCGCGGGTCTTTGAGTTAGGAGAGGTGTTATTTTGCCTTGGTTAAACTCATAAACTTGAATAAGCCTCGAGTGTTAGGGAAAATTCGGAAGGAGACCTTAATTTAGGAATCAGAGCACAAGGAAAGGCTGTCAGTTTTTGTGTAGGCGAAAAAAAATTACTGAATAAAATTACAAATTGTGAACAGTAATTGTATTTCTGTTTACACGAATGAAATATCATGTGATACAATATCACGAAGTCATTGATTCTGTGGGTACCATCAATTTTATTTAAAGCTGCCCGTTTTGCGAAGAATTATTATGATGAACAGATAGAATCATATTGTTATTCAAAAGGCCCTGGTTCAAAGATACTTGAAGCGCAAAGGCTAATAGCCCAAGTGAAACTTTTACAGATATAATATGTAGCTGTCACTACGACAAAAATAAAATATCGTATTTAGTTTATAGGCGAGATCGAGCATTTTAATATGATAAACTTGCGTTAGAACCTGTTCCGTTTGATTGCTAACCTCATCGTATCAATGAAAACAACGATTAGAGGCACTAATCGCTGTAAAGAAAACCACTGATTGAAGGTATTTTACAGCGATTACATATTTTTCATTTGTATACTTGTCGAATTTTTCCCCTAGCCAGCTCCTGGGGAAACGCTAAGTCGGAAGGGTGGAATTTCTACGGAGATGTAAAAATAAAATCCCCAAGCGCAGGGGAAAATTCCGAAAAAATTATGCAGAAAATAACTAAGATCATATTAATTCGAGGAATTGTCGGTCGTGATAATGGAGCGAGTGGACAGATTCCCGGATGCATGACTCGAGAAAATGTTAAGGCGGATGCTTGGCTGCGATAAATCAAACCCTGCGTATGTGTACTGTTTGACAGTGGAAACACTATCAAACATCGTTATCTGGAGTCGCGTGAGAATCTCTTGAGATTCACGAAAAACCCGAGAACGCTACAGCCACAGGGAAAGGAAATCCGATTTTATATGGCGTTTATCATCTGAACAGCTTGCAGATGCCGCTAGACCCCTCGATTGAATGAGTGAAGAACCGGGAAACGAGGAAGGAGAATTGACCGCACAAAAAAACACCAGTAATGGCATGGACCGCGTAATCCAGTGAGTCAAAATTTGCAAAAACCATTCCGAATCGTGTTTCACATTGACGTAGACTCAAAAATTTACGCTAGCACCAAATATTAGTTAATGCATGTTTCGAGTTACCAGTTGGAAAATGACATATGGGAATCACTCTCACTTGAAATAAACTGCAATTACAATTATTCTCCTCACAATATCTACTCTCCACCCACTTCATTTGTCTCATTCGAATTCCCTCCAGCATTGTCCTTTCTTCTCCCATTATCTGTTCAACTTTCTCGTTAGTATCCCTCTCTGACCTACATATTTTCACCCAATCTTTTCCATATCAGCATCTTGTAAATGTATGTGTGCATGAATAATAATTCCAGATTTACAAACGACCGATGCAAATAAATACTGTCGAATTTTTCCAGAGAAAACGATGATGTCAATATGTATATAGTTCTGCGATCAGTAATTCAGCTGTTAACGTATTAAGGCTGCCCGGGGCTCTTTGTAAACAGAATAACACTATCGTAAAGCAGGCGTCCTCCAGCGATGTACGATAAAAATACTCTGGAAAAAAGTCGTCTGGAAATAGTCACCCACCAAATTTTGGAGGCAGGGCTGGCTGGTTTAAGATGATGACCACAAAATGAACCACCAAAAAGACATTCCGAATCGATTTGCAAGGCTATTCGCGTAACTTCGGATCCATTAAAAAACCAATAATGAATTTTTTATCATAAAAATTAATCCTCTTGAGAAATCCGCGAATTATAGAGATAGGTAATTGGAGATGATGGACGAAATAAAAAATTAGATAAACATTTTTTCAACAAAGGAACTGAGATCGAGGATGTAAATTGTTGACGTTACACGAATCTACGTATCTGCCACCCATCCTTAACTTTTCTCTTAGCTTTAAAGGGTTAAACATTTTACTAGTCAATCGCTAGAGGCCAACACTCGGCGTTCTGATTTACATCGACGTGAGCAGCGGCCTTATTGATCAATTTACGGCGTCCAGTCTTTTCACGGAAAACTGATCCGTGCGATGAATCTGGAATCGTCCATGGATCTGTGTTGCTCCGGGTGACGGGGAGAGACGATGCTGCCCCCGGGGATGATATGTGGGCGTTCGTCGTATCCAAGGGAATATACGCGGCGGAAATCGTGAAAAGTCTAATTTCTCGACATTTACGACACTCTCAAAAGTGAGAAAGCTAAAAGGGTTTAGTCGGACGACCTCTTGATATAAAACGCGTGAATCACGCGTATATCACATTGAATAGGGTAAGGGTGAAATGTTACCCGCGCATTTAAACCTGGCCATAAATTCGTATTGATTACGTTTGTTTGCCAGATCCAAACCTTCCGAAGCTAATATAGTACAATTGCACGTGATGGTACTAATGGGCAAAACGCAGAAACTTCCTATACACATGTATGGTACTACACTGTTATACCATTCGTATAAGCCAATAATACCATCACCATCGAAAATATCCAATTACCGTTAATTTGAATTTGTGTTCATGCAAATGTACACGTACACGCAGATACCTGTATATATATATATATATATTGCGGGTCGCGGTGGTCCAGTGGGTAGAGCGTTGGACTACTGACCGGAGGGTCCCGGGTTCGATTCGATTCCCGGGCGAGGCACTCTGGGCACCTGCAGTTATATATAAATATAACTAACACTTTTGTCACTTTTTTGAAAATCCCACGGACGTGCCCAATAATGTAAATGGACTAGTCGACACAAACACAGAAACTGAAACATATAAAAGAGGGACTCACTGGGTCTCGAATTTTCGGTGGTACAACCACCTTTCTCAAGAGGAATTAAGAACAGAACTGAGCTATATACATATATAGGTCAGTTCTGAACTGAACTATGTATATATATATACATATACATATGTATATATATATTATTATTAGGTAATCTACCGGTTAAGGTAGGTTTTTGGATGGACACAACTATCAAATAAACATTTTGTGACTCCCCACGTAGCAAACTAATCTGTATCAGGTCCCTCTTCATCTCGGTGTACTTCTTTCCTCCCTTCATCCCGTCCAACATCCCTATCCTGTTCCTACCCTTACCTCGCTTGCCCAACATTCTCCCCTCTATTACCCTCTTCAACATTCCACTACCGCTCAATACGCCTTTCATCCATTTTTCCTGCCTCCATAGGATTTCTCTCAACAAACCCCTCTCCTCCCCCACCATTTCTAGTTCTCACTTCCTCATTTGTTTTCCTTTCGGTCCATTTCACCTTCTCCATTCTTCTCCACACCCACATTTCAAAAGCCTCCAATCTACGTCTATCCTCCTGCTTCAGCGACCACGTTTCCGCGCCGTACATAGCTACGCTCCATATCAGAGTTTTTACGAGTCTTGTCTTAACATCCCTACTCAACGTCCCCGTTATCAACTCCCTCCTCCTTGAGAAAGCCTCCTTGCCTAGCGCAATTCTTCTCCTTACGTCCCTACCACTTTGACCGTGTTGTTCCAAAACACTTCCGAGATATGTAAACTGTTCTACCTGCTCTATTTTTTCCCCGCCTATTTTAATATTTAGCTTAGCCTTTTTCTTTCTGGAAAATCGCATAACCTTTGTTTTACTAATATTGATTCTCATCCCATATTTATCGCACTGAACCTCCAATTCACTCAACAATGCTTGCAACCCCTTGGCTGACTGAGCAACTAATGCTTGGTCATCAGCAAACCTAACCGATTTTACGAATTCCTCTCCGACTTTCATTCCTACCTCCAGTTCTACCCATGCCTCTTTAATCATTTCCTCTACATATACGTTGAACAGTACCGGGGACAATGGGCAACCCTGCCTTACACATCTTCCTAACACTGCCCATCCGGACTCTCCGTTCCCCACTCGCACCTGAGCAGTCTGAGACATGTACAGGTTGCGGATCAGTCTCCTGTCCCTCCAATCCATTCCTATTTTCTGCAATACCCGCATTAATTTTTCCCAATTCACTCTATCAAACGCTTTTTCGAAATCTACAAAACAGGCAAAAACGTCCTGATTTTATTCTATATTCCTCTCGACTAGTGATCTCATTACTGCAATGGCATCACGCGTACCTCTTCCTTTCCTGAACCCAAACTGATCATCCCCTAAGTAATCATTTGCCTTACTCTCTATCCTTTTGTTGATGATCCTGAGAATAACTTTAGCTGCGTGGGATATCAAACTTATTGTTCTGTAATCCTCACATGACGAAGCCTTTGCCTTTTTTGGAATAGGAACTAACACCGATCTCACAAAATCTTCCGGCCAGATTCCTTCCTCATAGATACTACGAATCAGTCCATATATGGCCTTCTTCCCACCTTTCCCTAACCATTTCAACATTTCTACAGGAATATTGTCCCCCCCCCACAGCCTTGTTTGCTTTCATCTCCTTTAATGCCCTTTCTATTTCATCGTCGAGTATGCCTGGACCTAAGCTATCTTCTTCTACCTCATGTTCCTTTTCTATGTCTAACCTTGTCGGCCTAAGTTCTTTACCATACAGTGTTTCTATATATTCCTTCCATCTCTCTTGGATTTTTCCTGGTTCAACTATTATCTTACCCCATTTATCTTTAACTGTTAGCACAGATCTTGCCTTCTTACTTCCCGTTAATAACTTAACCTTGCTGTATAGAGCACCAATTTCACCCTTCTTCTGTAGACTTTCCATATCCTCGCATTGCGTTTTCCACCATTCTTCTTTTGCTTTATTTGTGGCCCTTCTCAATTTATTGTTTAACTCTTTGTACTTCATTTTGCCTAACTCTGTGTTTACATTTTTCCATCTTCTTCTCTCGTCCATCTTTGCAATCATCTCATCCGTTACCCATGGTTTCCTTATCCTTTTCCCGTTAACGGTTCCTATAGTGTCTTTAGCGGCTTCCAATATCCCTTTCTTGATACATTCCCATTTTTCTTCGATAGCACTCAGTTCTTTACCGTCATCCATCATTTTCTCTACAGCCTCCTGATACTCCTTCCTCGTTAATTCATTTACTGCTTCTAAATTCCATTTTTTAACCCGCCGCCCTTGCCTTATCTTCTTGAAACATGTATATATATATATATATATATGTATATATATGTACATAAATCCACCGAAATATAAATGTATATAACAATATATATATATATATATATATATATATATATATATATATACACGTGTATACACGCACGCACATATATTATTATTAGGTAATCTACCGGTTAAGGTAGGTTTTTGGCTGGACAAAACTATCAAATAAACATTTTGTAATTCCAAACAAAACCCAATCCAGCAACCTACTCTACATCAGGTCCCAAATACACAAATGTACATAACATCCTCAATGACTTTTCATTGAGTAAATAATAATAGAATGAAAAATAGGTTCACATTTATACGAAAAATTCCTCTGCAAATTTTTCTCGCGGTGAAATCTTCAGTATTTTAGTTATGTCCAAAGGTATAGTAATTTTTGGGTAATTATTTCAGATAGGAGTAAATGACATTCAAATTGAAATCCAAGAACTTCTACGATATTCATCAGGACAACATCGGAATTTCAATTTTATCTCCACCTGGCACGACTCGATGCGAGCTATCAACTTCACCGAGTGGCACAAGAGTCTGAAAACCAGGTCTTAATGGTGCGAACGTTTTCCATCACCTTTCCATTATATAAATTTCCATTGCACAAATTGTATGCCTGATATAACATGTATACGACGAATGGGTTAAATGGAAGAAGGGACCTTTAGGTCTCAATTTCGCCCAAATAAAGACCTATATCTATCTACTATATCTATATATACATTAGGTTCGAGGAGAACGACATCAGGCTTGGCCGCCAACCACTGCCACGCGGTGAGCAAGAAACAATCCCACCATAACTTGCTTGCATTTAACGTTCTTAACGAAGTGGGCTGTATGCTGTGACAATACGTAACCATTTCCTGAATAGCGAGCAGTCCATACATTTCCTCGAAAGAATTTGATATCTTGTAGAAAGAGTGTTACGGTTAACGTGACGGTACAGGCAACATTGCCGACACGATGATAATGGACGATATAGTCGATATGACGAAATGAGTACTCTTTCTCTATGTACTTGAAGCTGTCGATATATCAAGATAAAACAGATCATTATTGACAAGTCGATATATTGTCATCACCTTAAAATTTCTTTTTATATGGATGCTCGAAGCTAAAAAACTATCATTGCACGACCCAAGTCACGAAGGACTCGATATCTTCAGGGACATTGGCAAGCACTTCGGTCACCCTAACGTAATCATATCAGAAAATGGAGTCGACGACGAAATTATAAAAACTTAGGAGCCATCTTGCGACGTTGATCTTATCGTCGTAGTCACCTTATTAGAGACAGCCTGGGGCCACTGGCTGTCCTCGAGTGTCCTGAATCTCGCTTTCGCACGCGTCAGCCCCGTAAATGAAGCGACTTAAAATAATGTTTATGACACCATCGAGGACGATGACCCTCTCTTGATTTCGCTCTTCCTATTAGGAACTACTACCGATCGATCGCAGGAAGACGGTCGGAAGTATGCACCTCAACCTCCTCGCGTGTTTTCATACTTTTGTTTTTGTTATCAATGTTATTAAGCGTCCACGCAACAATCCGCGAGCGCATGGGCTCGCATCAACAACAAGGCGCGCGGAAATGTATGCCAGAGGTCAAAATAGAACCGTCGTTAATTCTCTCTTGGGCTTGCTTTCTTCGCGTTCGAAAGAGAAGGCCTCGCGGCCTTCTGCGGAGGGGTCTTTCGTACCCCCCCCTATTCTTATTCCCTCGAAAACATCACGGCGTCTTGCGGAAGCGACAAATCTGGAGACCCACGAACACGCACTAACTCTACGGCACGTCTGTCCGTCAGTCGAACAAGTCAAAATCAAGGCTAAATGGAGAATGCCGAATCGGAGGAGAGGAAGGCAGCGCCCCAGCCCCACCCTCTCTCATCCCACATCGGGGCACGTCCGCATCACGAGAGGATCGCTCAACAGGGGCAACAGCAGGCGGGGTTAAGGGTTCGCTGCTGTGACAAACGCATTCGTTGTGCTCCATTTCAACCTTTTCAAAACTGAATTTTGACTTTCATAGTTAAAACGAATACGAACCTTTCTAAAAAAACCTCTTGGTCAATCCCAGGTCTTAATGCTTCGTTTGTCTCCACGGAAATCGTCTTCCCTTTTTATTCATCAACTAAATTCAGCCTTAATCTTTTTTTTAATAAAGGTCCTTTTCAATCGGAAAGAATCTCACAAGTGAAATGATTGCAGTAATTGTTCGACGGACGCAGTGTCGCTTTTACTTGTGGCCAGGAGAGTGAACCATGATTGTAGGAATACTCAGCAGATCACTTTTCGCCCTTTTCAACGAGAACTAAAGATTTATTAAAATATTGACAAAAAAATTGAATTTCTAGTTGCTTTGCACATTTTAATGTTATTTATTTTGAGAATGTTTTCTTGTTGCAATTAAACAAATAGTTTCAAAATAGTAAAATATACATTATCCTTTGCTTCGCACCACGCACGCACGCAATACGCACCACGGCATATCTATGCTCTAACAAATATGACCCAAAATATCCTTAGACCCCGTAGTGCATTTTACAAAAAATCAGTCATTAACTCTGCGTAATTGCTACCTCCGTTGCTCCCTCCCAAAATGATTATTCACTACCGCCTACTGAGGAGCAGGAGTCTCCGCCACTCTGCTGACGTCGAGGAACTTATCGCCGTGACTGGAATCCTGGGGGGGGGGGGTGATTCAGCAATACCAGTGAACTACTTCACCAATCTAACATTGAAGGAGTCTCCAATTACGTGCTAGAAGCGCTCGGGGGGGAAGGCTAACTTAGTTCCTTCTTCTCACCTCCGAGTGGTGTTTCGGCACGCCCCGTAGGTCGTCTCGTGTTTGAAAACCTGGGAAGAGGGATCTCCCTCATTGTACTCCCAGGGGATCGGCACGGGTCCACTTCTTAGGGAATAGTGAGTAGGGTAGGGAGGATCAGGCGAAGGCCGGCTGTGCCCTTTCCGCTTGTCGGATTCGTCGTGGTTCCTCAATTGAGTTTACTGCGGATACCCCCCAATAGGTGGAGACTCCTTCAAACCCAATTAGAAATACGGAAGGTGTAAATTGGAGCAACCCCATGGATAAAAATACACCTAAAGTAAGTGAGGCTCCAAGTGCAGCCTCTGCTCTGAACACTCTACTGTCATTGCTACCAAGGAAGGATCCTGCTAGTGAAAATTGTGAATCTGTGACCATCACCGTCCCTAAGTACTTGCTAAATGACCCACGTTTTCACAAGTTAATGGGACAGAGCGATAAATGCTCAATAACCAACGGACAGAGTGACACCCCACCTACAAAAGAGCAGACGAATGGTCCTCTCAAGAGTCGATTTCGTCCAGAATCTTCCGATATATCTACTGACCCCGTATCTGTCGGTACTCGCCGCGTTGAATACAGACCAGTGATTCCCGCTCAGATAGGGATTGGTGACTCCAAAAATGCACGAAACCACCCAGCAAAGAAAAACAGTGACAATACGACTCAACTACAACAAGAGGCCGTTCAAAGTACTCCGTGCACATCTCCTGACAAGGACGGTTATACCGTTGCTACCTCCAAAAAGAGGAAAATCCCAAAGTCACCCCAGGATGCCGAATCTGTACAACGAACCACAACCACGGCGAACAGATACGAAGTGCTTGGAGAAATGCCAGAACCAATAACAATGCAGATCGAATACCTCCAATTTTCTTGAAGGATTACTCGGAATGGAACATCAAAAAAAGGCTAATTACATCCTGTTGCAACTTCCCTCCGGTATGCTCCTTCACAGGGTCCCACATAAAAATTAACTGTACCAAGAGCGACGATTACAGGAAGGTTACGGCACTTCTGAGGGAAAAAAGCTGGGAGTTTTTTACCTATCAACTAAAAGAGGATAAAAAAACATATTTAGTAATACGTGGACTGTCGACTCAAAAGTCGAGGACATAAAAGAGGAACTCCAACAAAACGATCTTTCTATAGCAGAAATATTCCCAATGAAGACGACGCGTCCGACATGGCGTCAGAGAAAGGAGAGGGAGGATATTTTGTTAACTGATCCAGACGCGGTGATTCCACCTCTTCCAGCCCGTTTACTTCCCTTGTTTCAAATAAAGATAGCAAGGGAAAGCGACAAAAAAGACTTCCTAGCAGTAACCCATCTCTGTGGACTAATAATTACCATCGAACCATTCCGCCCATCCACCAGCCCTCCGCGATGCCAAAGCGATGCGAACGCTTTGGACACACATATAAAACCTGCGGCCTAAACAGCAGATGTGTAAAATGTGGAGGAAATCACATCTCCTCGGACTGCACCCGAAGTCGCCCGGAACCAGCAACCTGCGCAAACTGTGGAGGCCCTCACACCATTTTAAGAAATCTCGTCAAAATTGCTTTTTCTTACACAGTAACGATTTATCTAATCTTACGGTTAAGAGAGACCAACACAAATACTCTTCGGTAATTACAAATAGATTACCGCGGCTTAGCCTCTTATCAGTGGATTGATATGGGTGACCGAGATGCGTCGGTTATTGTTACTCTAAAAGTGCAATATCGTCACCAAAGAGTCTCCACTCTCAGACGAATGGAAACAGAATGCACACGTGTAGGAGGGTATAAACCTTGTGACCTCGGAATTTGAAATCAGACGCCACGACACGCAAAATCTATGTGCGACGAAGTCACTACATGTAACCGCCGGCCGGGGAAATATTAATCTCTGTCATTCGAAGTGCAAGGTCAAACTCCATATTTATTACCATGCTGAATTCAATCTCAGAAATTTCAATAATTCACTTCAACTGTAAATATTCACACCATATGATGTTCAGTCAGGGTACAGAACGACCGTGACAAGGATTACGCTACAAACTGGAAGTCATTAGGTCACTTAAGGTTCACCGTATCCAAGATTGGGTTCTTCGGCTTCTTTCGCGAAATATTTCTGATAACACATAGTGTTTGAGCTTATTCATTAATTTATGGGTGCGAATATAACATACCATATATAGAATCCTTCATCTACCTGGCAAGGAGTATAACTTGGGATGGAAGAAGTTCAACCATGATCAAGCGAAAAATAGCTTAATTTAAGAAGGCGCTGAGGAAAAAGAGGCCACTGCATACTATGCTCAAAGAACCTGAGGCTGTCATCAAGGAAGAATCATGTCCAAATGCTCGTGTAGAACATTGCATTTTACGGATCAGAAACATGGAACACTGGAAAATGGACCAGGGAAGAATTGAAACCTTGAAAAATGGTGCTGGAGGAGAATACCGACGATTAAATGAACTTAATTTTAAAGAACGTGGGAATAGACATGGAAATAGATATAAGGAAAAGGGGTAGGAAAACATAAAAGACGAACACCGGAATGGTGGGGAAGGTGGAATCGAGCAGATCACTAGTGCAAAAATATTACCTTGACCGTGACTTGAACCACATCTTTGAATTGTCGGGCCGATGCTCTTGACTGATCACTTGAGCTATCGAGGAAACGTAAATTACACTGAACTATCAACGGAGAAATGGACGATCACACTAGAGGAAAGGATATTAGGGAAAGCAATCAAACCGTGCATGTCATAAAGGATAGGAATAGTGCCTTTTATGGCACGCATAGCCAGAAGAAGGAAACGAACGTTTCGTAGTTTATTTCTGGCCTTCTTTCGAAGAGTAGGGATGTATTTGTGCAGCAATCGAAATTGCCGAGATATCATACGTTAATTTGTATTTTGTGTGCCTGGTTTGAAGTCCACCAACTTCTCTGTCGCATTCGTGAGTTTTCTCACTAAAACACTTTCTGAATTCTATTCTTAATTCTGAATTCTGACAAAAAAAATTAAACGAAAACACTCTCTCTTATGTTTATCTTGGGTGGGGGGGGGATGGATGGATTGAGGAGGCGAGAGAAGGGAAGGAAGGGGAGGAGGGGGAGAATGGGAGCGAGGATGGGACTTGAAAGGGTGGTGGTGGGAGATGGTGCCTCGTAAACAACATCCGAGTGATGGATGACGATGTCCTTCAAAGGGCCACATGCACCCTCGTACTGGTGTTTTGGTTTGTTTGGAGTTTGTCTGGAGCGTTTGCGCGAGGCGGGGCGGGCTGTTGAGGCTTCAATGGAGACACTGTAGCAATTATTAAACGATACATTGTACATAAACCTTTTTTTTTGCCTCCGACCTCTTCCTACCACACCCTCCTTCCTAAATCGCCGCAACCCATCCCCTTCTTCTACCCCCAAGAAGCACGCCACCCCCTCATTTCCTTATAACGAGGAACCGTTGATCCTCGAAAATGAATAGTCCATGAATACATTACGTGAAAAAATTATCCAGACTCCTATTCCCTCCCCTTCATGGAGGATAGTTCCTCCTCTCCTGAAAACCTGATGTCCAAATGTTCTACCGTTTCCTATCCGTAAATTTGCAAAATATTCTCCGTCCCCGCTGCCCTTCGTTCAACAACCCTTGTATATTCGGTCACGAAGCGCACTTCATTGCCATATCG
Organism: Hetaerina titia; assembly: GCA_037158775.1. NCBI lineage: Eukaryota > Metazoa > Arthropoda > Insecta > Odonata > Calopterygidae > Hetaerina > Hetaerina titia. The sequence continues at coordinate 1,674,165 of CM073769.1, forward strand.
TACGTTTACTCTTGACCTCTCGTCCGCTCCCTCACCGTATTCACCACCCCTAGCAGTTCCAACCCACTACCAATGTCATCAAACCACGAGTGCCGATCTAAAAATGTTGTGTACTTACAGGTGCGGCCAGAGTCCCTCGTTTTATATATTTGAAGCCTATGAGGCCCTCGTTATCCAATTAAACAATCACGGAGTCAATTCCACGCAGTTTCCGGACCCGAACCACGCCCTTGGACAACATTCGCATTATGGTTCGAGAGTTGTATTTCCATATCTCTATCCTCCGTGCTATGGAGGTAAAGTATTTTCTGTCAAAATCAGTACGGTGTGTAATCACCCCCTACCACACACCCCAGCGTTGGCTTGTAGAGCACTATGTACAAGTAATAATGATAACAATAAAAACTTCCGACTCTTGGTGTGCAGAACCAAATATTGCCGGATACTTGTATTCAACAATTTGGCTAGTTAAATCATTTTTTCCGACATGTTTAAAAATGTTTATTCTCACTCTCTCTACCCTTTCGACAGCACCACCAGAACCTTAAATGGCATAATTAATCTCATCCTCATCTTGCCAACAAATCACACTTCCTCCTCCCCGTCCGCCCCCCTCCAATTTACCCCTCCTTTGAAACCATTTCCTTTTCCTGTTCCGCCTGCAATTTCCGCCATTAAGAAAAAATAAATCATTGGTCGACGGCTAAATCTGCATTTATTAACGTTGTTTAATTCGTACAACACAGAACCTTTGCACTAACTTACCACCAAAAGTGGAAATTCCACTATTTATGGCGTAAAGCCCATTTAAAGTCGTGCAGAAAACTCGAACGAAATGTTGCCGCTACCATATTCAATGACGTCTTTGCGTCAATCCCTTTGCGGTGACGTTTGTCTCGCCAGCGATTTCGGCGACCGCGAAATTAATTGGCGAGCTCACCTCCCGGACACTCTTCATGTCTAACCGCGCGCTGTTGGTGTGTGCAAATGCCTAGCGGTGCCTGTGCAACCAGGGAGGCGCCGGCTGCGGTCACTTAGCGCCACCGCGTGGGATGGACGCGTATGTGATTAGAGCAAAGTAGTGAGGTAGGAAGCAGGACCAGCGCCTTGGGAGACAAAATGGCGGATGGCACATTGCTTGTATTGAGGAGTTTATCTTATCGTGAAAGTATGCAGAAAAAATCAAACCACCTAGAGATTTTCGCAATAAATTAATTTGTTCCGGGTGTTTTGACACCATCCACCCATGCCAAAATCTAAGATTATATATATATTTTTTCCCTATATATGATTATTTATTTGCTCCTGTACTCAAAAATACGTATATATACAAGCTTAGTACATGCCTCTCTACATCATGAAAGCAATAGGTGCTTTGGGTTCGATTTTGTCGCCACTGTGCATATTTCGAGGGAAGAACGGGCACTTCCTCAAAGTCTTGCCTGCTCTCTTCGTGAATCGTGAAGGGGCTGCGAGCTCAATTCCTCCACCTTTCACTCTTACTCACCACTCTCACAGCAATTATTGAGAAGCACAGCGGACTTCCCCCGTACCTTCCCCAATTACTTAATTAACGTTTCTCCAATGGATCTCCGGGGATCAGGGTGGTGCGGTAGGTAAAACGTGCTGCCTTCCTACCCAGAGGGCCCGGGTCCGAATCCTGGAGGCGGAGGTATTTTTCATTGGTATCACGATCCCTCATTCAAGTGCTTTGTGGAGGGCACTTCTGAGTGAGCATGCCGTCTCGGTTTCCCTTTCGTCTTGCAATGTCCTAATGGCGCAAATGACTTCAGCTGTCAGTCGCCTCCCATAAAAACTACTGATACGATTATGAATCTCATTTTAGGCTTTAAACTGAGATGAAATCCAAAAATCGGTTGTATAACCGCTAGTAAATGTGGCATTTTAAGTTTTCATCCGTTTACCTGTTACTACGGTTACTGTGTCTACGTGCAGTAATGAGCAGTCTCAATTGTATTCAATAATGAGTCCCCAGTATTTAACGAGATACTGTGAAACTACCTCTGCAAGTGTTGGCTGTCGACTCTGTTGCCTAACTAAAGTGGTGAAGATTCATTGTACTTCGCCAATCGGAAAGTTAGAACAGGGAAGAATGGGTTCTGGGTACTCGAGACGAATGCTGAAGTTTAAGTAGAAAGGTATAATGAGGACTAAAGTGTGATTTAAAAGAGTATGGGAAAGGGTAAGACGATATGGGACACGATAAGGAACAACAAATGACCCCATTGAATAAGACTCGACGGAATTGTTGCTAGTAAGATAAAAGAAGGGAAGGAAGGGCAAGGGAATAAAAATACGCGGGGTAAATGAATGGGTTAAAGCAGGCAAGTCCCCAGGAGGCGTGCAAGGGGATCAGCGTTGGATGAAAGGAGGACGGAGGGCTTTGCAGGCGACCAATCTTCGGATTGAGGGGACTAAATGAATGGGACGAGAGGGATTGGAGGGAGCGGAGACCGCGCGCAGCCATAACATAAGCCCACCATCGACATCAGTCCACTATCCACGCAGAGACATCTCCGAACTGGTGTGTGACGGTGGAAGTTCAACTCTCAGATGTCAGATCGAAATGTCCTCCCCCTTGAACCTTCCTCCTTGAAAATCGCAGAGCACTATATGTGTGACCTAAGATTGCGTATCACATTTTCAATTATCGAATTTCGTCATTAAATAAATATCCACCATGATCGAAAATATCGTCCAGATTGCACATATATGTACAGCAGCGAGTGGGCACATCAATTGTAGGCAATAGTTTATGGACGTAATTCCAAGTGTATCTGGTATACTATAATAATCGGGCGGTCGGTTGGAGATTCTAGAAATCTATAAAAAATATTTACATATAAATTTCCCTTCGTCTATATTGCATATCGAATCTGTCGTAAATGTCGATAGTATAGTCGACAATACATTGTCCATAATTTCATAAGTATTGATATCGACCGGGCTGACTTGAAAAACACAAACTTAAATTCGATACATCGAAATCAGAATAATACTTGATCGGACATGGGAGAATACATTTTTAATTTTTTTTATATATCAAGCACCGTAAGTATCCAACCTTAGTTTATAGTCATTCTTGTTACTAACAGCTCCTCTCGTATGCGTAGGGAATTGTATGTCACTTAGATACTGTATTACATGTGACTGTAGTCATATGATCGGAATTATTTGAATTATTTAGCATAAGTATTTTAACTGAAAATTGATAACAACTTAATATTTGAATATTCATGCCTGGTGCTAAATCACCCCTTGCCACACTCCCTAGCTGGCAGAGTGCCATTTAAATGTAGATGATATCGTCATATCATGGGTATCATCAATCATGGGTATTACAGCACCACCGTCCACAAGTGTTACCTCTGGTTATTAATATGCAATGGATCTAGCAGAGGAAGGCGGCCTGATATTCTATTTTTTCGGGGTACAGTGATCGGCTACGGACCCTCCCCTCTTGAAAACCATGACAAAGTAAAGTGCAAATGACATCATTTCGACAGGCGAGCTCTATCCTCGCCTGTCGAAAACCAACTTACTCGAAGAGTTGCCGAGAGCAAATGCCACATGTGTCGTGAGGTTTTTTAAATTCGGGGATAAGGGCCGGCCGTCGAAGAAGCCAGTAATGTCTCGAGGTTATGAAGAAGTAGCGATGAAAAATCTGGCATAGAGAATTCAGAACTTTGGAGAAGGAAAAGAAAAACTAGGAAGTGATAGACATGGCGGAAGAGAGAAGGCTGCTGGGAGAAATCGAAAAAGGCAGGAACAGGGACAATGAGTGGCAATGGAATGTGGAAGACAGAATATTGGGTTGAGTGAGCTAGGGGGAGGAAAATATTGAGCCTTGCTGGACGCCAAGAAGGGGGGAGTTTGAACATCATGAGGAGTTAACAAAAATGGTTTATTGCAACGTGGAGTCGTGGTAGGGTAATCAGTGTCAAGTTAGCCGTGGCTAATTTAATAGAATCTCTTTAAATCTAACAGTTAGTTGACCTGGAAATGTATACTTCACGTGAAAGTTTACCGGCAGGTTGGATTTTATGCATAAATCCGACTACGGCCAACCTCTCGTTAACGGTTCATCGCAGTGACTCCATCTTCAAATTGAGGACCACTTAAACGGCCCGCTTGGACTTAAAACCAAATAGAATAAGGCTGATTCTGGTTTTACCCTTAATTTCAAGTTAATCTTCAAGGTCATGTTATTTGGCAAAAACCGAAAAGCAGACTAATATTGGCCTCTAACGACGGATTGCGAACATAAAATAACAACTAGGACAATCAGAAACATTCAGACCCTATTCGAAGGACGTGACCCCGTCGCCACAGGTGGCCAGAAAAGTTTATCGAATCAAACCCGAGAAGGTTTTAGTAACGCAGTACTTTGCCCTTGCGTACTACATATATCAGACACCAAAATTTGGCCGGTACACTACCGCGAATAGATACGAATTATTGTCATGAAAGTCTATGTTTTAATTTAGTTATGGATGGACATATGTACAATGCCATCCACCGCTACATTCCTAAGCCTTGTTTGACAAAACACTACACTACATTCCACATGCTTGCTACCACCTTTTACACACACGTTTAATAATAAGAAACACAAGCAAATATAAGAGTAATGGATTATAAGAGAGTGGAAAGGACCGGACGCGAGCGTTCGCACCGCTATATTTTGGCCGAGCGAGTTGGCTGTTAGCGTCGTTCTCCTTCGCACGAAACCACCGGTCTGCTTCGCGAGTTCAGCGCGCCGGCCGGACGCGGCATCCCGCGGGGGGAAAGCGGAGATAACTGCGTTCTCGCTCGCGTTCGTGGGGGAACTGGAACTACCCCTCGAATGCACCTTGTCCACCAAGGGGACACACACCACGCTCCCCGCCACTCTATCGTGCGCGCCAAAAAGTCCTTCCCTCCTCCTACTCCCGCACCATCCGTCCTCTCTCTCTCGCGAACGAACGCGACACCTGGGGGGAAGAGCCGCCGGCCGTCGGGGGGAGCGTCGCCAAGAAGAGAAAGGACGGTCAGGGTGGAGAGAGAGATGTCCTCTCTGCCATGCGCACATACACACACACACACGCGCGCGTGCGAAAAAAGTGAGAGGAGAGAAGAGAAACGAAACGGGACGATAGCATGAGGGAGGACGGGGGGGAGAAGGAAAAAAAAAGAAGCGCGCCAGGCGGCCTCGCGGGAGATCAGGTTCGCGTACTCACCGAGGGCGAGAGCCAGGAGAAGGGCGGCGAAGGGCGGCATCAGGGATCGAGTCGCTCGCGGAGCGGGATGGATTGGAAAGGAAAAGGGAGGGTCTCCGTCCAACTGCGCGGTGCCGGTGAAGTCCTTCCGGGGGGGCCGCGAGAGCAAGTCGCCTCCGGGGTTCGCGAAATTTTTTGACAAAAGTTCCTCCTCTTTCTGAATTATCGAATGTTGGTATTTTGCCGGACGCGGTTCACAGCTGTTCGCGTATATCCTAGGGAGTGGACACGTGTATTAAACGTTTGTCTGTACGTGCCTCTCACTCTGGGATACGAAGTGCAGGGGACGATACGAGCGATTGAGGCGATCTGCTTCGTTGGAACGGTGGGCATGAGAAAATGAGGGTGGAGATAGTGCGTGAAGGGGAGGGAGGGAGAGCAGTTGTGTTTGTCGTGGAAGAGGATATAGAGGAGGAGAGAGAGAGAGAGAGAGAAGGCGGGAGGGAGGGATGTCGAGGCGGGGTGTCGAGGGGTGCTTCCCCCTCCCTCGCATACATATTGGGAGGGAAAAGGACTCTTCCCGTCACGTCAAAACCACCGCCCCCTTCCAACACCCCCCCCTGCCTCCACCCACAAACCTCCTCCTTCCCCACCGCACGCCACCCCCACCACCCATCCCGGGCGTCAGCGCTCTTTTGCAAACGGGCGAAGAGTATGGGAGCGGGATGGAGAGAGGGTTAAGGGTAGACGTGGGCCCACAAATACTACGTACTGCTCCATTCAATCTAAGACAATCAATATTAGTGACAGCGAGAAGAGGTCCTATTTGTACGCATTATGTCAATGTCATCCGATTGTTTTATTTGACAATATCATACAAATAGTATCAAAATAATGCATTGGGTATGTGGTTCCAATGTCTTTTTAAGACAATCACTTTTACGATTGCAGAAAACACAGATACTTTCACAAAAGCACAATTAGTACATAACTAACGACATATTATTAAAACTTTAAAGTTTTAAAAATTTTGAATTGATAAAATATCTTAGGAAAGCTGTTGTTTAATTTTACAGGCATGTTACCCGTTTGTTACATTTACAGGAATGTACTTCTGTATGAAACCTTTGTGTTATATTCAAAATTGGATTGGTGATTATTCAGCAAGGACACCTTGTTAACCTATTCTGTCTTCTTCAATGAAGACGACAAGTGAGCATTTTAACTCTGACAACACTGTTACATTTCCTGCGACATGTCCTGATAAAACATTACACAGTATACATTTAACGCAGGTATCTTTAATTTTTAAACAAAATTACTCCAACAAAATTTGTGATTAAAAAATAGTCATGTACGATAAGGCTTTGATCATCGTTTACAAATAAACTCCAGATTTAAGTAATCTGGTATGCCTGAAATACTACGTGTAGAGATGAGTCCTCTTCAAAAGGGATTTTGGAGGTAAGCAAAAGACAAAATTTTGGAGTCTTTTAACGGCTGGGGAAGGACGCATGAAGGAAGGAGGGCTAGGAAGGGTGGAGCAGTTAAGAAGATGACACCTGGAGGAAGGGGCGGTTGAGAGATGGGGAGAACCATTTCGGTGGGAATTCCGAAAAACGAGGGAGGTTTGGCGGCGGATAAGGAATCCGCGTCTCATTTCAATCACATCCGGGAGAGGGGATTCAGCGCGAGAAGTCCCATTCGCCATCCACTTGTCCTTCCCCTCCTCTTTTCGCGACGCGTGCTGGCTTTCCCGAAATCATTTCAGCGCCGTTTCGCTTTTGTTTGTTTGTTTTTTTATCCTGCGAGAATGCTGAGGCGCGTTAAACGTCATAGGAGGTCAATGGGACCTCCGGCATCGTAGAATATGACGATTGGTGGGGGGAGAGAGGAGATAGACCAGTCCAATCCAGCGTACGTAGCGCGATTAATCGTATGGGCATGTCATTGTCGATTAATGAGTCCAGTCGGATAGTGTGACTTCAGCCCATAGAAGAAATTTTGGCATTGCTGTTGACACAAAAGTTTGGTCAATTGGATATACGATAAGTGTGTACTCTAGTTAATATATAACTAGATGTTTTTGTTCTAGGATTTTTGATTTATTGTGTGCGATATGCCATCCAACAGTTAAATATCACTTCGCCCAATTTTCCAAATTTTCTGTGGCTAAACCGCCTTCCTCTTAAAACACAGATGTAGATATTTAAACCATAGAAATACAAAGAAAGGACACATGTAGTTTGGACGTTTCGACGGCACGACCGTCGTCATCAGAATGACGTTCTCGGGGAAGAGCGGAAAGGACATGTGCGGGGGAAGGGTGAGGGAGGAGAGGTGACGGACCAATAGGAAACGGATAAGGGGATGGGAGGGGATATGTAAGCAGCTATTGGATGCATTCAGTGGGCTTCGTTCAGTCCGGGAGGTTAAAATGACTGGAGCACACAGACATGCGCCATCTCGCGGGTTCTCACCTCTAGATACACAAATATAAAAAAACAACCATAAACACAGAAATCAACCCAAAGATCAGTTTAGTGTTGTGTGTGTATGTGATGGTAGAGTTCACCCAGTACTAAGCCCGAAGGCGTGTGAAATTCAGACATCAGGGTAGGTTCCTTTCCCTGTGCTGGTAATGGTTTCCCAATAACATCTGGTACACGAAAAATTACATAGCTTGGGTGCATATGCAGGTGCCCAGAGTGACTGCCTGGGAATCGAACCCGGACCCTCCGGTCAGTATTTAAATATATACGAGTACTACTGTTTTCTCCGAGGAAGAGGGAGCGAGGATATACATATATATATATATATACACACACACATATATACATCACCTGCTTAACCGACCTTCGGGTTGATTACTGCGTTTATGGTTATATATATATATATATACCAAAAACCTACCTTAACCGGTAGATTACCTAATAATATATATATATATATATATATATATATATATATATATATATATATATATATATATATTCATTCAAACAGAAATAGGTATAAGGAAAGGGGATAGGAAAACACATAAAAGGCGAACACAGGACATGTGGGGAAGGCGGTTTTTGAGCAGATCACGAAAGTAAAAATTTGCACTTTGGCGCTTTATTAGATCGCAGATCTCAAGGTAAATCAGGTTTCCTTATTAGCTCAACTGGTAGAGCATCCGCCCGGAAAGTCCGTGGTTCAAATCCCGGATAAGGAAATATTTTTACTTTCGTGATCTGCTCAAAAACCGCCTTCCCCACATGTCCTGTGTTCGCCTTTTATGTGTTTTCCTATCCCCTTTCCTTATACCTATTTCTGTTTGAATGAATATTTGTGCGCCGTATGGCGGGATTTTCAAGTTTGAATATGTGTGTGTGTATATATATATACATACATATTCAAACTTGAAAATATATATATATATATATATATATATATATATATATTTATATATATATATATATATATATATGAAAATATACATATGAAGATAGATACAAGGAAAACGGGTGCAAAAATATTAGCTTGATAAAATGGCAAGATTTTGCATCATTCTCAAGGAGTGGAGAAGAGGAGTTAAATCGCGCTGGCAATACAATCACGAATATAAGTCTACAGAGATAGACTGCAAGACTGACAGGTTTAAAATGTAATTTTTTCCAAGAACGATAAGGGACCAGAATGCTTGTAGCCGAAATTCCCCAGGACTTAGTTCATTACAATAAGTATTAACGTACAGGTTAGGGACTGCGCGAGGATATGTATACATGTATGTATGTATGTGTGTATATATGTATATATATATATATATATATATATATATATATATATATACACATATATTCTGATGACGACGGCCGTGCCGTCGAAACGTAAATATCCAATGTAAGTGTCCTTCTTTTATGTTTCTATGTGTGTTGTGTTTTTTGTGTTAGTGTTTGTGTGTTTATATATATATATATATATATATATATATATATATATATATATATATATATATATATATATATATATATATGTGGGTCGCGGTGGTCTAGCGGGTAGAGCGTTGGACTACTGACCGGAGGGTCCCGGGTTCGATTCCCGGGCAAGGCACCTGCAGCTCCACCCAAGCTAGTTGATTTTTCGGGTACCAGATCTTCCTGGGAAACCATAACCGGCCCAGGGAAAGGAACTGGCCCCCCTACCCTGATGTGTGAATATTCACACGCCGTCGGGCTTGGTACACGGGTGAGCTCTACCATCACCTACTAAACCGACCTTCGGGTTGATTACTGTGTTTTTTTATATATATAACCATAAACACAGTATTCAACCCAAAGGTCGGTTTAGTAGGTGATGGTAGAGCTCACCCGTGTACCAAGCCGGACGGCGTGTGAATATTCACACATCAGGGTAGGGGGGCCAGTTCCTTTCCCTGTGCCGGTTATGGTTTCCCAGGAAGATCTGGTACCCGAAAAATCAACTAGCTTGGGTGGAGCTGCAGGTGCCCAAAGTGCCTTGCCCGGGAATCGAACCCGGGACCCTCTGGTCAGCAGTCCAACGCTCTACCCGCTAGACCACCGCGACCGGCTGGTTATATATATATATATATATATAACCAGCCATATATATATATATATATATATATATAACACACACACACACACACACACACACATATATATATATATATATATATATATATATATATATATGTGTGTGTGTGTGTGTGTGTGTGTATATACGTATGTGTGTATGTATATTGTATATATATATTTTTTTTTTTGGATGTGTGTATGTATATATGTACATAAATATTTTTTTTCTTACAGGTTCCCCCCACCTTCCTCACCTAACCCCCAACCCCCTCAACCCTTACCCTTCCCTCATGGTGCTACACCCCCTGCCGCACACCTTTTTGGTGGCTCGCAGGGTATTTATGTAGAAGTAGAAGTACAATGAGAGAATTCTGAAGATGACGGAGAACAAATGAGCACTACTAGTACAGATGCATATTCCAACGTCCAGCCATTTTGAAGAGGAAATAGTAGAATTGTCGTTGGAAGAACCAGAAGAGTTTTTAAAAGCAGTTAATTAAAAGAATAACCTAAACGTGATGGGAGACTGGAATGCTGTAGTCGGAGAGGGAAAAGCAGCGTGGGAGAGTTCGATTTCGGAAAACGAAAGGCCGCAGGAGAAAAGCCTGATAGAATTCTGCAATGAGAAAAATAAGACCGCGGTGAACACTATTCGAACAACATCGGAGAAGCTACGCGAGGAAGACTCCGGGAGGTAGTGCAAGACACCAAATTGAGTACATTCGGGTTAGAATTAGGTACAACAACCATGCATTGTAAGAGCCACAGTTAATTGTCCACAAAGTAAATTTAGTTATGATATACAAAATACACTGGAATAGATACAGAAAATTTATTATTTTTCTCTCAAAATTACATATCTATGACATTTTAATACATATTCGCTAAACAGGTTTTATGATATTTGTCATATCCCTGAACTGGTTTTCAAATTCCTTCAGCATAACATTCTGCCACCTAAGACCGCAACCAACCAATGACAGTATCTTGAAGATCCTTGTCGGGACGATTACAAAACATGTAGTAGCCTTGAATAATTGGAAAAAATCCAATAGGGATCTCCTCGTCCTCGAGAGAAACTGAATTCAACTCGTTTTGTGGTGACGAATTACCTTCAGTACGCTGAAGAGGGCTACTTTGTGGCCGAAATAGACGTATTCGTATTCACCTTTCTTTCCATTTCTGTATTTAGCCTTTACCCTATCCTTTGACTTGGTGCGTTTGCCAACTAATTTCAATTGTACCCTGTTTTTAAAGGTAAACTGTTCACGGCTATTGAAGTTTTTTTCAATTATTCAATACTTTTAGCCGTAAGAGCTCAATTCATTCTTTATGCAGTAGCCTAACTTTTCAGTCGTGTTTACACTCAACAGAGTTATAGAAATCTGTGGAAAACTTTCTACAGATACAGATATCGCAAAACGCCGGCTGAACTTTTCGTCAATTTTCAGGTGCGGGTTGATTGTTCACTACTGACGAGCGGCCGCTTCTGTCATCATCATTGATATTTATACTCACTCTTTAACGAACGACAACACTGACGCACAGCTCTTGTCAGTCAGCAAATTTGGTCCGTACGGAGACCAAATTTCCCGATGAATGTCAGCAGATTTGTATCAGTAAAAACCTTATCACTGAACGAATTTAACATCTAGAGGGAATTGCCATTGCATTGTTTATTTTGACTCGCTATTGTACAAACAAACGGCAAGCGGCGCGGCCATCCGAACAATACAGCTCGAGGCGTAAAGACCTTCAAGTGTTTGCGTCGATAGAGCGACCATTTGGCTCAATCCATTACTTCTCACGCTACGCGAAAACGATGGTTACTTTCTGAGCAGACCTCGTAAATAGCTATCACAATCTGGTGATCATGGACAGCCGACTACGATAAGAAAAAAGATGAAGAAAGTGACTCCGGAACCTACACGGTACACTAAGATTCTGAAGAAAAAGTAAGCTAGAGAAATGTTGTCAGGGAGCATCGATATAAACATCAGAGGGAAATATGAAACTTGCATTGAAGACGAAGAAATTCAGAAGAGATGGAAGAAAGACGTTGAAGATTTTATCCAAGGGCCCAATTTATTTAAACAATTAAAGAAAAATCAAATCAAAATACCCCTTTCTGATATCCCACCTAGCCTTCATCCACACCTACCCACCGTCATATTGCAACAATCACGCGAACTCACACGTGATGTTCTGTCTCATTACCTCCCTTTTTAGTCAACATCGTACCAACCTACTGTCCCTAGCCAAAATCATATCTAAATCAGCCCCTCACTTCGTTCCGTCACTTAATCGTATACTTTCCTCCGCACTTCGAAATTTCACTCGAAGACGCGAGGGCCACCTAAAAAAACTCTCCTCTCTTATCCAGTCTTTCTTCCACGTGGGATTTTCCTTGCCCCTTAAACAACCTCTACCACCACCCGAACCTCCGCCCCTATTCCTTTCAAAACCGGATCTAGCAACACTTTTCAACCTACCCTATCCTCCGCTCAAAACACCCGTTTTCCCCATTCGTCAAACAAAAGAGTCACTGACCCAACACCCCAAGCCGAACACAAAGTATTGAACCTTTCGTCCGAGCCTGTCGACAATTGCGAGCTTCCGCTACTAAGTAAAGGCCTTTCCTTCTCCCCCACCCCTATAACCTACCACGTTAACATTGTCACCGACACTTTAAACTTCTGCCGGAATCTCCGCTGGCATGCCCATTGGAATTCGCAACCTTTCCCTTAGACCGCTTCCACCATTAATCCAGCACTTACTCGATTCCGTCCAGCCTCAGAAAACGAACCCAAACCACTCGCATCCAAGAATCCAATAGAAATCTTTATCAATCTCCTCCTAACAAAGATTTCCGATAAAAAATTCATAGATTCCCTGAAGCCACCAGATAACCTTTCTCCCCCTGAGAGACAAGCTCTCAGACGTTTAGCGTCAAACAAAAATATAATTATCACAACGGCGGACAAAGGGTCATCCGTTGTCGTGCTAAACAAGAAAGACTACGACGTTGAGGCATTACGACAATTAAATGACCTTTCTTGCTATGCCCCCCTGCCCCAAGATCCTAATCCTTCATACCAAATAGATATTCTATCTTTTCTATCCAATTTTGGTCCCGGAGAAGGTCTCTCTCGCAAAGATGTATCCATTCTTTCTCCACCTAATCCTAAGGCCCCACATTTTTATTTTCTACCCAAAATTCACAAAACCAATAACCCCGGACGCCCCATTGTCTCCAGCATCAACTCCCCCACTGAGCGAATCTCCGCATTTATAGACCACCACCTTCAACCCATAGCCACTTCACTCCCTTCTTACATCAAAGATTCGTACCACTTCCTTGAACGTCTACACTCAATCCCAATTTCCCACAGCACGACCATCCTCATGGCCACAATAGACGTTACATCTCTGTACACCTCCATTCCCCACAAAGAAGGCTTAGAAGCCCTGAAATATTACCTCTCTCTACGACCGACACCACACACTCCATCCACAGATTTTCTTATCGAACTGAGCCAACTCGTCCTCACCAAAAATGCCTTCCAATTCAATGAGAAAATATATTTGCAAATAAAAGGTACTGCCAAAGGTACTGAAATTATTACATTATAATACACACATAGCGGATGACTCCGTTAATAGTTACTGTTGCGGCATCTCCCGCAGTTTCTTGAAATGAACAGCCTAAGTGTTTGAAATTGGCTTTAACCTCGTGGACTGTGGCGCCTCGCGCACGACTACGAATGCCTGTGACATTGTATGTACGGTATTTCGTCACAACATCTTGTTCCTTTAAAGCCCCCAAAATTTCAGAGTGTAAGAGGACGTCTCGGTGGCTTAAATGGTTAAAGCACTCGGCCGGATATCGAGGGATCCGGGTTCGAATCCCGGTCAAGCCGAATGATTTTTACTCTCTGAAATTGTTGCATTATAAAAGGTACTGCAATGGGCACGCGTATGGCTCCTACATACGCCAATCTCTTTATGAGTAAACTTGAAGAAAACTTTCTCCAGCAGCAAACTCTTAAACCAATCTTCTGGGCCCATTATATTGATGATATTTTCCTCCTTTGGACCCACGGACGCGAAAACTTATTATCCTTCATTTACTCTCTCAACTCCACCTCCTCGGTTTCTTTCACTTCCTCTATATCAGACTCGAATCTCACCTTTCTAGACATTGACATTCATCTCCAGAACAATAAGTTTTACACCTCAGTCCACATTAAACCGACCAACACCCAACAATACCTCCATTTCAACAGCTGTCACCCATCGCACACAAAATGCTCCATCCCCTTCTCACTCTCAGTCCGTGGCCTCCGTCTCTGCAACAACACCGCCTCCAAACAGAAATACATTGACCAGCTACATGTATCTCTCAGAGAATGTGGGTACCCCGAAAAACTGCTCAATAGGAACATTCTCAAACCGTCAACCCAATACACTCCTCTCCCCGAACCAAACCGCCAAAAATTCCCTAACCTTATCACCACTTTCTTCCCTGGAACCCACAAAATTAAACATTTAATCCGTGAACTCTTCCCAATTATTAACAATGGTCAGTCCACATCACCTTTATTCCCACATTGTCCCTCCGTTTCATTTAAACGCCCGTCAAACTTGCGAGACATCTTCAAGTTAAAAAAACCACCTACGAGCATCCCTGTCTCTTCCCCGCCCCTGTCCGCACCATGCAATCGCCCACGCTGTAAATGCTGCCATCTCCTAAGACCTTCCACGTCCCTTATTACCAACTCCCAACCCATAGCCACCTGCACCTCTAAAAACATTATATATCGCCTCTCCTGTAACTTCTGCCCTGCCTTTTACGTGGGTGAATGCACGACCACCTTTTCCCTCCGAATGAATAACCACCACTATTCCACCAAATCTCCCACCTTCCTTAATTATCCCATCCCTACTCACACTGTCTTTTGATGACTGCTTCTCCGTTTCAGTGATTGAAACCCTTCCCAATTCCGCTAGTAGCATAGAGGTGAGAACGCGCGAGATGGCACATATCTTGGTGCTCCAGTCTTTTAAACCCCCCGGGTTGAACCAACCCCACTGATTTCACCCAATGCTGCCTACATTTCCCCTCCCCCACCTTGTCCGCTTCCTGTTGGTCCCTTACCCCTCCTCCCCTCACCCTTCTCCTGCACATGTCCTCTCCGCTCTTCCCCGACAACGCCATTCTGATGACGACGGCGGGGTCGTCGAAACGTCAATACATACTGTGAGTGTCCTTCCTTTATGTTTCTGTGTGTGGAATATTTTGTATCCGAGTTTTTGTGTGTTTGTGTGTTTTCGCCGGAGAGCGTCAATTTCAAAGATATATACATACATAAAAAAATATATATATAGTATATACACACACACAAATGTATCGATGATGCGGAAGTACTCACTGTACTACTGTAAAAACCTAATTTAATGTAAATTAGGTTTTCTCGACAGATCAGGTGGTTAGAGCATCCGCCCGGCAAATGGAGAGATCCGGTGTTCAAGTTCCGGTCGAGGAAAATATTTTTACATTAGTGGTCTGCTTGATTCCGCCTTCCCACCTCTCCTGTGTTAGCCCTTTATGTGTGTTCCTTTCCCCTTTTCCTTATCTCTATTTCTATGTGAATCAATATTTGGTCGCCGTATGGCGGGATTTCGTGTTTGAATGTGTGTTTGACCAATGTGGCTCGTCTCTTCTTCTGGCTATGCGTGCCATGAAACGCACCGTTCCTATCCTTTATGATGTTGTATGCTTGCTAACCTACTGTCCATTCTCCTCTTGTGTTTATCTTTTTCTCCTTTGGTGGGTGTAACAGCTCCCTAACGCCATCTCCTGGGCAATGAATCGGAGCACTTTGGCGCTTTATATGATCGCAGATTTCAGTGTAAAAGTACATTTTATCGATAGCTCAAGTGGTTAGAGCATCCGCCCGGCAAGTGGAGAGATTCGGCGTTCAAGTCCCGGTCGAGGAAAATATTTTTACATTTGTGATCTGCTGAAATCCGCCTTCCCCACCTCTCTTGTGTTCGTCCTTTATGTGTGTTCCTTTCCCATTTCCTTATCTCTATTTCTATGTGAATGAATATTTTTTCGCCGTATGACGGGATTTCGTGTTTGAATTTATATATATATATATATATATATATATATATATAGACAGCAACACACAACATGAGAACACATAAAAGGAACACTCACATAACATATTGTGATCTGCTCAAATCGGCCTTCCCCAACTCTCTTGTGTTCGTCCTTTATATGTGTTCCTTTCCCCTTGCCTTTTCTCTATTTCTATGTGAATATATATATAACAAGCAAGCAATCTCAACATTTTTCACTTATATATATATATATATATATATATATATATATATATTGAATGTGAATATATGTATATATATAAATATAAAAGTGAAAAATGTTGAGATTGCTTGCTGCTGCTCTTATGTTCCTGAGAGATCCATTTAATATTGACCAAAGGCATTATAGGCAAGTGGAAAAATCATGGAATTCGTGCATATCTACTATTAATATTGGTCGGGCACAATGGGAATGAAATTTTCATTACAGGACTGAAAAGGTCAAAATTACCATTTATTGATTGCAACCTACCAGTGAGGATGGAATATGATCGGAAGTGATCCTGGTGTCAATGTTGATCCCGATTCCGAAAAAGGGTCAAATAGCTCAACGTACGTGAGGACTAAAATATAATTAATAAGAGTTTATTGGGAAATAAAAGGAAGGGATTCTAGGAATTTAAACACAGTGTTTATAAGCAATGAATACGGCAAGAAGTTTTCCTTCGGTCAATCTTGAGCCGGATCACGTGTAAAACAGCTAGCTGTATGCGAGGACTATAGAATGATAAGTTTAATTTCATATGCGGAAAATTTAGTCCTAATAATCATCAATAGAAGGTTCCGTAATGATGCAAACACCTACCTACGAGAAGATCAGCTTGGTTTCAGAAAGGGAGAAAGTAAAGCGTGATACTACTGCAGGGATGAAAGCAATAGTTGAAAGGAATATCGAATATAACCAGGGTTTGGGTGCTTTGTGCTTTTAAGAATGCGTTCGATTGTATGGAGTGAGTCAAGTTAATGGAGATATTGCGGAGCATGGGGTGGACTGGGGGGGAGAGGCGGATCATCCGAAACTTGTGCGAGAATCGAGTAGAACAGGTAAGAGTAATAGAGGGAGAATCGGGATGAGCATGATTGGCAGGGGAGTGAGACGGGGTTGTGGGCGACGAGATTATCATGTCAAATTTGCTGATGATCAAGCAAAGCTAACCGATTGGGGTTGTGGCTCTTCAGTGAAATGCAAGAACGGTATGAGCGATGAGGAATAACCACACGACAACAAGTCTAATGTGATTCTCGAGGACCAGGAAAGCCAAGTCAAATTAAAAAAGTAGTCTGGGAATGAAATAGAGCGGGCAAAGTACATTGTTCATATGGTTCGATGGCATATTAGAGGAAAAGAGGCATTGGGAGAAGGCCATTGGGAGAAGAATTCCATTAGCAAAATGGGTATTTGCAAGAATCGCATGAGGATTGCGGGCAACTTGAGCAAAGTTTTAAAAAAATATATTAATAAAATCTTTAACATGAAGCGTCGTGCTTTACGGATGTGAGACCCGATATTCGAAGGGTGGGGATGAAATTAGATTGGAGACCTTTTGGACAGGGAGGACGACAAACGCTGGTGTTTCAAATATGATGGGCGAGGAGAGGAAGTTACCACTCGGATGATCAGAAAAAGGCAGAGAAGGTAGACGGAGGGAATATTTGAAGATACTGAGAGAAGACCCCTTGATAGAAGGGAGAACGTCGGAGTGGCGGGATCGACGAAGGAAGGCAGAGTGGGCTTTTTAGACAGCAAGAAGGCAGGCCGAGGATATGAATAAATAATAGAAATGTAGGGGAATGGAAACGGAGTTCTCCTAATACATGAAAGTGAATGTTGAGACCGTTCAAAAGCCTCGTATCTTTACATAGGTACAATATCCAGTCTAATGGACAAACGAGTCGGTTTCAGGGTAAGGGGACGTCATCCATGTGTGGGGAATGGTTCCTGACTAAATCCGCCAGGTGGCGAGGGATTGTGTCCGACCGTGGAGTCTTAGCAGAGGGCTGAGAACTATTTGAAGATTTGAGTCAGCTGCGACGCTCAGTGAAGGATCCAAACCGGCGACACTGCTGACATCCAGGACGAAGGAGCCCCTTAACTATGCCAGGAAGGTAGATACCCACCTCTCCCCGTATGCTCACCCCGCCAATTGGAGGGAGGACGCTTAGATTTTTTCAATACCTCTACGACAGTGACTGGCCCAAGCGAATCAGGAACTTGTGTGTATTCTGAACTGAGAATGAGTAGAGGTTCTTTTTATGGCACTCAGAAGGAAAATCTCCCTCTCCAGACTATGTGTGTGTGTGTGTGAGAGAGAGAGAGAGATATCCCCGTCCCTATAATTTCCTCTTCCTTCTTAATTTCTCTCAACTTATTGGCAGACAATTAGACAGATCGCCAGCAAGGAATTAATGATAGGAAGAAAGGGTGAGGAGGTAAAGAAACATGCCGAGGGCCCAATGTAATCACCAGAGGTTTTTAACGCAGGCAACGCATAGCAATTTAAAGAGCGCTTGCCAAAGCTGTCATTAATTTTTCACGAAAATTATAACACTGGATTGAGAACGATTACGAAAAATTGCCTCCTCTGATAAATTTGGACAATCGTTTACAATTATGACAACCTTAGGCTGCGTCCAAACAGGTTAGGGTACATTTAGAGTGCATGCTTTAATGTGCGTTAATGCAAGGCGTCTAATGGAAAAGCAGATTAATAGTAGCCAACCTACGCAGTAACGCTGCCATATATGTAGCTAAGAATGAGAAAATTAGTAAATGATGTAAGAATGTAAATATTTCGAAAATTGGGGTGGCTTGCGCGAAATTATTCTAGGCAAATATTCTTCGATCACGTGAAAACCTCGTTGAGGACATAATTCAAGATTAGGGACCCGCTTGTGACCAACGTTAACATTCCATGGCGTCTTATAATTATCGTGCAACCAATTATTGCATCTTCTGCTAAGGGCCTTTGGTCGCGATAAGCTGTGGGAAGGGGCGACAGCGAGAGGAGGAAGAGAGAGTGAGTGTGTGGCAGAGGGCGACACACACGAACAGGGAGGGAGGGCAGTGGCGATGAGGAGGGGAAAGCGTATTGGGTGGCTGAGGACGGTTCCCACGGCAACCGCATCCAGAGCAACCCCCCCCTCCCTCGCGTGTGTGCACGTGTGCGGTGTGCGTGTGTGTGTCATTAGGTTGGCCCTTCAGAAGCAAGCACACTCTCTCTCTAGCGCCAGATACTCTTGGACATCGCCACGAGTCGTTATGCAGCCCCCCCCTCCTCCAAGGCCCGTACCTGCGCGATGCATCGTTACTTTACACGTATATCGACTTGCTAGATGTAGGTCGAACAACGATTCATGAAGAGTCGGAAATTATCTTACACTTATGGATAAATGCGACATCGTGATAAGACCAATATTCTGTAATGGACGATATTCCGAGTATAACGTATGGATGTTTTTCACGCTATACAGATCGATAATTTTTATAGTAACATCGGCGCATCGGTTGACGACAATAATCCCCCATATGATGATATAATAAATGTTCTTATATGGAAGATATATAGCGATATTCCATATGCACATAGGGGAGAGGAGTGATAAGACGACCAGCACTTCCGTTTAATAATTCCCGTTTCTGAATTGTTTTCCACTAAAAACGATGGTCAAAAATACTATGGACGAATCAGCATGATGATTAGCATGATCTTACAGATTAAAATTTGCAATTTTCACGAGTTGTTCTTTCCGCTACATAAAAATTATAGATATGCAAGTCCGTGAGAGCCTATTGAAAACATTACCTATTGTAAAAAATATGTATGTGTAGTCTTTATTCTACCGAGGACCATATATGTACTGCATCCAAGGAAATGAGTACCTGTGCTTCTAGTGAATTGCGAAAAGTTTCTTTGAACAACAATTCACAATGTCTAAAATATCCGCTGGTGATATTTCGCGAGGTTTTTATGGAATTGTTAAAATTGTGTAGGGATTCTAACCAGCCATTACCTTGACAGGTGTGTCCCGTTCTCCAAATCCAGTGACGAAAACAATTGAATTACATCTACATAACACCTATATCCGTCTCTCGGAATTACCTGACACTATACCTTGAATTTGTATGGAGGAAAATTATTATGGGTTGCGTGCAAGTCTTTGAAACTAACTAGCGGGTTATTCCGACGAAGTACGTGTACTCGTCAGTGTTGCCAGGTAAAAAAGCGCGCTTCTCGTTAGCACAGTGCGATCACGACCGATTTCCTGGAAAATGCGCGTAAACGAAAAGAAAAAGCGACAGGGGCAGCAGCAGCAGAGAACGCGCAGAAAAGGACCGAACTAGTTAGAATAGGGATTTGGAATGTTAGGACAATGTTGAGAACAGGTAACTTAGAACATGTAAAGCGAGAGATGGAGAGAGGAAATATAGATGTTTATGACTGAGGTGTGATGGAAGGATAGCGGGGATTAGTGGAGTGATGAAGGGAGGAACAATGCGGAACTGAAGAGCGGGTTGTCGTAGTGATGGATGTCAGGGGTAATGTTTCATTTATACCTGAATATATGTATCATTTGGATCCTGGTAGTCCAGGGGGTTGAGCGTCGGACTACTGACCGGAGGGCCCGGGTTCGATTCCCGGGCAAGTCTCTCTGATCACCTGCAGCTCCACCCAAGCTATGTGATTTTCCAGATACCAGATCTTCCTGGGAAACCATAACTGGCACAGGGAAAGGAACTGGCCCCCCTAGTCTGACGTGTGAATATTTATACGCCGTCGGGCTTGGTACATGGGTGAGCTCTACCATCACCTACTAAACCGACCTTCGGGTTGATTACTGTGTTTACCGTTGAATATATATACAATAATGTCAACAACGTCACTCAATATTTTTAATATATTCGATTTTGACAACCAGGTCGACACATATCGAATCCACATCCAAATTTCGCTTATATCGCCGTTCAATGCCGGAAAATGAATTTGGTGCAGGAGTTGGGGGGGGGGGGCGGTCGTCATGGGAATGTGGGAGAGGGGGTAAAAGAGGACGCATCCAATCAGGCGATTGCACTCCTTCCACTCCCTAAGCCACTCTCGCAGGTTCATTTGCCCTCTCGCAAACTAGGGCGTGCGGAAACAAAAGAAGGACAGGAATTCACGGTTGCTTGGCGGAGTGAGTGAGGAGGGTTCCAAAAGATGCACCACACAAGATCACGAGGTAACATGTGCCAATTAAAAAAGCCTTAATCTAAAGGCGTACGATCACCGAAAACTTATTAAGGAACATTTTCACCGAAGATGCACGTAGTTGTAAAAATATATTTCCTATTGGAAATAAAACATTCTCAGCAACATCAAAAGTTATAATCGGAGATCGATCGAAAGAAGTAAGAGACGGTATCCTCGGCGTTGTTTCACCGGTGTTTCCATGTGAAGACAAGCTGGATTGAGCATATCTGGTGAAAATTATTGCCTTCATCTCATTTGAGTAAAAACGTTAAAACATGTATATGTCTTCAGGCAATATTATTTTAAGAAATGTGGATCTTCATGAGAAAATAACTTTTATAACATGGATTCTATACAAGTACTTATTGGCATGCTCCACTAGCAATTGATCACAACTCGGGAAAAAGTTTTTGTTTACGTTACAAAGGATGAAATGACTCTGTCCAAGAAATCTTGCATAGAAAAGTATATTTTCAGTGTCTTAATTTATTTATTGGGTAGTCTTCTCGTTTCAGGTGGGTTTTGAGTAAATGTAGACTCAACGCACCTACATTTCTCAGCCTCGACTTACTAGACAAAATCTGACAAGATGCAAAACAATAAACTGTTCTTCAAACCCGCATTCTCTCTTCGTTCCGTCCAACATCCCCATCCTTCCCCTACCCCAATTGCCTAACGTCCTCCCCTCAACAGGCCAGTCTTCAGTATTACATCTCCAATCAAATCGCTGCATCCATCTTCCACTTTGGAACATCCTTCTCCCAAAAAACCCTCTCTCCTCTCCCAAAATGCGCAGGAACTTCTCGTTTCCCTTAACGGCCGTTACAAATAATGGAGAAAATTAATTGTAAATGGATGGACAAGATGATAATTAAGAGATAACTAGAAGAATTGGTGAAGGAAGTGTACATGGAAATATGGAAAAATAGCACAGTGTTTAAGAGTCTGAGGAAGAGGAAGGAGAACTGGATGGGATGGGACAGCTTTAGGAAAGAGCGTCTGCAGAAGATGGTTACAAAAGGAAAGACTAACCAAAAGAGGAAGAAAAAATTTGGCACACTTAGAGATATCAAACCAAGGTAGGACCTATCAATTAATGAAGCAGACGGCACAAGATCGAAACGTCCGGCAAAAAAAATGAAAGTATTATTACTCGCAAATTACTCTTGACAGCGAAAAATATCTACATCTACATAAATACCCTGCGAGCCACCAAAAATGTGTGTGGCAGGGGGTGTAGCACCATGAGGGAAGGGTAAGGGTTGAGGGTTAGGTGAGGAAAGATGGGGGGAACCTGTAAGAAAAAATATATGCATATATTCATATTCACATATATATATTTATGCACACACTCACACACACACACACATATATATATATATTAAAATATACATATATATATACATATACATACACACATATCCTCGCGCAGTCCCTAACCTGTACGTTAATACTTATTGTAATGAACTAAGTCCTGGGGAATTTCGGCTACAAGCATTCTGGTCCCTTATCGTTCTTGGAAAAAATGACATTTTAAACCTGTCAGTCTTGCAGTCTATCTCTCTAGTCTTATGTTCGTGATCCCTTCGACCGTATTACATTGGGGTTCGTATTATATCCTTGACGTCATCGGAAAAGGGCCCATCTTTAAATGTTTTTAATAAGTTTAATCTATATTGTAAACGCCGCTGTGTAAGAGAATCCCAACCTAAATTGTCTAGCAAAGTGGATACACTGCTGAGTTGGTCATAACAATGTTTGACAAATCTAGCCCCGCTCCGCTGAACTGGGTCCAATTCCAAAATCAAATTTATATTTTGAGGATGCCATATACTGGCAGCATTGGCACGTCAGTTTAATAATTACTTTTAACATTGTTGTAAGTTGAATAATAACTCTTGAGCCTAGAATTACGAATTATGCAAGGCAAAGGGTGGTCGGAAGCCACGTAAATTACGTGAGGATCGGTTTGGTGCGGTGGCTGGCGTGCTGGCTCTCAGCTCAGATCGAGGGCACTCAGGTGCCCTTGATCACCATGTCGTGCTCGCGGAATTGAATTTCCTCGATGGGAGGGCAGACGGACCCCGATGACTCGTCGAAGTAATGGGTAGTCACAGAGGACACAGGGAATACTAGTCATTCCACACCCTTCGGGTTCATTTCATAGGAAGAAATGAATGGCACACGCAATATTGGTAAACCTCAAATCAGCGATGATCACAAAAGTCGAAGAGGCGAGTAATATGGTGGGAAGCGCATAATCGGTACTCTTAACGAGGTCAATTCAAAAAGTTTCCGAATTTTTTTTAATAGCGATCCTCCAGTTGGTTATTTTTTTAACCCGCTTGGAAGCGCGTCGAGTCCGCGGAAACCTCCCAAACAACCGGCTTCAACCACTTTGTTGATATCTTGTTCTGTTGATCACTTACGGTCGTTAATGCGAAGTGAAGTGCGTATTTGTAGTAAATAAAGCTTTGCCAACATTCCAGAGTTGGAGATAATCCGACGGAGTAGCTTTTGAGAATTCCGGAAGAAGCGTCCCAGGAATGATTCAAATGAAAATACCGTTTCGGATAAGTGTATACGTTGAGGAGGGGACTACTTTGAAAGGGACACTGACCAATAATTCATTAACGAAGTCATTTTTGTGTAATAAATAAAGTTCGGGAACTTTTGGAACAGACCTCAACATTGTACTCGGAGCGAGATTACTTACTTCAGGGAAATAGGCCTCTACAGTAATTGAAATTGAAAAACAAACAACTTGGCTTTTCCACAAAAAACTTGTCAAGCGGAAAAGCCAAGTTGTTTATCTTTCAACGTCAATATGAAGATTTTCCACCAAGTCACGCCAGAAACAGTTTTATTTACCCTACTGTCATTATGAAAAGTAATCAATTAAGGCGATTACGACTATACTTTAGAAACGTAGATGCCCTCTACGCAGTTTCTCACCCATTTGTCGATTTTCGTTCCGTAAACCGTCCCACAATGCACAGAGCATCATACTCTCGTGATTTGTTCGGCTTGTGTTCTCATTTGCAGAGGAATATGTCTCTGATCTCAGTTGAAGTTAAGTTCTTCACACAATGGCCGGAGAGATATCCTCAGATATTCCTGCAGGGCATCTCTATCCCTCGCAAAAGTCTATTTCTTGAAGAAGTCAAGATTGTTTCGAACAAAAACTTTTCCATTTCTCAAAATTGATATTCGATTATCGATAGGCATCTGACTGCATGATTATTCAAAAAAATTAAGGTGATAAGGCAAATTAGGCGAAGTGTTTCAGACATTGCCAATAATATACTATAACGCATGAAGATGACGTTTAACGGCAGTGTCTTTTATAAAAATCTATATACTCAAATTTTTGACGGACGCACTATGGTGATAAGTGAACTATTTACCCTTGCCCATTGAAACTAACGTTCGATTTTGTTTGGTGTCATTTTTTTACATTGCACAGGTTAATATTTCAAATATTATGAAAAAAGGGTAATTTTTAATCTTTACCAAAGGCATATTGCAAAACAATCTTCCTCACTCCTGTCGCATCCAGAAAAACACTGGGATTGGTCACTGCAAGCGGGAGTATGCATTAATTTCTCCTCCCATGAGAGTGGCTTCTGTAAATGCGAATTTTCTTGTCAATCCAAATATATAAATCAAAGGTATGTGTACCAACCACAATGATAATACATTTACATTAAAATATGCACTAAAACTGCCGAAATTCTCTGACCCGGTACTATTTCTCGTCGGTTGAACTTACCTACTGCACTGTATCTCATCGTGTACAAGTATGTAATTCGTACTGAAGCGATTTGAAATATTGTTTTGTTTCTTGAAATCAATCTCTTTCCATAGACCTACGTTATTCCTCCGCTGATAGCAAATGAGTGTCAAAGATTATAATCAGAAATGCGTAATATTTGCAATATTTCATCTTATTGCTCCCACTATTCTCCGAAGAACCCTTGCATCTATTCTAAATAATCTCACGTGTCGACTCTTCCTTCTATGAATCTTGCTTGCATAGTTCTATGGTTTTAGATACGCAATTTAGCAATACGTTTGCAGAGCATGTTTTCTAATTTGAGGCTTAAATTGAGGCATAATAGTGACAGCAACGTTAAGAATACTTATGAATCAAATATAAAATTATCGCTGCAAACAGTTATTTTTGAGAAATGTAACATTATATTTCAGATGAAATGAAAGGGTATTTATGGCAATTACGCAATGAATACAATCAACTCACCAGAACGGACGTAAAATAATTTAAAACTTTTTTTCACGATGCACAAAAATAAATATTAATATTCAAATTGGCGTACGTCTTTATTCTCGGGAATATACTTTTTTATATGACGCAATATAATATTTGAATGCTGTCATTTATGGCACCACTGCACTTGCCTCCTTATGGAGATTTATGTGGGAAACGGATTTCCATGTGACTCCATACTATGTTTTATATGTGGAACTCAGTATAATGTGAGCCAATAACAAGGGAATAAGAGGAGTCGGTTCATTCCCTCGTGCCACCTGCGGTTACCCAGGAAACATAAATATGCAATAAGCGATGAAGCATTCCATTTTTATGTCTCGTCAATGACACAGCCGAATTAATCAATATGAAGTTTCTAAGATCACGACTTTAGTATTTCATGCATTTTATATCAATTAAAACTAACAGTTATAATGTTTTCCATAATACCGATGAGATATCAATGGACAGAAAATCTGGAAGAATACGAAATTCACGTGTTCAACAATTTTTTGAGACAAAGATTTTTTTATCACTTAGCCGGTTCATACTTTTTAGTTAGCCTCACGATAAGCGGCAAGCTTTGGCAAGCCGTTCACTTGCAGACTCTCTTTACTTACACCAATCACCGTTGCTGGAAGTGGATCATGAGCTTGCTTGAGACTGGTGTCGTGGAAACCACGGAACTCGGTTGGTACGACGCGGAAGTTGAAAATATGCCAAGTCGTCAAAAGGCTATATATCACGACAGGATGAAAAATGCACGGAACGGATGACATCTGTATCATCGAACGGAATGAGATTATTCAAGATTATAAAAAACTGGGACGAATCCTAAGAAAGAAGTTTGAAATACATTATGCGAAATTTGAAGGAAAAAATATCGAAAAATTTAAACAAGAATAAAAAGGTCTTTTTTGGTCCTATGCTGAGAAGGTTAACCGAAATAAGACAACTATTAGTTCACTTAAAATCTATAAAAATGGAAGAGCATCCAGGAGGTCAGAAAAGGCAACTTACTTCCGAAGCGTTTCCCTAATAGGCCACAAGATTTCCAATGACTGGAAAATAGCTCTCGTAATACCTATATTTAAAAGCAGTGATAGGGAGGAACCGAGCAATTATCGAACTATTTCCTTCGCAGCCATTTCATAGAAGGTAATGGAACACATAAGTTTTAATTCGATAGTAAAGTATATTGAAAGCAAAAAGTTATCGTTGAAACACCAGCACGGTTTCCGAAAGGGTACATCGTGAGAGATACGACTTGCGCTTCGCGTCCATAACATTTTGGGTACAGGAAAGGGTAATTTTCTAGTGGACACGGTTTTTATTGGTTAAAAATGTAAACTTTCGACAAGATATGTCATATAAAATCGCTTACACCTGTGTCAGCAAGCTAAAAAAGTTAGATTTTATTGAAAGAATATCGGGGATATGTGACGAGAAGGTCGAAAAACATTGTTGTCATTGTTTGGTTAGGCCTCATTTGGAATATGCTGCTAGTACATAAGACCTTCACGATTAATTTCAGAATTGGATCGTTTGCAGCGTAGAGGAGCTTGATTTGTAGAACGTTGTTATGATAAGCTGACAAGCGCATCCAAACTATTAGAGCAGCCAGGCTGGGAATCACTCACGGAGCGAAGGATAATTACAGATTAAATCTCTTGAATAAATTGATAGGAGGTCTCTTTAGCGGAGAAATCGAAAATGTTTTACAAATTCCATCGCAATATGGTTGGAGACATCATGCAAATAACATTTGAGAGATTAAGTGTATAAGAGATCGATTTAAGATGTCATTTTTCCCACGAACAATAAGGGATCAGAATAAAGTCTGACCACGCTAGGGGAAAATATATTTTTCCTTTTTCATTCAATGTAGCCTAGTACGTCTGTTGCCATCATTCATCGAAAATTAGTTTAATTGTCCTCCTTGTTACTAACAGCTCATCTCTTATGCGTATTATTTTAACTTGATTAATTTTGACCTTAATTAGGTACCGTAGTACATGTACTTACAGTTTTACGATCCAAATTACGTGAATTATTTACAAAATACAAAAAACAATAAAAATTTCATGATTGCATGCATTACAGATCTACATGTATGGTTTTGATTCACCCCCTGGCAACACCCAAGCGGTGGATTGCAGGGCAACATGTAGAAGTGGAACATTTTCATTTGCCTAGCTCTTTTCAGATTTCTTCCTGGTCGTTCGCCCTAGGTATCTTATAATCGTAAATTATCTTATTCCGTTTGTCGCTGGAAAGTCCTTGTATTTTTCATGTTGGAGTCGCATAGCCTTTGACTCCTTAAAGATATTCTAACTTCCTAGTCTGGTGCCATTTAGGCACACTGCTATACTTTACACTCTAATGACCTGGGATGAACCTGTTGACCACTGATATCGTGACGTCAAGGAATTGTTTTCACGTATCCTAAATATTTTTATATTTGCTCTATTTCTTAAAATATAGAAATGAACTCTCTAACGCCCATTTTTATCCATTATAGTCCTTATTTTTAAAGGATTTTAGAAGTTATTCTTGTGTATTTAATTGAGGATTAATCTTTACGCCCAATTTAATTATGGTGGCAGTAAAGATTGTTCCATTGACACCAAACAGGCACTTAAGTATAATGAGATACTCTGGCTTCCATGCGCCCTAACCAAATGAACTAATGAGTTTTTTTTCAAATTTGCTGGAGCTCTTAGCATTAAATTTGTGTATTTTCTTAGAAAGAAAATATTTTGTACTCTCACATAGAAGACATTTAAGTGCTGACAGCTATTTGTGACGTTATTGCAACAATGTTTTGAAATTACAAGAGGGGTTGCAAAAATTCCCAAATGAAAATGTTTCAAATATTAAGTTCTGATTCGAATCACCAACGGGCATCCGTCGATCCTTTATATGCAATTATGATTGAGCACATGATCATACATAAGAAAATTGCACTTTCATCATTTCTGAACAATTAATCACTTGATTTCAAAGTAAGTTTAACGACTATCGGTAAATTGCTGCACTTAATTAATTCGTTGAAAAATCACTTCCAATTGGGATCAATTCCTTATTTGCGAAAGATTTCGAAACCAATAACGTTTTTCATTATTGTTTCCGTCGGAATTCGCTTTCCAGTCTCTCTAGATATTTGGAATGGTTTTTAAAGGACGCATAGGGTTTTGCGGGAGAGGGGGAGGGCAAAAAAAGCAAGGCAGGGATTCTTTCCACCTTTCCTCTTTTAAATTCCGATATCCTCCATACCCCTCAGCTGCTAACCTGATTTTTGTGGGACAGATGTTGTTTGCCTGCTCTAACGGAAGCCATTACTAAGTAGCCGAAGGTTCTTCTACAAAATCTGATTTCATGTATTGGCAGCCCAGCAGGTAGAGCGCTCGGCTATCGAGCAGAGTGTGAGGGTCCGGGTTCGATTACCTGGCACGCCTCTCGGGGCTCCCTCAGCTTCGTCCAAGCCGCGCAGTTTTTTGGATAGCATATATCCCTTGGAAACCACAGGCGGCTCAAGGAAAGGAACTGACCCCCCTCAACACCCTGCCGTTGAGCGAATTTCATACGCCGTTGAGCTTGGTACTGGGTGAAACCAAACCACACAACAGCCAACTACCAACCTTCTGGTTACAAAATGGTGTAAACAAATAAATGCCGAGACCGTAAACTTGATTGTGACAGTTATTTCGTAACACACCCTAGTGATCGAGTCGTTGTAAGTTTGTTTTATTATTTATTATTATTATTTATTTTGGCTTTTGTGTGTGTTTTTCCCCTTTCTTTCTTATCACTTAGTGCCAATCAAGTTTACAGTGTCGGCATTTTTTTGTTTACATTGATTCACGACCGTAGCTATAAATATCCTACGAAAAAGTTCCTTGTATATTTAAATACAAATTGATGTTTGGTTTTGTGGTGTATTCATACGCCCATCACGTCACAAAGTTATTGAAGCTGCTTTCCTTTCGTTGGCTGCGTAAATGAATTATGTTCTCAAATACTTATAGTTAATAATGCATTTTACATTCACGACACATGACCCATTACGGAAATTAACCAACTCCAATGAGAGTCGAAATGAACCAACTCAAAAACACTACTTGGGGCTTCGCTTCGCTTCCTGGAATGCACACACATCCACCGGGTGCGTGGAAAGAGTGGCCAAATGGCCCGAGGAGTAGGCACTCCTTTTGAACGGCCTGTTCTTCCTTTTCCCCGGAGTTCCAAGATGTTCCACGCGACATAATTCGATATACACGCATATACGATAATCCGATTTATACACGCAGGAATAAGTGACCTAAGTACAGCACCCTCTGGCTACTGAGAAGAAGTTCTCTATCACTTCTGCATTAGGTCAGTTGGATCCTAAAGAAAATTCCACTGCCTTCTTCAAACGATAACATTAGGACATAATACGCCTTAGAAACGAGGTGATCACTCGGAAGTGGATGGAAGCAATCCGGGTGCTGGGCCCCTTAATTCTTCTTGCAGCCGACCGACTTGGATAACCTGAGGTCCATTCGGTGAACTGAATTGGGTCCACGGGGCATTATCGCCCGTTCCGACAAGCCACGGAACAAACGAGAAGAGTATATGGCTGCGTAGATTTTCGCGGCGGTGGCTTGAAGAATTCTGCATGTCCGGGTTTTCACCGCGTTGTTGTTTGAAGCCGACAACAGTTTCGCCGAAGTTTCATCCGGCGTCTTCAGGTCGAAGATCTGAAGACGCCGGATGAAACTTCGGCGAAACTGTTGTCGGCTTCAAACAACAACGCGGTGAAAACCCGGACATGCAGAATTCTTCAACGAGAAGAGTACTCTCCATCTTCCGACAAAGACAGTATGATCCCCGAAGTGTTTAAAGAATATATCTTGTCGAGTGCGTGAATTGCGAAATTCCAGAAACTGCCCAAATTCCCTTTTTAAGAGAAAATAAATTAGTTTTTTCAGCCTGTCATCTTGAAAATAGAAAAGAAATTAACATTTTTATAACCATTCATATGTCTTGAAATTCACAGAAGTGCGTCGGTCCAGCTCAAAGAGTGGTTTTAACAATTAATCATCTCGATGGAAAACACAAAATGTACTTTATTTTAATGTTTGCGTTGTCATAGCTACGTTTCTAAAATGTGCCGTGAATATACAGAATAAAAAATGTCCAAAATCACATTCCCTTTTGTCTCTAGAAGGATTTCACTTTCCACCTGAAACACACTACTTGTTTTTTTAATAAACAAACCATAAACACAGTGATCAACCCGAAGGTCGGTTTAGTAGGTGATGGTAGAGCTCACCCATGTACCAAGCCCGACGGCGTGTGAATATTCACACATCAGGGTAGGGGGGTCAGTTCCTTTCCCTGTGCTGGTTATGATTTCCCAGGAAGATCTGGTACCCGAAAAGTCACATAGCTTATATATATATATAATATATTATATATAATATATTTTATATATATATATGCATATAAAGTCACTTTTTTGAAAATCCCACGAACGTGCACAATAATGTAAATGGCCTAACTCGTCGACACAAACACAGAAACTGAAACACATAAAAGAGGGACTCACTGGGTCTCGAATTTTCGGTGATGCAACCACCTTTCTCAAGAGGAATTAGGAACAGAACTGAGGCAGAGGAGGGCCCGGAAGCAGTGGATGGAAGGAGAAGGGGGGGATAAGGGGGGGAAAGGTATTCGAGGTGAGGGGTTTGGAGGGGTAGTGTTAGGCACGGGAATTTTAAAAAAGGTGGGGATGATATGGAAGTTGTTGGGGGCGGAGGGGATGAAACTATGTGTATTAAGGGGGTAATTAGTGTCTAATATTAATACCTGGGCGATTCCAGAAATCCAAGAGCCAGATGAAAGCTAGCTCTAATGTTTTGAGTTTCAGTGGAGGGTCTAAGTGTGGGAGGGATGCTAAGATGGACACTTTATAGCATATTTATTCCACATCATTTATTATGATTTATTATTATTCAACACCATTTATTTATGATGGATAAATAATACAGTTTCTGGCGTAACTTGGTGGAATATCATCATACTGACGTTTTTATAAATCAAACCACTTTACCAATCAAACCACCACCAAGTGTATGTGGAAAAGTAAAGTGGTTTGATTTATAAAAACGTCAGTATGATGGACACTTTACAGCATAACCCTTATTTCCCCCCTTTTCCCCTCTATATATATATATATATATATATATATATATATATATATATATATATATATATATATATATATATATAGATTATGCGGAAGTACTCACGAGAGCAATATTACTTTTGGACGGCACAATAGAACACAGAATAAAACAGATAACACGTAAAAGGACACTCACACTGTAGATGATTTGAGCTTTCGGCCTGCTCCGAGGCCTTCTTCAGGTCAGACTCTCAGATATATATATATATATATATATATATATATATATATATATATGTATATACAATTCACTAAATAGTCATAGCAAACACAGAAACTAAAAATATTAAAGAGGGACTCACTAGTTCTCGAATTTTCGGTGGTGCAACCACCTTTCTCAAGAGGAATTAGAAAGGTGGTTGCACCACCGAAAATTCGAGAACTAGTAAGTCCCTCTTTAATATGTTTTAGTTTCTGTGTTTGCTATGACTATTTAGTGAATTTTATTGTGCACGTTCGTGGATTTTCCAAGAAAGTGAATATATATATGTATATATATATATGTTTCTGATGACGACGGCCGTGCCGTCGAAACGTAAATATCCAATGTAAGTGTCCTTCTTTTATGTTTCTATGTGTGTGGTGTTTGTTGTCTTAGTGTTTGTGTGTTTGTGCGTCGCCGGAGAGCGTCATTTCCAAGATTATATATATATATATATATATATATATATATATATATATGTATATATGTATGTATATATACATACATACACATATATATTCACTTTCTTGGAAAATGTATATATATATATATATACATTCAAACACTAAATTCCGTCATACGGCGAATACATATTAATTCACATAGAAATAGAGATAAGGAAATGGGAAAGGAACACACATAAAGGACGAACACAAGAGAGGTGAGGATGGCGGATGTGAGCAGATCACAAATGTAAAAAAAATTTATTCGACCGGGACCCTGAACACCGGATCTCTCCACTTGCCGGGCGGATGCTCTAACCACTTGAGCTGTCGAGAAAATGTACTTTACACTGAAATCTGCGATCTTATAAAGCGCCAAAGTTCTCTGATTCATTGCTCAAAGAGATAGTGTTAAGGAGCTGTATAAATGTCTGTGATTGTCGAAGAAAAATTAGAATGTATCAAGAAAGGGATATCGAAAGCCGCAAAAGACACTGTAGGAACCGTTAGCGGGAAATGGATGAGGAAACCATGGGTCACAGATGAGATGATCGCAAAGATGGATGAGAGAAGAAAATGGAAGAATATAAACACATATAGAGTTAGTAAAAAGGAAGTACAGAGAGTTAAACAATAAATTGAGAAGGGCCACAAATAAAGCAAAAGAAGAATGGTGGAAAACGCAATGCGAGGATATGGAAAGTTTACCGAAGAAGGGTGAAATTGGTGCTCTATACAGCAAGGTTAAGTTATTATCGGGAAGTAAGAAGGCAAGATCTGTGCTTACAGTAAAAGATAAGTGGGGTAAGATAATAGTTGAATCAGAAAAAATCCAAAAGAGATGGAAGGAATGTATAGAAACACTGTATGGTAGAGAACTTAGGCCGACAAGATCAGACATAGAAAAGGAACATGACGTAGAGGAATATAGCTTAGGTCCAGGCATACTCGACGATGAAATAGAAAGGGCATTAAAGGAGATGAAAGCAAATAAGGCCGTGGGGGTAGACAACATTCCTGTGGAACTGTTGAAATGTTTAGGAAAAAGTGGGAAGGGATATGTATATGGACTGACTCGTAGTATCTATGAGGAAGGAATCTGGCCGGAAGATTTTGTGAGATCGCTGTTAGTTCCTATTCCGAAAAAGGTAAAGCTACATCATGTGAGGATTAGAGAACATTAAGTTTGATATCCCACGCAGCTGAGGTTATTCTCAGGATCATCAACAAAAGGATCGAGAGTAAGGCAAATGATTACTTAGGGGATGATCAGTTTGGATTTAGGAAAGGAAGAGGTACGCGCGATGCTATTGCACTAATGAGATCACTAATTGAGAGGAATATAGAATACAATCAGGTCGTTTTTGCCCAGATTTCTAAAAGGCGTTTGATAGAGTGAATTGGGAAAAACTAATGCGTGTACTGCAGAAAATAGAAATGGATTGGAGGGACAGGAGACTGATCCGCAACCTGTACATATCTCAAGACTGCTCAGGTGCGAGTGGGGAACGGAGAATCCGGATGGGCAGTTTTAGGAAGAGGTGTAAGGCAGGGTTGCCCATTGTCACCGGTGCTGTTCAACGTATATGTGGAGGAAATGATTAAAGAGGCATGGGAAGAACTGGAGGTGGGAGTGAAAGTGGAATTCGGAAAGGGGAATTCGTAAAATCGGTTAGGTTTACTGATGACCAGGCTTTGGTTTGTCAGTCATCCAAGGGGCTAGCATTACTGAGTGAACTAGAAATTCAGTGCAATAGACATGGGATGAGAATCAACATTAATGAAACAAAGCTTATGCGATTTTCCAGAAAGAGAAAGGCTTAACTAAACATTAAAACAGGAGGGGAAAAATAGAGCAGGTAGAAGAGCTTATGTAACTCGGAAGTGTGTTCGACCAACATGGTCAAAGTAGTGACATAAGGAGAAGAATTGCGCTAGGTAAAGAGGCTTTCACAAGGAGGAGGGAGTTGATGACGGGGACGTTGAGTAAGGATGTTAAGACAAGACTCGTAAGAACTCTGATATGGAGCGTAGTTATGTATGGCGCGGAAACGTGGTCGCTGAAGCAGGAGGATAGACGTAGATTGGAAGCTTTTGAAATGTGGGTGTGGAGAAGAATGGAGAAGGTGAAATGGACCGAAAGAAAATAAATGAGGAAGTACTAGGGATGGTGGGCGAGGAGAGGGGTTTGTTGGGATATATCCTATGGAGGCAGGAAAAATGGATGAAAGGCGTATTTAGCTGTAGTGGAATGTTGAAGAAGGTAATAGAGGGGAGAATGTTGGGCAAGCGAGGAAATGGCAAGAACAGGATAGGAATGTTGGACGGGATGAAGGGGGGTAGGAAGTACACAGGGATGAAGAGGGACCTGATGTAAAGTAGGTTGCTGGAGTGTGTTTTGTTTGGAGTCACAAAATATTTATTTGATAGCTGTGTCCATCCAAAAACCTACCTTAACCGGTAGATTACTTAATAATAATCTGTGATTGATTATTTCGTGTGATTGACTTTTTTCGAGTGCATGATCGAGCTTAGGTAGAAGTAGATACGATGGACCACCACCATTACCAGTTCAGGTCATGCTTAAATAGGAAGTAAGAAGAGGAAAATTCTACTAAAACTTTTGTTAGGTAGCGTGCAGGGATACTGGCACCCAGTTCGATAGAATTCGTTTGCTAATGACCTTGAGGCTAATCAGGAATGGTGCAAGGTAATTTTTTTCTCCAGCTGTCTCACAGGAATGGTGCGTGAATTTGTCTATGTGTGTACTATGCATGCCTGATGTCGAAACACCCCTTGCCACACAACTTTCCGGTGGTTTGCAGGGTATTATGCAGAACTATCTGCTGATAGCGTTAAACGGCCGTTTAAAAGCACCCCAAATGCGGTGAAGTGGAGGAAAATCTTACCCCGTCGATTAGCCCAAAAATGTGAAAAAATTCACATATGTTTAACACTAACATGAAGGTGGTCAGTCACGGTACCGACTGCGATTTCCAAGAGGGATCTCGTTGGACGTCACGCGAAAGAAGATGGATGAAACTAGGAGGCGAAAACAAAGTCACGCCGAGAATTGAACCCGATCCTTCCGGACAGTACCCACTCACGGGGTTTAACGCGCCCTCGAAAGATATTATTCAAGAGTATAAATAAAAGAAGAAGGGGGGGCTGACTTCTGTTCTCTCTTAAATGGGAGTGTTGTCAAATTGGATTTGTTTCATCTTGCTGTGAGATTTCTGGGAACTCTTGCATTTGTTTTCCCTGGCAGGGCCTCTGTCGAGAAGGGCTGCGTTCGAGAGAGCAATCCGTGTGAACGCGGTCGTTTGGGAAGTGGTTCTAAAATATCTCTGGGTCAACCGGTTGGTCCCAAGTGAGAGGCGTCCTGAAACACACGAGATCGGTCCATTCGCTCGCTGTTTCTCCGAGCGCGAAGGCTGAACGCTGAAGGCGGATTCGGGTGATTTGGGCTTTCGTTCGTGTCCTGCAGATTTAATTATCCCAATGAAATATTTGGAGTAACGTATGAACTTGAATTACAATACTGGATACATAAATGAAAGACAATTTATGAAGTACGATCAATCTGATTTGCACGAAGTGGGTACGTGGAATTCGACCCCGTGATGCTAAGAAGCCTGCTAAGTGTTTGGGAAGAATGAAATATTCGTTACAGTCACTCAACCAAATGTCAAATTCTATTTTATTACAATATGTTAAGAGTGAGTCGCAAAACCTGTACCTTTATCCCTATTTACTCCTACAAATGTACGATAATCTTTGAGAGCTAATAGTACGAGTGCAAGATCGCTTTGATTTTAAACTGAGTAACGCATTAAATATTGTGAAAATATGGGTCAAGGCGCCATTCTTTTCCTCCAATAAATTCTAAATTAAAGTTGATATCTACTGAGGGAACGTGGATAGACCTGTATTTACGTTTTCACAATAACGATAAACTACAATGACATGTTGTATTAATTGATCCAAAAAAGTGGGATACGACTTCATATTTTATTAGAGGTTTTTCATTTTTATTGTTGAAGATGCTATCATTGTTCACAAAAGTCCATTTTATGTCAACTATCATTTTTCATGGGCAAATTATGAAAATCAGGTCAAGTGCAGCTACTATTCCAATGGATAAAGCCAGATTTAGAACTTTTTATGTAATCTTTAGTGCATCACGTAAACGATTTGGCGAAAATCTCAGAATATCTGGGATTTTTCGACTTGAGGGTAGAATTATCAGAAATAGTCGACTCCTGAGAATCACCCATCACAGAGAATTCCTATCCGTCGTCAGAAACTGTACATAGGTGAACGTTAAACGTAAGAAACTCTTTTAGAGAATCCAAGAGTTAAGAGCCAATTATTAATACGAACTATAAATTACAGATTTTAATTCGGGTCGTCTCTTTTATAAGAAGAGAACAGGTACGAACAATTTTTTAATACATATAAGGGACAATTATAATTCTAATTTTTTAGGCTCGTCCCTAACTTTTTACAGGCTGTCCCGACTAAGACCCCATCCTTTTTCCCCTCATTTCTCATGAGTATTTGTTATACGCTTTGGTCTTTGTTTTCTATTCAGATCATCCCTCACCTTCTTGCACGTCACAATGGTAAGACCTAAGTCGACCCTGCTTCATAAACTCCTTGCTTTTCGTCTGGAGGATAAAGCGATCGCACCGCCTCGAATCCTATGGGATCCCCTTGATGAAGTTGGATTGATTGCCTAATTGGATCGCGTGCAGCGTGTAAGAGCTAAATTTTAAAAACCTTGTTATGATAAAATTAGAAGAGTATCGAAAATATTAGGGGAGATAGGCTGTGAATGAATCACTCAAATGGAGCGAAGGTCAAATCACAGATCAAATCTCTTGCATATAAATTGGAAGAATGTATCTTTAGCAGTAATGTTGAAAATGCTTTATTATTATTACCGCCATCGTACTACGGTAGGAGAGATCATGTGGGTCAAATTAGAAGGATCAAGTGTAGAACAGATAGATTTAAGATGCCATTTTTTCCACAAACGATAAGGGATCAGAATAAAATGGTCCGACCGCGCTAGGTGGAAAAATATTCGGGGAAAAATTAATCTGGCATGTATTCACCCCCCGCCACACACCCTGGCGGTGGCTTGTAGGGTACTGAAAATACAAAAACCCCGATTTGAAATCCCCATGAGTTTTGACATCGGGGGCGCTGTTATTTTGTAAATATTGCCGTACAATTTACCGAAGCACTTATTTCGGAGTGTAAGAGGACGTCTCGAAAGCTTAACTGGCTAAAGCACTCGGCCGGACATCGTCGGATTCGGGTTCGAATCCCGGTCAAGGCGAATGATTTTTTTTCACTTACTTTTCGCTTGGACGGTTCCATTTGACAATAAAAAAATATTTACCTTTCACTGCCACGTTTGAATTTTCCCAGAGGCATTTTTTCTCGCCTAACGCTGACTTTCTCTCCTTGAATTCCTTATTGGAGCAAGGGGTGGGAGGATACGGGCTCCCGCGGATATATTACTCGCAAAGTTTCCAACCCTGAGACATCTGCAATCCCCGTCGACGACTCCTTTCCCTCTCTCCCTTTCCCCCGACTCCATCACAGTGCGCCCCTCGCAGTCGGTCTAAAGGAGAAAAAAAATCCAGGCTTAAGAAAAACTTTTAAATAAAAAAAGCCGGTCTTACTGACCCGAGTCAGGAAAGGGTTCGGTACATCAGCCGCACATTTATAAAGAATACAATCGCGAACTCACTTCATCTCTGATGTGTCCCCACCATCCTTTCTCTCTCCCACCCTCCGTTTCGTGGAAGACTAATCTCCACAGTTCCGGTCATGCGCATACATGCGGCAGGGCCAACGACCAAGAGACTCCAATCAATCGTAATTGGCGCACATGCAAAACCCGTTGCACGCGATAATGAAATCGAATCGGACTGATTGAGTTCCAACTGTCTGAAGTGGTGATTTATTATGTCCGCAAAAAATTACGCCACCCAATACACATAATCACATTTAAATGCCCCACAACTACAAACCCCAGCATTATACAGTAAAAGGAAAGTGCGTTTCCAAGGTGAACACCTGGTACGCCCGGGGGGGGGAGGGGGGGGGGGAGGGGGGGGGGGAGTTTGCAAGTCTTGAGAGCTCTTAGTCGATTTAGAGGCACCAACCATGGGTCTAAAACATAGAATTTAAACGACATCATCTTTGCCCCTCGTACAGGGTGCGGCAACATAATTTCATTTTTTGAAAGCGCTTTGCGTTTGAAAAAAAGAAGATATGTTGCCGCACTCTGTAGATATAACAGTTACTTGGGAGAGCTTGTTCTGATCACGCATCTTTGATTGGGAGATCTAAAAATTTATTTGCATATTGGTTTAAATGAATTTTTGAGAAAGAATCATTTTGAGAGAAGAATCTATGTGGAGAATAACGACGAAGTTATATCCTCGAATTTCAATCTCCTTCCGCCTCTTCTCTCTGTTTTTCATCAATTTTGCGTGGAGATACAATGCTCCCACCCAAAAACGACCGAAAAAAAGTGAAGGCCAGAATGGCTCACTCACTTCGGACAACGATTAGCTAGGTTATTGTAACATAAATATGGCCCAGGATAACCTTTGAAATACGCTTTGGAACTTTTGTCCCAGTTCAGAAGTAGACAGACCCGAATACACGCATCCAGGCCTCGGAATCTATCTCATTCGAAATGACAGCAACCATCAAATTTGCTCTTCAGATACTCGAACTCGACGCTTGGCTGGAGCTTTAAGTCCTTGGGGAGGCTCTTGCCCAAGACTCCGCAGGAATAAAACACGACCGGCTCCTGGGAAAGACGATCACGAAGCTACCGTATGAATCATTATAGTTGCGGTGCATTAAAAAAAATTGACGACGCATGATCATCGCAGTGTACACGTTTATCGAGTGGTATCGAGAGACGACAGTGAAATAGATGTGGTGAAAGCAGAGGAGAAGCTTAAGTAAAGAAGGCGATGGGGCAGGGTTATTTTAATTGTCGCCATCGATCATAAAGCATGTACAATGTGAATGACATCGAACGAGATCGAGGGAGAGTCGAAAGGCGACGTCCGAATAAAAGTTGTAAGGATAGGCACGCCGGAATTTGTGGATTAAACAGCGATGTTTACATAGGAGAGAGAAGATCTGTCAAGAGTACATCTGCTCTGAAGAAGATGATGAAAAATTGCCTCAATATAAACAAGTTTTGGACAAAAATAATGGTTCGTAGTCGAGGTGATGAGGACAATTAACAATTAAACTAGGTAAGGACTCAGTTGAGCAAATGGACAGGCAATGATGGAAAGGCTGCGATGTAGTACGAGGGAGATCGTCGTTAGTAGTCTTAAGTCAAGGTAGGGTCCAGGGACCAGCAATGCCGCACTTACAAGACCAGCCAAACATGGTAATAAATACCAAAAAAGCTATTTTTAGTTCATCATACTTACTATTCCTATCGCGCAGTGCAAAATTCCCAATATATCGTATTCTGCATCTGCAAAATACCTCGCAAGCTGCAGCAAGGGCGTATGGCGGGCTTGTTAGGACATCATCCGTAAAACAGAATACAATCCCATGCAAAACGAATAAAAGCATGCCAATTCACACCCATCAAGGCAAATATATTCATAAAAAAACCCCATTCAGATACATGAAAATACATAATCTAGCAACTGACATACTTATGCACCTACGAATGTACCATATGTATGCACCTATATACCATATATATGTATAATATATATGGTATATATAGTATATTATTATTAGGTAATCTACCGGTTAAGATATGTTTTTGGATGGACACAACTATCAAATAAACATTTTGTGACTCCCCACCTAGCAAACTAATCTATATCAGGTCCCTCTTCATCTCGGTGTACTTCTTTCCTCCCTTCATCCCGTCCAACATCCCTATCCTGCTCCTGCCCTTTCCTTGCTTGCTTCTCCCCTCTATTACCTTCTTCAACATTCCACTACCGCTCAATACGCCCTTCATCCATTTTTCCTGCCTACATAGGATTTCTCTCAACAAACCCCTCTCCTCCCCCACCATTTCTAGTACTTCCTCATTTATTTTCCTTTCGGTCCATTTCACCTTCTCCATTCTTCTCCACACCCACATTTCAAAAGCCTCCAATCTACGTCTATCCTCCCGCTTCAGCGACCACGTTTCCGCGCCGTACATAGCTACGCTCCATGTCAGAGTTTTTACGAGTCTTGTCTTAACATCCCTACTCAACGTCCCCAACGCAGCGTTTAATCCTGTCCTCGCTTGTAATTCGTGTCTCTCAACTATTTCTATAATGACTGTGACTTCTTACTATTATGATTCCCGATTGTCCGAGGAAAGAACGAATATTTGCATCAATCTGCTCTGGAGTCTACCTCCCTTATCTTATCTTTGTGGTCTAACCTACCCAAATAGTGTGGGGCCATAATAATTCCATTTGTGTCATACCTGTAGTTACTCTCGCGTGTTTTGAATCTTGCTAAAAGTGAGTCTCGCTTGTTCTAAATAAAAAGAGACGTTTCAGGCGTGATATGGTGGAATATCATGATTCATAAAAATTGCCAATTCTCATTACTCACTTGTTCTTTTCCCGTCTCAAGCAGGCCCCATCTAAAATTCACACAATAAAAGTGCTCTATTCGTATAATACTACCTCGTTTGCATCTCTATCTAACTTCCATTTCGATCGCAGTCTTCAATACACCCCATTGCCTCTAATATATCCCGTGACTAATTTTTCTGCTGTGTTCAAATTACCAGAAACGATCTTCTCTCTTCCCCTTAGCTATGATGAGGTCCTTTAATCTTTTTATTTTTCGTAAGACCAGAATATCCAGGCAAATAAGACTTTACACCACAAAAACGGCTAACTGCGGACAGTATTAGCAAAAATATAAACAAACAACCGTTTATAAATTACACAAATAGTGTAGTCTTTACGGCTGTGAGTGAGAGCATTTCCTTGGCAACACGTATTCAGCAATCAATCGGTTATTTCCAAAAAATATTATAAAAAATAACTGGGAGCCTTGATGGTACATCGCGGATGTTAGAAAATCTTCAAGGAGTCAAAGGCCACTTCACGCCAACATGAAAAATATAAGGAACGATATCTCGATGGTGACAAAAGGAATGAGATCACTTACGATTACAAGATATCTAGGGCGAATGCCAAGAAAGAATTTCGGAAAGCGTTTAGCGTATTCAAAAGGAAAAGACCCGCGGAAAGTTTGAAAGAGTATCCGGAAGCTTTCATCTACATCTACATAAATACCCTGCGAGCCACCAAAAAGGTGTGTGGCAGAGGGTGTAGCACCATGAGGGAAGGGTAAGGGTTGAGGGGTTTGGGGGTTAGGTGAGGAAAGGTGGGGGGAACCTGTAAGAAAAAATATATACATATATACACATTCATATATATATATATATATATATATATACACATACATACACACATATCCTCGCGCAGTCCCTAACCTGTACGTTAATACTTATTATAATGAACTAAGTCCTGGGTAATTTCGGCTACAAGCATTCTGGTCCCTTATCGTTCTTGGAAAAAATGGCATTTTAAACCTGTCAGTCTTGCAGTCTATCTCTCTAGTCTTATGTTCGTGATAGCTTCGACCGTAATACGTTGGGGTTCGTATTATATCCTTGATGTCATCGGAAAAGGGACCATCTTTAAACGTTTTTAATAAGTTTAATCTATATTGCAAACGCCGCTGTCTAAGAGAATCCCAACCTAAATTGTCTAGCAAAGTGGATACGCTGCTGAATTGGTCATAACAATGTTTGAAAAATCTAGCCCCCCTCCGCTGAACTCGATCTAATTCCGAAACCAAATTTATATTATGAGGATCCCATATACTGGCAGCATACTCTAGGTGGCGCCTGACCAATGCAAGGAAACATCGTTCTTTCACCTTTTCGTCGCATTTACCTAGCACTCTTTTCACAAATCCCAATTTTTCATTAGCACGACCGCATATTTCTCGTATGTGTTTTCCCCAGGACAGATCGTGAGTAATTGTTACACCCAAGTATTTAAAGGAATCTACCCTCGCGATATTGGTTTGTTTCACTTTGTAACTATAAGGGAGGGAATTACTCTTTTCCCAAAAATGAACTACTACGTATTTTTTAAAATTAATTCCAATTGCCATGTATCGCACCAATTTTGAATTGCATCTAGGTCGTTGGCTAACACGACTCTGTCTTCGCGACTTCGGATGTCCCCATAAATTACTGCATCAACGGCGAAAAGACGGAGCTTGCTATTAACTACGGTACTGAGGTCATTTATGTAAATAAGGAAAAGGAGGGGACCTATGACACTTCCTTGTGGTACACCCGACGTGACCTTGACAGTATCGGATGATACACCGTCCAGGACGACTGTTTGGGCACGATCACTTAAAAATTGTTTAATCCAGTTAATAATACTTTCGTGTATTCCATAAGTTTCCAATTTCGGCAGTAATTTGCAATGAGGGACTTTATCGAAAGCTTTCTTAAAATCTAGGAATATCGCATCAACTGGAATATTATTTTCACCGGAGTTCAATACATCATGTACAAAAAGTATGAGTTGAGTTTCGCAGGATCTACCCTTACGGAAGCCGTGTTGGTTATTAATTAATAAATCTTGGCTATCGAGGTGCCTCATCATGGAACTAACAATGATGTGTTCAAGAATCTTACAGGAAATAGAAGTCAGCGATATTGGCCTATAATTACTGGGGTCCTCCCTGTCTCCGTTTTTAAATATGGGTGTTACCGAAGCTACCTTCCAGCCGTTTGGCACGCTTTCTTCTGCTAATGATTTCTTGAATATTATATCTAGATAAGGGGCAATTTCAGCCGACAGTTCTTTATACACGCGCGCCGGTATCTCATCAGGTCCCGGAGATTTGTTGGGGTCTATGTTTTTAAGGAGTAATTCTATTCCGCGGGTGGAAATATTGATTGCTTCCATTGACTGCTGAAATGTTTTCGGAAGGTTCTCGGGTATATTTTGTGAGGATATGTTGAAAACACTCTGGAAGAGTGAGTTTAATATGTTGGCTTTATCTAAACTACTTGTTACTTTATCCGCCTTTTCGGTATTCAATGAGTTTACGGTGGACTTTTTTCCCTGCACTTCCCTGACGTAGGACCAAAACATCTTTGGGTTATCGTTCAAATGTTCGCCTAATTTTTTCCTTTTGAATTCCGCTAGCGCCTTCCGGAAGGCCTTCTTGGCAGTGGACCTAGATGCTTAGTAGTTCTGTATGGTTTCGTTGATTTTATCAAGGGAGGAATCTTTAACTGCGTTTTTCATTCTGGCATGGCACACCCTTTGCCGCCTAAGAGATTTCCGTACTTCAGAGTTGTACCATCGGGGTTCCTTATTCTCTTTTATATATTTGCTAGGTATGAACCTCTGTATTGCTGAACGTGGTATCGTAAGAAAATTATTCCAAGTATCCTCGACACTACTAGTTTTGCTTAATTCGTCAAATATAAAAAAAGAACTTTTTAATTCACATTTTAAGCCACCATAGTCCGCTTTATTGAACAAATACACCTTTCTCTTAGGTTTGTTAACTTTATCTACGCTTAGAGAAAATTTAGCGTTTACAGCCCTGTGATCACTGATTCCGTCAACAACTTCTATATTTAAGACCTTTTCGGGTATATTTGTGGCTAACAGACCAAGAATGTTCTTTCCCCTTGTTGGTGAAGTGACTAATTGATGTAGGGAATTCGAGGTGAACGCAAATAAGAGGAACTCGCATAGATCCTTGTCTTTACCTCCATTCATAAAACTGTACGAATCCCAATCTATCGTGGGAATATTAAAATCACTTCCGATAATTAGGCTATGCTCACTGTTGTGGGATGTAAAGCTTTGTATCTGTTTTTCTAGGTCTGGTATTGAGTTAATGCTAACGTGGGGTGGTCTATAATACGCACAGATATATATTCTTTTCGATCTGGGTGTTTTCACTGAGCACCATACACTTTCTATACAGCTATCAGGAAATAACTGAGCTCTACTGACGTTAGAGTTCTTAACCGCAATAAACACTCCTCCTCCGGCTCTATTCTTTCTGTCGTTTCTATAAACTATGAAGGACTTTGGAAATATTTCGCTGTCTGCGATGTCATCTGTTAACCAACTTTCAGTTCCTATAATGATATCCGACTCTGTGCTATGAATGAGATGGTGAAATTCCGGTATTTTATTTTTCAAACTTCGGTAGCTAACTACTACTACGGAAATTATATCCTCGTCTAAAACCTTCTTTGCGGTCTGCTTTCTGGGGATGTTATTTAATCTCTTTGATGTCTTAGTATG
Source organism: Hetaerina titia (assembly GCA_037158775.1). Classification (NCBI taxonomy): domain Eukaryota; kingdom Metazoa; phylum Arthropoda; class Insecta; order Odonata; family Calopterygidae; genus Hetaerina; species Hetaerina titia. Next base: position 1,718,893 of record CM073769.1, read on the forward strand.
CGATCGGCCTATATTCTGATTAGTAATTCTATCTTTTGTCTCATTAGCAGTGCAAGTACTTGGAAAAATCTCTTCTGGCAAACTAGTATTGTTAGACCCACTAATTGACCTACACCTTATAATATCGTTATTAGAGCAATCTACTCCACTACTTTACCTACGCATTTGCCTAAAAAATATCTACAGTGCTCGAAGATCCTATGAGCCACCCGAACCGACGCCTCAGGGGTGTAGTGAACCCCGGAACAGTTAAAGGGAGTGGGACATGACCCGAGCACCGGTCTCAAGTCCACAAATTCGGCCCCTATGTCCCGACAGAATTTCCACAGTCTTCCGTTCAGAGACTCAATACGACTCCAAACGTAAGCACCGCAGTCAGTCCGCGGGACAATGCTACATATGGACAACCGTAAGTCCACAACAGATACCTCCCGCACACGATCCACTTCGGATTTTAGGTTCCCAAAGGCACTCAAAATCCTTTCGGACCCGTACCTGGAGGCATCGTTGGTGCCGACATGGGCTACCAACCGCAGCATGGAGCAATTCGTGCCCCGGACCGCCGCCCTTACTGAAGCCGTGGCGTTAGGAATTAACCCTCCCGGCATACAATAGGAGGTAACCTCCTGGTTCGTCATATCCCTCTCCGACCTTCCCCGCAATGGGGCCAACCGCCGGACGTTGGAACTCCCTAGCAATAAGATTCCCCCCCTCCCAGAGCGACTACCCCTAGGGATGGAGGACTTCGAGGCTCGGGGCGCACTCTCGTCCGCGCAAACAGGCGTCTCGACGCCGTCCTCGGACAGCGCCGTGAAGCTGTTGCTGACAGGGATGGGGACGGCCTCCCCCGCCCCCTCTCCCGGAATCAACCTCGCTGCGGCTCCGCGCCTCTTGGTCGCCATCTTCCACTCCTCCGGCCGAGGGGAAGGGGTCGCCACCGGGCGAGAAGGGCAAGCCACCGTCGGCTCCACGACCCACTTATTAGCATTTGCACCCGGACACATCCGAGGCACCAAACTGGTGCTGCTTACGGTCTGGGAGGCAACGGGGCGAGCCCCCGCGCCCGAGACGGCCACACACCCCGTCAGCTTGGAGCAGAGCTCCGCCACTATCCTCTCAAGCTGGGCGACGCGGGCCCTTAAGAGCTCGCTCTCCGCCGCTACTTTCGAGTCGTGGACGGAAGACCTTCGGGTAGCCATCCTATTCTAGATTACTATTTAAAAGTTTTAACGCCTAGGTTTTACACTGCTATAACTCGCGTGGTGTGGAAAATGCTTTCACGAGCCTGGGTTTCAAGTAACTCAAGTATGTAGGTTACGTTCGACGTGCGCATTTTGGTCGTACGTCAGAGAAGTTCAGGGGAATAAGTCATCTGTTAATTTCACTCAAAAACGATAAAGGCGAAAGGGTAACCAGCGGTTTGGAAAAGGCTAACTTATTGAATTCCTTCTTTCAAAGCGTCTTCACCAATGTCTCCGATAGCTTACCAAATCGTTTTCGCCATACGAAAAATAATTTTTCAGTAGCGATCCATTCTATTATATGAAATCGAAATTTCATACCCTGGAATAAAATTAATGAAAAATATTAACCCTAATAAATCCTCCGGGTCCGATCAAATTTTATTTGATCAAATCAAATTCAAATCAAATGTAGTTCGTACATTTAAGGAACTAGCGTCTGAAATTGCGTCTTATCTGGAGATATTTAAGAAATCCCGAGTAAATCACAAGGTTCCCAGTGACTGGAATTAATGGTGGTCTACAGTTTTGATTGGGCTCAGACTGAATGTCGCTACATTTCTCAGCTCTGTCCAAAAACACAACCTGACACCCGACATTGCATTAAACTTTTCTTCATATACATACTTTCATGCATACTTTCATATACAAGTAGTTTCCTTTATTACATAGAAAATGTCGGTCATATTCCTGCCCCTTCCTAGTTTGCCTAATATTCTTCCCTCTATTAAAGTTTTCAGCATCCCACTGCCAAACAAAATGCTCTGCATCCCTGCTTCCTTAGGATTTCTCCCAACAATCCCCTCTCGCTATTCCTGGCACTTCCTCGTTTGCTTTCCATTCTGTCCATTTCACCTTCTCCATTCTCCATTCTCCTCCACATCCACATTTCAAAAGCCTCCAATCCACGCCTATCCTCCTGCTTCAGCGACCACGTTTCCGTTCCGTATATAGTTTACGCTCCATATCAAAGTTTTGACGGGCCTTTTCTTAACAATCTTACTCCCCGTCCCTGTCATTAAATCTCATCTCCTTGCGAAAGCTTTTTTGCCCAGTGCAATTCTTTTCCTTTAGTTCCAATAAGCTTTCAATAGCCACTACTTTGACCGTTTTGGTCCAGAACACTTTCGAGACAGATAAACTGTTCCAGCTTCTCTAGTTTATGAACTCCTACTCTAATTATCCTCTTATGCATATAACTTGTTACTTGCCTGCATTAAAAAGTAGACGAATTTAAAAACTTTATATTACTTATTAGACATTTCAGTGGGTATTTGATTGAGCGTGAAGAAACGGGCCCCAGCTTTTATATTGTGTAAAATTATCACAAACATATATTGTAAAAATCTCAAAGTAGACGTCATCAGCCATAAATATGAACAGAAATAACATGTCGCATTACACAATATATTCATTGGATTGCGTACACCGCGAAGAATGCACGAGATGGGGGAGGCTCTCCTCGTCGAATTGTGACGGGGCCAACTTCATTTCCAAGAGCCCTCAAAGGAGGTAAAAGACAGTTGCCAGAGTTCTATAGCATGGATAAGTGTAAAGCCATGGCTTTTTATTCTTGAAAAGCTTTAGGCTATTATGGATCAAATGATAAAAAAACAAGTCAGCAGTGTCCATGAAGCAATGATAGTTAGACACCGTCAAAGGTAAACTAATGGAGTTTGGTGATTGGTGCAAGTTGCTCACAAATCACAGAATTTTGAGCACCATTAAGATAGATACCCACAGAAAATGGAGAGAAGCTAAGGATACCGCACAGACTACATGTCATACAATAAATACATCACTTTTTAAATTAGCCTGCAACGAATTGAGTTTAGATGAAGCCCACTGAAGTATACGATGGTTGACGGCGTTGGCTTCAGAGTATCGTATTGACTGATAACCATGACCGTTCGTTCTATTCTTCTGCTTTTCATTGATAGAGAGGACAGGGGACATTACGATTCACTCCGATAGCCAGTGGAATTGTTCATCGAAATTTTGATCCTTCGTTATTCGGACGAAGTACGATAAAATGGAAATTACTCAAAGGTAAAAGTAGACAAAGAAGATGTACAAACATTTATAAACACATTCATTTATTCCACGCACATAACTACGGTGTTCAAAGATGCCCATCTTCTATTCCCACAAGCAGAATCTCGGCGTAGACGCGTCTAGCCTCCATATACAGTATATTAAAATTAGACAATGTCCAAGTACAGGGTTCGTCCGGAAAATAAGTGTACTGAGCTCAGGAAAAAAATTTATTACACTTTTACATATCTTAAGCTAATATTCCTCAAAATAGGACCCTTGTGAGGCGATACACTTGTTCCAGCGGCGTTCCCATTCCTGGAACGCTCCCGCGAAGGCATCATCGGGAACCTCTCGAAGACACGTCGTCACGGCCTCTTTGACGGCGTCCAAAGTCCCGTATCGCGTTCCTTTCAAACTCCTCTTTATCTTCGGGAACAGAAAGAAGTCCGGTGGTGCCAAGTCCGGGCTGTATGGCGCGTGCGGCAGCGTTGCCACGCCGTGCTTGCCCAAGAAGTCCGACACGACAAGCGCTGTGTGAGACGGCGCATTGCCGTGATGCAGCCGCCAGATGTTTTTGATCGCTGGCCGGACGCGGGCGACTCGTTTTCGAAGCCTGTCGAGCACTTGGACGTAAAATGCAGCATTTGCAGTTTGTCGTTCAGGTACAAATTCGTATTGGACGACTCCCCTTTTGTCAAAAAAGACAATGAGCATCATAAACTTATTTTCCGGACGAACCCTGTATCTATGTCTTACGGCCTAATCCCACTTATAGCTTGAGAACCGCGACAACCACGGAGGTACGATTTTCACGAAACGTTTCTAAATTTCCAGTAGAATTGCCCATTTTTCTTTAAATTACGACTTAATACCCGGTTTCGACAGAAGTGATTCTTCATTTTCATTTTAAATCCATTGAGAAGGCTTAAAATGGAATTTGTCGTAATGTAATCATAGAAACGGCTTGTTTACTGTTTCATTGTTGTATCGAAAAGATTGCTTTTGTCTTTTCATGAAAAATATTAACGTTTAAAACGATTGGGATTTGTGTGAATTTATAGTAAGTCAATGATGAGTAGGATAGATGTAACAGTAATATTTTGTGTCAAAACACCTTCGGTGATCTTGAGATAAACAAGAAAACTTCATTTTTGGAGTACGCAATTCTTCGGGTCAAGTGTGATTTTAACACGCATTTGTCTATTTGCAGCAAATTGGTTGATGTAATCAATTAGAACATTTCAACTTTTTCCATCTGATTTTGCAATTTCCCATTTTATTCATCGCCACACATCACCCTAATCATCTCTTCTATAATCTATGGTTTCTTTGTCCTGTTCAATGCTCAGCTGTTCTAAAATATATTCTAGCAAACCCTCGGCATTTTGCCGCTTGAATAGAACCTCCTCCTATAGTCTTTACATGCAGATAGCTGCTTTACACCGTTTCGGGATTGGGATGAAAGTATCACCAAGTTGAGTTTTCTAGTTAAATATTCCTTCCTCATAAATGCTGCATAAAACTTCAAAGAATCCCTTTCTTTCCATGCTTCCGTAATTCTTCAGTAACTCTGTGGGGACCAAGGTGAACCAGCAATAGAGAATCAGATAGTCAAAACATTGCTGTTGTTATTTTCTGAATCACATGAACAATGTGAAAGGTATGGGATGAGAAATAATCACAAAAGTACTAGGAAAACTAAGTGGTATTAATAAAGAAGGTGAGGAAAGAAATAGAATATGTGAAACAGTTCATATATTTCGGGGGTGTGTTAGGGGAAAATGGGGATAATAAGGGGGGAATTAGGAGAAAGTTTCATTAGCAAAGATATATTTGCAAAAAGAAGGGAAGTGATGACGGGTATACCGAATAAAAGACACGAAGAAGAGATTAGTTAATAATTTAATATGGAGTGTCGCGCTTTATGGCTGATATTTGAAGCGAGGAGATGATATTCTATTGGAGGCTTTTGAGATGTGCGCGTGTAGGAGGAGAAAATAAATAACAATTTAGACAGAGAGAAAGACAAACTCTGACGTTTTAAATATGGTGGGGGAGTTGAGGTCACTGGGGAAAATCAGAAAAAAGCAGAGAAAGTGGGCGGAGGAATTTGAAAGGCAGTGAGACGTTGATAATTTCGTGATGGAAGGGAGAATGTTGGGAAAGTGGGATAGAGGAAGGGAGAGGGTGGGTTTTTTTAGGTGGAATGAAAACAAGTAGAAGTTAGGGAGAAATTAGGAAGGAAATAGCAATTTCCCACGATATGTAGAAGTGCATAGTCGTAAGGGGCAGTCCGAAACCTACCATTAAAATTGCTCGAATACTTTAATTACTTTATTATTCTCGATTTACGTTTTACTATACAATCCATCAGTTCTTCTGAATTGCCTTAGCATTCACTTAAAGCACAGCATATAATTCAAATAGCAGTTTCAGGTTTTCGTCAAGCTTACATGGATATTTCGACAGTCCACGAAAAGCAGTGGGGTTGAAAGACTCGTTGTGCCCTCTTTAAAGGTCGTTCAAAATTTCCACAAAACTTGGTGAAAATGATAACCTTTGAGAGTACTTCTCTGGTTCGTCTTCACCTATTCGTCGCGCTTATTTACCCTAATCTTGTATGCTTCATTGAAATGAGAAGCAATATTCATTTTTACAAGCATTGCTAATCTGATATAATTCTTAATGTGGTTTCCATGCTCCCACTCTTACTCATATTCCAAGACTGGTTTTCATAATTTAAGACGCTCATTATCCAGGAAACATCACCACCAAAAAGTAGGCATGGGAAGGAAATCAAGCATTTCACATATAACAGTCACACAACCAGTCATGGTTAATTTATAGATTGAAGTTGATGACATTTCTGTTTTCTATATGATAAAATTTACAATATATATGTTTTTTTAGAATTTCTCGCGATAAACAATGGAGACTTTTCCTTTTTTGAGCAAGGATACATTTTTTCTAGGCATTCTCTCAAGGTGCTTCACTCGGGTTGCGCCTTCGTAAACGACGGACTGCAATACGAGTTTCCTAAGCACCATTCCTCAACGAACTTCCGTTTGTTCCCATTGTCCACAATTCCGTAGTTCCATTTGTATCACCTGCCACTCCACCGCCCCAAGCCACGACAGCCTCATCTCCTGCCTCGAAAGCTTACAGTCAGATTTATTGTTCAAACTTCGAAGTTGAAGAATATTTATTTGCTCCCACCGAATGGCTTGAAATTTTACTTCGCCTAGCAAGACATGTTTATCACGAAAAATAAGGGAGTCTCTTATGGACGAGCCGCCACTGCTATTTACTGGTCCTGTAGTTTCCTTTGTGGCTTTCTACATCACTTTTTTGACCATTTGCCATCTTTCTTCTCTTGTACCCGTCTCCACGTACTCACTCTTCACTGTTTATCCCTTCTTTTCGTCCCGGCTAATGCTTCCATCCTTCTGTTCCATCAGTTTTGAATCTGACGTTCAACTTCAGCTGACTTAAATAATGATCTGAATAAGCATCCTCTCGCGGTAAATAATCTTCCTGAATGCGTGCTTGAACTTACTCAAGTCTAAATAATATTTCCCCGAGCCTCTGGGCATTTTCCAAGTATTCATATCACTTATTGTGGAAAAAACAAAGGGTTTGTTATGGTTAAACCACTTCTCTTGTAGAACTCTTTCGCTTTCTCCGATAAAATATTATGCGGTGAAATTAATTTGCGAGACAATAGGAGAAAAAAGCAACAACTACATAAGGGAATAACTGGAATAACGAAAATGGAATGAATACTTACACTGTCTGAACTCAATGTCGCTGGGATGTCAGCAGATTCATATTGACTGGACAAAGTGCCTAATTACCTAATGATAATTTCGCACAATAGTCATCGATTTCCTGGAAACAAATTTACTGTATTTATTTCAAACATGGAAACAGTAAACAAATCGTCTCCATGATTACTTAAACGACTTATTACACTACTGACCATTTTAATGCATTTTAATTGAAAAAATAACAGCTCATGCTGTCGAAACCAGATATCCTTGCGACATTTGAAGGGAAATGAGCAAATGTATATGAAATTTGGAAACGCCTTGTGAAAAAATACCTCCGCGGTTGTCGCTGTTTTCTGGCTTCGAATAGAATTAAGTCGTGACACATAGGCACATGGACATCGACGAACTTTAATACGAATACATATAAATAAAAAAAAATATATATATTTTTTTATTTTTAAATACATACACCGGTGTTCAATGATGTCCATGTTGTATTTCCTCAAGCATAACTTCTGCCGCCCAGCTAATATTATTATAATTAAATCCGTCGACGTACATGCATAAAAATTATGTATAAATGCATTGATAAGGTTAGCAATGCAATATGTCGTGAGGGTAAACTTGGAAACGGTTTGTTTACCGTTTCGATGATGTTCTCTTAAGATTGGTTTTGGTCCCTCACGAGAAAGATTGACGTTTAAAGTGATTGAAAATGTTCTGAATTTATAGAGAGAATTGGTGAGTACCATGCATGTCTGACATAAAGTTCTGTCAAATCTTTCACAGTGAAAATAAACAAGTTACCATCAAATGCCATTTCATATTCAATTTTGGTCTTTGTAATTAAAAATAACCACTGTAGATTTAAACGCATTTATTTGTTTGCTTCAAATCAGTTCGTGCTTAATTGGACTATTCTCCGCTCGACTTGGAAATCTGACATCCCAGCGAATTTGGTTTCAGGCAGAGTAAGCATCTATTTTCCTTTTCTTTCCTTCCTTTTTATCAGTCATGTCCTTATTTAGTGGTCACTTTTGTTTTTATTTTTTTCAAATACATTGAAAATGTTAATACATAATAGTAGCGGCTAAGTACAACAGCACAGGATTAACTCAAATTAGCCGGGTATCGTAGGTTTTTCTTCAAATACCATGGCCAGATCTGCCATAATATCTAATTCTTCTTTTTTGCTGAAAATGCGTTAATGTATGTACAACTTCTCAGCTCTACATTGAAGTAGAGGAAGCTTATCCCTTTAAGTATGATAATAGCAAGATCAAAAGTGGTATGTCTATATTCTAATGATGTAATAATGTATATCACCCTTATGAGCTTCATAAATATTTACGTAAAGTCATGAAAAAAATTACAGATATACATAGAGTTGAAGCACATATTTTTGGAAGATCATTTCTCGAAAGCGGATGCCTAAATTATGAAAGTCAGACCATGCAGCAAAGGAATTATCAAAGTTCATTTGTAATCTTCTGTTATCTGAATAATCTTCTGAAGTAAACAACTTACTTGATTAAAAAGATGTTTAAGTATTTTTAATCACAGATTTCCATCAGACGTCCAATCACAATAAGTATGATTAATCTAATGAAGGTCTAGTATACAGGAAGTTACATTAATCTTGTATAACACTCGAGATGCATGCCATTTATCCAATAATACATAACTATATCATTTCGCATGATTAAATAAGCTCCGTCATTCTGCATTGACAATTCACGCGGTCTTAATTTGTTTATTATATTTAGTGTGTAGTGTTTTTTGTTCATATTATAGTCAATTATTCAGATCCTAAGTTTTTTCTCGGAAAGGTATCAATGATGCGTGAAATCCTACTTTATGTTTCACTTCAAAGTTATCAAAATTACAACATTTTTCAACCTGGGAGAAGCTTGGTTTAATTCTTATGTTATTTTTCCTATTTTCAATTGGATTGAAGTAGATATTCAGGCGACCTGCGGTAAAAAAATTCAAGTTCAAATAGCATATCATCGTAACAATATCTCGGGGCAGGTTGTGGTCCCGATCACACAAGCCAAGGTTGCTTATGAGAAGGAAGTTAATCATTTTCTAGCGCCTAGAAATAGATATTCTGAGTAATGTACGCAGTCCACAGGGAAACTCGAATGCTTTCGGAATGATACTTTGATTAACAAAGGAAGTTCTATTTCTTCGATCAACTGTGTCTCATTTGGGATCCATGTCTACCTTCTTTCCCATTCACTTCACTTTCCACAATTCTCTTCAGTAACCTGTAAGAAACCCTGATACTTACAAGACGTGAAGTAAGATGTAAGATAAGGCTTTTAAAACAAGAAATCGCTCAGCGATTGCATCGGGACAGTGGAGTCGCCTCAATTAAAACTGTTTTCCTCCTCCCTGCCTCCTTCCGGCAAGCCAAGTCAACACCAGAAGTATTGTACCAGATGTTATACTCATTAATCACAATTTATAGAATGATACATTCAAAGCCACCTGAATACCCTTAAAAATATTAAATTGAGATCAAGAAAATTCTGAAAAGCATCCTTTCCGTTTATAACGTTTGAAAATATTATGCAAATAAAGACTGGCTCAAAATAATTTTCTTAGAATTCAGGATTCAAAAATTGGTTATAAGTACGCATGTCAAAACTTTTTCTATTTTGACAATGATTCCAGACACGCTAAGGGGAAGTCGTCGAGATAAGATTGGTAGAGACTTAGTGCGCTGTAATGGCTCAGACACTTGGTCGTTGGGGCAAGATGAAGAGGAGCGTAGATGAGAAGCTTTTAAGAAGTGGATGGGGAGAAGACTGAATAAAGCACTCGTATTTGAAAAGGGAGGAGGGCCAAGTTTTAAATGAGGTGGAAAGAAGGAGGGGATCGCTGGGAAAAATTTAAATGAGAATTTCCATTTCTCGCTATTTCCTCCATATGAGATGGAGGAAATAGCGAGAAGTAGGCGGAGATTTGACAGAGAGTGCTAAAACAACAGTAAAATTATTAGCAATGTTGTAGATCGCCAATAGAGGGCCAAAGCAACAATCTGCCATACGTAAACGCGAAAGAAATAAGAAGAAGAAATTGGACGTAGGAATAGCTAAAGGATAGGTAGCGTTCGGAAGGATAAGAAAACCACAGGTGACTACGAGGTCCAGTAGAGTAGTTAGGAACAGGTACTGAAAAGTGTTGCATATTGGAATCGTCTCTCGTGGATGCGAAACATGGGAACGAAAGAGAAAAGCACGACGAAAGTTTTGCGCTGTGGTAGTGGCAAAGAATCGAGACAATTGAATGGACGGTTATGATGAGGAATAAAGAGGTGATGAGAAGAATTGAAGAGGCATAGCGCTGAATAGTGAGAAGAAGAGGGAGTAGCAAATCAGACCAGCGTTAGACTAAAATATTTTAATTAAAATCTGTTTAAAATCGTAAATTTTAAATTACGAATAATGTAAGATCAAAAGTGTTCGCCTGATAAATTACCTTTCTGAAACAAAATACATAAATATGCAATGTATGCAATTTAGAGAAAACTTTAAAGTTATTGAGGAGAGAACCCAGCATTTACATCCGAAATGAAGGGCATTGTGAATTTTTCCACCTCTATGTAATTTTGACGCCAAGTTATATCATCCAATCCCGACTTGGCCTATCTGCTCAATCATCAAATTACATTTTATCTGCGAGTATCTTATGATTCCGAGGGGGTATTCGTAGATTATCATTGTAGATTTCCCACCATATTACTCGCCTCTTCGACTTTTGTGATCATCGCTGATTTGAGGTTTACTTATATTGCGTGTGCCATTCATATCTTCCTATGAAATGAACCCGAAGGGTGTGGAATGACTAGTATTCCCTGTGTCCTCTATGACTACCCATTACTTCGACGAGTCATCGGGGTCCGTCTGCCCTCCCATCGAGGAAATTGAATTCCGTGAGCACGACATGGTGATCGAGGGCACCTGAGTGGGATGCCAGCACGCCAGCCACCGCACCAAACCGATCCTCACGTAATTTACGTGGCTTCCGACCGCCCTTTGCCTTGCATAATTCGTAATTCTAGGCTCAAGAGTTATTATTCAACTTACAACAATGTTAAAAGTAATTATTAAACTAATATACCATGATAATAAAATATATAAAGTTCACTGTCGAGATTAAAGTGTGTTATAACCATGAACAAAATAAAAGTTTATATTTGGAAGCGATTACGTGTGAGAATAAAAAAATTAATTTAATTCATAAAATTACTAATATTTAGCTGAAAGCCACGCGATCAAATCAACTTTGGAAATTTCGTGTTACTCGCAGGAATACAGGTCACTATTTTTAGCTTTCATTTATAGGCAGTATAGAAAAATAAATAAAACCATTCGATTAGGCGTTCGTTTTTCCTAGAGAAAGATTTGTTGACATTCCATAATAGTCTATTTTTTCCTATTTTCGTCGACGTTGTACCAGCCACTTAACGGGGATTTATACGATACACGTGTCTCCATAAGAATTCACGCGCTCTTCTAAACGCGAAACGCAATATATTCGATGGAGAGCGGCGCCACGAGGCGTTTCGATTAAAACCTCTTCCACCGGAACCCTTTGGACTCCTGCCCTGGCTTAATAACCACACTGAGCGTTGCTCAATAAGCAATAACAGTAGCTCACTTTTCAATGGCACCTTGGCGGGAGATCGGCGCGCCATTATCACGGTATGTGCAGAAGGGAATCCGAACCCCACAACTGCCACAAGCCTTCTCTCGCCTGTGGCGCGGAGAAGGCGTTTCCGCCTCTTCTGCCTGCATCTAGGTTGTACCCGCGAGTCCCCATAACGATTTGCGGCTGGGAATTTCGGGTCACCAAACAATGAGATAATTGATCAATATTTCGTATCATGTGAACAGTGCGCATATTTAGGATGTGTTACAGAAGAAAGGGGACACCATAGTAAGGAAATTAAAAGAAGAATTGCGTTGGGAATATAATTTGATGGGAAGGCGCGGGAGACATACACCTTAGGTGAAGTGAAAAGTAAAGACTCGCTAAAACTTTATCATGGAGCGTAGTTTTGTAAGGCTCGGAAACTTGGTCGTTGAGGTAAGAGGATAGGCAATTGGAAAAATAAAACGGACGAAAAAGTATACAAAGAGTGCATTATAAGCACGATAATATTAGAGAGAGGAATAATAATAGGAATATTAGGGAGGTTGCTGGAAATAATCGAAGAAAGTCAGACATGTGGATCCAGGAGATACTGAGAGGAAAATGGAATGCTGAAGACGGTGACATATATGAGGGTGGAATGCTGGGAAAGCGAGGTGGCGGGAGGAAAAGAATTGGTATTTTGGATGGAATTAAGGGAGGACGGTACGTAGAAATTATGCGGAGCATAAGTTATTTTAATAAGTAGTAAATAACTTATTTTAATGCGTACTTGGAGGTTTAAGAATACTATTGTGTTGTGTCAGTCAGGGCAAGCGAAGCCACGTGTAACTCAACTCTAACCCTCAACCCGCAAAAATCTAACCTAATTTCTCAGACTACTTGGAACAACCACGTGGGGGAATTAAGTACCTTTACACTTTCGAAGATATTGTACACACATATTTTCTTTCTGCAACTGCACTCGCCAAACGTACGAGGGGGAAGAGATTGCTGAGATGTATTTCTCCGCTTCACTAAGCATCCAATTCCTGTTCCTCTCGAACAGATACGAGTGTATACTCAAATGTAGACCGAATTTGATCACCATCCAAGATAGGTTTTTAGGGAAAAGTTACGAAAACCTTTCGGTCCGACTCAAAAATGCCCAAATGTGACAAAATATCACCTCGAACAACGACCATCTCACTCTATATGAATTGGAAAAGACTTCCTACACGAGTTCTTGCCTCGTAAAGGACACCTAGAGATTACAATAGTTGGTGCATCTGGCGGTCGCCCCCAGAAATTACGGCCTAACTAATCGTTTAAGCATATCTATGTAAGTAAAAGGCTGGAGTGACTACATCTGTAGTATAGGCGATCGTCTTGAGAATATTATGGAACCCAATACATTTCTGGAAAATGAATAAATTTTACCCGACACTGCGTGCTATGCGATTATATTGCTACTCTAGATTTAAAACTTTGCCATACGCCGATTCGGGGGTTCTCAGCCGGAATGGACTGGCGCGAGATGGAGATGGGGTGGCAGGTGATAAATGAAGGAGGGAGGCTCTTGTTTTCTCACGACCCGGCACCGAATCTCTCGAAAAAATCACGGTTTTCGAGCGTGATTCTTGGACAGATACGAGCAATCCGCTTGGAAAGCACTCTCCACCGCAGACCACTGCGAAGGTCTGTCCTCCCTCGCATGGAAAGGAATCAAAGCCGTTGATGATACCATGTACATTAAAAAACAGACATATGGCCGGATGAAATTTATTGCTCTTCCTTCTGAGAAGCAGTGAGAGTTTTATGAATTTTATTTTTATTGTTTGGCGCGGCCAGAGAACTTGGCCCCTCGTCAACGAAGATTTTCGGCCTGCCGTGTTTATCAAGCAGCTCGCCGATCCCATCTTTCCTTACATCTTTTACGCGCGTGATTTGGTCGCCTGATCGTCCACACACGCCTCCATCTCCATCCCTCTCCTTTTATGGCGCCGTAAAAACTATTCGGGGCTTCTTTTTTTATCTGCGAGTGTGGATGGGTTGATAAACAAACAGACACGTGTCGATCCACGGATAAATCATCAACTCGCTTTTCATCGGCGCCTTGGACGACCGGTTGCCTGCGGGGGGATGTGTAGGGCTGGCGCCCTCGACTTTCCTACCCCGTCGACGGCAAACAGCCCGCAAGGTTTTATTTAAGATGATGCAAAGAGATACGGTTTCAACTCACTCAGGAGTTTGCGAACACAATGAGGAGCTGCAGCTGTGAAAATAAGCTGGCCTTCCTTCCTCGTCCGCGTCTCAGCTTCCAAATCATTGCCGGCCACTTAAATCTCCCGGACGCACAGGATCGATTCGATAAGCCAAACATGGGAGACGCCAACTAGTGGAAAATTCTGGAAGCAGAGCCCCCAGTATAGGTTTTGCGAGTTGATTGCGATTGTACCTACGGTAAGATTTCGTACGCATCATTCGGTTGCGTGTTTTAATTATTTTAATTAGCCAGTTTGACTTTTATACCATTTTAAGTACCCTTATGAAAAGATTTAGGGATGTATAAACTTTTTTGTTCAGTTAAGGTTAGTTTTCATTTCGTTTTTTAAGTTTATAAATAGCAGTAGGCCGTAGATAATCGAGTGTAGCTTATAGATTTCCGTATTTAATTCGTATATTATTTTTAGCTTCGTATATTATGATAATACAAATTTTTACGTTCCAAGAAATCCATTATTTTTGCGTGAAATTCAAAACTTTATTTAAGATGCTTCGGATTTTCCGATTTGGGTCAAATTTGCACCGTTTTTTGCATAATTTATTGTCATTTTAAAGGTAGCTTCATAATGCCTCTCTTATAGAAGTCTTGGTCCTTATTGGCGAAAAAATCTAGTAATCTATTTTCACAATCTTCTCTTGATCGCAATTTCTTATCACTCAGGAAGTTTTGCAATGCGAGAAAAAGGTGATAATCGCTTGGTGCCAGGTCCACACTATATGGTGGATGCATTAAAACCTCCCAACCAAGCTCCCGGAGTTTCTGGCGAGTCGCTACAGGCGTGTGTGGCCTTGCGTTGTCCTGATGAAACACAACAACTCTTCTGTTGGCCAACACTGGTCGTTTCTGGTCAATCGCTAGCGTCAAACTGTCCCGTTGTCGACAGTAGAGTTCTGAATTTAGTGTTTGGCCGAACGGAAGCAACTCATGATAAATGATTCCTTTGAAGTCCCACCAAATACACAGTAGAACCTTCCTGGCTGTTAGTCCTGGTTTGGCCACCGTTTGAGCTGCTTCACCACCCTTTGATCACGATCGTTTTCGCACAATATTGTCACACGAGACCCATTTCTCATCCCTAGTCATCATCTGTTTAAGAAATGGGTCGAGTTCATTCCGTTTGGCCAAGGCTTCGCAGATGGAAATTCGATTCATTATATTTCTTGGTGTTAATTGGTGTGGCACCCAAACATCGAGCTTCTTTTCGAATCCAGCTTTGCGCAAATGGTTTTAAACTGTTTTGTGGTCGATCTTTAGCTCCTGGGCGATGCTACGACTACTAACATGCCGGTCAACTTCGATTACTTCTGTGATTTTATCGACATTTTCGACGACGGGCCTGCCTGTGCGAGGTGCATCTTTAACATCAAAAATGCCTGAACGGAATCGACCAAACCAAAATTGCACGTAATTAGCTATTACAGTATCGGCACCATAAACCACACCATATAATATTAATAAACATTTGTTGTTCGTTCGGTTTAGCATAAAGTTAAGAAATGACGGTCCTATTAGTTTTCGTTCGATTATTGCACTCTGGATTAAGTGCCATAGTTGCTAGTGGAATTTGTTGTTTATTTATTTTATTTGTGCTTTCGTGGTATTATTGCAACATATTACGAATCTCGGTTTAATATGCAAACTTGCCGTCGAGAGCGGAGCAGTTACCAGCAACTTCCTTGCCTCGAAATATACATGCGAACTGGGTATGTTTTCCTCCATATGATGTGTTCTTTGGACTAAAACGTCTGTGAGTTGGATAGGTAGCTTTTGGGAAGTGTGTGCTTAATACAATACCCTGCATGGAGTATTTATATCCGAGTGGCAATGCAGGTCATTATCGTTTTCTCAAGTAGCCTACTAATTGAAGGTAGTGCTGTGATGGAAACCGCAAAAACCTTAGGAAAGCCGTATCAGACTGGCTAACTACCACATGGCCATCCACGAACCTCAACCTACTTCGATTCTTACTTTCAGCCCATCCTGCGCCTCTCTTCCCATTTCTCATTAATTGATGTGTGAAAAAGCATGGTGGAAAGCGAATATCCGTATCTTACTCCCTTTTATAAAATTAACTAACCATATTCTCCTTCTTCCATTCTAAACAGATTAACCCAAATAAAGCCTCAGGGTCCAAATACCAGCTCCTTTATTTGTTAGTGGTGAAATGGAGGAACCAAGTGTTTTTAGACCTGTATCACACATATCCATTTAATACCAGGCCATGAAACATACACATTGGGATTGTTAGTTCGATAATTTATGTTTTCACATTTCATTTACTTTCTTATAACAAATTTTTGTACAAACAGAGTCCCCTTTGTCGATATTCAGGATTTGTTGATTGGTCGAAAAATCTGCACGGTTCCCGAAAGAATTGCGCTTTTTGTCCATGAATTTTGGATTCGGGAGAAAATAATGTTGCAGTTGATACAGCTTTTCCAGAATTTAAATAAGCTTTGGTCATTGTCCCTCATTGTAAGCTATCAACAAACCTAAAAACCTATGGAATAGCCAAACCAATTCCCTCGACCTGTCGACAGACTTTTGAAGTGTGAGTCCGAAGGGCGAGTGCAATGAGTGGTCAAAGTCCTGAATATAAAATGGCATTGGACTTGGGTGCTTGGTGATGAATGTTTTGGGAAAAGAGCAATTCCCTCCCGAAGGTCTACTGCATCAGGAACATCAAAATGGAAAATGTAACATGCATTATAATAATATGTGGAATATGTTGACAATCTAACAAAAAAATAGGATTTATTAGAAGAGTATTTGGGAAATGTGATAAAAAGGTTACAGAGAAATGTTATCTATCGTTGGTTAGGCCTCATTTAGAATATGCTGCTGGTATAAATCGGATCCTCACAAAGTTGGATTGATTGCCAAATTGGATCGCGTGCAGCGAAGAGGAGCTAGATGTTTGTAAAACGTTGTCATGATATACTGACTAGCGTCTTCACGTACTCACATGGTGGATTATATTATTTTTATTCAGTAATAAAAAAGTCCAAGTAGACATTCATTTAATTTACCTTCTACTTGACGTAAGTATGTCTACTTGCCTATATAGTGGCTGTACCAAATGCTTTTTCCAACATAATCTCTCAGCCTTCCCTAAAATATCAAAAGCCTCCGACATCATTTATTGTTGAAAATAATTGGCATAGTTTTTCCCTGGTATCAACCGCAACACTAACGCAAATTTGTATAAATGGCATGTTGATATTTCCCCATCGCTGAAAATTTTCCCTATCCATGTTTCCCTCTTTCGATATAATTTCAAGTGCACAAATGCACTTAATCTAATACGTGGTACCTAGATTCGAAGAAGGGAGAAAAGAGGATGGAAGAGATACTGAGAGGTTTTTTGAAGTTATGTTGAAGGTCATAGTGGAAGACGGATAAGCAGATAATAGGAAGGAAGACAAAATTTATCACTCCAAGTCTAGGTTAGAACTAGGCTTTTTAGACGACGTGAAGAGTGAACGAAAGCATGGCGAGATGAAGAAAATAACCTAGGACGAACGGCATTTACAACTGCTTTGAGAAGTACATGACTAGGAATGTGCTAGCCGAAAGCTCCCTCTGATCGGGATCGGGGAGTAAACAGTGAAAGTTAACTCCATTTGGTGCAACACACTCGTACTAAGTTATTAATTTCGTTAATTAATTCCATTGAATTTAAATCATAATCAATATTTAACTTTTCAACTTAACCGTCAAGTTAATTTAACGAAAGTTCTTATACATACACCCAAAATCATATGAAAAAACTAGTCACATCTATAATAAACCATTTACTTTAGAATCTGATGAACGTTTTATTTCTCTAATTACGACATAAGTGTTAATATTTGAGCCCTCTGTCGTCCTTCCCCTTTCGGCTCTCATTGGTGCCCAACAAATTATTCCCATGGCGATATTTTTTCTTTTGAATAATTACGTAACTTCTGACCTGTAAAGTTTACGTTGTTCTTTTTCTAATAATCCTAACTCAGGACTTTGAACTCGAAAGTGAAGCGGGTGGGTTGTGTCGAGGGAGTTGGTGTGGCGCTCTCGATCTGCAGACTTGTTCCGAGGATTGATCGTGGTCTTAAGGTTTGGGGCCGAGTGGATGGCATCGATCATAGGTTGCGTGTTTTCTGCAGGGATATCGGGGTGTTCTTCGTCGACCTTCATCCGGCGAGCCCATCATGTAGGAACCCCCTGAACCGTTCTAGTGTTCACTGCATGTCTGAGGCCGCCAGGTGCGCAGCGGGTAGGATATTCGAGCATTGCAGGGTTTTTTTAGATTAAAGCTTAGCTCAGCGTGTAGGTTAATTAGTGGCTCTCTGAAGCCTTCTTTGCAAATAGTGCTAGCAATAGTTCATTTAACACCAATCAGATGGCATCGGACGGAACATTTAATAAGGGATTCAAAATTAATAAGAAGACGATCCTCGTTAAAAACACAAAAACCGTAATGTCAAGGGAACATTATCTGTATTGGTAGTAAATAACCGAAATTTAAAAAAAATAAAGTCGCAGAATGTCATCACCTTACCTACCTTAACCAGTAGATTACCTAATAATAGTACAAACCACAGGCGCAGATATAATTATTATTGGAGCAGAAAACCTGTTATCCACTGATATTGTCGACGGTGAAATTTTCCCAAAATGCTTTTCCATTTACAGAAATGGCAGACCTAATAGAATCAGGTGTGGTGCCTTCATAGCAGTTAAAAATACTTGCGTCACCAGGGCTGAGATAATTCCGGGTAATGGCTTGGAAAGCGTTTGGTGTTTCATTGAAAGGATTCCTCAATTCAAAAGAATTTATGCATGCGCATTTTACAGACCGCCAGTCGACAGAGAAAATTCTACACTAGAATTAGATCAGCAAATGAAAGTTTTCTCGTTCCAACATAATGATCGCGACGTTATAATCGGTGGAGATTTCAATGTCCCATCTATTGACTGGAGCACATATAGTTTTAAAATGGGCAGTAAAGATAAAGATATCTGCGAATCGCTATTGAATTCTTTTACGTCGAACTCATTGAATCAATTTGTTGTCACTTCACTAGCTCGGGGCGATAATATTCTTGATTTGTTGGCAACGAATATTCCCGAAAAATTCTAAACTATTGAAACTATAGAAGGAATTGACTGCCCAGTGGTCAGTGTGTGCAAGAAGAAAGAAGGGTTAATTAAAATTGGCAATTTTCCACAAAATAACAAAAAAATAAATAATAAAATAAAAAATAATAAAAAATCCACAATTATTTTGTGGAAAATTGCCAATTTCAATTAATCCGCCTCTAACGTAACACCAATATTTAAAATCGGGGACAAGGAGGAACCGAGTACATACCTATTTCAATCACATCCTATTCGTGCAAGGTTATGGAACAATAGTTGCCAGTTCGATCGTGAAACACCTCGATAATCAGAAGTTATTAATTAAAAATCAGCACGGTTTCCGAAAAGGTTGATCCTGCGAGAGACAACTTGCGGTTTTTGTTCGTGATATTCTTATTTCGGGAGAGAGCAATGTTCCAATGGACGCGATATTTTTCTATATTTTAAGAAAGCCTTCGACAAAGTATCTCATAGTAAACTACTCGCAAAGATAGAAGTATGTGGCATAGATAAAAATATCCGGGGTTGGACTAAAAGACTTTTTAAATGGTCGGGTTCAAAGAGTAGAGGTAGATGGAGTTAGCTCAAATGCAGTAGGCGTTACTCCAGGTGTTCCTCAGGGTTGTATGATCGGATCTCTTTTAGTTCTACTTTACGTTAACGATATTGCCTCCGAAGTCAATAATAAGATACGTTTATTTAACGACGATGCAGTGGTTTGCCGTGATATATGTGATTCTGAGGACACAGCAGCCTTGTCAAATGACCTTAATATGCTATACAACGCTGGTACGACACTTGGCAATAGGAATTAAACTTAAAAAAGTGCTTAGTGACACATTTTTTTAAAAAGAACTATTAACACCCGAACGCCTACTGCATTGGGAACACCGAAATGGAATGTGTAGACTCAATTAAGTACCGAAGGTAAAATTACAGATTGAAGTTCTTGCATAAATTGGAGTGATGTCTCTTTATCAGGAATGTTGAAAATGTATCATTACCCCCATCGTACTAAGGTGGGGGATATCATGCTAATAAAATTAGAGAGTAAATAAAACATTTTCTGGCGTAACTGGGTGGGAAACTTCATATTGACACTGACTTTTAATAATCAAACTACTTTACTTTCCCACATAAACTTTTTAATTTTTACAACCCAGTTTTCGTTATAGCATAACATCATCAGGTACCTGATGATGTTATGCTATAATGAAATCTTGGTTATAAAAATTAAAAAGTTTATGTGGGAAAGTAAAGTAGTTTGATTATTAAAAGTCAGTGTCAATATGAAGTTTTCCACCCAGTTACGCCAGAAAATGTTTTATTCATATTGACATTTGAAAATTAAACAACTTGGCTTTTCCACTTAATTGTTTTTAGTATCACGACCTAGGTTTCGTTATGGTGTTACATCATCAGGTAATAACAACGAAACCTAGGTCGTGATAATAAAAAAATTTAAGTGGAAAAGTCAAGTTGTTTTATTTTCAAATGTCAAAATTAGAGAGATTAAGTGCAGAACAGAAAGACTTAAGATGTCATTTTTTCCAAGAACGATAGGGGATCATAAACATTGTTCGACCGCGGCACGGTCATGTTCGGGTAAAATTATTCTTGTGTGTATTCATCCCCTGCCACACACCCTGGAGGTGAATTTCAGGGTATATAAATAAATAAGACGCTACCTTATTAAATTAGTGTGGCATTAAAAAGTTGACACAAAAATACATTAATGAGTTTCGTGCTACTCCAAAAAATGAATGTTTTCAGTTAGCGGATTAACGATTACCACCTAACCTACCTATCCTATACGCTACATATAGTGGATCCATAAAGGGTTCTCAAAAATCACGTCTCCATGGACTTCGGTACGTTATCCATGGTCTGCAAGTATGCACAACGCCTTAAGCAACCCTTGAATCCCTCGATCGAAGAGGAGTTCTGGGAAGAAGGGGGGGGATCGATTCGCAATTTTATCAGTGAGGAGGATCTTTTAGGATTGGGAGGGAGGGGTAGAAGCACCCCTAAATTAAACACACTGCATGAAAAAAATATATAAATCAATCGTTCTAGGGGAACGACCGCGGCTGACTAAGACTACGTAATGATTTATCGTACTTGAGTATTCATTTGGCGAAAAAGATTTACATTCGATGTCGATTAGCATGGGTAGAGCGGTACGGTGCACATTTGCAGAGAACCATTTATATCTTCCCCCGATTTCCACGGAGACGTGCGGCAGGGGGTGTAAGATCGTCATCCATTTGAGTAATCGGTGATTGATAGTATTCGTAAAGTTCAATTTCATTTGGACGTAGGTTTTGTTTCCTATGGTTTTGTTCTCGTAAGCAAGGGGGGATTCTGATTCCTTATGCGAGTATATACAGGGTCGCACACACAAAACTGGTAGGACTGATTTTTTTACAAGAATTTTATTGACGATATACTTACATCGACTTAATAATCTTCAAAGTATGCTCCTTGAGCTGCTACAAACGTAGTATAACGTCGCTCCCATTCCCCGTACGTCCGCTGGAAATTTTCTTTGGGGATGCCGTTGATGACCCTCGTCGAAGCCTCTTGAACGGCCTTTATCGAGTCAAAACGTCGTCCCTTGAGCTGTCTTTTTATCAGGGGGAAGAAGAAGAACCGGTGGTGCCAGATCGGGAGAATAGGGCGGGTGCGGCAACGCCGTATTTGGCCAGGAGCTGTCTGACGACGAGCGCGCCATGGCACGAATTTTCGGCACCATCTTGGCGCACACCTTGCGCATGGCCAAATCCTATGAAATAATGCGTGAGACGTTGGATGCAGACAGACCCAACTGGTCTGCAATCTCTTCACTGGTTAAGCGCCGGTCTGTGTTCAGCAGTGTCCTCACTCTGTCCACATTCGTGTCGGTTCTTGCCGTCGACGGAGCGATGGTCGTCTTCAACGAGCTCCCTACTCTCTTTAAACAACTTGTGCCACTGTGGAACGGCTCAAGGCAGTGTCCCCATAAGCCTGCTTGATCATATCGAGGGTCTCAGTTGCCGTCTTCCCAGGTTTTGCACAAAACGTCACGGAATAACGTTGCTCTAAATTTAGATTCATTTTGTTTTTCGACGCGGACAAAAAGCTTGCTTCACTAAAAACGGTGTCCTCACTCAACGACAGCCCGCAGGCAACTGAGGTTGGTGTCGGTCTGATGCTAAGAGCCCCCTCCACCTTACCCTGCCAGGCAGACCCCCCTCCACCGCTCCGTTCGCGCCAGAGAAAATCAGTCCTACCACTTTTGGGTGCGACCCTGTGTACGGTATTCCCCGTATATATATATATATATATATATATATATATATATATATATATATATATATATATATATATATATATATATATATATATATATACATATATTCTATCGGGTTTAATCGCTCCGGCTGCAGCTATTCATGCGCATAAATAGTTATCTTAGTAATTCATTGTCTGGAATATTTCACTGATTTAACTATTTCTTCGCATAAATAGCTGAATGGAGCCGTTTGTGTTTTTTAGACTCCAGAGTTCCAAGGTTCATTCAAGATTATTCCGGGAGAGATGGCATATTTGTTGTACTTCGCTAAATATGCGAAACAGCGCTTTCACGATGCTTTTTCGTACTGTTTCTCAAGTGCAGTGCGTGCCAAGGCAGTAAAACTGTGATTTTGGTTCTCCAACAGCCTCAATAACCGATTATTCAGATCTTTAAGCAACGTTAGAACCATAAAATTTTACTGAGCTATAAATTCTGCAACTCCCGACTGACGCCACAAAATCTGTTTATATCAACCGTAGATCTTCATTTGTAATAAATGTGGTATTATATTCGCCGTGCGTGCAGACCTTGAGCTCAAGCGAAACTTAACGAATAGATGCGGCGCATCTCTCCACCAAACGGCAATAAATTGTGGCTTTATTCAGGTCCCATAACACGTATTCCTTATAATTAAAAATTTTGATGAACTTGAGAACAATGATTCCCCAGACCAGAATAATGATTCTGGAGGAGGGTTATTGTACTTGCATCATCAATGATTTATAACTTTTGCATTAGGTGTGCCTAAAGTACGCCATCTCGCATGGAGTGAATCAACACGCGCGACCTCCTATTTACGTGCACACCTAAAATCATCAAATAAAATTTTGGAACCAATCTTGTAATTACTTTTCAATTTAAATTTTAATTTATTAAATCAATTCCCTAACATAATTCACACAAAAACGTCGTGACCTTCAAGAAAACTAATCAGGCGGTCAAAACCTATGGAGAAACCTTCGAAAATAAATGAAAATCGACAAGAGAGATAATTTAATTTCCAAATATTTACGGTTGTATCTGAATTTTAATTCAGAATCATTTCCTGAAATGTATCGATATTTGAAGGAAGAAGACGATGTGCAAATTTTCGAACAACAATGTGTTCACTCTCCGTTTATTTGTTATAACGAAAAGTTCACGTTGAGAGTCTTGGGTGCCATGACACGTTATTATCATCGGATTAACGTTATGCTGGCGCCTAGGCGCTCAAAAACGCGTAATTGAACGTGAGAATAAATGAGTGAACAGGAGAAGTGTTTTTCATTTTATAAATGGCTTTTACCATGTCATGCTAGGCACGATTGGATTAAATTTATAAAAAGTTCATCGGTAGTGGTTCATGAAAAAGAAAACCAAAGAGGATGGAAGTCAAAGTGGGAAACTTGTTTTAATGCTTGCACTCCAATCTCTTCAGGCTTGTAAGGGCTTGCTGGCCTTCCTATTGATGAAATAGTGCAAAAGTTCGAGCGATTGTAGAGGCAAAATAATAAATAGAAATATTTTTAATATTCTCGAGCATACTTTAATCTGTAGTTGCCATAGCGGATGCCGTTTAACTATCTATGAAATCCGTTTCTTTGTTTGGAGTCCTCCAAACACTAGTATTCTATGGCTCACCGAAACGATGCGTTAAAATGACAAACACATTGATGGAATAACACAAACCTGTTGGGAGAGTAATAGGATTTGGGGATAGTCGGGTTTGATACAGTCTGACATCAATATTAAGTTCAAAATGCCCTCATGAAACTCGACGAGGAAAGAATGAAACATGCCAGTAGCGGAATCTCAAATCGAACCTAACAGTAAATAGCAGTGCATGCAGCAATCTGAAAATGTACTTACGATATTGT
Organism: Hetaerina titia; assembly: GCA_037158775.1. NCBI lineage: Eukaryota > Metazoa > Arthropoda > Insecta > Odonata > Calopterygidae > Hetaerina > Hetaerina titia. The sequence continues at coordinate 1,743,183 of CM073769.1, forward strand.
CTGCGCACGTTATATTGTAGTGAACATATTAAATACAGTATGGAATTATGGATCTACCAAACGCATTATAATTGCTAAGTACTTGCGCGAAATCTGTACAATAGTAGAGGAGTTGCACGTCTGCAGGAAATAAAGCAGCCTTTGAAAGATCAAAAAGTCAGTTTTCAAAGCAGCACGATCCCGAAGAAAAAAGACATCCGAATATTAGGCAAGAGATGATACACCAATTAAAACCCACCGAAAAAAATGCTAACGAACGTTTTTATTCAATGACTATCACATATGAAAAAATTTGTTACTCGATTTAAACAACTATCAGCATTCAAAGACACGCAGTCATTTCTATCATCCACCAAAATTATTCCTGAATAATCTAGATTTGAAAATGTTTGTGGGTATTTACAAATAAGTGCGATGGTTAATGAAAAATATGATATTTCTGGTTCTGAATAAGTTGAGGATCTTTTAAGCATGAGCAATTGTGAAAGTACATCGATTCAAAATCACAACAGTTCGTCAAGTTATTAAACAAAATTGTTGGCTGGATATGTTCCCGAACCTATGCTATAGGTGAAAGTGGTTTCAGGAAAATTGAAACCAATTCAAACTTATGGAAGTTGCAACAAACTATTGAATCTAGCGATTTTATCCATTGAAAATGACACTCCCCAAGTTTTACATTACTCGTTTGATTAATAAATTTTCCAATATTAAGGCGAGAAAGACGTCCAACTAACAATTGAAATTATTTCATTAAAACATATAAAGGTAGACCTGTATGACTCTAAATAAGTTCTGTGCTTTCCTCCAGCTACAAAATTAGTCATCCAAACGGTCAATGCGTTGGCTCAACGCGGTGATCTCGCACTGCCTGGAAACATTACTAGGTTAGCAACTGCGTATATAGAGTCGAATCGAGTCCTAGTAGGAACCAATAACTATTATGACAAAATCGAAGACACCGAATAACTTGAATGATGTCAAATTACGTAACCAACTCCACAGGCTAAAAATATAACAACTTCTGGATTTAAGATAGAGCTTCCAAAGGTAGCACAGACTGTGGAAAATTATCCAAAGAGTTCTAATTGCTTTCAATACAGTGAAAGCCAAGAGGCCTTCAAAGAGATCTTCCCAAGTTTTCTTTAACCGGACAATCCAAAAATGTCTCTAAAATTTAATGAAAGTAGATAAAATGTGTATGCATAGGACTTACCAACCGCAAATCTCAAACAATCTTTGTAAAAGACCGTTGCCGTTCAGGTGTTCATCCTTCTCGGCTGCCAAACACTTTTTGCTGCCTTCGTAGCCAAGTATTCAAAACCGCCACATCGGACTTAGCCACTCCCTGTATGGTGATCCAATGATTAACTCTTTTTCTCTTTCTTATGATCGACTGATTTGGTTATAACAAACTTCACGCCATGTTTGTTACATTAATCCCAATTACCTAGCATTCATAGCAGGATGAAAAACACAAAGAAGGTCGAATGACGATAATTAATAGCGCAATTTTTTCATCGCTGATTTTTAGAATTTGCTATTTAGAAGGTTATGCATGCCATCGAAATAAATGACGGAAACACCCGAAAAGTCGATGTAGCGCAGTATCATTTCATATAGGCAAAGTAAGTATGTATGCTAAACTGATTCAACGATGAGCATCCGTAACATGCCTAGCCAAAAAGGATTCCATTAGGCTATATTCTTGATATTTCATCTTACAATTCTTATTCCCGCGAATTTATCATGCAATCAAGGGCGTGGGCAAATAATGTGTACTTCCTGTTAATTCCTCTCTTATTCATCTTAAACTCATAGTATTGGGTTTTCCAGCTGTTCACTTTTGTTTCCAGCTCAGATATCGTCGTAAATTCTTCCATACCAGGGGTACTATATACACACTATTTACCAATAAATTCAAAATCTGATCCTTTTATTCAATTCTCGATATCCCTCTTTAATTCACCTTTTCAGTGTATTTAGCATTATCTAACACATTGTGAAGTTAGCATATTGTGCTTAAATTTAGCTCTTCCTTTTCATAGTCCTACATTATTTAGTCTCCACATTGTCCCTTTGTTAATCTCTTTAGACCTTTACTTCCATTATAACTATTTCGTTCAAATCTAATCTCATGTGTGTCCAGTCATTTTTTTCTTTTTCATAAAATAATTTTTGGCTACTTTTCTTTCTGTCTACTTCCTTATTTCTCAATTTACCTTTCAATGTAATCCTCAGCATCCCAACTCAAACTCTAGGCTCCAGAGACTTCTAATCTCAATTTATTTTTCCTGTTGTACAGGTGTTAAGTCCATTCATTGCATGTCATACTCCACATAAAACTTTGTGTACCTATTGTTTCCTTGCCTGCAACTATAATTTATTTGGGCATAATAGTGGTATCCAAGATTCCAATAGTGATATGCTAAGTTAGTGGGACTATATTTATAGCATAATTTTGACAGATAGGGAGAAGTCAATGTATGTCCACTTCCCATCCAAACGGTCTTTGCAGAAATTACCGTTTTATGCTCATCAACTTCCTTCCATACTATGTACTTTCAACGTTTGAGGATTGCAATTGGTATATAACCAATTCTCTTATGGATCCCATCACGTAGTCATCCACAGTTTTCCTTACAGATCTCTCAGACTGTGAAATACAAGACTATAACCAGGTGGTACATATGGAATAGGTGAAGAAGGCTTTTAAGGATGACACTGGTACTCACTTGGAGGCATGAGGAAAGTGCCAACTTCATCCTCAATTGGCAGAGCAAAACAAAAATATTGTAATGTTAGAAGACCTTTATTTAGCAGACAAATTATAAATGATTAAAAAACAACAGGATGGCACTCTTTGAAATGGAAGTTTACAATCTTGAAGGCAAAGGATACTCATTCTGAGAAGCTTCACTACAGCTAGGCATGTGTGTACATATTGATCAGTATTAAAACAAAGGAGAAGGGATTTAGAGATGAACCTGTCAACTGCATGTCAATAATTTATTCACAGAAGAAGCAATACATAATGAATACATTTACATACACACACACATTAGCATACATGTAGATAAATTTGCTGTTGTGCATATTTCCACCTCCACCTCTGCCATTGCTTAAGGTAGGCCCATCGTCAGCTGGATGGCACGGCACCACACGCCATACGCACTCTCCCCCTGGAGGCCCTTCTGCCCCGAGACCTGTGGTACGACCAGCGCCCATGGCCTCCCCTCCCCCTCCTCTGGCCCCCGCCTCCCTTGCCGCCACCCTCAATCGGCAGATCGTCACCGGAATCCTCATCATCCTCATGGCAGCGGTCAACAGAGTTGCCATCAACAGGACTAGATGATGACTCCTGCCCCGAAGCCCCAGTGGGGCCCCCGGGCCGCCTACTGGCCCCACTACTCCGAGTATTCCACGAACGCCGCTGATCTTGCTGGTTGGTCACATTGGTCCAGCTAGAACCACGGCACGACCTGCTCCCCCTGCTCTGGTTAGATACCAATGGCCTTGGAGCTCTTGCTGATGATGACATCCCCATCGAGACAGAGGCATTGGTTGGGCCCTCTGCAGGCTAAAATTTAACAGATGAAAGCTCTTAATACATCACTGAATGCAAACAAAAAATACCGGGACCGTAAACTTGAATGGCACTAAATAATAATAATAATGAAATAAAAAATAATAATAAATAAATAAAATAATAATAATAAACTTAAAAAAAACACCTCTCACACACACACACACACAAAAATTCGAAACAAATGTTTAAAAATTAAAATAATAATAATAAAATAAATAAAAAATAATTTAAAAAAACGTACAACCACTCGATCACTAGGGTGTGTTACGAAATAACTTGCACTTTCGTGAATAACATTCACACTCACACACACACACTCAGGGTTTGCAAGGATCCCTCCTATGTCAGTGACAATCCGTCAATCACACAAATAAATGAAAATTATTAAAGGATGTAAAGAAACAAATCAACTTACGTGAATACACAGTCACCCAATCACTCAGGTATCCTCGAAAACATTGACCTTTGTGATTCACATATACTCACATGTTCAGGGTTTACCAGGATTCCTCCTAGGTCAGGGACCCGCCAATCACACGAAAATAACCAAACGGAAAATAAAGGACTTTGGTAAAAATGCATTCACTCAATCACTCAGGTGTATCGGACCTTTGTGAAACGCACGCACTCACTCATTCAGGGTTTACAAGGATTCCTCCTATGGCAGGAACCCGTCAGTCACACAAACAAAATTAAAGAACTAAAATTGTGGGTAGGTAAGTGCCTAAGAAAACCTGACAGGTCACTGACATAGGAGGGATCCTTGCAAACCCTGAGTGTGTGTGTGTGTGTGTGAATGTGATTCACGAGAGTGAAAGTTATTTCTTTCCACACCCTAGTGATCGAGTGGTTGTAAGTTTGTTTCATTATTTCTTATTTATTTTAATATTATTATTTTAATTTTTAAACATTTGTTTCGAATTTTTATGTGGAGGTGTGTGTGTGTGTGTGTGAGGTGTTTTTTTAAAGTTTATTATTATTATTTATTTAATTTTATCATTATTTATTTATTCAAATTTATTATTATTTATTATTATATGTGGGTCGCGGTGGTCTAGCGGGTAGAGCGTTGGACTGCTGACCGGAGGGTCCCGGGTTCGATTCCCGGGCAAGGCACTTTGGGCACCTGCAGCTCCACCCAAGCTAGTTGATTTTTCGGGTACCAGATCTTCCTGGGAAACCATAACCGGCACAGGGAAAGGAGCTGGCCCCCCTACCCTGATGTGTGAATATTCACACGCCGTCGGGCTTTGTACATGGGTGAGCTCTACCATCACCTACTAAACCGACCTTCGGCTTGATTACTATGTTTATGGTTTTTTTTTATTATTATATATTATTATTATCATTATTTCATTTATTTATTCTTATTTTTTATTTTTGTTATTTTATTATTATTATTTAGTGCCATTCAAGTTTACAGTCCCGGTATTTTTTTACATTGATTCACGACCGTAGCTAAGTTCCTTGTATATTTAAACATTACTGAATGAAACTAAATTGAACTGTAAACAAGTTATACGCTAAATGGTGATTACATACAATGATAGGTTACCTTTAGACAAGGGATAATTTAGCTGTAAAAGCAGCCTGCAAATCAACCTCATATGTGATAAATGTATATTGTAAATAATGAAACAAGAATTCCCAATGCAACAACATGAGCGCATAAATATGTTGTTAATTTAGTGCTGCACCTTTCATGGGGATTGCTAGCATGCATTAAACAATGTTGTGCATGTACAATTATTGCCTTAATTGGATTTGACTGCCAAAGTTCCACTGTCAGGGCTAAGGTACTTGAAAGACTGGGCACACTATGATTCACTGAGCAAGTTGGGAGAAAGTGGCCAAATAATTATATATTTGCGGTAGTCCCTTATTGCAGCACTGCAATTTCAAAACTGTGATTTTGAATACATGAACTTAGGATACACATGAATGAAATTTGTATTCAACCGCATCATATAGATGTAAATGTATTGTCACTGATGTGCCAGACAAATTAATACCACAGCACTGATATAACCTTCATTCTTATTGTTTGCATGCACAAATTTTGCAAAGTGATGTCAATTTATTCAGTAGTAGTATCAAAACCACTGACAACACCACATCTTCCTGGGGACTAAAACAATTAAGTGAGCGTGTGAGGTGCCAACATGTAGTGAGGTGCACTTAGGTCTGGAAAATGGCCATTTGTTGCACTAGTTCTTGGCCTTAAAATATGGTATTCAGTATGCACAACAAAAATAAGAACTGAACAAACAGAAATTAGAAACGGGCAAAACAGATGGCAGGGCCAGTAAGAAAGTGAAATTTCATATTACCCCAGAAGTTAAGAGCAGAAGCTTGTTCTGTTCTGCATTGATATCGATGATTCCTCCTCTGCTCTTCTGGTGCAAGTAAAGATCAGCCATCTGATGTTGAAGGGCACGCAACTCTTTCGTCACTTCAAATGGAGGGGCAGCTTCCAGTGCTTTTGGAGGGGCAGCAGCTGACAATGATTCCAAATCTGTACTGATTGGCTCTCGACAAACTGGGCAGGGAACCTGTTCAAAGAGGCAGGTGTAAGAGAGCTTAGAAGATTGAGTTACACTGCTTGATGCAAAGTGTCCATTTCAACAGTCTACCAAACAACTGCTCCCTCATAATTCCTGAGCAACACATTGCCCCAAAGAACTCTGTAAAAATTAATAATGGTCACATATTACATTCCTTCATTAATGAAAAATGAATTAATGAGTTTTTGAAATATATCTTCTCGGTAATGAATGTAAAGATCAGTTCAAAAACCTGGTTCCGTATACATAACCTCCATTCAGTTATGTAAATGCACATGGTATTATTTGTAATTACAGATATTTAAAAGCATTTCAATAATATACTTTGGACAACTATGCAAATAGGATTTACGGGAAATTTGATGATTAAATAAAATATGTTAGAATAAAGTACATTATCAATAAGTAATGAGGTAGGACCAAAAGAGATGAAGACAACTTCAAAAAGAGGTACCATGCCTTCAGCGTGTGAGTAAAGGAAAAAACACAACGAATTCCAAAAATGTAATTCAATCAGATTTACCCTAAATTAGAATTTACTAATGGCAATATTATGCAAAGAATTTGGTTTTCCAAGCATGTGATATTTTGATGCTACATATTTTTGGAAAAATTAGTTTCCGATTTTCAAGGCTCATGATTTCCAAAATGGACTGAAAGAAAAATGGATTATTGGCTTGTATTAACCTCAAAATATTGAGCGAATTCTCGTTTCATGCAGTAACTGCATTGGTCCCCTACACAAAACTCACTTCTCCGTCGTGCCCCAGGGCACTCCGATCGAGAGCTTTCAAGAGGTCTCAGAATGAGCATAATTATGCATATTAACATGCAAAAATTTAAAAGTGTAAAAATCATTAATAATAATAATGTTTACTGGTTCCTAAAAGATATGTTTGGGACATGCACGGAACATGTCAGGTAAATGGCAAATGTAGCAGACAAACATAATTCATTGCAATTAGAGTAGCGAATACAAATGTACCAAATGCACAAATAAAAGAAACAGTAATCAGGGGCAGTAACAGCATCCATGAGAATAAAATTATATATTTATAAAGAAAGACATGAATTCATCGGCTGTATAGCATTGTTACTCACACAGGATCTGGTAAAATTTAGACCTAAATGACAAAATATTTTATATTTCCTTTAGGTTTATAGGTAATGTTTTCAGGAATTACACACCAGCATAACATGGATTCTTGGCAAATGCAGCTTTATTACAGACAGTTATCCTTAAGTCATTACAATCTCTAGTACTGTCTCTATGCATGGGTTAAATGGAAGAATGGACCATTTGGTCTCAATTTTGCCCAAATAAAAAAGACCTCTATCTATCGATCTATGTACATCCATATTGGTTATCAAATTAAACATGGCTTTGTTTTACTCATCATCAGCATTTCAACTCTAGGATTGGTTTCCTTCAGCCCTTGTCCTTCCATTCTACTATATTAGATCGTAAGGTGAGGCTGCATATTCTAGGCAGGGAATAAATTGGTGGTTTCCCATTGCCTTCCACACCCCAGCATTGTGGCCAAAACAGTGCACTTCAGCTTGGAGCTGTGGCAGCTAATTCCGGGTCGACCCACTCCATCTGGGCCACCATTTTGAATGATTTTTATACTGAAAATGTTGCATGCTAATGTATATTAGCGGATGACTCCATTAAAGTTACCATTGCAGCGACTCCCACAGCCATTTGAATTAGCATAATAATTTGTCCATCATTAATTTTAGCATGCACCCACCTGCACCATATTATTTGGCATTTTCTTACCGGGGACCTGCTAGGACAGCAGTGAACTTCGTTAGTCTTCATTAACGACGAGCTCAATAAAAAGTATCAGTGCTGACCGCAAATGATATTAAAAAAAAGGGCTTGATTTGTTTGAGGAAAAAAGATGTTGAGGAAATAATAATACGGCACATCTTTCGTTCAAATCTCTCCAGAACAGAGTCAATAAATGCATTTTCCACTCGCCTCAAAATTACTCTCTCTCAATTTTGCAATCACCTTTGTTAATTTATAATTGAGAAAATAATGGCCAATGATGGAGTTACACATTAAAAAGAGCAGAAATTTAAAGCAGGCCTGAGGCACTGTAGGCAAAGCTCTTTGCCTACAGTGCATGCATGCATCAAATCTCAAAATGTGTTCCCCCTGGAAAATTTCGTGCCGAGTGACCCAGCCAATGAATGCAAGTGCCCAATGATGCCAAGAGCACTCACAGACTCATTCACTCACTCACACCTCATCAAATGGCCATTTTTGATCCGAGTGGACTAAATGGGTGAATTTGTGTCATGAGACTGACCTGGAAGGCTTCGGACTCGTCTTCCGAACGAGTCTTCCTCACGCCATGGTCCTTCTGCTGCAGCTGCTGCTGCTGCCACAGGGGTAGCTTCTCGCGCTCCTCGCGCAGGGTGCACTGGGTGGTGCGCACATAGCAAGCCAAACAGTGAGAGTGGAAGTAATGGAAGCACTCTGTTTTTGAAAATGCATCTCCTTGCTGGAACCCAAACAAGCACACAGCACACACACAGCTGGGGCAGTTGCTGCTCGTCAAGTGCTCTTTCACCAACTGAGAAGTTTAGAGGAAGAAAAAAAATGAACATGGCCACCTTATCATAAAATTCCTGTTGGAGCACAAGGCAACCCAAATGGAATGCAGAGAAGTAAAAAAACATGAAAAGGAAGAGAGAAACGTCAAGAAATCTATCAGGGATGGTCAAGGGGGAAAGTGGTAATCACGGGTTTGGCCGCAGTAACTCTTGATATGCACTCCCCTTCAGTTATTACGGGAGCGATCTTGACCGTGAATGTTAGAATGCATTTAAAACCAGATCCAAATTAAAAATTATATCAACAAAGGTGTGGCAGAGGAAGAGAGTTGTGGGGAGAAATTCAAAAAAAGACAAGAATTCTAAGAGATAGTGGGATGTTGAATGCTTTAATACAAGGGAGAATTATGGAAAAGCAACATAGAGGAAGGAAAATAAAAGTACACATTTGGGATGGAATTGAGGGAGCTAAAAAGTATGCAGGCATAGAATATGAGTTATTGTAATGCATATGATGACAGAATTTGTGTTGTCTTAGGCAGGGTTTGGAAGTGCAAGGTCTACCAACAAAAAACCTACCCAAATACAGTAATAATAATAATAATAAATAGATTTCATTCATAAACTATAGGTAACCCATACACAAAGAGGATTACTTCTGAGCCAGTGAGGTTTAGTGAAGTTAAGAGCAAAGGTAGGGACCCTACAGGCAATTGAATATTCACATTTAGAGTTCAGCATGGAAGAACAGGTTTCAAAAACAAAAACTAAGAACACTTCCTTTTACATAATATTGCTATTTTCTTATTCAAAGACACATTAGTGATCCCTTAAATCCGGAAAGATATCCACTTCTGAGGATCGATAATGTGCATTGTTGGTGGTGAAAAACATTTAATGATGAGCTAATGGTACACGTAATTTATCTAAAATTAATGTAGCTTCCTAATTTATATATTAGAAGTTGTCAGGGTCATTACATTAAGATTTCCTTTCCATTTTTAATTTCTCCATTCTTCTTGGCACAAACATCTTGAAAGTCTCCAATGCATACCTATCCTCTAGCCTTAATGACCAAGTTTTCAAGTCATACACAACTTCAATCCAAATTAATGTTTTCACTAGCCTTCCCTTTACATATTAACTTAAGGTTCCAAATCATCATCTCTGCCCAATTTGGCGAACTTCTTTGCATAATGTAATCTCTCTTTTGGTGTCCTCACCACCAACTTGTCCACTATCTTTTAAAACACTTCAAAATAGGTTAACCATTCTATCAGCCCACCCAACTTCAATATTTATCTTAGCTTTCCTAACGGTAGCCTTACATTATTTTGTGGAAAATTGCCAATTTTTAATTAATCATGATATTCCACCATATCACGCCTGAAACGTCTCTTTTTAGTAGCCTTTTATCTTAGAGTCTCAGTAGTTCTTTGCTTCATATCTTTGACCTAGTTCTGCATTTACATTCTTCCACTTGCTCCTCTCAACCCTCTTCTGAATCATATCTTCTGTAAATCCATGGCTTCCTAATTCTTTTCTTGTTTAGCGCTCTTAATGTTTAACACAGGGTTTCCTAACATGTTTCTCCTTTTCTACAGCACCTTTACTCTTATCCTCACTCAGAATGTCATCACCTGTCTCCAAGTACTCCTCCCTTTACCTCCACTCAAGTCTTTTTCATTCAATTTTCCCATACTTCTTCCCTTTCCTATTCCCTAAAATTTAATTTTACACTTGATGAGACTAAATTGATATCTGAACCTACAAATGTCTCTGAGAAACCGTGTGAGTTGATCACCTGTTCCTAAATCTAAATTTAATTGAATGTCATTGATATCTCCTAGCATTTTTATTGTGCATCTGCATCTACCACAGTGTGTAAACCATGTGGTAGCTAAGATCAAACCATTTCTCCAGTCCTCAATCATTTGTCTCTCCTCAAATTGCCCTCTTCTACCTTATTCATCTTTCCATTCACCTAACACGGCATTCCGGTACCCTATCTAGTGTTTAATGTGTTTATGTACTGCAAAAAATCAATAGCAGATTTCAAGAAACTGCGTCATCCGCTGACATGCATTTCAATGCAACAATTTCAGAGTGTAAAAATCATTCACCTCCTGGTCAAGGCAAATGATTTTTACACTCTGAAATTGTTGCATTGAATGGCTGACTTATTGACTGCCACAATAGTAATTCAAGGCTGCAGGAACATTCTCGCCTACATTTATAAAGATGGCCCATGTCTCAAGTCCATATCATGGAAAATGTTTTTAATATTCATTTTTCATTATATTGTGCTGATTTTCAGGTGAAACAATCCTTACCGATTATTTTAAGATGATTTTGTGAATGACTAATTACATTGGATGGATGGTAAATTTGGGCTTCCCTATTGCTTGTTTCTATTTTTCCACAGAAGGATTTTTTTTTTAATTTCTAAAATTGATCCATCTGCCTCCACATTCCTCTCATTTTTTGCCTTTGTCCTAACATCCACTTCTGAAGTAACTCTCTTGCTCTGGTATTTAGAGGGAGTTAGAGGGAACAAGACTGGTAAGTGTCTGCAAAATCCATCATCTCTCCTCGATCTGGTCCTCCTCATTGAAGATATTAAAATATATCTTCGAGATGTCTGGTTTGCATAGAGGTCGTATGCAAATATCTTTTGGCCACTGATAGTGATCTAAAATCACTAATAAGGTACAAAATTGGCCAAATTTTGTGTGTCTATATTTGGAGGGCATCCATCCCCAAATGCACATCAGGACATAAACCAAATCAATCATGCAGAATACCAGACTCTTGATGTCATCAAACATTCATGTGAAATAATATGCCAAAATCATCACACATCATTGATATTTCAAACTGGTGACTGGTTTACTGTTTCCATCCAATTCTTACCCTTTCGATGGCAACTGCCACTGTGCGACCCAAATGGCTCCTCCCTCACTTGACCTATGTATTCCACCTTGGTCTCCCACACGGGAACTTCCCCCTCGTGTTTTCTCTCAATGATCAAAATGCATTGATGAAATATTGATTACCTCGATGATTTCATATATGACAGGCTGTCCACTGAAGTCAGCACATTTCAATTTGACATCATCTTCAATCCTCAACAGGACTTCATCGGCCAAACCGCGAGGGTTCCGGAGGACCACGTGCGGGCTTTCATCTGGGTAGGCTGCCGGAAGACCAAGGGCCACCGTGACTCTAACGTACTGCTGGTCTGCATCAGCAGCGGTTGATGGCAGGACTACAGACTCGACCACCACAGGAAACAGCTGATCACCAGGACTGGGACTAATATGCACGTAAAGAACAACTTTAACTTGGTTTTCTAAATAGTTTCATTGGGTAAGAAAATACTTTGCTAAGTTAGATAATACACATGCATACAACCACTAAAACATACCACATCTATAAAGTTGACAGAGTAAATCACAATACAGTTATCGCCACGATTGAGAAAGGAGTAGGTAAAGGAGTAAACTGCATAATACCCTTCATTGATGGAAGAGATGCTTATGAGCAAGTGCAATGTCACATCATATATAAACTGTGTTATTCCATCGAGTAAAATTCATCTCCTACGCACAACTAATACAAAAAATTAAACGAGCTCTTTGTGTCCAATTAAAAAGGCAAGGATAAATTTCCATCAATCCATTTGAAATCCATTAAAAAAAATTGGTAATCAGCCTGGGTTGGAGAATATTCATTTCTTATAACAAGATGTATCTTTGCATGAAAGATTTTTCAGTGCATTTATTCAAAATTCTTTGCTCTTACTTTTGAGGCATCAACATGTTTGGTGGATAAAAGGACTGAAACCTACTCTTATGGAGTCAAAAAACAATTACTACATGAAAATGAAGCAGTTGAGTTACTATATTGGATAGAATTAATAGTGCCCACTATCCAAATATCAGGTAATTCCCAAGTTTTCCATATCTTCTTCCATGAAATTTTCCAATCCACAACACCAAACATGTATTTTTGGTCATGTACTAATAACTATTGACTTCAACTGTCAGAGAGAAGACGGAATGATTGCTAGTATGTGCTAAATGTGCTCTCAAAAAAGAGCCTCTACCACTGTGATATTATGTGCATAACATGTCATCCTTCTGTGTGCTACAAGCATATGCTCATTCATTAATAATACAGAGTAAGAACACAAACCTGATAAAATTCTCTTGTAATCACATGTTATGAACCATGTACCCTCCATTCAAAAATCATGGACTCCAAACAATATATAAACCAGAATTTAAACAAATTATTTCTGCATTTTTGAATTTTAAAAAATGCAGTGATGTCTTGTTCCAAAGCATTGGTACACCAGAACAAAAATTGCAACAGTGGCGGTTAGGACACTACTTTTTCATTAGTATTAAAAATCATTCTCATTGATCAACAGGAAGGCGTAAAATCACTCACAGGCATATGAAAATCACATAACTAGGTTGCTGGCGAACAGTGAAAGTTTGAAGAGAAAAAAGTTTGAAAGGAATGAAGCTTCTTTTAAGTAACAAAAATCACAAAATACAGAAACCACAATAATGAAGTACCAACTCAATTCATGAAATCTTAATGTGATATCCCCCAACAGAGGATCAATTAAGGCAAGAGCTGCATATAAAAGCATAAATTCCTACGTTTAAATTAGTACCATCTCTCAGATGTTTCTCAGAATGGCAGGCGGAGAACTTCCCTCAGAGAAATAAGCAAAATACAGGTTTTTCCATGATATCCTCCAAATTATTTATGTAATAATTAAAATCTTTATTGGCTGCAATAGTGCTGGGAAATTTAAGTCATCATTCCTAAATTACGACTTGCATAGGTAGGTTTGGTTAGAACTAGGTCAACCTGTCAAAACTATTTCCAATCTTTCAACTCAAGGCCTATGGAGATTAGGTTAAGGCCAAGAGACCTATGCAGTAAGTACACGAGAGAAAGACTAGAGTGGGGAAATGTAGATATCACTGGAAGTCAGATTTATGAGCTACAAGATCATCACCACATCTGGTAACCAATCTCAAGATTGATTTGCTCCAGGGTTCCGCTTAATTCTCCTCTGGTTGGCTAACACAATTGCTTGCTTGCATATTTCTTCATTTTAATGCATGCCTTTATTAGTTCCATGTTCCTCATCCCACGGGTCTCTATTTGTTCTGTAGTTCAAAATAAATGCTACTTCACTGGGTTAAACTTGTTGACTAGCTTTATATAAGATTTTTCACAGTACCATCCATTACCTTAATTCGGGGAAAAAATCCTCGTTGGTAAAAGGCCATTTCGCACCATGTATTTCTGAAATGGTTAGAGACATTATGTACTGTTTTATTTTTGTTGTTTCCAAAAGTATTTGACCGATTAATTACTTGGGACAACTGGGATGTGGTATAGCCTACAGATTAGCAGCGTCGCTCACGCAATCCCAAATACGCAATACTTGCAGCAGAATCATTCCTTGAGATTCCATTTGGCTGTATTCTAAAGAAAATTATGGCGAAGTTGTTAGGGGGGTATAATCTCCATGCATTAGAACATGCCTCCTTATTGCCACACTGGCCTTTAAGAAATAAGGCGAATTCACTCCTATGATTCACGATAAAATGAGCATTTATTCAATTACTTACATTTATTGTTGGGGTTAAAAAAATGGAGAAGCAAGCAAAAAAGTTAATAAACTTTACATTCTGCCTCGGATGCTCGTTTGCCTTATACAAGGAGGAACCACAAAGGGAAGGTAATTTATTTCACTGGCCAACAGCATATTTTAAAGATTTTAGAAATAGAAAAGCCATGTAGTAACAGTAAAAATACCGAACCATCCTAAAAAATAGTTAGTTAAAGAAGCTCCTACTCTCGCAATAAGTTCGTTCAGAGCGATACATTAGTGTATTAAAAGTAAGCGTTGGCAGAAAAAGCTTAGTAATATTCCCAAATAATTTTTTAATCCGTCAATTACCTGATATGGATTTTTGGACACACGGAACTTCTTTATTCTATAATTCTCACCTTTCGTTCGTCTTTATAATGATTTCATCCATAAGAATCGCCTTTAAGGCTTCGATTTCTTCATTGACCCTATGGAATAAAACATTAAATCTCAATCACTAGTAAAAAACCTTCAATACTTCAAAATCGCCCATTATAAGGGATGTGCACCCCGAATGACATAAGGAAACAAAATGTCAACAAAAACCATGTTTGTATAAAACTTTTTCGCCATATTTGAAGAGATTGATTTTTCAGTCATTTAGCAATATATTTCACAAATTGGCGTGAAATCGGAAAAATTTCAAAGGCAGAACTTAAAGAAGAAGTTATTTTTGTTTTAATAGCAAAAGCAGACGGTCATCTTACCTTTCATCGATCGAATTGTTCTCCCTCAAAACATCTAAATCACTCATAGTTCCAAAACTTTCGAGCCCTTTCGGACAAACAATGTACAAAATCACATAAACTATAGATTATCACAACAAGTGAATTTCGCTCCTTATTTAGATATTTTCCTCATATTTAATGGTTTTTGTCATTCCTTCCTACGCATATCGTACGAGAGCCCTGCAAGCTCCTGCGTGAACGCCAGAGCGATCTGCTGGCATATTATCAAACCTTTCCCCGAAAGAGTAATGGCATGGTGCATCGGTTGCATCGCATGATTGGTTGATGCCTTTCGGCCCGGGCGTATAATCGGAATAATATTCCATCAATTCCGTCGGCAAATAAACATGATCCCCGAAAATATTTTACGGAAACTATCGAAGAAGGGAACGGAGAGCACTGTAAAAGACATCAAATATAACTCAAAATGAAATCGTTAACATATTTTTTTATACCAAAATAAACTCAAGTTGCACAATTAGTTTTCCAACTCCTTTGGCTTGAGTTACCTTTCAGCATATATTTGCATTAAAAAATAATTTTTTCCCATCTTGTATTATCTGTATGACAGAAAGTAAAATTGAATCCCCAGACAGGTTACCAAGCATTACTTGAGTAATCCTTGAAATCTCGCATGCCTATTGGGTAAATAGTTTTAAAAAATAATAATAGATATTTACACTTCCCACTGTGAAAAAATGTCCAAGCAAATCTCATAGGTGTGCAAGTAATTTTTTTCTAAAATCAAACGATTATTGTGACATTTTAATCTACTTGATAAGTAGACTGGTAGCCGAGGTTCCATGTTAATATGCCTAACTAACAAGCGATTTCATTCAGATACATAAGGGTCCACTTCTAAAACACAGCTAGAAAAAAGGAATTACGTATTTTTACATTGGTGATAATGGCTTCTCCACCATTGATGATAAAAATTGAAGAATTTACTCCCAAAGGTTTGAATAATAGGCCGCAAAAATTGAACAAATTTTCAAATAATTTTTGAGACCATCTACAATGCTTGTGTTTTCTTCAAATGATAACTGAAGCAACCTTAACTCATAGTTGATCCAAGGCATCACAAACCTTAGAAGCTACATATTTCTAAACTACATTCATATCTTAAAAGATCTGATGCAATAACACTACAGTATACTCAAAGGTTTTGAAATATATTACCAAGATACAACCAATGACTTTGAGGGGAATGCATTTAGGTTGTTGTGTATGGACAATGTAAAAATACTTCCTAAAACAGCTGACCTACATTTAAGGTAAAAGGTCAGCAAAGGAGTCCACGCAGGAATTCAAATTCAAGGGAGATGAGTACCATTTTTTCCGTGGCATTACACTGGAGAGCAAGAAAGACTAGACCCCAAGCAAATTATCTTTGCAAGTGGAGGTGGAGCAGAAGGGATTGAGAACTGAATAAATCATGGCCAGCTGAAAAGACATGGGTTCTGAAGGAAAGGAAGTCATTGCATGGACGGAAAAACTGAGTAAAAGCACCTGATAATACTGCATGGCAGCATAATAAATTTTGAACTGTGAGACTTCAGGTTTTTCAACCATTCCTTGCAACTAGGAGACAACAGAATTTTTATACTCTGATGAGTGGAGAACCTGGGTACAATTCCTGGGCAAGTCTCTCTGGGAACCCTAACCTTCACGGAAGCTGTGTGAGTTTTTGGGTATCAAAACTTCCTGTTAAACCATATTTGGCACAGGGAAATAATCTATACTCCCTACCCTGGAGTGTCAATTTCACATGCTGTTTACCTTAGTATTGGGTGAACTCTACCATCACCTACCAAACCAACCTTCGGGTTGATAACCGTGTTTATGATTTTTTAAGGATATAAATGACACTGCATCAAATTGCTTACACATTATGAGCACCCTTACAATTGAATAACTCTATGACAACTCTTTTGTCTGCAAAGATACGTGTGGTTTCTAATTACATCAACAAAGGGCAAAACAATTTACATTTACAACAAACATTTACAAGCTATTCAACATCTAATTTAGCAAATATAATAATTTTCCCAAACTAATTTTTCCAAAATTTGGTCTTCATCAACATTGTCTTGATCATTGTCACCCACAAGTTCAAAGGACTCAGGAACTCTTTGCTTACATTGTGAACAATTACTTGAATCCCAAAGGACTAAGGATTGTTCCCTCAGTACTCCAATTTTCAATAAGATGAGAATCTGAATGTACAACAAAGTTTCTACAATCTAGAAACTCAGTAAGAAAAGAAAAAAGTAGCATAGAAGCTCAGTTGAAAGTTACCGACGACCGGCATGTTTTTACATTCTGAATTTTTGAGGAACAAGATGTAGTGATGATATACTGTACATACAATGTCACAGGCATTTGTAGTTGTGCGTGAAGCACTACAGTCCACAAGATCAACCAGGTTGGTTAAAGCCAACTTTAAACACTATGGTGTTTTGCCTTTGACAAATTTCAAGAGACTGGGAAATGCCGCAACAGTAACTTATAATGGAGTCATCCACTAAATAAACATTACAATGCAACAATTCCAGAGTGTAAAAATCATTTGCCTTGACCGGGCAGAGTGTTCAGAGGGGATCGGGCAAAGAGAAAGTCATCAGAAGCCCATTTTCAGCCTCGACTTTATCACTTTAAAGGACTGCAGGGGGCTGTGGGTCAATTTAAGGGTGAGTTGACCT
Source organism: Hetaerina titia (assembly GCA_037158775.1). Lineage (NCBI taxonomy): Eukaryota > Metazoa > Arthropoda > Insecta > Odonata > Calopterygidae > Hetaerina > Hetaerina titia. The sequence goes on from CM073769.1 coordinate 1,761,017, forward strand.
TTAGTTAGTCCATTGGGACCTCATGTTCACTGACAACCTTGCTGCTTTTTGTTCCTTCATCAGCACACCCCTCTTTCCTTCAGGCCCTCCTGCCATCAAGGCACTTAGAGGAGAGGAAGGATTTCTTCTCCCTCAATAGCACTTCCCCCTCCACTCACTGTCGTTCTGACCAGTGAGTGGAACCTTCAACCAAGCTTTCGGGTTGCTCACTCTATGGCAAATACACCTCTTGGAACACGGGAGGCTTCAGTTGGGGATGCTCTCCCTCCACCCTCCTGCTTCCTTCCATCCCTCACCCCCTCTCCCCACTTCAGGGGTCTTTCTCTGTCTCTGGCAAAGATATGTTGAATGAGAAGTAGTGGGTAGATCATCAGTCAACACCCAGAGGGGGGTCAGGTTCAAATTTGGGTGATGCCTCGGAACATTTCAGGCTAAACACAAGCAAGTGGGGATCATGATGGTGTGGCAGCTAGCATACTGGCTTCCCACCCAGAGGGCCTGCGTTCAAATCCTGGAGATGGAAGATCTTTTTCAGTGGTAACCTGATCCCTACTTGAGGTGTCTTGTGCTTTCCATAAGTGCACTGTCCGTCAGATGGGACCTTTAACTGTGGACCCCTTAGCAGCTTTCCTTAATAGTAGGCCAATGCTGACACCAGGTATCTTTCCACCCTACCTCCTTTCCCATCCACCCTTCATGGTGCAAATGACCTCAATTGTTAGCTGTTTCCCCTAAATATACTATTAGGAACTAACCACCAGTTAGGTCCTTCTATGAGCACCAGAACTTTTTTTGTGAAAACACAGGCACGATAAGGAAAGAATTGTAAATCAGACTGTAACAACTTTACAAAACACTGAAATTACTATGTGAGGACCTCTACAAACAACCTTGGCCAAAAAATTAACTAATGGTTTCAGGACAGTGGGTATATTTTCATGTTACATACTTAAAAAATTTGTTTTAAAAATCTAAGAAGGAAGTAGTGACATCTACATCTACATAATACCCTGCAAGCCACCGCAAGGGCGTGTGGCGGGGGGATCTACTGCAAACCTTCCTCGATGTCCTCAGAAAGCAATGTTTTTCACCATTAATTTTCACTAAATTATCAAATACCCACAGTTCAATTCATAATCAGATCAGTTTTGACAGTCAAATCTAAATACAATCTTGTATTTTAAGAGATTATGAGATGCAGACTGATATCCAATGGTAGATCCAAAAGCCAAAGCTAACATATCTTAAATTCACAAATTAAAATGAATTAAAATAAAACCTGGCTCTATGTACATACCAAAAAGTGTGATTTAGTCAATTATTTCCTATAACTAATCCATACTACAATTTCCTAACTTTGAAAAATGAAATCAATACCAGAAGTCCTAATGCCCGATGACCATGGTAGCCATTGATTTTATGGATCCTTATTCCAGACTTAATCCTTGAATTTTTTTGTTCATTATTATTATTAAAATTCTTTATCTCAATATTTCTCCCAGTATTTGGAATCTGATTACATATTTTTATGGATCATCCCTCAATGCTTGCCTAGGGTAAGAGGCATATTTGAAAAAGAATGGCCATTTTCTTATATTGAAAGTATTGCAAGATCAGAACAAAATTGAAGTCATGCAGTGCCATCTATGATTTTTTCCGAAGCCATTGAAACTATTATTTCGATTCATTAGTCGTTTACCTATCAGTGAATGGAGATAACAATGTCCATGAAAATTGTTGCTCCTCAGCTGCCCAAATTCATCGGAAGGTGTGCCTATTTTATAGGAAGATTAGTGTTCTGCCTGGTAATTTTTCTATCATTGAATGCACCACTATTTACATTATATTACGAAAAAGCTTGGATATCACAATTTGTGAGCAAGGTGGGTACTCAAAAAGGGCAAAGAATTTTGAGTAGATGATCATTTTTGGGCTGCTATCAACAAGAAAGAGATGACTTCACCTTGCCCCTAGTGACTATTTCCTTGTCTTGCAACACTTGAAACAGTGGCTTGGAAAACAATGATTTGAAGATGATAAGGAACTCAAAGATTGCTATTGTTGGCTGGCTTAATGGCCAATTGGTGGTGCAGCATTACAAAAAGTGCTTAAAAATAAACGGAAATCACGTATAAAAGTGAAGAAGCTCTGTAGGATGCTAAAATTGTCAATTAAAAATTTTTCTATTGAATATTTTTTATGACCCGATAGCTCTAACTAAAAAAAACATCATAGTGAAGCCAGTCAATTGATAGTTTCTGTTTTTGCCAGGGTTTTTGCACATGATAGCCTGCAGCAAACATCATGGAACTTATCTCGCAGCACAAAGGAACATCATTCTTATCAGAAATTCCCATTTCTCATATAATACCACACTCCCGACTAAAAAAAAATTGATTCACTTCCCCTACTCTCCATATTTTTTAAACAAGGATTCCATACTTTTTTCCATGACAGATCGACCACCCTAATGGTGTGCCCTTATGGCCATTTGCAGAAAATGATGTGGATACATCAGGAATGGTCTTCTCCAGATTCAAAGAGGTGTGTGTATGGCATTTATTAAGCCATTAAAACTTCATCAGAAATCAAAAAGATATATACTAAACTTGAAATAAATACATTTTGTAATAATAAATTGATTCATATAAATGAACCACTTACTATTGAAGTCTACACCCTCAAGTTTTCATTCCAAAACTACAAACAAAAATATAAAGAATTTTCATTTGTTTTTTTTAAGTAGAGATCAAACGTGTGCAGATAATCATCAACCACCATTAAATTATGCCACAGGAGAGTGAAATAAATATTGGTGTAGAACTCGGGAACATATTTGGGGTGTTTCATGAAGAGAGTAGAGGAGGAACAGAAAAGGAAGAGTCGTACTGATGGCCATCATGATTGAAACTGATTCAACTGGCGATCAAAAATATTCCAGATGATGAACAATGACAGGAGTGGGAGTTTGGATAAGTTTCAAGACTTCATTAATGTCCTTCGTTTTTTTTAATGCTACACCATATCCCATAGTCATCAATTTTATCATGTATTTCCAGCATCAATCATCCTGATTTCACTCTCAGATTATGTGCAGAATGTGAAACTTTCCATTTTTGTGAAAATAATAAGTCATCTGTAAAAGTTTTAATGACAAAATATATTCCAACAGTAACATTTTAAAGGGCCAACAACACCTGAGCCACTCTTCTTACTTTCCACAATTCAAACATTCTTGTCAAAATGCACTTCCATGAAAGGACTGCCCAATTCAAGAATCTGGTAACATTTTTTTCTTAAACACAATGGGCTTAAATGTTTTTATCCAGCTCTCTAATTTGTCAACTACCCTCACAATAGATACACGGAGTGTTTCCAGAATCCCACACATTTAACCAAAAATGTGCGGTAATTCTGGAAAATAGATAAAATATACTTTTAAATGCAATTTGGGCTAAATTATGCATGTGTCTGGCTACACTAGTACAGAAAAAGTAAAACTAATTTAAGAATAGTATTAGAGAAACAATTATTAGCCCACCGCCAACGTAAGATCCTTCATAGACAAGAAATTCAACTCTGCCAAACATCCCAGAAGCAGAAGACACATCCCAACATGTCAGTGGCATAATCATCTGAGGAAAGCTCATAACAAAAGTCCATTGCTCTTCAATCGTATGTCTTCCATTATTTTCAACAGCTTTCATACCAACTGGCTTCCATTTCACCTCTGCCACCTAAGTACACAAAAAACAATAATCATTCAGTCATATTCATTAGACGGAAAGATGTGCTCACTTTAACATTAACAGATGCTAATCAATAAAAGAGAGCCATTCATCAGTGAATGTAATGGTTAAAGAAATACTATTTTTACTGTCTATCACTAGCACAGGACATGTAATTTTTCAATTATACACGGGATAGTTGTTATTCTGCTTACAGCCTGAGCAGTTTGTCCTTCCCACCACTGGCAACAACAAGCCCATCAGGAGACCAATCAACAGCATAAACCTCATCAGCATGTCCAGGAAGGTCCATTTCCAACTTCTGTTTCTTCACATTCCACACTAAATGAAAGCAAAAGGTCAGAATATTGTGCGGATTAATTACAAATTACCATAATAGAAAATGTGTACATTGAACAAAGAAATAGAGTCATGATATATACCCAATTACCAATCTTTTCCTTTGACCAAAACTATGCTAAATTCATCACTTCAACTTTGCATGAACTTAACGAGACCCAGATGCATACCTATGGTCCATTTCTGCATTTATGGCATGCTTTATGATTGACTTAATGTTTGAAGATGCCTTTGGTTCCCTTTGACAATTAACAAATCACGGGTTTAATACAACATTGGCCAAACACCCTCACTGAACATTCAAGAAATACAAGAGATGCCGTGACAGTTACTTGGAGAAAGTCAGTCACTGTATAATAATCTTCTACCTAGACTGGAATTCAAACCCAGATCCCCTTGATTTCTGGCCAAGTGCTAGAGTCAATTAAGCTATTGAGGCAGCCTCTTACTATGTGTATTTCTGGAGATTTTAAAGGATCAAAATGTCATGACCAAGGGGTTTATCCCAACTATGGTGAATGACTTTAACACTCCTATTTCGACATTTCAATCCCCATAGCACTTTGCCATGTAATCACCATAAATGAAATCTACTGACACTATTAAACCATTTTTTTAGGATTCAAAGCATTTAATTTGTGCCTTTATTATTGAGTTATCATTAAATGGTCTCATAATGTATCATTGAATTTCTGAAGCGAGAACTAGTGAAGCTGAAAGCTGATCGTGAAGTTATTGCTTTGAGTGATAAATGTGTGGTCTCCTCTGCTATCCGCCAAAACTCTGATAAACCCACTCCAGGCACTCTTGGCCAAGTGACATCGTGTTCCGAGGTAACACGCATCCACAATCGTCCGTTCACGCGAGGCTTCAAACGGCAGAATGCATCTGCGGAGCCTGCCATGCCCTGCATTCAACAGCCTACCTCCCTATCATCTGAAACTTCTTCGGAAGCGATCATCTCTCAGCCGAGTGTAGCTGTTTCACCTAGTCCTCCATCCAGTTCTCCTTCCAGTTCTCCTGACGACGGCTTCATTGAAGTTAAAAGGCGGCGACGCCGACCACCTATTATGGGCTCCTCCAATAACAAGAGCTCTATCTCCGGCATCTCGCGGCGTTCTCATGTTCATGTCTGGAATTTTCTTCCTGACACGACGAAAGACGAAATCATGTCCTATCTGAAGGTTAATTTGCCGGATCTTCTTGATTCTGCTGTAGACATTGAGCAACTTAAGGTAACCAGAGGCAATTACGCCTCCTTTCATTTGTCTGTGAATCAAGATTTACGTGAAAAGCTCCTTACCCCAGAGTTCTGGCCAAAAAATATCTGTATCGGAAACTATTCTTTTCGGAGACTCCGCCCGGAAATTGCGGCAGGATAACCACGCAATTAAAGATTCTCCATATTAACATTCAGTGTTTGCGCAATAAACTGATTGACCTTGAAGTATTTACGAGTGAACATAACCCTGATGTGATTTGTGTAAATGAGCACTGGCTTCAGAAGGGGGAACTGCTTTTGTTCCGACTTACTGGTTACGTTCTCGCCGATGCTTTTTGCCGAGCAACAAGTAAAAATGGTGGTGTATTAATCCTAGTGTCTGTGAGACTGACATATTCCTCAGTGCCACTTATCCAGTTCTCCAATCCCCTTAATGAAGATCACCTGTTCGAGTCCAGTCTGTCTCGTATCAAAGGAAACAATCGTGATTATATAATTGTTACGATTTATCGTTCTCCAGCCAGTGATTTTGACGTGTTCCTTTCTAAATTTTATACATTGTTGGAATTAATCCATAAGTCTATTCCTAACCCAATGCTGATTATAACTGGCGACTTCAACTGCAACCTACTAGAAAGCTCTAAAGCTAAATATGATCTGTTCGACATTCTGTCTTCCTTTGGCCTTTCTGTTACTAATATGGAAGCCACTAGAGTTTGCAGAACTACTTCTACTCTTCTAGATGTAGTTCTTACAAATTCCAGTGCAGAGTTATCTGAAACCATAACAATCGAGTCTCATATTTCTGACCATTTTCCTCTTCTAGCCACTTTCACCTTCAGTGATAATAGTAGCAGCAAGACCATTTTCAGAAGAAAATTTTCCGATGAGAATATTTCTGACTTCCTTGAGCGGCTAAGCTCCCATGACTGGTCGAATGTTTACAGCGATTACTGTTTTGACGACAACTTTCTTTACTTCTATTCTACTTACCTTGAATACTTCAATTTTTGTTTTCCCATTGGGCCAATTAGGTTCAAAACCTCAGTTTTATATCATAATAAGAAACCCTGGGTTACCGATGAAATTCGTAATCTTGCAAGGTACATGAAAGATTTAGCAGCATATTTTAGAAATAAAACTGACTCCTTCAGTCAACACAAATACTCCACCATGAAAAAGGAATACAGGACTATTCTTTACAATGCCAAACGATCATATAACAATTCCCGAATTACTAATGCCTCTAACAAATCTAGGGAAGCCTGGAAAATGATTAATGAATCCAAATCTATCTCAAATGTCAACTCTGACATTGTACTTCGTAATACTTCTGGAAAGCTCAATCAAAATACTATACAGATGGCATCCTCCCTCAATGAACATTACCTATCTCAGATAACTCCTACAAATCAGTGTAACAGTGGCAAATATCCCCTTATTTCCAACTCTTGTAACTCGCTATTCTTATATCCCTGTTCGGAACATGAATTAACTAAGGCAATGTCCAAAATTAGTAATAAATACTCTGCAGGTCTTGATGGAATACCAGCCACTATTTTTAAGAAATCTTACGAGGCAATTAAGCATCCATTATTATTTTTAATTAACAAATCTCTAAAGGTAGGGAAATTCCCTGCCACCTTGAAAGTAGCGAAAGTCTTGCCCCTTTACAAGGGCAAAGGACCTAAAGATGATATGAATTCTTATCGGCCCATTTCATTGCTCAACCAATTCGGTAAAATATTTGAATTGATTTTTTACAATCGCTTAATATTATTTCTGGAATCCCATAACTTACTTTCTCCCAACCAACACGGTTTCAGGAAACTCAGGTCTACATCCACAGCTATATATCAAGCAGTTAACAAAATAACTTCTGATCTTGACAATAGATCTGAATCTCTTGCCTTATTTTTCGATTTTTCAAAGGCGTTTGATGCTGTCAATCACAACCTCTTACTTCGAAAAATTGAATGCCTGGGAATAAGAGGGACTTCCCTAGATTGGGTTAGATCCTATCTCCTGGACAGAAAACAATGTGTAGCCTTAAGTAAACAAGGAAGAGAGTTCCTTTCTCCAGTAAAAAGTGTTCTATGTGGTGTACCCCAGGGATCTGTCCTGGGCCCAATCTTGTTCCTTATGTATGTAAATGATCTACCAACATTACTGAACTCTGTACCAGGCGTGCTGCCTGTCGTCTATGCTGATGACACAAATGTCCTCGTGTCTGCCTCCTCTGTAGACACACTAATATTAACCTCTGTTTCCGTTACCCAGCTGCTACATGAGTGGTGTCTCCTCAATTCCCTCCTCCTCAATGTTAGTAAATCTTCTTTAATTTACTTTGCTAATAAGAATAAATCAGCTGCTTGCATAACTGTAAATATTGATAACGAACTTATTGTACAAAAAAGTAAATCATGTTTTCTAGGCATCTCTATTGACAGTCGTCTGTCTTGGGATGACCATATTCTCAAACTTCGTAATAAGTTGAGTTCACTCTGTCATCTTATCAGATTCATTAGGCATACCGTCAATACTGAGGTCTTATTGTCTCTTTATTTTAGTGAATTTTACTCTCATGTTGTTTATAGTATTCTTTTATGGGGACCTACACCTAATGCAAATATTATATTTAAAATTCAAAAACGGATCATCCGACTTATTTGCTTTGCTACTCATGCAGCATCCTGTCGTCCCCTCTTTAAAAAATTGAAAATTTTACCCATCCCCTGCGTGTATATGTATTGCGCATCTTTGTATGTCAAAAGCAACTTCTCTAGTTATCTTTCCAATGCCAACGTTCACAATTATAACACAAGGCATTCTGCTGACCTCCACCAAAACTTTGTCAGAACCTGTACCACCGCCCATGGACCTAAACATATGGGCCTCAAGATTTTTAATAAACTTCCTAAAGAACTGAAAGCACAACATAAGCTGCCTATATTTAAGCTCAACCTTCAGAAATATTTACTCTGTAAAATGTTTTATTCTATTAATGAACTTCTTGTCCCATGAGTTTCTTTGTATTTAAACATGTACTTAGTATTTATCATTTCTTTATATAACATTGACGTGTCCTATATCTGTGCTTGTTTTTTACAATTGTACAAATCTGCTGGGCAAATAAAAATTAAATAAATAAAATAAATAAATAAATATTAATGATGGAACTCTTGCAAAACATTTATCTCAACCATATTTGCATATTCAAGTTCTAGGCAATTTTATCTGAGATCTCTCTCGAAAATAAAAATACTCGTACATACAGTATCCTACATGATGGGGATATTGTATAATACCAAACCCAAATACTCCATACAAAAATATGAAACTTAACTTGATAAAATATTACCTTTCAATGTAGAATCAGCACTTCCACTAACTAAAAGACGAGAATCAGCAGCCCAAGAAATGACATACACTGCTTGAACATGACCACGTAATGTGCCCAGGAAGCTGATAAATGGGAAAATTTTAAATTAAAAGTATTGAATACAAGTTACACATTAAAATAAATTTAAAAATAAAATTACCAGTCAAAAAATATAGAAATGGCAATATCTAGGAATGGAAATAAAAATTGCAACTTTGCTAATTCCCAATTTAGTAAAATTAACAAAGTTACAATTTTTCTTTCCACAATACATAATTTCCACAATGCCAAGCCTGAATTTACCAATTTAATATCTGAGGAAATCCTGTAACAGTTAGTTGATCATGAATTGAATCTAACAACAGGTGCACTATATCAAACAACTTTGGAGTCAATAAATGGCTTTCTATTCTCAAAGATGACATTAAGTGTTTGAAACCCGGGTCGTGAATAAATCTCTATTCAAGTGAAATTTGCATAGTTTGTCTCCTTTCCATCATGGGACTCTATTTTACACTGTATTTTAGTCATACTCCATTGCAATGAATGAAAGGCATTGTTTGACTAATATGTTTATGGAAATTATAACATCAAGTAATATGTAGAAAATTTAAGGAAATCTAACCTTCCACTCCTTCCATCCCAAAGCTTGATAGATTTGTCAAAGGAAGCAGATGCCAAGAGACGAGTGTCTGGAGAGAACCTGACATCATTCACCAACTGCTGATGTCCAGTTAATCTAGCTGAAACAAAAATGCATTAGAATTAGTTCTAAAGAAAAGAAATCAATAGCTGCAAAGACACTAACTATTTACAGTTTGCCTGCACATGCAAGCATTTAGACATGAAAGATTTTGAAACATTATGAACTTCATTAACGTCAAGTAGGCAAGATTAAGAAGAACTGTCTCTTGCAATTATTATTTGATACATCAACATGCTCATGATGGATGCAATGGGAAAAAATGAAATATTCAAGCAATGGTTATCCAAAACAATACTTGACTATTCAGGAGAAGTTGAAGAGAAGCGGTAGGATTTCACAGTCTTCAATATTTACTTTTCTATTATTGTTCATTAAACAGATTTCCACATAATATTTTGATAATCAGTATCTATATTTTCCTTAAGCAGAAAATTCAATACCCATTAAAAGAAGAAAAACAGAGGCCAACCATGGCTACTAAGATCAGTCTGAAAGCAATAAAAATAGGAAAAAATAATTAATTTCCATTCCAACATAGAGAAGTGACTGTGGAATATCACATGATGCAAAATCATTGAACATTGGAAATTGGGGATTTGTTTTTAAAATTCTGTTTGGCCCTTCTAAATAAATGCTTTCACCCTGCCAGCAATTAAAGAAACGCTGTACTCTGGCCTCAACTAGAAGAGATGATTATTGGCATAATTCCAGAAAAAAAAGGCTAGGCCTTATCAATCAACAATGCTCACCAAGAGGTTTCTTGTCTTTCTCCGGCTGCCACATGAAAAGTGTGAAATCGTCAGATCCAGAAACTATTCTTTCATCACCCTCATTTGGGCACACAGCAAGGTATCGATTCGTGGCTCTCTTCAGCATCTCCTCCCCTGGAATAACAAAATCAGTCTTGCTCATGGAAGCACAGGTAAGGTAAGAATGCAACTTCAGTGCCCAGGGACACTCAATTATGCAGGCAAAGAAATTTATCATAACCACAAAGGAAAAAAATTACTTTCCATTGATATATTTGACTTACAATCAAGATTAGTGGTACTGGATGTAAAAAGAAATTCAAACTTTGATATATATTTGTGGCTTATTTAAAGGCTGTTAGACTCTACCAACATATCTCATGAAACCAAACTGGAGGTTAAAAATAATTTCTCTCAGATTAGATGAATTATTTTGGACTTAAATAGGGGCTTCACAAGGTCCAAGGAGATGAACCATCAGTAACTACTGATGGAGTCAAAACAATTTTAAAGCTAACAATATACACAACTTTTATAAAAATTATCAGGAAAAGTTTTTAAGAAATACAGTTATTTCAGAAATTGCTACAATTCCTCAAAATTCTTTAAAGTACATCCCTTGAGTGTCAACCCACTTTTGCCAGTGGCTTTTCTATGACTCTCAGGCTCCCTGGTAAGCAGGTTCTGGAAGGTCCTTGAGGGTATTCATGCAATCTTCTTTGTTGGCACTAAGTCCCTTTGTGGTACCCTCTGAGGGAGAATTTCACTTTTGGTAAATGGAAATAGCCTGCTGATGCCAAGTAGGGACTGCAAGGGGGTTGGGGAATCGTTGTGATGCTGCTGCAGGTCTCCCGAAGCAGACACTTGAACCCTGCTCTTGGTCCTCCATCAAGACCTTCAGGACAAGTTTAGCTCAGATTTTTTGCATTGTCAAATTTTCAGTGATAATGGTGTGCACTGTCATCTTATCAATGCCAATACAATCTACAATCATTCGCACACTTAATTTACAATTTGAATTCAGCACTTCAGGCACATGTCAGCAAAAAACTGTTCCCGGTACTTTTTATACAAACCTTGTATTTTATCAAATGTAGAGGAGAACTAGGTAATTTACTTTTAATTCTTCTACTGTTGTAGTTAATTTTCCCCCCACATGTTAAATGTTTCATTTGCTTTAACTAACGCTTAGAAAATATGATGGAAAAATAACAAAGTACCCGGCACTAGTAACTCATATGTTGATGGAAAAAAACAACTTTCCTCCTGAGCAAATGATGATCTGAAGGTTTAATAATGCATGTGGTAACTATGAAAATACCATCCAATTGAGTGAGAGGTACCCTTTACCCATTGTGTAGAAACCATTAGAATAACTGACAAACCCTAGTTATGTAAATAAATAAATAATAAATAAATCTTTATTTGCCCAGAAGACACTGACACAGTGTAATAGATACATCAGTTAAGTGCATAGGACACGTCATATTCATATAGATGTTAGACAATGATAAAATTCAGAGAAGCATGATACAATAGTGTTGACCAAAAAGTGCATGTAATATATTCCAAATTCAATATGGTTAGACAATGATAAAATTCAGAGAAGCAGTATGGCTAGACAATGATAAAATTCAGAGAAGCATGATACAATAGTGTTGACCAAAAAGTGCATGTAATATATTCCAATTTCAATATGGTTATTTTTTCTCCATAAATTCCATTACAGAGTAAAACTGTTCTTTCCTTAAAAATGTTATTAATTTCTTTTTGAACAGGACTGGATCCATTACGTACTTAATATCGTGAGGGAGCCTGTTTAGTACAAGAAGGCCCATTGATTTAGGCCCCAGAGATGTATTTAAAGTCCTGCAATAAGTTTGATGCAGATCTCTGCAGGCTCTGGTTTGGTGACAATGAACATTGTCATTTGTCATATAATTGGATATATTACTTTTAGCAAAAATGCTTAGGACATAAATGTAAATACATGGAACAGTCAGAATATTTAACCTCTTAAAGAAGGAAAGACAAGGTGCGTTGTAGGGAGCATTGCATATTAATCGCATTAAACATTTTTGAGCTTTAAAAATTGAATCAGAATGAGGGGAAGAACCCCAGAACAGAATACTATAAATAATTAAAGAATAAAATTCACCGTAATAAATTGTAAGTAAGATGTCAAGGCTTACAGATTTCCTAATACTTCTAATGAGAAAGCAAATGGAATTCAACCTGCTACGGAGATTGCATATGTGTTCATCCCATGATACATTTTTATTTAAAACAACTCCCAAAAACTTGGAACTAGAAATTTGGGGTATACACGTTTCCCCTAGGTCAATGGCCAATGAGGCAGGGGCTTTATTTTTATTGGAGAAATATATGAGTCCGGACTTGTCAGGGTTGAGTTTCAGAAAATTTTGTGAGCACCATTCACAAAGAAGTTCGGAAACTCTAGCTGCTGTCAAGGTCAAGTTGTTTAACGATGGTGCTGATACAATAACGTTAGTGTAATCAGCGTATAAAATTGGCTCGGCTCCTGGAACCGACTGCAGAATTTTTGGTAAGTCATTAATGTAAAGTAAAAATAGGATAGGGCCCAAGACTGAGCCTTGGGGTACACCTAATGTAACTTCTTTACTAGGAGAAGTATAATTAGTACCGTTCTTTAACAAAATAACCTGTTGGTGCCTTCCGCTGAGGTAAGATTTGATCCAGTTATAAGGGATACCTCTAATACCATATTGTCCTAATTTGGACAAGAGTAACTGATGATTAACTAGGTCAAAAGCCTTGGAAAAATCGAAGAATAGTCCCAAGGTTTCAATTCTATTATCAAGATTTGAAAGTATTAGGTTTACAAGGTGATAGGTGGCTGTAGATGTGGATCTGCATTTCCTAAAACCATTCTGTGAGCTAGACAAGAGATTAAAAGAGTCAAGAAATGATGCAAGTCGATTATGGAAGACTTTTTCAAATAGTTTCCCTATCTGGTTTAATAAAGATATTGGACGGTAAGAATTCATATCCAGCTTACTACCTTTCCCTTTATAAAGTGGTACTACTTTGGCAATTTTAATGGCATCAGGAAAAACACCAAGTTGTAGGGAGGACAACAAAATCATAATTTTTCTTGGAAAAAATCACAAAGGCTATCAAATTCCCTGAATTGCTGCAGAAGGTAGTTCAATAGCAATTGTTAAACATTTAAATTAAAGCAAGAAATTTGTAAAATGTATATCAGTTGCAACTGAATTTACCAACATTTTTTGCATTTGGCTAACTTATGTACTGTTAAATAACTGTAAATTTGATAAAAACGAAGTGGTGAGAAAGAATGAAATTCCTTTTTAAAATTGAACACTACGAATTAGTCGCCAAGATATTAATTTTTATCCTACCACGTTGAATGAAATCCCATAAAGCACACACCATAAATACGCATACAATGACAAAAATATGCATAAATGATTAAAAATATTTTAATACAAGAGGCTTGTAACAAAACACTTGATTAGTCCAAGCAGCATTATACATGTAAACAGAGATTCCACATGTCAAGATTCATTAATGATTAGATTTAATCATGTTTTGGGACACAAATTCAGGAGAACACAATAAAAATAAAAACTCGGCTCTCATTGCTATGATCACAGATTTACTACCACCAACAAAGCATAATTTAACAAAGAGTATTTTTTCAGCCCCAAAATATCTCATCACAAGTATTTCACTGAAATCCTAATGGAGATTTTACTTAAAACCTCCACAACTTTTACTTCATACTTACTGTTGACTTGGTTGGAATTCAAAGCTCCTCTCCTGCCAGCCAATGCTGGTTCAAATGGCCCAGTTCGAAGGACATAATCTGTGTTGAGTGTCAGCGAGTTGACCCAATGAGCATGACCTAGCAGGGTGCGGCAAAGTACTCCCTAAATGAAAGTAATTCATGTTAATATTTTACAAAAATACTCCCCATATAGTATTTAGATATGGAGAAATGAAATCTTATACCATATACCTCACAAAAATACACACATTTCAAAGTATTTTAAATATCAGATCAAACTTCAAAACAAAAAAAACAAGTTACATTTCAATGTTTCATTATTTTTTTCAGCATTAAGCATTTTTTAAATGAAAAATTTCACTCAAACATTTAACAGAATTTTCCTAAGTCCTCAATTTAAATTGAACACTTCACTCAGATTGAGATTTCTGATGAAATTCCCCTTTTTATGCTCATTATGCACCTTCAAATACCTTGAATGGCTTTTCCATTTAAAACAGTGAACTTGAGATACGATTACATATTAGAATAACATGCTTGATTGGTGGCTGATGAAATACTTTTGATACAAAGTAATGAAAGTTTGTACATAAATATTGTCATCCTCTCGCTATCTAACCAGATAGTCTTCAATGTCAACATAATCAATGTGATGCAATGGCAAAATACTAGGTGTTTGTTTAAAACTCCTCATATCATTTTTTCAGTTTCACACACAATTGCAAATGTGCATCTGTTGTATTCATAGCCTATTATGGTCTGGTGTGTTCTACTGCACAATACATGATCAGAAAACATAATCATGATATAATGGCACCAGAGCTTAGCAATGATTTGATATCAAAATAACTGGTGTAATGATAACATCAGCTCTTCAGCTGACACTATCTTCAAACAAGGTCAAATGAACCAAGACAACAAGCAAAGAATAGACTGTGAATCCATTGCTACAACAAATTACACATCCAGGTGGAATCTACAATTCATCAAAAATGCCCAAGACCCCAGAGGTGCCATAAACCAAATTGCCAGTGCCCATCCATATGATGCCGGGGTTTAGTAGGTCCATTGTGAAGTTTGGCTGTGAAAGAATATGCATGTCATCCCCCTCATAACCCTGATCCACCCCTCACATGACTTTTACACCACTGTGTCAAATAAGGAACTGGAAGATCAGTATTTCTCCAGCAATAATGAGACTCGTGCAACTCTGGAAAATAGCACATCTCAGCCATCCTGCAAACACCTCATAAAACAATATTTAATGAATGCCATTAATGGTTATACAGGTGATTATTTAACTATGCTGTCACACTCGTTTGAAGTACAATTTAAAGGCCATTTTCAATCAAGTAATCTGAGCATTAAATTAATTTTTACAAAAGGATTTTGTAAGTGCAGGAGATTTTATTTTAATATGATAAGAGTGTTTTTGGATCTCAATGTACATAAACTGTGAAAAAGCATCACGTATGATGCAAGTGATGATATTGGAGTAAATTTGCTGCTCTCATTAATGCATTTAAGCAGCTTGCTAAAGGGATCCAATGATAGCAGTATCATCACAAACAAATGAAATGAATTCATGCAATGAAAGCCTGAAATGAGTGACCTATCATTTATTGACCAAGCTTCCTAAATAATGATGACTTTGGACATTTATCTAATTCCCTTCCTTAGTTAATCAAAGGAAATAGTTAGCCTTTCACAATTTTCGTGACAAGCACGCAATTAGTTCTCAATTTACAAGATGACCTATTGGTGCCTTCCGTCAACTGCAGACTGACACCAACATCAGGTTTCCATCCATCATCGCAAAAACTAACCAAAAAAAATGAGACTCAGGTTGGTGTAGATGGTGTTTTACTGGCCACCCACATCAAGCTTCTACATTCAAACACCAGAATGATTGGTGTAACATACTCCCAACTATGGAGTAATTAGGAGTACACCTATGGTAAATTACACCATCCATCAGATGAGAAGTTATAAGCTGTGTGACCTGTATGCTGTCTAATCCGACAAATTTATCACATGCATTACTTTCCATGCATGTAATTCTACTATGCTAAAATAAAAACATGAATGAACTATATTTTTACTAAATCTAAAATCATACAGGACACGGCAATCCTTTTCATTCATTACCCAAAACTTATAAATTAAGAAAATATATAAATGGGTAGCATGAAAGTAGGCATCTTAGAAACTTTGTCATCATCAATGGTTTTTGGTTAAAGTAAAGTATACAAAGTAGCTTCATTTAGTGGAAACACAAGACTAACTGGAGATATGAACATGCTGAAAATGTCAAAGAAAAAAATTTGATTTACAAATATATCCAATTTCCTATGCATAAATTTAGAGGCTTTTATAAAATATCCCCTGCTTACGTCATTAGACCTCCAAACTTTGATTGTACGATCCTGAGAGGCCGAGTACAGCAGACCTGTCCCTCCCCATCGAACACAGGTGGCTCCCTGCACATGACCTGACAGCACCAGCAAGCAATTCCCCAGAACTGTATCCCACACGCGCACATCACCATCCTTGGAGGAACTGGCCAATTTGCGGCAATCCGGATTTCTGAAAGTTTTCGTTATTTGAAAAGTAAGGCATGCCGTACATATTGAAAATACATTGCAGCACACAACCTTAATTTTTAAAGGAAGGACCATACCAAATATTTGATCCAGCAGATTTTTTTATCTTAAAAATTATCATTTCATATTTTTCCATTCATGAAACACACATTTCTATCCATTAATTTTTTTTATTTCGGATGTCTATTACACATTTTAACAAACATACAGGATTATGACTATCACACTTTGCCAGGGGTGAGAGGGGATACAAGGGTAGTTTGAAAGGTTCTCGGAATCACCACCAATTAACAGCACTAGCAAAATGAGATTACACGTAGTTTTAGCTAATTCTTTGTGAGTAAACACGTAACGCATCAGTACTCTAGGAAGAGATCTGTGGTGTAAATGCCTGTGTGTTGTTGTTCCTGTGAAGTGATTTGTGAAGATGGAAAAAATTTAGACTCGAATAGTGATTAAATTCTTTTTAAAGAAAGGTATGAAAGCCAAGGAAATACATGTCAACTTTCACAATACTCTGGTGGACTCTGCTCCTTCATATACAACCGATGCCAAGGGAATAAATGAGTTGAGAAAATTATCAGCTAGATGGGTGCCACGACTCTTGATGTACGATCACAAACGTATCAGAATGGAAATTCCAAACAATGCTTGACTCAAAGAGTTACCCACAAGATTTTGTGCACCGGTTTGTGACCACAGATGAAACTTGGTTCCACTACTATACTCCAGAAAAAACAGCAGTCAAAGCAGTGGAAACGTGTTGACTCATCCCCACTAAAAAAGTCAAAGGCAACATGGTCAGCTGGAAAGGTGATGGCTTGTTTTCTGGGATGCAAAAGGGATTCTGCCGATAGATTATCTTCACCCTGGTCAAACAATTTACTGAACAATACTACACTAACCTTGTGGACTAACTACACCAAAAGATACACGGAAAAAGGCCAGGTTTGGCAAGGAAGAAAGTCATCTTTCATCGAGACAAGGTACACCCATACACAAGTGTCATTGCCATGGCAAAAATATGTGAACTAAGATACAAATTTTAGTCACTCCCGGCTCATTCGCCTGATTTGACTCATCAGATTTCCATGTCTTCCCCAAGCTCAAAATTTTCCCTGGTGGACGGAGATCCTCTTCAAACAAAGAACTAACAACCAAAGTAGACAGGTATTTTGCAGGTCTGAAGGAATCTGATTTTTGAGATGGGATCAAGACATTGGAACATCACTGGACCAAGTTCATTAGTGTACAAGGAGACTACATTGAAAAATGAAAAAATTTCACGAGGTAAGTCGTTTATTTCTATTCCATTCCGAGAACTTTTCAAATCACCCTCGTATTTTCATATACCAATCTGGCTTCACCTTCTCGGGAATAGAACTGAAAGTCAAAACATTGGTCAATGCATCCCTGAAACTTAAACTCATTTCCACAGTACACCACATCTCATATCTAAAGATTTTAATTTTTTTTAAAAAGAATAAATAACCTTTCTTTTCACTTTTACAAAGATTCTTTCAAATTTTCCAGCACTCACAAATGTTACCTCAATGGCATGCGCTTCTCCCAGCACTATCAGTGACCTACTTGCCTGTGGAATGGTTCCCAGGAGAGTGATGTTATCCACTGTTTGTGACCAACCAGCTGCTTCCCCTTCTGCTTCCCTGCCATGGGATCCCATAAGAGTATCTGCCCACTCTTGCAGCCAGAGGCCAACGAGGAACCATCAGGAGACCATGCCAGCACTAGGACCCAATGCTTGTGACCTGACACGCATCAAAGTACATGATTGCATTGTGCTTACATTCAACGGCAACAATTTTCTTCTACCATCCATTTCAATTGGAAGTTCAATCGGAAGGATTGACATTACACCAAAAGATAAAAGTTTCTTCCAAAGATTAAAAAAAAGCAGCAAGAATCATGGCATCTACGCTAATGCACAAAATAATACCTTTGCACACAAAATGTGGCGTCTGAGTCTTCACATCCCAGAATCGAACCGTAGTATCTCCAGACCCACTGGCTAAATGCTGACCATCAGGACTAAAATTAACTATCGTCACAGCCTCTGCATGCCCCGGGATGGAACTGGAAAAATCACATGAGTGTTACAGGATGTACAGAAACTCACTATTACATCCACCAATCACATAAATTCTTCCAACCAATTATGAAATTTACAGATTGAATGCAGTGAAAATGGGATCAACCACGAGAAAACAAAGTAATGAGATTCTCAAGAATTAGAAAAGTTAAGTTAAGATCAAAGGAGTAGGGAATGATCTAAAGCAGTTTTATGAATTAAGGCAGCATTTTAGAGGAAAAAAGTTATAGTAAGAGGGGCATTTGGGGAACAATCAGGTTAAAAAGAGGCATTTGCAAGAAGAAAAATGATGCCTGGCACACTGAGTAGATGTGAAGAAGAAATTACTTAAGATTTTAATATTGAGGCTAGTGCTTTATGGAT
Source organism: Hetaerina titia (assembly GCA_037158775.1). Classification (NCBI taxonomy): domain Eukaryota; kingdom Metazoa; phylum Arthropoda; class Insecta; order Odonata; family Calopterygidae; genus Hetaerina; species Hetaerina titia. The sequence continues at coordinate 1,780,033 of CM073769.1, forward strand.
GTCGGACCTAATATTTAAAACGAGGGGATGAAATTAGATTGGAGGCTTTCAAGAAGTGTGTGTGGTGGAGAATGGAGAAAATAGATTGGGCAGAGAGGACAACATGTAGGTTTTACCAAGGGTGGGTGAAGAAAGGAAGATACGGGGGGACGCTCAAAAAAGGCAGATGTTGGGTAAGCAGGGTGGAAGGATGATGGGGCAGGCAGGAGTTATGATGAAATAAATAATTAAGGAAAAGAAATAGGGAAAGGAAACCCGGCATCGGCATTAGCCTACTCTTGTCAAAAGGTACCAAGGGGTCCACAGTTTATGTGCTCTCCACAAAGCACCTTGAGGGATAAGGATACTGCTGAAAAATATTTGTCTCCAGGATTTGAACCCGGACCTTCTTGGTGGGAAGCCTGTACGTTAGCCTCCGCATCATCCCGATCCCACCAATCATTGAATTTACAGGGGGTTCTGTTTCTAGAAACTATCATAGCTTAGGTTTTCTTCACATTTATTTTCAATTTCCATTTTTTTTAAAGCAGTGGAGTGTTTTGAGCATTCCATTTATATCTTTGGCTGATTCTGCCAGGGCCACAGTATCATCTGTAAACCTGATGCAGTGTATCTTTCTTCCATTTATCTTTATACCCTTTCATAGTCTCCATAACCTCCTCAATGTATAAGTTAAATAGATATGGCGAAAGTGGAAAAACAAAAATTACTTGAAAAAAGCTTAAAATGTGCAGAAATAAGGCAGAAGCTTTCTCAGCTTGAAAACAAAAAACGGCGTGAGAGCCATTGTTAGTTAAGGGTAATTATTAACAGGGGCTCCTTTACAAAACGCCTGAAGGCATGTGAAGTTGGTTTCCCAGCGGCGCGAGCAGTTTCCCCGGAAGATATGGTTCCCGATAAATTAATTTGAATTTTTTGTATTAGCTTAAGAAATTACATGTATAGGCAAAATACAAAAATCTATTTGCAGTTTAAATTCAAAATGGTCATAAGCCATGCATATACACAAACATTTTCAATGAGAAAACCACTAATGCTGAGGAAAAAATTATAACATTTAATTGAAAACCATTCAACACAATTTCTTGTATTATTGTACTTACAATACTAGTACTAATATTATTTTTGTTCCTGGTTCTAGTAATCACGCAGCATTGGTTGTAGCTTGCGGTGTCCACAAGCATCGTAGATTTTAACACAAGACCATTCTCCCAAGTTTCCTATAAATGGCTCACAAACTCGGACTCACCTCGTGCACCTAGTAACCGGTCTTACTCGAAAAACAGCTTGTCGTTGATACACAATATCCAGCACCTGCTCAGTATTCAAAGTACTTTCACCTACTGCGGTGCCTAGTGTATTAGTGATCTCCTTGTCATTCACAAAAAATACGAAAGGAGTTTCCTCCTCCTTTAAGAAAAGAGAGATGATAGAAAAAGGATGTCGGTAAACACCACATCCAAAAGAAAACATATAATAATTACATACCTGCTGTAAAAGGGCGTTACATATAAGCTGCAATTTGTCGACAGATATTTCTAGCGGTAAATCGATCAAATTTCCCGCAATTTCTCCGCCCTCGGACTTAAATCTGGATAACACGCGGCGAGAACTCGAGTCACTTTCCATCATGACTGAATGAAACTATTTTTTTGGTGAATATTTTATAATATCCATAAAATTTAACAAAATTTACAGATGAACCCGGAAATTTTAAAACACACACGTAGTAAACAAACCCGCATGCTTTCAATACATGCTGTTGGCTGTTTTCGTACGCCAGATGTCAATATGGAAGTGTGATGAGACAATCGATATAGTTCTTCAAAGTCGATTGATCGCATAAATAGATCATTAGGCGCAGGAGTGTTCAGAGAACGATTGTAGAAAAGTCGTTCATGAAAGTAATAATTGTGATAATAATAATAAAACTGATAATTAAACTAAATTGTTTAGATTCAGTGCCTGAATTAAAAAAATCCAAAATAACTCATATTATTATTACCTTTAACCTAATGGGCTGGGAGAGGTTTTTAATGAATCCTAGAACAATATTGTGTGCATCTTGACTAACATGACACATCCTTGAATCCCATGCTACATATTTAATAGCTTGTTATTTACCTCTGTTGACTTTCTACTTCTCTTAGTTCATGTACAAATGCCATTTAATTGACACCCTTTGCTGTGTTTTTCCAGTATTCTCTCTACAATTACAATGTTCAACATGCACGGCCTTCAGTATCCTGTGCATCCATTGCTGGATTTCCTCAAATTTCTCCCAACGGCCTTCTCTCTTCCCACATTATGCTTCACTATCTTTCATTGTCCATCTATTTTATCTCTACATTCTACCTCTCTTTATCCACCATTTTTCTCCAAACTGGCTTTTCAAAAACATTAAATCTATCCTAATCCTCTTACCACAACGATATGATGCAAACTTACACCTATTTTTTAAAGTGTTCACGAATGTTTTCTTTACGTCATCACTTAAGGTGCCTGCCTCCATCTTGCTTCTCTTTTAAAATGCAACATTGTCCAATCTGGCTGTGCATTAGTCGGTATTAACCTAAGATTCTTTTTGTTTGGTGGTAGGCTTGCCTTTTAGCTGCTGATATTTCGACCCTTGGTGTTTTGGACTTTGAAATCACTCTTATGGTTTCCTGTGATATTCTTCCGCTTGCAAATGATGGAATCCCACCTCTGTTACCACAACATTCTAACTTACGTCAAAGTTTCACAACACAACTAAACCTAGGCCACAAATATCCTTCAATAGATGAGCGTGGCACTCTTACAAGAGCGTGCGCACTTTGCATGCATGGAATTAACTCTATTCCTTGCATCTGGAACTATCCAAGACCAAGTAACTGAAGAATCGAGGCAACATTTGTTTTCCAGGTGAAGGATGAATAACTTAGACTGAATTCATGAAAAACAACATCCAAACCTACAGGATGATAATCCCAAGGTTTTCACATATTTTGGGAATCCTACCAGAACATGAAAATGATATCATCCTTCAAAGCCAACTCAATGGGAAACTGGAGAACATGTCAACTCACTTCCCTGGAAAACCCTTCCGCTATTGAATTACATAGGGTGAGACCCAATCCAAGACTTCTTGACCATGCCAAGCACACAGAGCATTATATTTTCCTAATTTTTCGAGCACAGCAATTCCTCTAAGTAATGATTACTTTCTTGTGTAAAAAAAAGCCTCAACTAATAAAATTAAAACATTTTATTATGATGAGGTCTACAAATGGAAGCACATAGATACTGGAAGGAAAGGAAGACCTCAAAAGATGAGGAATACAACTTCTACACAGAGTACAAACATAAGGATAAACTTAAATGAGAGAGTTAAACTAATTGTCTCAACTGTCGGTGGTTGCAAAAGACAATTATGGTTTATTAGCTTGACGTAATGAATGCTTACCTCTTTTAGTGATTCATGTAACACAAGCCATCAGTGTAAAATAAATAAAAATCTGATAAATTTTAGTTACTGCTTATATTTCCATATTTATACAAATATATCACAGGATATGGCAAAATTAAAACAAGCAATACAAGCATGAACAGAAGCATTAATGATAGTCATTAATTGTTCCCCTCAAATTTCACACATATGAATAGAGTGAATTGAATGTGTATCTCAACATTTTCCTCCCGATGAGGTTACATACCTCTGACCATCATACATACTAGGTCAAAATCATTTTTATTTCCTTTTTAACTATTATAAGTAAACTACTCCAAGTAATTATGATTCGAAGCTGAACCAAATTTGTTTGTAAATAAGTAATTGCTCAGATATAACCTGTGACTAGAATATTTACTGCCATGTGAATAAACTGAACAGAAACTTAACACTAAATGTTAGGATCTCTCTTTCAATGTCAATTATAGGCATTCCTAATTTGGACAGGCATACTAACTTGAGTTGATACTTTGAACTCGTCTAATTTCAAAAGAGTGATGCCTCTAAAGCCTGCTATTTTTCTTCCACATTGGATCAAGTAGGCAGAAACTAGACTTCTTCACAAAATTATAATTAATGTTTATCTTATGTAATTTTGTGATTGTACATTATCCAATAAAAATGCACTTCATCGCATTTTTTGAATAAACAGTCTTGTGATGGATGGAAATTTCTTTAAGTTTACTATTTTAGATAATACTCCTTGATGAGATAACTAAAGCTATTTTTGACATTGTAACTAATATATTAAGAATGAGTAGTTACTGAACAAAACCTTTCATCTTTTTGAAAATGTATCAACATTCAGAAAAATGTAATAGTCATACACATAAAAACAATAGCAGCTGAAAACAAACAGGAATGATAAGAGACATGGAACAAAGTAGTGGCAGTGACAGCCTAAACAACAGGTTCTCAATGGCATTCACTGATGACAGTAAAAACAGATACCCGGACAACCTTAAAAATAAAATAAAATCCTTAAAAATCATTATCAATTATAAAATTTACTAAGTGCACAGAAAGTAAGATCCACAGTAAATGACCTAATTACTTGTCATTAAAATAATGGCATCATTCATCATATTTACCTATTTAAAAGAAATTGGGTAAGCTGTCTATGCCCTATCACATTGGTAGCATTTTGGGGACTACTTCAAATAAAAGACATCAACTTTTCTGACTGTGGTTTCTGCTTTATCATGGAAACTATGAACATAAGTGATCATAGCTGTCTTCTCACATGTGAGATAAGTGTAATAATATTTAAAATGTAATTAAATGCAATAAAATCATGAGATGTTATGCCTTTATGTTTCGTTTCCTGAGTTTCACATGTGTCACATCAAGGCCATATTTATGTTTTAACCTTATAATATTTTTAAAACATGACAACAGGATAGAATCAGTGAACATCATATTACTTTCCACCTACAAAATTAAACTTCATTTTGTGAGTAAATATGTTGAAATAGACTTAATTACAAATAAATAGAAACATTAAAAATGAGGCTGATAAGTTACTTACTCTTAAGTTGAATTGTTGCAATTTTTGAACTACATAAATTCTACACTTAGATTTGAATATAATATCACATCCAACAGGGAACACCAAATATAGCAGCCAGCACATTAACATTTTAATATGGTAGGGATTTAGTAATCCTTTCATTTGCTTAAGTGATGGTGGATGATAAGAATCAGAAGGAACAAGTATATGAAACTTTCCAGAGCTAATTACTTAAGTGGACCTTGTCACAAAAGCTCAAAATGGGGATGAAGATGATGCAGTGGCTATCATACTGGCTTCCCACCCAGAGGGCCTGTATTCGAATCCCAGTGGCACCTAATATTTTCCATTTGTATCCCGATCCCTACTTGAGGTGCTTTATGGAGAGCACTTTAACTGAGTACACCGTCTGTCAGATGGAACATCAAGCTGTGGACCCCTTGACACGTTTCGTTAAGAGCAGGCGAATGCCAACGCCGGGTTTCTCTCCACCCTTCATTCTTTCCTGTCCATCCCTAATGGTGCAAATGACCTCAGCTGCTGGTCATCTCCCCTAAATACTACTGCTACAAAAGTTCAATCCATTCAAAAATATTATCTCCATAAGAAATTATATAAAATGAAAAGTAAATTGACATTTTTGGATCTTTTACCCTGGGTTATACTTGTAAGGACAGAAAAAATAGGATAAAATATAATCTTCTTTAAGCAAAAACTGACAAAATTGTAGATAATATAGGAACTAGTGAGTGCATTTTAAAGTCAAGAACCCTAATCCTTGCTTTCTACAAGTCACTTGGCCTCAATGTAATGGGTTTCAAAAACTGTTCCTACTCATCATTGCAACCATGATGGAAATAATAGGGAATGTGAAATAAAATTAGAAAATTATATAATACTGGTTTACATTTATCTTAGGAAACTTTCCTCAAATAAACACAGTAGCCTGAGAATTTTCCCCCAAGAAATCACAAGAATTTGGCATAGAAGGCCTGTAGAATGTCAACCGACAACAACACAGCATTGGCAAAATGGCAAAATTTATGAGTCTTCTTGGGAATAAAGCTGGATAACAAAATTCAGGCAATCGTTTACACATAAGAGAATCTTAAGTTCCATTTTTATTTGTGAGCAAACATGAATTAGCAAACCAGAATCTTGAATCCTCTCATTTAGTGAAACCAAGTGTTTTGTATTAGATGGCGATTCCATTAAAACATATCATATGCATTCAACAACAGTTTTGTGGCTCAATGGTTGCAGTTAAAACAATGAAAAGATCTAATCCTATATCCCTAACTTATTTTCTTGAATCATAAAAATAACACAAACAAGTATGTGCAAATGTATAAAGTCAATTTTATGTGGTGAAGTGCAATTAATTATTAAAAAGATAGTCCTGGGTTGTACAGAAAACCCTAACTTTTTTATGACTTTGGTAAACCTTATAAAGATTAAAATCTTTAGGTGGAAAATTCAGCAAAAGTTGAAAATTAAAGCATAGAGTACCTGTATGTGATAAATAAAAAAATTTTTAAATCTACTAGTCCTCAAAGTTTCAAAAGATTAACCTAAGACTTCTAAATAATTAGAGGAACAACAAGGGATTCTTGAGTGAATCCTTAGCCATAAATATAGTCAGTCTCAAAAATTGTTCACTTTTGTTATCATTCATGATACACTTTGGAACAATGATACATATTCATGACTTGCCATGAATGCACACACAATTTACCTATTTTACCTTAATGTATGTGCCTGAAAATATATTTGTATAACATTTATGCATAAAATAATCTACCAACCTTAATGTATACCCTAACTATGTCATCATATATATGAATAAAAATAGCTCATACGTTGTAATATCATTTTCCATATATGGTGTTAAATCATTCCACAGCCATTAGTCTTTTAATTCACCTTATGGTGTGGATTACGATGGTTCTTCAAGTTTTTAAACCTTAGATAGGTGAGAACAGTAATCAAAAGATTGACAAAATAAGTTGAAACACAAACTACGCAGAAATCATGTAAAATAAAGGCAAGTATGTAGGCAAGGTACACTGAGCCTATGTTGGAGAAAAGACTGATCCAAAATTGAATCCTTGATGCCAGAGAAGACTCCAAGAAAGCTGGAAAAGAGAAATGATTCCACAGTTAAGCATATATATGCACATACATTTGAATTAATGAGTTGCACTCCTTGAATACATGTGTCTCTCACTTACAGTAAGATTCTTGAAAATTCTGAATAAGGAAAGATGATCACAATGATTCTCCATGGACATTGATAAAAGGGAAAATGAGGTTGATAAATCAGTAGGAATATTGAAAAATGGAAAAATTAAAGGTTCAATGTTTTATCAGGTAAAATTTGGAAGTGTGGTTGCTAACTACTGATGATGATTTTTACACTCTGAAATTGTTGCATTGAATTGTTTAACTTTACACTTCAGTGAGTACTCGGGGAATGTATGTTGTTACAATATAGAGTTTATTGGGCAATTCCCAAAAGGAAGAATCAATACAAAAGTTAAAAATGATGGCAAATTGAGGAAAGTTTTGATAGAATATGGATGAATGAGTAGTTATTGAATACTATAAAAGAAATCAATGAAAATAGCAAAGTGATTGCAAGAGTGAATGGCAACTAGAGTGACTGGTTCAAAATGAAGCCTGGTTTGAGTGAGACAAGGATGTGTCATCACCATAGCTGGTCATTGTTTCTAGTTTTGGAATGTGTGAGAAATGGATGCAAGAATAAAGTAGTCGTGAGGATTGGAGATGTGCTGAGAGGGTACAGAGAGAGAGAGGGGCCTCTGGAGAGCCAACAGAGAAACTGAAAATAAGGATAAATTCATCAATAATATCATCATCATCAGTATTTCAATGCTACGATTGGTCAATAATATACATGGCCACATTTGGTAAAGTGAAAGGGAAGAATTAATGCATACTTGGAATTACTCTTTTTTAACCAGGACTATTGTTGAATGGAACCAGCTGCCTGGAGGTCTGTTTGAGCCCTTTCCATATCCAATTTTAGGAGTTTTAAGAATACGTGTAAAGCAGCCGATGGGTGATAAACTTCATTGATCAGTGATTTTTATACTATTGTAACTGTTAAAATATTGTTTGAATGTGATGTGGATGGCATGAGGAGTTGTATTTGAAAAAGTGAATGATGCGTTAAAGGGAGGCGATTTTGAACGGTATATGAAACTGAAGAGTGCGTGATGATGGACGGAGTGAGGCGGCGATGGAGGGTGCGTAGTATGCTCTCGAATGGTGTAAACCTAGCCCACGGGTGGTGTGGTAAATGTAATAATGTAGTTGGTAATCCTTTAAGTGTCATTGTATACAGGAGCTTTTTTCTATCTGTTCTTCTTGTGATGCATGTATGTCCATGTCATGAGTGACAGCTGACCAGACTTGACCGTTGCCACCAGGACAATTGCCCAATTGCAACGATAAATTCTTAAATAAAAATAAATTATGCGCAGTATATAAGAAAAGAAAATTGTGCCTGAAGAAGCATGTATGGGAAATCAGTAAATGGGTAAATAATACTCGAGGATTGCTTGTGCTAAAAATTGGGGATGTAGGGCGATAAATGAGCATGTCAGGAAATGCTGCCATAATTAATGAGAAGTTCAAAATAAGAGTGCTCTTCTGGCTATGCTTTGTTGAGAAAATGAATCGGAGTCAAATCACCAAAGAAATAAATGAGATGAGAAGAGTGAATAGTTTGAAAGGTAAACAGATGTAGACACAGAAATTAATGGATGAATGTGTTTGAAGAGAGACTCAAGACAGGGAATATTAAGTCTCAAGTATAGAAGAGCATGCATGAAACAATATATGCCTAAATGGTAGAGATAGGGAAGAAGTGAGACATGAAGATGCCAATTAACACATCCACAACAATAGCCGGTATGCATTAATCTGAGCAAAGCAGTTATTCAGGTTTGCATTGAATAAACTCTGTATGATAATCATAATGGGACTTATTGCATCATATAGTTATGAATAATTATAATACACTTTAAGAATATGAGACTGGAACTTTTACAAATAAAAACGTTTTTGCAAGATTATAAACAATATAGTTTTCACGAGGGTCCGAATTCGCGAATTTGATTAATAACACTATATGCACAGCCATTCAGATGATATCTTAATTTAAGGAGAATTGATGCAAAATTCTTACTTAAAGCTCCGATGAGGCAATAAAATGATATTCCATAGACGCTATTAGGTTGATTAAATATGGAATGTTCTCCAAAAACTGGTCCGACGAGTCCAAATCCTTTTCCATATCTAAATTTATGGAAATAAAAATGGCGTAAGAAAAATACTTTTTAAAATTAAACGCAGTACAAACGTTAAACTTGTTTTTAAAACCTGGATGTGAAGGCCATGGTGCAGCTCATGTGCTCACTAATATCGCACATAGCCTCATAACTTTCATCCTCTTCTTTACTGGTTTCTACCACATAAGCGTAGTAAGACAAGAGCACTCCACAGATGCACATAAAAAGTATACCGTTAAAAAGAGTCATGATTTTCTTCATATTTAGTTCGGCTAATTTACGAATCTCCCACGTAGTATGTACGACGATTACAACACCAAACGGGAAAAAGTGATACTAAAAAGTAATTAACAAAAGCCTATCGGTACAGTAGTGCAATTGTGACATCCCTAATAAACACTAATATAAAACATCAAGACGGAAATTACAGTATTCTTTTAAACCAAACAGCTGGAGAATACAATCCCCATACTCATGGCAATCATAATCCTATCGTGGATTAATCGGATCCCATATCGCATCCATTGTTATCATAACTTGGCAACGTTGGCTTTCCGGAAAATGCGCGCGATTGTGTGAAATCAAGCTGAGCAATTGCTACAATAAAGAGTTTGAATTAACTAAAGCGTACTGTATTCAGTGTGCGTTAAAAGGGTATTATATAATTTATTCTAAATACAACAAAATTTGAATTCACAGCATCGCAGACGATTTAAATGGATACAATTGTGGAAGTAAGTTCTTCGATTTTGAATTTGGAACAATAACCCAAATTTTGGGTTTACCTTGCCCAAAGTAAATGCTATTTCATGCCCAGTTGTTGAGTTGTGTGCATTATTAACCTATTTAAATTCGATGTACTGTATATAGCATTCGATTGGCGGGCTTACGTGGGAGAATACTGGAAATCCGTGACAACGGTTATGATAAGCTTTTCTTTCTCCCATCCCCTATAGTTGCGTGTATTTTACACATGATTCAGCCATTGCTTTAAAAAATTCCCATCCATTGGCAAGCGTGGTAGAAAAAGTATTTTCATTACAGGAATTACAATTGCTAAGTTTGTGGGAAGAAGATGTCAAAACTCAGAAAAGTGAATTTAGAACTCAATTTTCCAAAGCTGTCCGTGGTTTACTAGATCTCTATCACATCACTTTCCAAGAGAAGAATGACCTAAATGAGTCATTTGCACAGCAGGCTGTTGAAATAAGGGAACTAAAGGTATGCCTATAATACTAGAAATCTGAAGAGATTCAAAGCTTTTTCGGTTCACTACACTCATCATGTTTGTGCATAAGAGTTGTTTTTATGTTATTTTACCCGTTTCTGAATAATTTAATCTAATACATATAATTTTTTTTAAATCCATGCAGATATTTAAGAATAGAATTTAGTATCGTAGAAAGTCATTTCTTTTATTTAAATGCAGTAACTCGAAGGATATTTTTAGAACCTAGTAACATTCAGGTACATTCATGGAGCAGAGAATTCTTGAAGAACGTCTGTTATTGGCAACAGGAACCGGCATCGTGAGATTAGTTCTTTGACTGTAGGGACCTCATCGGTTGAAGTCCAAAAGTGTAAAGTCGTTGCCTAACCAATTTAGTTAATTACACTGAAGTTTGCCGAGCCCAACACATTTTTAGTGAATTTCTGTTTTCGTAGGAAGAGAAAGGGATAATAATATGCATATTTCTATGTAAGGTGATAGTTTTCTTAACTTTATTATCATAAGAAATCACATTTCTTTCATAATAAGAAGCTGTTAATTGGAATTATAATAATATTCTAGAGAGGGCGATGAAATTCCTGTCAATGGTTCATTGTCGAACCCTTTCTAAATTCTCATTAGAAATGTTATGTAAGCCTGACCATTAGGTGGCAATGACCCTTGGTGTACGAACTTTATTGGATCTAAGGCATCTTATGTAGTATACGTACTTGTCTATCATGACATCGCATCTTATAGTTCATTTATATCAGTTTCCTTGTCATTATGAAGGAATTTCTAGAGTTATTTGAAGAGTGACTGATATACAGTGAATGTTCATTGTGTCTCCAATAAATGCTCAGTAATGAAGGAATAATAGCCGGTTGGAAGGGAGGTGGGTTAGTGAAGCCCATTGATAAGAAATGGACATGAAAGTCCAGCCTGCTCTAGAGGAACAGAATATGGACAGTGTGTCCTGTCTATGGTTACCACTCATAGTTTCTGAAAAAAGTGGTTTTCAATGCAGGAAAAGACATATTTGAGGGCTTAAGACAACACACATGTCTGATTGAATACTCTGTACAAACTTAAAGCTGGAGTAAACATTAAAAAAAACATTTCTGGATGCCCTAACATTATAAAGTTCAGGAGATGGTTGGTTTGATTCCTGGGGGTACCCTCAGCTTCACTCAAGCTGTGTGCCAGATCTTCCTGCTAAACTGTAGGCTTAGTAGTGGGTAAGCTCTACCCTCACATATCAAACTAGCCTTTCGAGTAATAACTGTGAATCTGATTAGGTATATATGTATTTGTGTGGATCCTGATGAGTGCATAACAAGATTTTTTTCCATTAATGAATCACAAGTTGAGAAAGTATGCATGTTAGATGAGACAAATATGCATCAGTTCCATCAACACTTCAGTGGTAGTAAAAGTGTCAATCGTATAATTTTGTGGCAAACATTTACAAACTGTTATTTGTTTGAGGAATTGTAATCAAACTGGTAGTGATGAATGTATGAATAATTTAGAAAGTATCATCAAAATGAAAGTATGTAGTAAAAATTGCTTCTAAGGATACACAGCTGTTGACCTCTCCTAGGGCACCACAAACCACAGTGATCCCTGGCCTAGTTTCATCACTGGTCTCATATCTTGGGTATGGCTCATTTTATGCTCAGTTTTAGTCCTCTCTTCAGATTTCCCTGATAAACTGATATAGTTATGACCAACTTGGCCTTCATTAATACCCATATTGAAATGCCAGTGCATTAGTAAATGCACGAGTATCAATGAATAAAAACTCCTGGATGTGATGATATAATATATTGGAAATTACTAGAGGGCACACCAAAAGGAGCTAAGTTAGGATGACCAGGAATTCTCCAAGCTGATTCTTGAATATTGTTATAGCTATGAATTTTTACAATGCCTCTTACATATTATAACATAGTTTCTCCATGAATTATAAGAATCTACTGCGTCAAGAGCAAGAGATGCAATTATTCCTGTTTTACTCCAGGATAACTTGTACATATGAAAAGGATTTTCTTAAACTCACTGTTTTCTTAAAATTACTATGGAGACATGGCATTTATATGAATAGTATATAAAAAAAACAGTGAATGCCCTTTTTACATGTGCTTGTGTCTCCTGTCTGTGTCCATCCCCTCTGTGATTGCAGTTATTTTACACATGTATGTTTGCATGATGTCAGAGGGTGTTCATACAATGTTGATGTGCTAATACTTCTCCACAGCAGGCCAAGTACCGACTTGAGGCTGACTGCTCCAAGCAAGCTACCCTTATAACAAATCTGAAACTTAGAGAAGAAAACCTCCTTGCAAAAGTTGAGGCCAGTTCACAAGAACAGGAACAATTGAGAAAGAAGGTTTGTGGTATTGAACTAGCACTGAGTTAAGGATATGTACCATAAAAAAATCCTTATAATTCCCTTCTTTCTTTAGATCTTGTTGCAAAAAAGGAGATAATTGCTTTAATGAAAGAAAGCACTGTGCTTTTCCACTTAATTTTTTTATTACGACCTTGGTTTCACTTGCAGTCAGTCATCCAGTGCATCATCCTGCCACAGCACGACACATTCATGTTGTAATAAAGCCTAGGTTGTAATAAAAAAAATTAATGTGAAAAAGCAGTCTTCTTTCGTGTAAACAAAAAAATGTCAAAACCATATGTTGATTCACGGCCGTAGCTATGTTCCTTGTATATTTAAGTCTTCTTACATCATTAAGAATTACCACCATGTTACACCTGAAACTGTGTCATTTATTGAGACGTTGTTTAAATTTAAACATTTTAAGTTTAAACGTTTTTGAGACAGCTTTGTTTAAAATCATCTTAAAATGCCTCAAAAATTCATACATTTCTTAAAGTATAGTTAATAATAATTTATTTAATATAAATTAGGAGTTCATCCAATTATGCACATACTTTTCAATCGAAATGGTAGCATGAAGTAACAATGCATACAGACACAATGACACCCAAGCTGTAGGTGGTGGAGAAAAGCCCACCTTGGTAGAAATCGTACGGTGACCTCGGGTTTTACAGGTGAAGACAGTTTAATCTACTGCCACCAAGGCTGGCCATTATTGTCATTATGTTAAATTGCATTTGGGTGACATTCTTTGGTTTTCATGTCCCCAGGCAGTCATTGTGCCTTCCATGAGATTTATCGCAAACTTCGCATAGCATCTACTTCATCTGTGTTGCATCTATGTGCTCAGCAATTTGGAACTTTGCTCCACTTGCCTCTGCATTAAACATTGAATATAATGGTAACAAACAAAATAAAACACTTTGTTTCTCCTGCAGGGCATGGTTTCTTGTATGACTGGTTATGCCTATTATGACATCTTCACGTAAGAATATATTAACCCATTCCAGTAGTAATTCCATACATGTTAAGAGGACTCAAGTTGGATAAGGGAGGGAGAAGGTAGTCACAGAGGTGAGATTGGATAAACAATGGGGGTGTCATAATTTATTTTAATTGTTTCAGCATGTTATCCTGCCACAAGGTAATGCTGAAGATCCATTAATTTCATAAAATATAGTGTTTGATCCATTGTGTTAGTGAAAAGGATAAATGTTGTCCCGGGATTAATATGCTAGTGGATGATTAATTTCTTAGTAATAAACTAGATTGCTACAATCAAAAAGAGTAAAAACTATTTGCCTTGACTGACAATCGAACCCTGGTCCCACCATGTTCAGCTGAGTGCTTTGGCCAGTTAAGCTACCAAAGCCTCCTTAGGCTGTGAAATTTTGAGACCTTTAAAGGAACCAGGTATTATGACAAAATTGTTTGTATTGTACCACAGTTCACAGGGTTAAAGCCAAAATTCAAACACTAAGGTGTTTTACCTTTGATTTTTATGCTTTGAAATTATTGCATTGTAAACAGCATTCGTGGATGATTCCATTATAAGTTACTGTTGTGCCATATCCATAGTTTCGCTGAATAAATTAGATATTTGCCCTGCCATACTGTCTTGTTTTACTAAACAGGTGAAACATTAAAAAAACTAGATGATTATCGAAAATAATTTAGTTTTTGAGTTGAGAGAAGGGGATCCTAATGTAGCAGTTATTTATCAATATATTTCTATGTATGTGTTTTGTTTTATATTTTCTTATAATCACTTATGACAAAAAAATTCCGCATTCTTTGTTGTAATGATTGTTGATTTACTTATGCATGTAAAGGATGAGTGGAAGAAGGGGCTACCTTGTCTCAATCTTGCCCCAACAAAGATGCTTAATTATTATTATTATTATATAAATCATTGATCTACATTGCTTGGGTGAGGTTATATGCTTGTGTGTTCTCACATGCATAAGAGTCTGAGTAAAAAAATCTTAATCCTTGACTGGGAAAGCACCTGGGGAAAATGATTTTTCCACTGCTAATCTTTCATATATATATATATATGAAGACATTGCATAGAATTTTGATTAGATTGCAACTAAGAAAACTGTTCAGTCATGTAATTTCATGTACATACATTCACATGACATTTTTTTGTGCAATGATGCTTCAGATTTTGGAGGAGAGGTTAAAATGGCAAAGGCGATCACAGCTGGAGAGATTTCCTCTGCAGAAGGCACAACAAGAAGTCTCAGCCCTCAAAGACGAGCTCAGAAAAATTATGTACACTGCTTCATCAAAAACAACAAAAAATGGAGAGTTTTTGGTGGAAGGCAGAAGTATTCAACTCCTCAACAATCATCTTAAAATTAAACCTGATACTCATGAAAGGTAAGATGGTTTTATGAGCTGCATGTTATTTACTTTGATTAAATAATTTTGCTTTCATTCTATTGTGTGCTTTTAGAAACTATATTATTCAACAATGTAAGCTGTCTAATGTTTGAAATAATAGATTTACTGAAATTAATTGTTAGAATACCCCTATGCCCTTCTTTGATTTCAGGATTATTGAAGTGACTTGGGCATGGGCAAATATATGTGTGCATGTAGTGAATGATTAAATTAAACATGCCATAGCAAGATGATGTAGTTACATCGAAACCGGTCGTATTAAAAAATATTATTTTGTGGAAAATTGCCAATTTTTATTAATCATGATATTCCACCATATCACGCCTGAAACGTCTCTTTTTATGATCAGAGCCATTGAATATCTGCATACCTGGTTAAGCCTTTATGCCAGTGGTAATGCGTACACCTCTATGGGTTTTTCACGATTGGCTCCAGACTAATCAAGTATGATCATCCACAAGCAACCCCTCATGGATTGCGGCCCTAGCAGAATTTAGCATGCCAAAAGAAATGGAACGTGAGCAAAGGGAGCTCAGATGGAGTTGACAGAAGCCATGATGGGGGATCCTTTATCCAGCAGGCTTGTTTACAGGGAGTTATATGGCAAAGATGTTCTCTTTGTGGTGTGAGATGCATCCAGAGCACTGGGCAGGCCGACTCTGACTGAGAGAGCTAGATATGCGATGAGAGACAGCACTGAGAGAAGAACAGACATCTGGAGATTTCTCTCAGAGAAATACAGCGTTCCCAAATGGAGGGCTTGTGGATGAGGCACTCATGGGGACTCATGACCTCTGGGTGTTCAAATACCTGGTCTATGCTGCAGCCAAATCATTGGCATTCTCCCATTACAGTACCTCACGGAAAGAAGAGGCCTTAGGCATTGAACATTCTGTTTGTGATGGCATCCACAACATCATGGTGCTTGTTCACACCCAAGATGAAGTCGCCTACTAAACAAACATGTCTTCATCACTATCAATAAACACAAGAGAGAGTACATTGGTGACTGGGAAGTTGCCAATCAAAAGGACTAGAGCCATCAGGGAAACCTATTTTTTTCCTTCAGCTATCCTGCCTCTTATATACTCCCCTGCCTATTTTTGAATCTCAGCCATCTGCCCCAGAGGTCAAGCATTACAGGAAGGTCAAGTGCAAATCCTCAAAACCCTTCAAAGAGCTGCTGCTCTCTTTAAAAAATAATTAGGCTGACACCAAAAGAATGTGACTGAACCCCTTTCAATCACAGAGAGTGATCTGATGAAGGCTCTTTCAGGGAGCATTTCTCACCCCTTGGAAGGAATACCATGAATAATCTGTGCTGGAAAAAGTTCACTTCCAAGCTTACCTAATTTTCACGTACTTTTTAACTGGCAGAAAATTATATCATCTTCACAAAACTCTTGTACTGAGGAGGGAGATGTCTCCAGTTGGAATAATTACTCCTCCATGACTTGTTCCAACAATATTTTAAGAAATTTACATAATTTTTCTGTATTAGCCACACTTACAAAAAGTTATGAATATTTTTGTCACATGGGCATTTTACATCATCACTTTGTGTGAAGTTTCCTTGGACAAAATTCACTATTTTGAGTTTAGCATGATGAATGGGCTTGACAAGTAATTGTATTAGTGCAAAAGTTATTGCTTTTCTATCCAATACATATAAGTGTGATTTAATTTTCCATTTTGTTGATTCAGGAAAAATTCATTAAAAGAAGATATACTCAGGAAAAGTCTAAGGCGGCTGGATTCATCTCAAAGAGTGCTGGTAGAAGAAAGTGCAAGCCTATGCTCTTCCCTTCAGGGAATAAACTCAAATATCCAGAAGGCTGTTAATACTCTGAAGGTGTATATTGAACAGGTTAGAGCCTTGACCTACAGATAATAATGAAGTTTAAATTACGAGTTTCAATTGAATTATCCATAATAAAACGTCAAGTGATTTTCTCCTATTCAACATATACCTAATTGAGTTTGTAATAATTATATTAATAACATAACATAGCATGTTAATGGAAAGTTTTGTATCTTCCTATCGGCAAGGGTGTTGCACTATTTCAGTAGGATCTGTTTAGTCCTTAATTGATTTCTTAATGTAATTCTTTTCTGGAATCTTAGCTAGTAAAGGTGAAGGACAATGTGTAGAGTATGATACCATGTTTGTCCTGCAGTGGTTTACATAGGGATTTAAGGGTATAAAGTATCCTTAATTAAGTTCAAAAAGTTTATAGGGAATCGCTAATAGCACTATGGTTATGTAGGCCTTAATAATGGAAAAAGCTGTGGCTGATAAAGCATGGACATAAAAATTTCTCTTGGCACTGACGAATTTTTGGAATTTGGAACTCAGAAACTCTTGTCTGATTTATATTCATCAGAAAAACAACATAATGTTTTTAAGGAGACCCAAGTCCACTATAAATGGGGTCTTAATATCACATACAAGGTCTTTCCCAAAAGTAGGGTGACTTCATCTCAATAGTTTCAGCCTCAACTTTGTGGAAGTTCATTTTAATAAATGAAAGTAGAAAAACTTTGTTACAATCCACCACTTTATTTTCGAAACTAGTAGTATCGAAAATAAAGTGGTGGATTGTAACAAAGTTTTTCTACTTTCATTTCTGTAGGGTGACTTATTTTTTCCCAGATGGATGGATGAGCAGCGGTTTCTCTGGCTGGGTTCGAGGGAGTGGGGTCTCAGGAAACACCGATGGCAGTTGGGACCCAGCCTTAGCAGAGTGCAGATCGTTTGTTAGCGAAACCCAAAATGTGACCTTGTTACACTCTGTCATGAACTAATTATAGGAACAGAGCTGCGCCATCAAATTTTGCATGAAATTGGGAAAGAAACTCATGATATGCTCAAGGCAGCTTATGGTGATAACGCCATGGGTAGAGCGGGCGTTGTTGAGTGGCACGTTGTTTTAGGAGGGTAGAGATGATGTTGAAGATGCTGAATCTTCAGGATGCTCTTCGACCTCAAAAAGACGAAAATCTTGCTCGAGTGAAGGCTTTGTTGGGCAGGGATTGCAGATTAAGTGTTCACATGGTTTCTGATGAACTTAATAGCCTTAAAAGTGATGTGCATCGACATGTAATCGAAAACATGGAGATGAGAAAGTTGTGTGAAAAGTTGGTGCCACGAGTGCTCTTGGACGAACAAAAGGAAACTCATATGCTAATTTGCCAAGAGCTTCTCAGTCATGTGAATTAGGATTAAAATTTTTTAGGCAATGATCCACCCAACTTCTTCCTCTTCTCCCACCTCAAATCCATGCTGAAAGGACGTAGGGCTTGGTGGAAACTTTACAACAGGCTGTGACGAGGCAGCTTAGCAGCATTTAGGGCGCTGCCTTCCAGAAGACATATGAAGCATGGAAAACCCACTGGTGGCGGTGTGTGGACACACAGGGGTGCTAATTCAATGACTTGTGATTGGATGTATCAATTCTGGTAATATTTTTTTTAATCGACTCAGTCTTACAACTTTTGAGAGAGACCTTGTATAATCAGGTGGCAAAAAATAATGAAGTCTGTACTGTATCATAAAATCGTATAGGCATGTTGAATGGAAAAAAAGGGAGCTAGGAAGCATGTAGATTCGAAGAGGGGCTTATTTTAGCTTTGAATGTCAAGTTACATTTTGTTAGGAGAGGCAAGTAAATGCATTGTTTGTGTAGTTTTATAGGCTGTGTCTATCCAAAGACCACATTAACCAGTAGAATACCAATAATGATAAAAAAAACACAGTAATCAACCCGAAGGTCGGTTTAGTAGGTGATGGTAGAGCTCACCCATGTACCAAGCCCGACGGCGTGTGAATATTCATTCACATCAGGGTAGGGGGGCCAGTTCCTTTCCCTGTGCCGGTTATGGTTTCCCAGGAAGATAGGGTACCCGAAAAATCAACTAGCTTGGGTGGAGCTGCAGGTGCCCAAAGTGCCTTGCCCAGGAATCGAACCCGGGACCCTCTGGTCAGCAGTCCAACGCTCTACCCGCTAGACCACCGCGACCGGCACCAATAATGATAATAATGTCATAAATGCGATTAAATAAGAAGTTGAACTTTAGAACGTACATGTATAATAGAGAATAATATGTATGTCATAAACTGCATCTACATATGCAGAAGTAGGTTAGCTAGTGAAGATGCAGAAATATACACATAGTTTCCTGTGGCACAGTGGTAGCATGTTTATGCTACAATATATGTCATTAGGATGAAGAGGAGAGATGTAACAGTGTACCCATAAAGGCATTGCACTATGATGAGGGTGTGATGGAATATGCCTGTGATGTGGCAGGAGTGACTAACTGTAACTGGAAAATAACATAAATACCAAACATAATTTTAGACTGTAAAGTTGGAGTTAAATTTGTGGATCTTGCCTGAAAAGAAAACTCATTGGAAAGTAAGGATTGGGTTTAGGTTTTCCTCATCACATTAAGAACAAAATAATGTAGGCGTCAGATTTCCCTCCTTTCTTATCTCTAACTCTCTGATACCAACCAAGTCACTACAATCTTAATTGTGTGATGGACTTTTTTTTTGTAAAATCAATATCTATGGCTAACTTTTTTCATTGTTTTCCTTTTAATTTTGTTATTAGGATGGCAAACATGAGTCCTGGGGTTCATTGAACCAGAAGAGTGAGCCCGAGGATGACGAAAGTGAAGCTCCTACATGGTTACCGCTCTTAGTCAGTAGCACTCACCAGATGTGTACGGAACTGAACGAATTGGTTGAAGCCTTGTTGAGTAAGTGAATCGAATTGATCACTTTCACAATTATTTCCATTAATTCTGTAGTGACCAACCTTTTTATGCAATGTTGTTGGATAATATTATGTTATATACCTGAATATATGAGTGCTTCTCACACTTTTTAAGTAGCCATGAGATTTATATAAGAATTTAGATTCTCGATACATATTGTTTGGATTTGACTATAATTTAGTCAGTGTATCATTAAAACTTTGTTTTTATCTTGTAGAATAACATATGTACCAGTTAATGAATTCTTACTGAATGTCATTTAGGTTGTCTATGTGAGATAACATACTCAAAAAATTAAAATTCACATTGTTTATTAGAGCTCTCATGGTTAAAGAAAGAGAAACCTTAATTGTTTTTTTCTGACTGTCACACCCTAATGTGGGAATCCTAGGTGAAATGGCAAATATTTGTGAGTCATTAACAATAAGGGAACGACAACAAAATGTGGTCCTTGGAAATGAGGGTTCTCATCATGACATACTTGAACATGGTTTCCTCTGGCTAATTGTGTACATACTCTTAGAAGTAGGTCACTTGTGCCATACACAGAAAAAGCACCTCAACCTTAACCTTTGTGAATTGTTGGACTAATTTGCCAAATTACTTCTGTTGAGGGTTTTTGGACTTTCACTGAGCAATTTGATTGACCAGAAGCATGTTTAGAAATGTATTGGGAATAATCTACATCATTTTCAAAGTAATCATTAGGCACCTGAATTGAGGAAAGTAGGATAATGCATTATCACCTGTAGTCATGCTCAGATAAATTTAACATTTTATTACAATTACAGCATTCTGTTCTTTCAGGCCCTAGGTGTATCAAAATGGGTTAGTATGCGCCATAAATCCAATTTACATGTTGTAATTGTGTTTGAAACAAATTTTCTTTTTTCCTCAGAAATGTCATCTCATTCTAATGGTGGTGTTTCTGGAGAGGCTGTAAGAAAATATGTGCATTCTTTCTGCAGTTATGAAAATGCATTGGATAGTGCTCTGGAATCTATATGTCTCAAATGACAGGAGGCATAATGGATTGCTTATCGATAAACCAATGATTTTATGAATGTCATTTTTTGTACAATCAGTCAAATATATATATATATATATATATATACACTTTTTTGGAAAACCCACAAACGTGTAATGTAAATTCACTGATAAGTCATAACAAACACAGAAACCAAAACACAAAAGAGGAAAAACTCACTGGTTCTCGAATTTTCGGTGGTCCCACCACCTTTCTCAAGAGGAATTAGGAATTGAGTTCTGTTCCTAATTATATATATATAATTATAATAAATAAATAAATAAATAATAAATATATATATATATATATATATATATATATATATATATATATATATATATATATATAAACTTGGAAAAGACGCTCTCTGGCGACGCACAAACACACAAACACTAACACAAAAAACACCACACACATAGAAACATAAAAGAAAGACACTTACATTGGATATTTACGTTTCGACGGCACGGCCGTCGTCATCAGAATCATTGTCGGCCGTCGTCATCAGATTCTGATGACGACGGCCGTGCCGTCGAAACGTAAATATCCAATGTAAGTGTCTTTCTTTTATGTTTCTATGTGTGTGGTGTTTTTTGTGTTAGTGTTTGTATATATATATATATATATATATATATATATATATATATATATATATATATATATATCACAATGATCTGAAATATGTAAGTTCTTAAATATCCATGGTTAATAAGAGATCATGTAATGTACACTTTGGCAAATGTAAAAAAATGTTATTAGAAAGAAGCTTTCAAATAAAGATGGTTTTTGATTTGTGTTTTGATTTTAATAAAAAATATCTTATGTACATTTCATCTTTGATCAGATTGAATTGTCTCCAAATTCGACTATCTGTCCAACATTGGGTTTGAAGAAGCAGCACCAGAAACTACTGGTTTAATGTTATCATTGACTTTGTAACTTTAGTATAAATAAATGTCAAAACGCTGCACATGCCTTTGCACCACCCCATCTGAAACCCAAGGAGCACAACTTTCTGAACCACACGAGAAACTACGCAAGGAAAGATCTGTGCCTACATACCCTCCTCCCTGCCACTTATTATATATGTTCCCTTGACACAAGGTCATTTGGCGAGTTCTATACCCCATCCACCTAAACCAACCCTTGATTCAAACTGATGTAGTTCAGCGGACCTGTGTGCGAGTAGAACTTCTTAGACATGAATAGAATTGCTAGCTTTCCTTTCTTTTCCATCTCTCATCTCAGGATTTCTGAATCCTTTTCTTCGATGATTTGATAGTCACTTTCATTTATATCCTGTTCAGTTATCACTCATCCAAGATCATTCCATCAGATTCTGATTTCACAAAAGAGTTCAGAAATTGAAGGAAGGGACTAGAAGGTAATGCCTAATTAAACCACCCTTGTTAACGAGAGTAATTTAATCATTGGCAAAGATGATCCCTTTTGTCAGGAATTTGAAATCAGCTGCAAAAACTCATGATACTGTAAAAAGGATGATTTTGTCTTCATTCCAAGCCCTTCGAAATTGTCTAGTTGCCTCTAAACCAAGCTTTTCAAGAAGTTTGGCGATTCACTATCACCTGGAAGTCCAGCTGAGCAATTATTGGCAAAAAAAGGATTTGAAAAATATTTTGGTCTAATTAACTCCTTATAATGGTTTTTACATGTAATGGGTTGTTTTTACTGAAGGTGCAGGCAATAAAAGACTATATTTTGTACTGAGAAAAGAATGTGGTGGAGAAGATCAGATGACAAATGTGTTGGAGGTTGGTCTCTGGGAATTGGAGGGGAAAGAGTTTTACCCCGAGGGTTTGTTTTGGAGTAAGGGTTTAGGATGGAAGTCTTGGTAGGGGAGAATATAAACCGATACACTTGAGGTAATATCCCTTTCTTTACACTAGAGATTGTCTCTAATTGTTCTGTGTCCATCAATGCCGTTTTCTCTTCTAGTGTTATATTTTGGAATAGAAGTCCAAGAGTTGACCTATGGTAAGGACAAGAGCTGCAAATTTATCATTGCCAGTGTTATTGGTGAAGCTTTTCTTATGTTCTCCCAAACTGGAAAGGAGGTATTCTCCCAATATCTTCTGCATAAATGGAACCACAGTCCGAGCAATGGAGGTGGTGAACACCATTCTAGTTGAGTGATTAATGGAATGTTTAGCGATGGAAATCAGACCACATGCATTGAAGATATTGCAGAATATTGGTTTCAGGTGTAGTTCAATGAGGAAGTTTGCTTCTTTCTCAGTTGATGACCCAGTATACATATACAAATTAGCACCAATAGTGCACTTTTTTAATATTTACATAAACTTGACCTTAAAATAATTTTCTTTTTGTTGAATTGTAATGATCATTTAGTCTTTCATTATTACTGTTGGCTGAGGTTATTTTCAAAGTGGGCCTTGAATTCCATATATTGAAAAGGGTATATTATGTCAAATGCTTCATGCCGTATGCTGTGAAATTTGTTAATTTATGGCTGGATACATATGTGTTTTGATGAGGCAAGGATGATTAACTAAGCTTGGTTTGCAATAGGTGAAAATTGTGTGCTACCCATAAGTGATAGAAATGGTCATATTGAGGAAATGTATTGTCAGTGTCCTGGATTTCCACTGTGAAATTAATACTATCATTCTGGGATTTTATAAGATATTTTAAAAGCATTTTTGTTTCCACCCACAACAAGTATCTCTTCATTCTAAAACCCACAATTTTCCCATGGTATGGTCTATTGACTAACTTGTTTTTGAAGTCACTGACAACAGAGGTGAGCCTATGTCTACTCTAAGATTTTTGTATAGAAAATTCTACAGAACTTTCAATAATTCTGATTTATGTGCACTGTCAATGGGGGAAAGTGAGGGTGGAAATCCATGGGAAGGCCCCATGTAAATCATTTTATATGATCTCCAACGTCTACACAGTACCTAACTTTGAAAGTTCTTGTGTAGACATGGAAAATGTTAGAAAAGTAGAGAAATATTGGCTGAGTTCAGCGACCACCCAATAAATAGTTCCTATGTAATGGTCCCATACCATCTCTATATGATTATTAGAATTTTGAAATGTACTTTTACGAAATACATAACTTGACCTTCTAAATTCCCAGTATTTAACTATACTGTCTTTCTTAATTATAGGAATCATGTGATAGTCACTTAAAATGATTAGGTTGAAAAAAATAAGGATAATACAAGTAGACCTTACACATAGGCTGAATATGGGTGTTAAAACAATATTTAGACGAGATAACAATTTAAACTGAACCCATTGGCTATTGAGAAACTGGTGGTGCAGAAAAAATGCATATGCTTATCGGCGAGATAAGTCATTTTTGCATTAGTCATAAGGTTGGAGAAGTTCTCTCCGAAATTACTAGTTGATAGTCAACTTTCATACAGTAGTATACTTTTTTCTAATAGGATTATCCTCATGGCACTCAAAATTTCCCCAAAGTATATAAGAGTTACTATTTCGGACGTCTGCATTGAAGTATATTTATATATATGCATCTTATAATACCCACTTCACATGCCTTCGTCGTAAAAACGAAGTTCTGCAGGTTTCACATCCTTTATAAATTATGTTGCTCTGCTCTGAGTTACCATTTTTCTAAAAATAATAAACAAATCTTTAAAATTCACGGGATTATGCCATTCACTCATGGTAAAGAGAAAAGCAAAACAGTAATCCGGGTAATGGCATTCCATGACATCATATTTTTATCATAACCCAAGTGGCCGCCTTCAAAGAAAATGTAGCGCGCAATTGCGCATAACGTTATGTTAATTATTCGTATGTTTACTTATTCGAGGAAGATACAGTGCAATCTTCGAAATAGTTTGATGTGTTGAACATTGGTAATTTGAGTGCTTTTACGTTATCTTTATTTTTGTTCATTTCATTGTTTGGACACGAGTTTAAACTATAAGAACGGTGTATCCTGGGTTAACTGGGAAATACCGGCGATATGGTTGCCAATACGGATGAAGTTCTTGGTGAATGTTCCAATTATAAGCTACAGTACAGGAATTTAAAACGCAAATTAAAATTCCTTATATATGTAAGTATGTTAAGTTTTCGGTTCTGTAAATGGGGAGGAAAGACACTGAGAAATAACAGTTATACTATGAATGGAATAATATTTTCGATCTGTTCAAAAGCTAAAATTAAATTGATCATTATTCTTCATATTTTATCGCAGGAAAACGAATGTTTTAGGGAAGAATTAAGATCTGCTCAGCAAAGGTTACTGAAGGCTGGTCGTGACTGTAGTTTTTTGTTGGATAGGTTGCTACAGTATGAGAAAGTAGACCTATCTTCTAGTGATAGTGAAGAAACCGAGTCGTCGGACGACGGAGGCGGCAGTAATACAACTAGTGGAGCTATTAGCTGTGTTGATTCCGTGCGCTATGAACCGTCGGGAAAGAGGTTAGTGAAAGATCAAAACCTATGTCTCTTAATCAATCGTTATATATCAGGGCATGATTATGCAATGGTCTCTACCGGCTGAAATGCAGTGCTCTCCGTGGGCCAAGTTCATTTAACTTTGTTATCCGCCAAACGTGATGCACAATGTTTCTTCTCCAAATTACTCTCTGCAGTTCACTCCTGTGAAACGTAGTGATAAGTGCTGTTGTGTCGCTCTAGCCTTGGTGAATACCCAATGGACTTCACAATTATAGTGAAATTCTTCATCAAGTTGCAAATGTGAAGTTTTGCAATTTCAAAAGGGCGACAAAAGCCCTGCCTTATTGAAATTGAAAAATAAACAACTTTGCATTTCCACATATAAAGTTTTATTTACGACCTAGGTTTCGTTATGGTATAACATCTTCAAGTCCTCTGAAGATGTAAAACCATTAGGAAACCTAGGTCGTAAATAAAATTTTATTTGTGGAAATGCAAAGTTTTTTATTTTTCAATTTCAATATGATGATTTTCCACCAAGTCACGTCACAAACTGTTTTATTTTTAAGGCCCTAGCCTAGAGAAACGTGTGGCGATCCATGTATAGAAAGGGTTACATGTATAGTTTATGAATCGAATGAAATTCACACAACGGAGAAAATGGGAGTATTTTTCAATTGCATTGTTAGCCAAAGATCACCACAGTTTACATTTTCAAGCCGGTAAATTTTTACCCGCGTACTCTAAAATAAATATCGACTAAAATAACTATTGCACTATTCATGAAGTTATGGAAATTCTCATGGAAACTTGCGACTTTTTCTCTATATTAATCAGATCTGTGGTTAAGGATGTCCCTTAACTATTTCTGTGTTGATTTTAATTTATGGCGATGACCTGATTTTTATTTATAATCTAGGAAAAAGGTCGATGGAAGTAATAGTCATGGAAACACTTCGTCACATACTGCCACTCATAGTTCATCCTCAAGGCCAATGACATCATCTTCCAAGAGGAAAAGACCGACACCAGCATCACGAGTACCAAAGCATAGTGGGGGTGCCAATTCTATTAGTACTCCTAGTGCTACTTCAAGCTCATCTGCAGGCACCATGCATCAGGTAATGCATGATGATTTCATGTTGATAATTATGGCTCCAGAAAAATTATAATTGCTATGTTAAATGGAGTTCATTGTAGTCGTCCCGCTATTTGGTAACAATTATGCTTATTTTTTGTGCGGTCATCATACTACAAGGAATGTATGATGCAGGCGCATGGAAGAATTATGGAAATATCTCGGCAACCAAGACAACTGTTTCCCAAAGACACCAAATTTTTGTTTGGAGGGCATGAATGGAAAATGAAGCACAAAATTTGATCATATATTGTTAATTATATGAACTGAAATAATCATGATTGAATTGGCGATAGATATTCTATATTTACTACCATCTTACTACAGAAAATATTGCTTGCAATACCTGATCATAATGTAAGACAATAAACTAAGATGAGAAACTAATAGGGTGAAAGAAACTGGTGAAAGAAGCAATGTGAGGATATGGAGAATTTACAAAGAAAGGGGGAAAGGGTGAACTGTACTGGTTAATGAAAGCAAGCCCTATCAGATAGCAAGGAAGAAAAAATATACACACTATCAGAGGGAGGGTAGGAAAGTTATTAATCATCCCTGGAAATATTCTGGAGACATGTAAAGAATGCATAGAAAAGTTGTACATTGGAGTTATTTGGCCAGAAGTGAGATATAGACGGAGAGCATGAAGTCAGTGGGGATAGATTAGGCCCAGGCATACATCTTTGTGATGTATAGAAGGCATTAAAGGAAATAAATTCGAACAATCGAGGGAATTGAGAACATGACAGAAGAACTACTTAAAGAGTTTAGGAAAAAATGGAAGGAAGGGTTTATTTGTCCCCATTTGTAGCAACTATGATGGAGGGTTTGTCTGGTACATATGATAAGTAATAATTCCCATCCCAAGAAGGGGAATCACCATACGTGTGGACTATAGTACAGTAAGTTTGATCTTGCACACAGCTCATACAATTGCATAAATAAAAGGATGGAGAGGTGAACAAATGAATGTAAAGGGGACGATCAGATCGAGTTCAGAGGAGGAAGAGACATGGATGATGCCATTGCAGTATCTCTTTACCTCTGTTTAAGCCACTGGTAGGAAGAAATAAGGAATACAACCGAGGTGTATTTGTTTTGCGAATTACGTGATAGCTTTCGACAGAGTAAATCGATTGGAATTGAATGTATTGCAGGAGATAGGAGTAGACTGAAGGATAGGTCAATTAGCTGGGATTTGTACAGTTCCCAGAATGCACTGTTGCGGGAAATGGAAGGAGAAGCAGGATGGGTATTGTTAGGCATGGGGGTGAAATGGGCTGTCCACCATCACTTGTGCATTTTAACGTGCGTATGGGGAAGTGGTGCAAGAGACATGGGAAGAATTGGAAATAGTCAGATATTTTAATGATTTTGCTTTAGTTAGCCTTTTGACCAGAGGATTACAATCATCGGGGAGCAAATTACAAAATCGGTAGGGAAGGCAAGGGATGCGAATCAATGTAAATAAAGCGAGACTAATAAGTCTCTTGAAGAAATGGGAAGGCTAGGTTAGACATTAAAATTGGAGGGCACAATAGAATAGATCCCTATCCTATCTTGGAAGTATTTTGGATGAAGATGATGAAAGTAGTTGGGACATGAGAAGAAGAAGAATTGCGTTGGGCAAAGAAGCTTTAATGAAGAGAAAGACAAAGACCTTGAGTAAGGATGTAACGAAAAGGTTGGTGGAAATTTTGATATGGAGCACATTTTTGTGTGGAGCAGAAACTAGGAGGATGGAGCCATTTGAAGTGTGGGTCTTGAGAAGAGTAAAAATGCACGATGGATGGGAAGGAAAACAAACAAAGGAAGTACGAGGAGTTGTAGGTGAGGAGAGAGGATCGTTGAGAGAAATTTGAATAAAGCAGGAAAAGTGGATGCTGGTCATTTTAATTGGCGATGGAGCATTGAGATGAAGATATGAGGGAGAATGTTAGGCAGGCAATGGAGGCTAAGGGAAACTAGGGCTGTGTTGGATGCGATTTAGAGAGAGGCAGAAAGTATGCGGAGTTGATTAAGGGGTGTCGCATCGCCTCATGTTAGTGAAGCTTAGAAATGTAGTAGTTTTTGCTCTGGATGATCATCCAAAACCCACATTAACCAATAAACAATCTTTAATTAATAATTCGAGTAAAATATAAATGTATTTTGGATTTTGGTGAGGTTATAGTGTTTCTCCTATATTTACTTTATTTTGAATTGTGGAGCAATTGAATTGTGCTGTTTAATTTTGCATAATTAAATACATAAGTCATTTTTAGTATTAATTCTAGTAACCTATTTTTCAAATTACTGTGTCACATACTTTTTTTGATTCTTATTTTTTCTTCATGCGTTAGTTAATTTATGCCATGCTCTTTTGCTAGGTCATCATGCCTCGAATTCATTCTGGAGGTGTTGGATCTTCTGTGTCTGCATCGTGTTTATTGGCCGATGGCCACATGACACCCGAGGAAGTGGAAAGGCATTTGGAATCTCGTCAGTGTCAGAGTTATTTGGAATTGGTACCTGAGAAAGCACCACCTACAGTTCCAACAGAGATGTTCAGTAATGAACCTTCCCTGGATAGGTAGGAAATAAGAAAGATAAAATTATAATGCTTTCTCTATTTTCAATTGTTTTATTATCTCCATGAAAATATCAGTTCAAACTTTGATATGGAGCCTCTAGAGTGGAGATATATGAGAAGTGAAAGTGATGAGATGGTTTTAAATATTGGTGGTTGCCATTGTGTGAAGATCTTACAAAAATGTATGCCACATATGAGGAAATAATACTCGTGTAAAAAGCTTCGGTTGAAAAATAATGTGAGGGATATACATGTTGTATCATAAGAATTGGTCTCAATAATAATATCATTTTCAGTTGAAGATAATTTTTTCCCAAGCCATCTTTGAAATCATGTTACAGCAACTCATGTGATTAGAAATATGGCAGATTTGCATATCTGCACCAATTCAAATGTTTTTATTACCCTGATTATTTTTTAAAGCTAGGGAGCGAGATTTGCTTTTCAAAATGTATGGAATGGTTCCATTTTGACTCAGCCTAATCCTGGCATCCTGTTACTCAGGCATCAGCATTTTTGCATGGAAAAAGTGAAAACTACAAACAGTAATAATGAAGCAAATCATTATGTAATATTTTACATGAGGTAGAAATGACAAAATTGATTAATGCCACTGAGACTCCTAATTCATTGTTCTGCGGTGCCAAGTATCCTTTTTTAAAAAAGTACCCACTTTTGAACAGTTCTCTTGTGATGGAGTATATTAATTCATTTTCACATGCACCCAACTTTGTGTTATATTTTCTTTTAGCCTAAAAAGTAAAACCTATATTTCATTATTTTGTTTACAGTTATCTAAAAAAAATATTTTTGTCAGAATGAAGACATCTGTTACATAGTTTCCTCATTTCAGAGTAACAATTAACATCTTATTCCATTTACTTGACAAGTTCTGAATTCCTACTAATGTATTAACATATTGCCATTCACCACTGTAGCATATATGACATAGTATATCCATAGTAGGTAGATTGTAGTAATGTTTGTCTCATGGAGCAGGCAGTTAAAATTAAAAATTTTGAACTTTCACCCCAGCTACTACTCAATGACTAATCAAAACAGCAGATCTTATTATATCGGACAAATACCTTTAAAATTATGGCGACTAAACTCCAACACCACCAAGAGATTGACAGCAATTGGCACTTTAGTCCCTTTGCCACTCAAGTCTGCTTATTTATTCGGCAATATAAGACCTACTTTCTTTTTCATATAATAATAATAATACATTTAATTGTATGGAGATTTGTTGCATATTTATACACACACCAATATAGGATAAGTCAGTTATTATAGTGCATTATCTAAAATGGCTTGAGAACTAGTGTGCACTCTAGTAGGTTCACTGTTGGTAGCATAGATTTTAAATGATGTTAGTAAATCCATGAATTGATTGGTTTAGAATTGTCTATAAAATTACAATTGAAGTCAGCTGTAATTATTATGCAAGAGTCATCGATTGACCTATGGATTGTTTCCGAGAGATACGTTAATTTGGTCAGGAAAACACAAAAGTCACTCTTAGGCAAATGATAAATAGACAGTGCGTAAGAAACAGTATCCATTTTGAAGCGGGGAACACAGGATTCAAATGATTGTTCTTCATTGAGAAAATCGTATGAGAAACAATAGGAATATGGGAAAAACATTCAGAAAGTAGAATCAATCACCACCATTTTTGTGTACTGATCGGCAAAAAGTTCTTAGTAAAGGCAAGGTGTTCTTCTATTTCCTGTCTGCCTAAATGAAAGTTGGAAGCTATTAAGCAAGCCAGAGCCATTACTTAATGGCTCTGTTTCGAATAGGTGAGAGTTACTCTTTGCCATAATGCACCTAAGTGGCACAAGCCAGCTTAAGGTCACCATTTCTTTCAGGTTTGTCACATACATTTAGTGCCATTTACATGTGCTTGAAGTTAGTACGTACTTTGATTCTAGGGATAAGTTACTCCGGGACTGCTTGTATTTTTGCTGACTCAAAAACTATTTTATGGTCAGACATATACATATGTAATTGAAATATAGATAAAAAACCCACTGCAAAGCTTAATTTTATCATTTGGACACCAATATACATTAATCAGTCTTTTAAATACAATTTTTTTTTATTTCAGTGAATCAAATGAAGTTGGGGAACTTGAAACATCACCAAGTAACATTGGAGAAGACTGCATTACCAGAGACATTCCAGATTAACCCTATTACTGATATCATGATATTTTGACAAATTTGTTACCTATTGTGAATGTACAGTTCTCATCAGTCAAGTGTTTTCTGTAATTTTTTGTGATAATGAATTTTCTATGTGTTCATTAAATAAAATACATGGTTTAAAGTAATAATTATTATTTTGAAAATGATTTCATTTAGATGCAATTCAAAAGTTATAATATCTTTGTGCAGAATGATACTGTGATTAATTAATGCCTATAAGATGGAAACAGGGGGTACAAAAGCTAACTTTCTCCTACAATCGCTTCATAATTACATTGAAGTGTAGGAGGGAAGAGTGGTTCTAGGCTCTTAGTATGTGAATAGGTTTTGATCCATTTCAGAATTGGCCTTCCTGAGCTCATTTCTTAATAAATCTCTGCCAAGTCCATGTCTTTCCTCTGTGTACTTCAGTCAAGTGTTTTGTCTTTTTTGCACGCACCTCTAATTTTTATTTTGTGTTCCAGTTTTTCTTTCATTATCTCTATTCAACAATGGTTTTTTCTTTGCCTCACTCCTCAACACTGACCTAGCCACATGTTTCCTGAACGATTCATTTTTGACAATTTTCAATAACTTCCAAACAACTATACTTATGTCATAATGAAGGGAATTCATTGGCCAGAACAGTCTCTCCACAATTAGATAGAAGTGCATCGAAATTACCATAAGCATGGGGGTGATGTATAAGACAGTTATTTTGAAAATGATGCCCCAGGGAGAAACGCAACTTAATACAAATGAATCCATCAGTGCCCAGATTTTTTGGTTTGCCAAAAATCCACAAAATCAGTGAAAGCAATCTGTGTAGCAGTGTTCCTATTCGGCCTGTGATTTCCAATGTTTCGGCCCCTAACCACTTATGGGCTCATAAGTTAAACGCCTTATTCAAAAATTTTTCCAAATTTTCCCCAAAATACGGAATAAAAAATTCACAAGAATTTGTGGAAGTGTTGTCGGAAGAAATAGTAACCCCCAAGTGTATAATGGTATCATTTGATGTCACAAATTTATTCCCCAGTGTTCCAAGATCAGAAGCTCTGAGTCTTGGGGAAGTTACCCTTGTTGAAGCAAGGGTTCCAACCCCAGTGATATTTGAATTGTGTGAGCAACGTGCAAAAACAAGTCTAAATGAATCCTAATAATCACCAAATATAAAATTGACATCAGCTGCACTTGCATATACTCGTTAGCTTAATTTCGCCCTTAAGCCACTTATATCACACAGCCGTTTATCAGCACAGCTGGGTATCGGTATAAAATGCACCAAACGGTGCAGTACTTGAGCATCAGTCAGTCAGTCATTTTTACCTGATGATTTTAAGCAGTTCCATTAGCACTTGCATGGGGCTGATTGTCCATGGTTAGTGGTTTGGCCAGATTTTGACATCTATCCAAAATACATAGAATTTGATGATTGTTGACTCTCATAATAGCGATCAGTTTTAGCTAGGTAATGATATGGGATATATGCTTTAGAATATATTTCCTATTGCTACTCTCTATCAAAGAGAAATGATTTTATTTCAATTTCTTTTTGCTATTTTAGACCTCCCTAGATAAGTTGATGGTAATCCATATACTAACTAGCACTTATTTAAATTCTGCAATGCAAAATGAAAATTGTGCGGAAAACATTGAATTGTGAAGAGTTTATTTTTAGTGCTGACAACTAGTGAATGATATGGCATATTAGATCCCCTCTTTCTTCTTTCCTGATTGTATTCAGCCTTTGAAAAAATCATCGGAGACG
Source organism: Hetaerina titia (assembly GCA_037158775.1). Lineage (NCBI taxonomy): Eukaryota > Metazoa > Arthropoda > Insecta > Odonata > Calopterygidae > Hetaerina > Hetaerina titia. The sequence continues at coordinate 1,813,273 of CM073769.1, forward strand.
GTATCTTGTGAGGACGCTAGTGACAGGTACAGTATTTATATTGACATATGGAATGTTGCAGATGCCCTAATGAATTTGATATGTAAAGGGAAACACTATTACCCAAGAATCTGCGCCAGAACTACATGTATAGGATAAGCAGCGGTCATGGAAAATTTGATGGTAATGGATTTTTTTAATAATTACGAATGTGTTATTATGTTATTAGTATAAATATGACTTTAATATGAGGGAACTGCAACGAGTTAAAGGCACACTGACTAAACCTATTGTATGAGGTGTTCTCCAAAATTCAATAACGCTGCCAACGTCAAGGTTCTAATTACGGCTACTCCCTAGCCCGGCAGAAGAAGGCCGACGCTGGCGAGTGGTCGGACTGATGCCAAGGGAACGGGTATTTTGGGATAAATTAATTCAGAATAAACGGAAACGTTTGCGCATCTCAAGGTAGACGACGACGAATGTGTATGGGTTAATAACAATATCGATCGCGCAATGGCGGGTAACCCGCAACGTTATCGGGCGGTCCTGCAGCAGATGGAAAATAGACACGCAACGGCAGGTCAGTATTGTTACTCGCGCAACTGGTGTTTACCTTGATCGTGCTCTTTCATTCGCCTCTCAACAACTGGAAAGATACAACCATTACCAAGGTCATTTTCTACGTGGAATGAATTAATTGAGTTCCCTCATTTTTCATGCATCTCCAGCGTTTTCGTAGATTAATACTCGTCCGTCTAAAACCACCTTTGCGTAATGTCGGTCGGCATAATATTGTGAGATACCCGATTTCTGCTCAAAATGTGCACATTTTACCTCCCAAAAATATTTTTAATCGTTTCTTTTGTTATCAATCGTTGTCTCTCTTTACGTTGGGTAGGTAGCCAACCCCTTAAATCTACTTTTAAGTTAGACATACATCTATCCAAGACTGTTTTGGAATATATTCTGGAAACCAAAGGGTAAAAGTGAAATAATTTGTTTAATAAGACAGTCTTGCACTCCCTCCAGTCTTCTACATTGTTGTTATTCATTTATGTGTTCCTATTCCCAAATTTCTATTAGCAGTTACCATAAGTACCAATATTCTATTAGTACCAACGTACTTAGTGTGGTGTAATCACACCATTAAAAACTATGTATTAAGCCTTATCTCGTTTTGCAATAGGTGCTGGAAATATTACCCCTTTAGGTTGTCAGAATTGCCTTTGTCTGATTGCCAAGAAACGGCTCCATGATTTTACTCTATTTTTAATGCACTAAGTCACTTTCATTCAAATTGTGGCCAACTTAATAAGTGATGGAAAAGAAGGGAATTTCCCAATATGTGGGATTGTCAAATAAGCAGTTAAAAGATCTTCCAAAACTTTAATAACCCATTTTATGTCATGACAACCAGCTCTGATATTCTACTTTACATATGAAAGAGATTTAATGAATAATACTGCTATTATTAAATGCTAAAATATTGTGAAAAGAGAGGCTTCGAATGATGTCTGAAGAAGTCTCTTACTTAAACTAAGAAGTAGTCTCTTTCTTAGTCAACGTCTCCTTCAGCTTCTCATAATATCATCCCTCTCATATTAGTCTAGATGGGAACTGTGAGAATTTTCTCCCTTACCCATCATCCTATCCAACATTCTCACTTGTATTACTTTTATCTTAACTCTCTCATCTACTTGATTTGTTTCTTTGAGTTTCTACCTCGGTTCACTTCTTTTCCACCACCTCATAAAGCACTCCTTTGTTTCATTCTATACCCAGATTATTATTTGTACATCCTCTTCTCCATATCATCCAATCTAGCCAGCCTCTATTAAAAATCAATTTCTATATCATTAAACACCTAATTAATACAAAAAGGACACCAATGTCTTCATTCTTGGAAATGCTTATTTTGCTTACAAAATTGTTTCTGTTTAAATTAGTCCCTTGAAAATTTACCTGCATAATGCTACACAGAAACTTCACACTTGTATCTTGCATTTTTAGTGAATGACATATACCAGACATGGTAAGCTATTTAATGCCTTGAGAATTCCATTCCTTTTATCATAGTTTTTCTTTGTCCTGGACTATTGATTCCTACACCAAAAAAAAAACAGATCTTTACCTGGATTACTAACTAAAGCTCATTTCACAGACTGACTTTAACAAATCTAGTCTTCTATTTCCACATTCAGTACTGCCCCAATTATTTAGTTTCATGTGCTTCATGCTGCAAATGACTACAACTGTCAGCCACTTTCCACTGCAAGACCTTGGCTGAATACCTCCAACCTTCCCTACTGTGCCCTTGAGTTAATTCATCAATTATATCGCATAAGGAAATAACCATCATCATTGACAAAGAAAATTGTTTGGTTTTTCACTGGAAGGATTTATTGCAAGTTAGTTTTCTTATGCTAGCATAAAACATTGAAATCATATAATAAAAGATCATAAAAACACTTCATGTACTGACTATTTTCTCCTGTGTAGAATAAACTAGTTTGCAATTAGTTTCCCCCTATATTGTAAAAATGTAACTGCAAAAACTATCATTCACCGTTCCAATTTTGTAGGGGTATATAATGTATTTGAATATATTTCTACATAAATACATTCTACATAGTAGAGTGGAGTATTCCTTGAGTGTTGGAAAATTGAGCAATGAAATTTTCTAGGGTTCTAAATGTTCTATTTTCATCAGTTATGGCACAAATGTTTTACTGTTAGGTGGGCCTATAGTGGTCTATAAAACACAGAAAACAATTAACAAGTACTTGGGGTTTTCATATACAGAGCCTGTTGGTGACAATAGATACTACTCCCCTTGTAACTTATCTATCTTCTGCAGAATAAAATTTTGAAAGTACTTCATGTGAAGTTAATTTTAGAGTCCTTGTTAATGGTTTGTAACCTTGAGAATTATGCATTATTACACTTGGCTGAGCAGAAAATATGTAGAGGGTCAAGTCCAATTGTTGTCTTTGCTACTTTGGTGCCTTCAGTGTAATCACATGTACACATAAAATGGTTGTGACACAGGCCTTGTATTTCCATGACTTGTAATTAATATGGTCATTCTTTTCTTCTTTCTATAGGATGCTTATTGGGGTTGCTGTTTGTTGTTCCTTTTGCAGCACGGGTGTACTCGATGGCCCCTCTTCTCACAGGGGCTCTAGTTTATGTTGCAATAATTGTCCCATTGGCTACAGGAATGATGTCAACTCAGACAATTGTACGATGGATGAGGTGAGGACACAAAATCATATTATCATGACCTGAATTGCCTGATTAAGGATTTGCTAATTTGCTGCAACCACAAAGTAAAATCATTATCACAATTTCACTCTCAAATTATAAGAATTATTGTATATACTGTATTCCTTTATAAATGTCTTTTAATGCTTCAAGTTCAAATATAAAATTTACCACATTTGCTCTCATCTTCAAAAGATGAACAAGTTAAGTTGAACAGGAAGGTCATTTGATGAGTACCACATTTTGCATATTTCCATCACTAAGGAATTCATACATCTTCAGCCTAGGAGATGTGATCTGAAGATGTGTCCTACAATGAATATGAAATTACCATATTGATGAACAAAATAAAACAATAAATTCCTGACCTTAGAGTATCACGGCACTCAGAAGCCTTTGATAGAAATTTAATGAATTAGCTTCCACAAGAATTTATCCATTTTATGAAGTTTTAAAACTGATTAATGAAAATAATGTTAATTAAGAAAATTAATTTAAATTTGTGCATTATTAAGGGTGAATGTTTAATTGCCATGAGTAAGGGATGTACACAATCGCTTGTCTTTAAGTGCCAGTATGCTGGAATATAGGAATGAGGCACTCTAATTTCATGTGAATAGGTACACTGGAAGAAATTCTCAATAACTGATTGAGTACTTTTGATCTCCCTAATGTTGGTATCATTATGGATTGACTGTATTTGTGTGAAATGAAATTTTCAGGTTGGATTGGTTCACTGTTTAGTGTACTGGTTTTGGCTAAGGCCTTGGGTTTCAAACTTGACATTAGTTGATTTCTTGGAGCATTCTGATATTGAGATTGGGTTCTGTTGAATTGGTCTATCAAAGAGAGCAGTGAACTGTGTGGTAATTTTAATTGCTCAGTTTTACAAAAAATGCTGGATTTCATTACATGGATGACTTTTCAGAGTCCAGGATATAAGTTTTTGGTGGCCCTTTAAAATTTTTATTCATTCTCATGGACTTCTGAAATGGAAACTTCCTCTCTTTCCATTTCCTGCATTAAATACTTTTTAATTTGTATTTCTCTTTTTCCAGTTTATTTTTTATTTATTTTTCCAAATCTCCAAAGACCCTTCCTCCATATCTAAAAATTCCAATGTCACTCAATTATTCATCCATAATAATAAATGATCTGCCATTATGAAAATAACTTTAAAGCATTAAAATTTTTTGTCTCCAGCGTAAATTTATGGAATTTGCATAGCATATTGAAATGAAATTATTGACTTTGTAATTCCACACACTTAATTTAAAAACAATTTTAACTACTTCTTTCTTCTTCTTTCTCAAGTTTCAACAAGAAATCAAGAAAGTGATTAAATCCAATGATACATTATTTAAAAGTTGTGAAATGTTTCAACTGGTGCAAATGAATTCCTCCCTCAGCACCACGGTTTTATAGGCTATCAAAAGTTCACAAAAATAGGATTCCGATCAGACCAGTAGTATCAGTATATATTTCAGCCAACCCAACCACATACTAGCAAAAATGAACTCTTCAGGGAGGTTTCCAAATTAGCCATGGAATATGGTGTAGTGAATTTCTTGGACCTCGTCAACAAACTAATGAAAAAGGTCATCCCTAAAAAGAGCATGCTCGTTTCCTTCGATGTACACAACCTTTTCACCAACATGCCACCCATGGAAGCTGTGAACCTCACTGAAGAAATCCTCCTTTGGAAATCCATCCCAGTGCCAGTTATTAGTGAACTCTGCTTATTACTAAAAATGTGTGTTTCCCAATGGTGCATATTTCCAACAATGCAATGGTTTAACAATGGGCTCGCCCTTGTCCCCACTCCTGGCCGATATTTATATGGACCATTTTGAAGAAGTTTTGTTCTCCTCTGCCTACCTTCTCATTAATAATGTATTTTGTTGGTTTAGATATGTAGACGACGTCTTCTGTGTGTGGACAAGTTCCGATAGGCAACTAGATCAGTTTCTAGCACATTTAAATTCTGAGAAAAACAAAATCGGCACTTTTCCACAGATTTATTTATAACGTACAACGCGTTTCAGTTTATTGAACTTTATGTATTTCAGTTCATCGGTTTGATGAACTGAAACACATTGTACGTTACAAATAAATCTGTGAAAAAGTGAAGATTTTTTTTTCTCATTATGATGAACTTCCACCACATCTCACCCAAATCTGCTGAAAACATTTTAATTCTGTCAATTGTAATGTTCAATTCACGTGTGAAAAAGAAGAAAAATTTTCCTTGAATTTCCTCAACCTATCCATTTGTAAAGACAAAGATGGGTTACAATACTCCATTTTTCTGAAGGAAATGTATACGGACCAATTAATTCCTCTTCAAGGCATTGCTTCGCCCAAAAGTTTTCAGCATTTCATGCAATGTTCCACCATTTAGCCTCTATACCTATGTCAAACTTCAATATAAATTAGGAACTTAGTGTAATTAAAATGTTAGAAGTAAACAATGGCTATTCAGAAGACCTAATTAACAAACTTTACTGGAAGAAACTTACAAAAATAGCCTTAAGCCACATTTAAAACCCTGAATATTTTAAAGATCTCACTGCCAAATGGCAAGGAATACTCTATCTAGGGATTATTTCTGAAAAAGCAATAAAAATTTTACCTAAAGAAAAAATTAAATGTGCCTTTTACAGTGGTTCATGCCTTAAGAACCTGATCTCTCAAACTAAAGACAAAGTTCCCAAAAACGAGAGGAGTGGAGTGTATGAATTAAAGTGCTCGGAGTGCAACACGAAGTATATTGGGCTAACAAGACGAAAATCTAAAGAAAGGATAAAAGAACTCCAAACATATGTAAAGAATAAGAACACAACATCCCTATTTGCGAAGCACCTAATTGAGAGTGACCACAAAAGTGACTTTGTGACTAAAATTCTTCATTTTGCAAATAAAGGTCAAAGGCTCGATGCTTTGGAGCAGTTGGAAATTTTGAAATGAATCCAATGCAAGGATGAACTTGCAAACCAGATTTTGTATCCCTCCCACTCCTCACTCGTAGACCTACCGCTCTTCCAAGTCACCGATTGACAACAAAAGATGTAATTCTCTTTTCCTCCCAGCTACATTTTAACCTTTTTACCCCTCCCTTAACTTCCCTCTCCGACCAACTCCCCTCCCTCGATCAGAAGGTATATATATCAGGTTTGCTTCTATGAGGATCACCTGATGTTGATGTTCAACATCGAAACCTTGCTCGTGTTTTTAAACAAAGTATATGGATTTACAAAGTCAATGATTTCATTTCAGTACAATATTTAGAGAAATAGTAAAAAAACACCACAAGTATTCAATGCATACAATTTTCCAAATTGCTATTTCTCCAAAGGTAAATGCTATGGTGACATAATTAATTGTTCATAAAAATTGGAATTAATGAAAATAAATTTTTAGTTTTCACTCTTGACCTTCACAGTTCTCCCTCGAGGGAATTTCTCAAAATTCAAGATTTTTTTATTCACCTCAATCTGAAACATGCATACTTAAAGTAAATACAGGATATATTTTTTAGGTGGTTAGCCTCGCATAATAATTTAGTTAATACAATGAAAATTGTAACATTTTTTCCTCTCAATAATAAATATATCTCTTTATATTTTGTGCTTAAAGGTGTTCAGTGGCTACCCTAAGTGATGTCGGAGTTCTGAGCAGATTGTGGATGCTGCTATGCCTGTTTCACCAATCCTACATGAGGCTGGATGTAATCCACACAACAACTAATCAAGTAAAGGGAGAAAAATGCTGCTGGAAATGGATGATACAATGATTCATAGCCAACATCTGATTTTTATAATGTTGGCTATTTGCTGAACCAGATTCTACCATGTGTAGCGACATGTCTCGTGGTAAATCATTTGGGAAAGGTATTTTATGATGAATTTATTCTGAGATTACAAACGGAACAGTTACTTTCCAACCATATTAACTTAAATGTGATAGGGGTAGGTGAAAAAATGTAGATTGAAACAAACATGAAGGGTAGTATCATTTTCATTGGAAGAACTTTGACAAAGGCATCTCCAGAGAGATGGGAAATGCCATTTTTGTCTAAAGCAAAAGAAAATTAATCACAGTGGTTTTAATTAGCTGGCTTCTGTAGCTTTTTGGTGGAAAGTTGGGTCTTTTCAACATCTTTTCAACACCACTTTGTTTTTGGGTGCCAAACATTTAGTATGTTCACTTAACCATTTTGGATGCACTGTAAATATTGACAGACTCTAACCTTCTACTCCATCTGCTATATAAGAACCCAGCTATGTAGTATCAAAATCAAATTATACACTATTTAAGTACAATGGTAAACATGCCCATTGATTTTCTGGTTGAAAATTCATTCTAATCATTATTTTACTTGAGTAGGGGTTAATGGAATTAACTTTATGAGTCTGGGAAAAGGCAATAATATAAGGAGGGTATAAAATTAAAATAGTATTTCCCTCAAAGATTTTTTTTTTAGCTCATTGAAGTTGCCAACCTATAATGACTGCGATTGATTAGGAATGAGACATTATGATTAAATGTTGATACACTGCTAAGAGTTATTTAATTGCTTGCATTTAAATTTTCATATCTACCTAAGACTATCTACATAATACAACATTATTTTGTTTCACTTTTTTCCATTTTAACTTTACAGAAAGATAAGTAAATAATAGCTTGCTTCATGCTATGAATAATTACCAAAAATTAAATTTGAAGTACTAAGGTAATTTGCAAAAGTTTGGTAACTTTACAAAAATTCTTTCATCTGATTATATTCCAATCCACACAGCCACATGGAGTATTGACATCAGGAATTAAAATGTATATATTGTGTACAATATTGCTGCTACAAAGAGATGTGGGCCCATAGATGTTATCTATGGTCAAGGTGAAGTCCCAATGGGTAGAACTGGGATTCAATTACTCTTATGAATGGAAAATTTTGTGTTGATGGCTAGGCCTCTTGAATTCAACATGAGTGTTATAATTTGAAGTCACATCCCACTTTGACAGAAAAATCTTTACTTCTTAAGGGAATTTTTTAAATAGGTCAAATATAATACTAAAATCCAAGGAGAGATTCTATATCAGCTGCTAGGGAAATATGATTAAGCCTCCACTACGAATTCATAGGATGAAATACTGCCCATTCCTGCATGTGTACTCACTTCAGTGAGCGAGGAATTTGGGCTTCAAAGGGAAGGGGGATGCTAGGAGGGAGATGAATGAAGGAGGAGTAGGAAGAAAGCGAGAATTGGGTGCATGACTATTTGTACTCATGAGTGATGAAGGGTTTATGCAATACTCCAAAATATGGGGGAGAGTAAGTAACATAGAATATGAGGGATTGATGAATCAAGGATATAAGCAAGCATAAAACATTTTTAGTTTTGTGGAAGAATGGGAAAAGAGGAAGGACATAAGTATTTTTTGAAAAGTAAATTGAAAAAAAAGAAAGAAATACATATTCGGAAAAGTAAAATGTCTCAGGGACATCACGGATGGGAAAATGCAATGCAATGTAAGATCCCACATGGAAGACCAAGGAATAAACTTTTTGAACAAATAAATAGGACTGTAAGATTAAAGAGCGATCCAAGCATGAGATAACATGAATAGGGAAGAATAGTGGACTGCAGTGAAAAACAATTTACCCTTTAATTGGAAAGCATTTTAAAGCCTCCAGCTGATGTTGGTATAACAATATTCGAATGTCAGAAATTCACTGGTTCAAAACCACATTGGTAATTTTAAAATGAGTGATACTGTTGGAATTAGTGCAGACTCAATTTGGATAGACAAAAAGTATGAGGAAGAGCACACTCTTTTGATTCCCAATGGCATATTCATGAGGTGGTGAAAAATATGTAATGTTTGAACCAGAGAGAAGCCAAACCATGCGATCAATGCGTAAGAATCATTTATTAATGCATTTTGATGCGAACATCTCTTCTTAACTACTTGCATAAACCCTTACCTTAAACTTTCTATTGATTGCACATAAGGAAACTTTGTGGTAAGACTCACTTTAGATTAAACATAGTGACAATAGATGAGAATTTGAAAAAAATCAACTTTGTAAAACTCTTTCTGGTGTAACTTGGTGGAAAATCTTCATATTGACTATTTTTATAAAAATAAAACCACTTTGCTTTTCCACATAAACTTTTTATTCTCACGACCCAAGTTTCGTTATAGCATAACATCATCAGGTAAAAATGACTGACTGATGCTTAAGTACTGCGCCGTTTGGCGCATTTTATACCGATAACCAGCTATGCTGATAAACGGTTGTGTGATATAGGTGGCTTAAGGGCGAAATTAAGCTAACGAGTACACTATTTGGTGATTATTAGGATTCATTTAGACTCGTTTTGGCACGTTTGTATTTAAAATGGGGATTATCAGAATAGTCCCATAAAGGTTCTATGAGAGGGTTACCAGTATTTCCTAGTGCTTGCTGAAATGACAGGGCTAGGTCTCTTAGATAGGTTGGTAGGTTTGGTATTTTGAGGTCCTTGTGAATGTCTAAGTTTCGGACGAACCAAGGGGCATTAGTAAGAGTTCGCAAGATTTTATTTTGAAAGCGTGTCAGTTTGTTCAGGTTTTTTGCAGCTACTGATCCCCAGGCTGGATAACCGTAGGTTAAGATAGGTCGTATCATGGATTTGAACAGAAGTCTCTTAGTAAGAAGACGAAGGGGACTCGTGCGCTTTATGAGGGGATAGATTGAGAAAAAGGCCACGTTGGCCTTGTTAAGTGCATATTGGGTGTGTGCTTGCCAAGTGAGTTTCTTGTCCAGTTGTACACCAAGAAATTTGGCAGATGATGCCTGGGGGATCTTTTCCTTGGCGTAGTAAATGGGGGTGTTGTTAGGTTTCTTCCATTTTCTGGCATAATTGACGTTGATGCATTTTGTTGGGTTTAAGGTAAGTTTCCACTCGCTCATCCAGTTTTCTATGCTGTCTAAGTGTTCTTGGATATTTTCTGCAGCATGATTTGGGTCGAAGGAAGTTGATGCTATAGCGGTGTCATCCGCATAGGGGTAGCTTTCAGTTTTTGGGTGTGAGGGGAGATCGTTAATGAAAAAGTTAAAAAGAATGGGTGATAGAATGGCTCCTTGAGGGACGCCTGCTGTGATGGATTGGGTAGTTGATCTGGCATTGTTAACAGCTACAAAGAACGTGCGGTTAGTAAGAAAAAGAGTGGATGATCTTAGATATATTGATATATCAGTTTTGAGCAGTTTATGTATCAGGCCAGCGTGCCAGACCTTGTCAAAGGCTCTTTGGAGATCAAGGGAGGCTACTTGGGTGTGCTTGTGAATGTTGAAGCCGAAAGTGATCTGTTCAACCAATCTTGTAATTTGCTGGGTTGTGGAATGGTGACGACGGAAACCAGTTTGCTCAGGTCTGATCAGGTCTAAGGCCGAGATTTCTTCTTGCAGCCTGTTTAAAATACATTTTTCTAGGAGTTTTCCCATGCAGGGGAGCAGGCTAATAGGTCTGTAGTTAAGGATATCAGAAGGGTTTTTATCAGGTTTTGGAAAGAGGATAATTTTGGCCATTTTCCACGCCTTTGGGAAGTACGATTGGGTAAGGCAGGCATTAAGGATGGAAAGTAGGTGTTGGATGAAAGATTTAGGAAGCTTTTTGAACTGATTGTAGGAGATTTGATCGGGGCCCGGTGATGACTTGGTTTTGGAGTGGGAGATTATAGAAAAAAGTTCTTGAGGTGTGATTTCCGGGAATGGGGGAAGGGGACAAAGGGAAAGGTTAGAAACGCTGTTCGAGGCTTCAGAGTCCAACAATGACTTTTTATCATTTTTAAAAATGCATTCAAGGGAGTCGGCAAAGGCATTTGCTTTGTCGCTGTCATCATATAGTGCTCTCCCATTATGTAGTATTGGCGGGGTGGGTAGCTTTCTCCTGCGTAAGCTGTGGGCTAGGATCCATACCGAGTGGTCCTCATGTGAGAGTGAGCTTATTTTGTCATGCCAAGTTTTTTCTCTATGTGTTCTAATTTGGGATGTTACCAGGTTTCGGAGTGCACAGAAGCGGTTTTTTTTTGGCGGAGATGAGTGCGTTGCCATAGGGTTCTGGCCTTGTTTCTGAGCGAAATTAGGCGCAGAATATTCTGAGGTAGCGTGGGACCTGCGATGGAGACCGGAGAAGGAGGGTAGCAGGAACGATAGATGACGTTGGTTAGGGTACTTGTGAAATCTTGAGATGCTTTTTCTATGTTGTCTGGAGTATTAGTGATAGGGGCAACGAGATTGATGGCCAAGCAGTTTTCTTTAAAATGTTTCCAGTTAATTCTTCTTATGGGTTCTGGTTGTAGGTAGGAAAGGGTAGGAACACAGTAAAATATGGGGCAGTGGTCGGAGGCAGAGTTGTCAAGGTTAATGATTTGAAATGATATATTTGCGGATGAAAGAACTACATCCAGGATATCGGAGGAATGGGGGTGGTGATGAAAGTGGGTGGGGAAAGGTGGTGAGTGAATAGCAAGATTTTTGGTGAATAGAAGCTTACGAAGGGCACGCCCTCGTGCAGTGGTGGTTTTGCAACCCCAGGCAGCATGCTTGGCATTCAAGTCGCCACCTATTATAAGCTTTTGATGCAGTAGAGATGAGAGTGCTGATAAGTCGGAGAGTCTGACTTTGGGGTTGAAGGTGGGAAGTAGGCTGACCAGATATGTAGGGTCCCAGTAGCTCCTTTTATTGCTATTCCAGCAAGTTCCAGTTTTTGGGTGGATGGGATTGTAGTTCTGTGGAGAGCAGGCTAGTTTTGGATAGGACCATAACCCCTCCTCCAGCATCATTTGCCCTATCTTTTCTGATTACACGGTAATTTGGACAGTTGAAAGTTCGGCTGTTCTTGAGTCTGGTTTCTTGAAGGAGGATGATGTCTGGATTATGATTGGTTATTAGGAGGTTTAGCTCATGTTTTTTATTATTAATGCCGTTTATGTTCCATTGTAGAACTTTAAGCACATGGGTGGTTATTTGTGAATTAGGCGCCATTAATGAGCTGCAGAAGGGCTGGTATAAGGTCATTGGTGATGATGCTAATAAGGGTTTTATTGTCGGAAGGAGAGAGAAGCTTCGTGATTATGCTCAATAGAGCAGTTCTTATATTTGTGGTTGATGATTGGTCGTTTATTGGCAGAAGATGTTGCTCGGAGGCTGGCGGATGGTGTTGATCAGAGGCTGGGGGAAGGTTGAACGATGACTGAGGGGTCTCAACGGTTTCGGTTTGATGGTTGTGCCAAGGGTTTTGGAGAGGGGGAAACGATTGCGAATTAATATTTAAGTCCAGTTGTTGCGGGGGTTTGCTAGTGGGCTGTAGCTGCAAGGCTTCTCTTTTGTTGCATAATTTGAGGAGAAGTTCACGGTGAACAATACATCCTCGATAGTTTGCGGTGTGTGGTCCACCACAGTGGACGCATTTGGCTGGAGAGGTTTTGGGTTTCTGGCATTCTCTGTAATGGTGGTTGCCAGCGCATTTAACGCACCGAGGAGGGAGGCCGCACGTTTTGTAGGTGTGTCCATAGCGTTGGCATGGACACACCTACAAAACGTGCGGCCTCCCTCCTCGGTGCGTTAAATGCGCTGGCAACCACCATTACAGAGAATGCCAGAAACCCAAAACCTCTCCAGCCAAATGCGTCAACTGTGGTGGACCACACACCGCAAACTATCGAGGATGTATTGTTCACCGTGAACTTCTCCTCAAATTACGCAACAAAAGAGAAGCCTTGCAGCTACAGCCCACTAGCAAACCATACAAGTAAAGCACTGTATTTATACATATCTCTGGGCGGAGGGGAAGAGGAGGTAGGAAAGAAAGGATTGGTTGAGCTAGGAAGAGGGGGGAAGCTAAAAGTCTATGGTTTGAGGCAGAGGAGGAGGTTTCGTAACATTGACAAATTAGCAATAATTGGATATTTAGATTAGATAAAGCCAGTTAGATAATTAGCAGGCTGGAAGGACAGGGTCAATACAATGTTGCAAAAAGCCCACCTGACATCGGATTAGTTGGCAGAGGATTAGGGAAATGATTATTGTGAATGGGGAGAACAGTACAGGAGTCGCTACATTGTTGATAAAGTTTTACTTGGTTTCAGGTGAGTTGGCAGGGGGTGAGGGAAAAAACAATAACGGGGAATGTGAAGGGTAAAAACATCTTCCCTGTAATTTTGGGGAAGATGTTTTGACCAACGATTTTCTTTTCTTTATAAGTTTTAATTCACAGGTGACATTCTTCATGCTAGCAGAAAAGGTTATGTGTCCAGATCAAAGACTTGTTTGCCTGTACATGCTCCTCTTCTACACAGTGATGGCATACTTGCAGAGGTCTCTGAAGGTATTGGACACTCTTCATGATTACTTGTTTTTGCAGACGTATTTTCATTAGCATTGTCAGAACCCAAGTGACTCTTTAAAGATGAAAGATCAATTGTGAAAAATTATACTTTGGTTTATAAATTCCCACTTTATATCAATTGAAAAACTGCTGCATTACTTTGATACATTTCTCATATTTTAGTAAAGAATGAAAAGCATATGAATAGCATACTACAATCAAGAAAGGAGAATGGAATGACATTGTTAACAATGAAAATGGCCAGTTTTCCAATTTTAAGTTTCAAATAATAAACGAATTTTTGGTTGGCATTACGACCTGACTAGAGATCTTATATCTATAGAGATCTTATCAACTCATAAAATTTGAAAGTTGGGAAGAATGACATGGATTGATTATGCATTAAAAATTTTTCAGTTAAAGGAGCAACACTCTTCCTTTTGAATGTAACTTACAAAAACAGCCCAAAATTAATTTCATTACTTGTTTTGAAAGTCATGGTAATTTTGGGGGCATACTCAATCATATTTAAAATATGGAAGTGTTAAATGGTATTAGTATTTCCTCAGAATCTTCAATGCCATTTTATTTCTTCTCAACTTTCAGCTGCATCATTGGACTCGGATACCCAGTTCCCATTCACGTGGAGACTTCCTCCGCCTCACTACGGCTTTTGTGGCCATCCGTCTTGGGAAAGCAGTCGTAGTCAGCCTCGTCCTTGTGATGCTGCGTGTGAATTTCCAGCACCTGGAGCCGTCCTTCCCCTACGTGGCTGTCACTGGGGCCCACTTCTTGATGACCCAGTGCTGTAGCTCGGCAGAGCCAGCATGGGGGGATGAAGAGGGTAGCACACACCCCTCCGGCTATGCAATCACCTTTCTGGCAATCCTCTTGCGCTGGCTGTGCCCCCAGGAGCAGATGGAAGGGCTGGAGGACCGTTGGGCAGCATTCCTCCTGCGTTGTGCACCCTCCGTCATGTCTGCCGCAATGATAGGCATTGCTGTGATGAATAGCATTCTTCATCTTGGCCGAAACACTGTGGCTTCTGGAAATCTCTCTGTCTTAGTACTGGCCGCATACATCAACCTCATTGCTGATGGATTACGAGCCAAACGGGAGGCATGGGAACCCTTAGCGCGAGATATGAATATACTGTCTCATTTCCCATTCAAAAACATCAAGGTTAAAGCCGGTGACTCCCTTCCCACCTGTGCGATTTGCCTTGACGATATGGTGGGCAAGGCAAGAGTCACTCCCTGCCAGCACACTTTCCATGGTCGATGCTTGCGCCCATGCATCCAACGTTTTGGGGAGTGCCCACTTTGCAAGCATCGCTTCTGACTGGCACCAATCAAGGCAGTTGCTCAATACTGTAGGTGAATTGAATTGTGTCTTAAGTAATGAATGGATATATAATATATATATATATATATATATATATATATATATATATATATATATACGTGGGCAGTCCGATAAGTACTTAGCCTACAAAAGAAAAAACGAAAATTTTGGAAAAGTGGCGATTTATTTCTCAACATAGTCTCCTTTTAGCTCGATACACTTGACCCAGCGATGCTCCAACTATTTTAACCCGTCTGAAAAATACGTTTTCTGGAGGTCAGCAAAATAGGCCTCCGTGGCGGCGATAACCTCCTCATTCGACTCAAATTTCTGCCCAGCGAGTGCCTTTTTCAAGTTTCGAAAACAAAAAGAAGTCGTACGGGGCAAATCTGGAGAATACGGTGCATGGAGCAGCAATTCGTAGCCCAATTCGACCAATTTGGCCGTGGCGAAGGTGGAGGTGTGAGCCGGTGCGTTGTCATGGTGGAAGAGCACTTTTTTCTTCGCCAAATGGGGCCGTTTTTTCTGCAATTTGGCGTCGAATCGGCCCAATAATGCGGCATAGTAGAGCCCTGTGATCGTTTTGCCATTCTCTAAATAGTCGATGAAGATCACACCTTGTGAATTCCAGAAAACGGTGGCCATCACCTTTCCGGCCGATAGGACAGTCTTCGCCTTCTTCGGAGCACGTTCGCCGGGTGAAGTCCACTGTTTCGACTGTTCCTTTGTCTCTGGTGTGTACCAGTGGATCCATGTTTTGTCGACGGTCACGAAACGACGCAGAAACTCCTTTGGATTGCGCCTAAACAGCGTCAAACACTGCTTTGAAGTGGTCTCACGGTTGCGCTTGTTGTCCGGGGTGAGCAAATGCGGCACCCATCGCGCCGACAGCTTTCTCATGCCCAAAATTTCATGCAGGATATGACCCACACGGTCTTTTGAGATGCCTACTGTCTCAGCCATCTCGCGCATCTTCAATCGGCGGTCTGCCAATACGAGATCGTGGATTTTTTTCACGTTATCCTCCGTGGTAGCCGTTTTCGGGACACCTGGGCGTGGCTCATCAAAAACCGACGTGCGACCACGTTCAGACTCGTTAAACCAATCCCTGATGGTCGCTATCGAAGAAGAAAAGTCACTGTACATAGTACCCAAGTGCTCTTTGATTTCGCTGCGCGATTTCCCTTCCAAAAACAAGAATCGAATTACCGACCGACATTGCTCTTTTTCCATTTTCCTAGAATCCGCGGACACACCTGCTTCCACACGTGGTCAAAACAAAACTACCAGTCCGATTCGGCTGAAATTTCCACAATAGCCGTCTATAACAATGTCCTACACGATAGTAAATTGTTCTTGCGATAGTGGTGCCATCGGGCTGTGAGGCTAAGTACTTATCGGACTGCCCACGTATATATATATTTCTGAATCTCTAATACAAAACTTCTGTCAAAGCTCCGTTGCACCAAATATATTTATACATATTTATTTGTTTTATCCTTGATGTTCAACTTCCTCTCTACAAACATTAATCAGTATCCTGAGCTACATTTTCTTTAACAAATGGCCACCTTGGCAATACTTTTACAATACAACCACTCAAGTCTTGATGACTCAGTAGAAAATGATTACATATTTTAAAATATGTTTTGAAAGCCTATATGTCCTCATATGCCTCAGAACTTATTTAGTTTTATATAATATATAATATATTTTGAAGAAGTGGTATTGTAAAGTTTAAACAGATCCTTGAGAGGTGGCCTAATGTGGGGAATTATTTATCTTAAAGACTATATAAATTTTCATTCTAAAACCTTAAATTCTAATGTTATGTAATTCACATAACCTTACACTACTTCACCCAATGCAGTTCTTCCCCAGACTCAACGTCTCACCTGACAGCTATTATAGATTTTCATCATACATTGTCTATTTGCATGTGGTATCAAGTGCATATAGTAATAATAGTTATTATATTACATTGCAGCAAGATTGAAGGCAATGGAGCACATATGTAATTATCACTATGATCAGTTTACCATGAAATTATTATTTTCCTTACTTTAGTAATTTTTAAATGTTATATTTCCTTTCAAAACTTATTAATATATTACAATCATTATTTTCACATGAATCATGTAATAGGTACAGAAATTTAAAATAAATGAGTGTCAATGAAATGTCTTGAATGATGGATGCGTAATTTTTAGTTCCCAAACCTTTTACACAGAATGAGTAATTAATTTCCTTTGAAAACAAAACCTCAAGCAAGCAATTCCACTGAAATGCACATCCAGAATTAGGTAGAACATTGGCCAAATGAGCTTTACCCTTGCTCCCTCCTGGTAAATGATGGCAGAAATTGGCCGAGGTTATAAGTGCTGAATGGTAGCTACTAAAAGATGTGAGAGGGTGAATTGTTAAGGAGAAATGGAATAATATGCTGAAACAGAGATGCATTTCTGTAAAAATTTGATTTGATTGGAATTATTAACTTCTGAATGAGGAATGCTCCAGGAAAGAGAGTATTCATGTTGTCTTTAGTAATTCTTCGATTTCTACATTTGTTTCTAATGGCTCCCCAACACAGAATTGTGGGTGCACATTATGGATAGAATGTTTTTGCATGGTGCCCTTTCCTTTATACCCATGCCAGCAATGTAGCAGGTATAAAAAGCCTTGTGAGAACATCTCATGTTTATTGCCCTAAATGCTGTTACGAGGAGGCCCAACCCAGACCAATCAAACTAAGATTTTAAATGTATGTCACAATCAATAATAATGTCCCATTAAGTTCAACACGTGCATGTATGTATTAACCCCATAGTTGTGGAACGTGGATTTGGCTGTGCACTGCTGTTGCCTGCCAGGTGAATACAGTCTGGGGATATGAGTCACCTTTCTACACTGGGGTCGACATCAGAAGTTGGAATTCATGCTCCTAACTCGTCCCTAACATCGTTTGGACTTTTTTGCAACACAAAGTAGAACTAGGATAATTTATTCATGGAAATGTTTGTGCCCTATACCAGTTGAGTTGGTATTTGGTACCGTTTGGCTTCCCACCAGTTGAATTGTGGGGAAAACTTAGCCTCCTTCCATCAAAGCTAAATCATAGAAGAATTGAGGAGAGTTTCTTCAAGCTATTTAATGTGATAACGTGTTGTCAGCTTCGAGTCCATGGCCAATTTCAACAAAAATTGTCATAATCTGGGGATAGTATATGTTTAAACTGGTCATAATAAAAATGAATTATGGAAAACAATTACTTTAAAAAGATACCTATAACAAGATATTTTTCAAGCAACATTAGTCAACCAGTTAAGCCATGACAACGTTAGTGAGCCCAAAAATGTATCTCTTATGTTTCTAATTAATGCAAATAACTGAACTTCAATACAGTACCTGTATATATTTTAGGAATTTGATTTTAGTTAAGTACTAATTTTAATTACCTTATCTCTGAACTTTCATCAAATAAGTTTTTTATTGAACATTTTGCAATAGTCTTTCAAAATCATTTAAAATACTCTTTGATTTATTTGAGGCACTTCTCTAATTTGCATTCTTCTCCTGTTCACTGATGACATTTACAGTTCATCAGCATTAAAGAAAGATGCTGATACTTATCTAGGCTAATAATATTTATATTGTGGAATTTAAAAATGAGGAATGATTGGGAGTTAACTCCTTGGTTGCATTTGTCCTTGGGTGGTGAGGAACTAGCTAGGATAGTGTTGACTTAAGAGGACGTGAGGAAGTGTAATTCAGCAGTCAAAGTTGTCTTCTAAAAGGAATGACCAGAAAAATGGAATTTTTAAGAGGCATTTGTTCATTTAATAACATAATTTGGTCTTGTAGAACAATTTCAGTAATAAGTGAAGCCATATTGTGTTGTGAAAAAGTTTCACATAATGAGTGGATAAGTGCTATTATTTGCTCATCGAAATAAATCTCTTCCACTGCATCATACCTATAACCATGGAGACATTTTACAGACAGGGTGCCTCTTACACTTCCTATAAACACTATACATTTTTACGATATTTTTCTTGGAACTAAACTTCTGGTTTTGGTTGAGTAAAACACACTATGAAACTTACTAGGTAATCCTAATGGCAAAACGCCCTCATTACAAAAATCTGGAATCTATGAGATGAAGTGAAGCTCATGCCACACATGATCCTTTCGACAGACAACATCTATCCATTTGGACAGATAACATGCGACGTCAATACTAGATTTAAGGAACACTTGGCTCACTATAAAAGCCATGAAGGAAAAACCAATGGAAGAAATCGTTTTGGAAGACAATGAAAGAGGAGAAAGTCTAATGGCGACTGAATTCAATATAACAGTAATGGAGACTCCCCTCTGATGAATGCTGAAGAATATAGATGTGGAAAATGCCATGCAGAAGAATTCTATTGATTATATTCTGGTGGAAGCAGAAATTCAAAGGGGTAAAGTCAAGGAGTACAAATTCTATCAGGAGCAGATAGAATTTGGAAAAACTCTTGGAAGCCCATCAATAATTTCTCAAACTTGCCGCAAATTACATGAGGTTCAGTGGTCCCACTGAAATCAGTTCCTAATGCTTTTGGGAAATTCCAAAAATTGTAATTTCTGATACTGAAACACTCAACTTGAATTGCGAAAGACAGTATATGTTTACACACTGAAATGATAGTAATATGGAATTGGATTGGTATGGTCGTTAGTGTACTGGCTTCTTACCCCACGAGTTTAATTCATGGTGGCATTAGGCCTTTTCAGAAGTGTCCCTTCTTTGCAACGTGAAGAGCACTTCAAAGTGGAGTATGCCATCCGTCAGATTCAATGTTATATTGTGGACACCTTGGTCCTTTTCATTAAGAATAGGTGAGTGCAGTATTCTGTGCCAGTGCCAGGTTTCTCTCCACTCACCATTCCCTGAAAATCCTACCTCCTCCAAATTAACCATATGTCCCTAATGGTGCAAATGAAGTCAGCAGTTGGTCGCATTTCCTAATAACTATTACAACTATGCTGGTGATAATTTTACAAACACATTATAATAAAAGGATGCAATTTATATACTTCAGCAATTTGATTTTTCACATATCTGTTGAGCCATTCCCTATGAGACTAATTTTTCATGTAACAATTGGAGAAGGGAGTGGGATAAAAACAAAAATTGGTAGTTCCATATTGAACCCATTGAAACTAGTTTGCGGGACTTGAATGATTAGAATAAAATATGAAAAACTTGAAAAAGTGTCTCATAAATCTCTTCCAATACTGATTCTGATGCATCTTCTTCTCTATATCCTCAGCTTCTACAATATATCCTTTGAAAAACTAATTAGTGTTTCCTCAGCAACTAACTATACTTGCAGTATTTGATGTTCATAATCTTAGCAGCTCAGGGAACATAAGGGAAATAGCATTCCATTTATATGTAAGCACAAGGAAACTACGTGACATCCAAGGGCAACGTCAATTTAAATTAATGAAAATGGTTTATTCTTATCAATTTGTTTCAAAGGTCCCAGTATTCTTATTTCATTAATTTTTAAATGACCTCGCGGTTATCAATGGCATGAACTGGACACAGAAAATAATAACATAAAAATAAGGGTGCTTATTGGAATCTACTGACAATTGAAAATGCACTCAGAAAAAATCAAATTATCCTCCACAGGGTATTGGTCAGAAATTAGTACACCTTCGTGGAATTTTTTCACGTTCATACCAACAATGGCAATCTCATACATGATTCACATGAGAATTTACTTACCACAGATGTCCATGTTGATAGATGATGGCTTAAATTCCACTTCCATTCATCCTTTCCTGATTACACATATTTATACTGTACAAGGCGAACCTAGGAATCACATCGAGGAGAAATGGAAAACCGCGACGAAAACAGTTGAATGGTCATTAAAATCGACGTTGCCAAGTCATGGACCATCCACATCCCCCAACTTGGCAACAGGCCGTCATGTTCAACCAAGATATTATGTGCGTGAGATAAACTTTGAAATTAGATCCCAACATGCACAATCCGTGAAGGAATTCCTTTGCGGTTTTCTATGACGCTTTATTCCAGATTTCCATGCCATGAGCATTGCAAAGGTGCTCCGTTTACTGCTTGATTTTTTACAAAGGTACAGTAGTCGAGTCCATGCCGTTGAGGCGTATTAAAATTAATAGGATAAATTGAGTCACATTGGTTCTTAAAGTCCATGGGTAGGGCAGATTTGTAGCGTTGTGAGTCATATTTTCTGAGAAGTAATATGTAGAATCCCAAGTTTTTCCAACGTGACCAGCTTTTTATAAAAAGAGTGGCAACACTGTTCGTTCCCTCATTTTTTTCAAATGTCCATGAAAAAGCATACGATGTTTTCAGTGTTTTAACTGTAAACAACAGACAAATTAACTAGAACAACACATTTCTAAGATAAGTGATTGGTAAAATATAATATATCACCATTCGTAGTTCCAATTAATAATTCTCGAATCTTTTTTTTTACCATTTCACTTCTTGTTTCTCAGAAGGTTCACTCATGTTTCTCCCATGGAAATCACGGGGAATTTGACAGAAGTAATTAAATTAAATTGTTTTGGAAAAACATTAATTGATGAGCACCTTTCAGGGGTTCAACCCATTGGGAGAATGTATTTTATTGAAGAAATAACTTAGCCATGGGACATTTGCAACTCGATCCAATATCATGATGCAGTTTGTGTAATAGAGCATTATATGCAATTGCATTTATGTAAACAGTTGATTAATTAATAGACAGAGTAAAAAATGTAATTATAGACATGTGGATTCATCTAATGAGGAAATTATAATCACTACAGATTATTTTCTACCTCCCTTATAAACAAATATTTCATGTATTTTTATGGTAGTATCTTCAGCACTTAAGTAATTCTCTAATATTATAGATGCCTGATTTGCTCACCCGCCGTTGTATTATTTTTATAGTATCGTAATTTTCCAAAAAAAATACAGACAGTTATTTGAAATGTGAGGAGCACGAAATAATGCGCATACGTATCACCTATAGGAACGACCAATACAAAGAAACTATTGAGTTTAAATATGGGTTTGGTCATATCATGCTTGGAAGTCTATGATGGTGAATATCTAATACATCTTTAGCCCAATTGGATGCACAAATCCATTGAGGAATGTATTCCTAAGTGTGTTGTCAGGCATCAGGAATTAAATTTCAAGTCTGAAATATATCACAAATTACCCCCCCCCCCCTGCCCCCTAAGGTTGCTGTTAGACCTCAAGAATTTCAATTAAAAAGTTAACTTCAATATAATGGACTGGCCAACAAGATAATAAACTTCTTTATTGAAATTCCAATTAGGACTAACATGTCAACATTTTATGAACTCAAGCCCCATAGCCGAAGTGTTTACTTAATCATAGTTTCATTTTTGATGTTTCTGTGTCCATTTCTTCTCATTAAGTTTACCTTAAGTCACTTCAATCTAGCACAAGTGAAAGCAACAGTTTATGTAGTACCTCTGTGTATAGCAATTAAATTTTGCTACATTGAAAACTTGCACAAACTTTTGAGGAATGGAATAAAAACAGTAATTTTCTTTTAGGAATACCAATGTGCCTCCAGCGTATTCTGGTTTGGATATATTCTGCAGGCATTGCTGGACTGTCAACAATTTTCTACTGCTACTATTTGTACAATGAAAATGTAAAAGGATATTTTGAAACTGAAGAAAATACACCCTTCTATGATTTTATAGTAGGTTGGTTGGACAACACACTTTATTCCTTCATTTAGTGCAAACAAACTATATATATATATATATACACAAGTCCATATTGGAGATGATCCCATGAACAGTACTTTCTGCTTTTAGTTGGAGCTGGCACGGCTGGAATTATTGTGGCTACTCGTCTGGCAGAAAATCCCTCAAATAAAGTGCTTCTACTTGAGGCAGGCGATGAGTCCAATTTCATTCTCGACATCCCAGCATTTGCACCTCTACTCCAACTTTCTCATTGTGATTGGAAGTACATAACAGAGCCTCAAAAGCATGCATGCTTTGGATTGGAAAACAATGTGAGTTTCCAAATGAGTTGGCTATAACTGCTGAACAAAATTTGGGTTTTGTCCACTATATTTAATATGTACTTACACCTATTCATACTCTCAGATTGATTAAAAATTTCTTCTGACACATCTTTAAGTCTGACTTCTAAATTTCTTCTAATACAAACTTAAAATTGATATAAAATTACTTCTAATTCATGTGTAAGCCCTAATCAGGGATTAGGCAGTGCCCTTGTGGGGAGGCTGCACCTCATCTCACTCTGAAGAGTGACTTGCAGGGAATGGTATTTATATGTATACCTTTTTTTAATATTTTTATGATTTTGAAAAATAATGGCTCTGGGGAAAGAGGATTGAATAGAGAGGAAAACATCAAGTGGAGAGGAAATCGTAATCTGCCCATCAGTAAGTACTTAATTAACATTGCAACATGGAAACAAAGCCCATTAAGTTAGTCATGACTATTCAAAGACCATTCTAGCTCCTCCCTGACATTTTTTGCCCATAAATACTTGTTAATTGGGTGTACTATTTTTATGGCATGTGGTTTTGCTGTGGCAGAAATAGTAACTAAGAACCTTATATTTTTATTCATTCCTTAAAGTAGCAGATTGGGAGGCGTAAATGACTTTCTCTCCCGGATGTTTTTATTCATTCTTTCTTCTACGAGCACTGAAGTTGAAGTACACCTTATCTGCAGGCTGTAATAATTTGTGGAAGCACTTATTTTCTAAAGGAGAGGTGCAATTTCCACTCAGCAAAAGATACATACCATCATGGGCATTTAAATAATATTCAAGAAGTGGTTAAGTAGAGAAGAATGCTAAAAAGAGGACACATAGAGATAAAATTCAAGTATATTTTATAAACTTGGCTTTAAAGGCCAAGGCAGGCTTTCCATTACAATTGAATATGGAAATAAAACTGCTGGAGAAACTTAATAATATGAAAGTTTTTTTCTTTAACAGTCTTAGCGTGGGGTTTCTCCTTGCCTTTTTAGATTCCCTTCTGCGAGAGTTTTTAAAATCATTTAAAAGACACCTTTGGACACCACGTGGACATTTTTCCTTCTCCAAACTATTTTATTTAAATAAAATTTATTTTTAAAACATTACTGAATGACTTTTCATATTGCTTTAATTTGATTTGTTGTGTATAAGTAGAGTTAATGCTCATGTTAGTTTTTGAGGTAAAACCGTTATTTCATAGAGTTTGATGGTATTTGCTAATTCTTCCTGGCAATACACTTTTTTCGTAAACTATGTAGATATATTTTATAAAATGATATTAATTGAGTTTTTCTCAGGAGTAACTCAAAAGTTTTCCCCCTGACCAAGCATGCCCAAGCATGCGATGGTTTCTTGGTATAATTATGGAAACAATGAAAGTTAGTGCTGAAAAGTCACCCCTTTTATGACTAAATGGAAAAAAATTTAAAAATTCCTTTATTTACTATTTTTTTATTTAATTTTGATGATTTTTTAGTCTAGAATGAAAGTACAAAACATTGGTTTTGATTTGACGCTAAAATTAAAGCGGTTTGTTCTTTAAAAAGTTATCTGAGATTGATTTTAACAGCTTTATACATGATATTCCACCATATCACGCCTGAAACGTCTCTTTTTATTTTAACAGCTATTGATTAATTAGGAAAAAATGGAATCCACAGGAAGCAACACTTTTTCAATATAGAATACAGGGTGCACCTTGCAAATTTGAAAAAAGTACTTAGCCATAGTTCAAATATGTCTATCCTAGAAAAAATGAAGGGAATCTAAAACACAAAAAAAGCACACTTTGAGTTGATTTGACATGGAATGGTTGAATTGCATATTTAAAAAAAATGTCAAAAAAATTTGACATATTAGCTCAATCATTCATAGAGAAACATTCAATGAGGATAAAATAGGTGCCTTCCATAAGGAGAATAATACAAGCATTACTTGGCTTTCCAATAATCTTGAGGAGATATTTGTGTAATATTTAAAAGTAATATCAAATAGAAGTCTTTATTCAAAATTATTTACGAAAGCCTATGATCATTATTTAGTGGTTGATGTAATGGCTCATTGACAAGACTGTGGAGTAATGAACTTGTCGAGATGATCCCAATGTCATTGAGTTGATGAGAACCCGATCTTTTATATTTAAATTCTGTTTTTTTATCATATCTTTTAGTATCGTTATTAAAAATATCCCTCAGCAAATAGAGGTGAATTATTCCAGTGTCAAGAAATTATCGTTACATATTTTGATATATTCTGAAGTCCAGTCGTTGGCCTCGTGGGAAAGTTGTTGGTGGTTCCAGCAGGATAAATTATGCGCTCTATGTGAGAGGTCATCAACAAGATTTTGATTCTTGGTCAAGTGAAGAAAATGAAGAGTGGAGTTACTCAGATGTCTTGCCATACTTCAAGAAATCAGAGAAACAGAAAGGGAAATTCAAGCATGATGGTGAGTGAATCAATTTTATACACCTTCTAAGTCGCATTTTTTTACACCACTAGACTAACTTTAACCATTTTATATCAATTTTATGAGTTTTTACATGTGATGTTCAATTGAGTTTTGTGTTCATATACACAAGAGGTTGCAAACATTGCTGAAGACATGAAAATGAGTGCAGTAGGTATGGCATAAGAATAAATGTAAATATAACAATGGTTATGCAGTTAAAAAGAGAAATGCTAAGTTAAATATTAAACTAGGAGGCCAAAAACTAGAGTAGGTGGAATGTTTTACCTACTCTGATGTTGAAGGAAGGGGCAGGAATTAGATATGGATGTTGGATGGGATGAAGGGAGGAAGGAAGTACACAGGGGTGAAGAGGGGCATATATAATGACAGGATGTCAGGTTATGTTTTGCCAAGAGAGGCAAGGGAATTGCTGCTGTAATGTGTGGTGGCTTGGTAACTTGTTTTCATCTAAAACCTCTATACCCTAACTAGTAGATAACCAATAATAATAAAGTATCTCAACATGCACTTAATGTACAGGGTGAAGCAGAATGGACTCCCTAGTTTTAAAAAATCACTGAAGAGCGAGCAGGTAAATTAGCAGAGTATGTGTAGTGGAGTGAGCTGGGGGAAACAACACCATTTTTATTAGTCACCATACAGAGGTTTGGTGAGCATCGAGGTTTTGTCGTAGAAACGTTCTTTAAGAACAATAATAGTGTGGTTGGCGACGCAGAGGGCACCGTGGTCTAGCGATGGAGTGCATTTTCACCTCTCCGGTTCAGTAAATTAGCAAAATTTTCGTTACTGGATGACTAAAAACCTTCCTGAACTTCACTCAAGATCTCTTGATAGCCCCAAAGTGACAGTTTGATTGGCTGTGTCCTCCATAGGCATTATTGGGCCTTACTTTTTTGAATCTCGAGGTTCATCTGTTACTGTGAACTCTGTGCGCTATTGTGAGATGCTGGAGGACTTTTTACTCCCCTTTAAAATGGAAGGGTATGGCGAGGAATATGACACAGATAAGCCTTTTGGTTTCAACAGGATGGCGCCACGGTTCCCACCGCCCGTCGTTCACGCCAAATCCTGCAAGAACAATTTCCCGGCCGTCTGGTCTCCTTACGAGGGGATGTTCCATGGCCCCCTCGCTCCTCCGATTTGAGCCCTTGTGATTTTTTCTTTGGGGATATATCAAAGCTGAGGTTTACACAGTTCGACCAAGGACCTTGGAAGCTCTTGAGGAGGCAATTACAGACGTCATCGCTGGAATAACGCACGATATGCTGTGAAACCCTATGCTCGAAAACCTTTCTGAACGACTCAACATGTGCATCGCTCACCAAGGTCGTCACCTGGATGAAATAATTTTCAAGATCCAATGAAAATAAAATGGCATTGGATGCAGTTTTCAGAAATAAAAACCTTTTTTAATTATCAAGTTTGATTTTTTTTAAATAGGAAAAATTCTTACTCACCTTGTACCTACTGTTTTTACAAATGATGCAAAATTAATCTTCAATTATTTATTTGAAGTTTCCCATTTTGGTAATGTCCAGAGGCAAAAAATACTTGATCTGAATCAATATGTGATATTGCTTAACATGCAAGCAATTCAGTGTTTGTACAATAACATTCAAATGATACTAAATATATGACACAATGTGAAAGCTAATAATTATATTCTTATACAATTTGAATTTTTCTTAACTGGTTCAGATCATTTTAAGCTGAAAAATGTTAGTTGAGAATGTTATGAATGTAGTTCATTGACATAGGTACACAGTATTCCAAAAGACAAGTCAGATAAACACTGAAGTATATACAAGTAGCCATGAAAATGGAGAAGTTATTGCTCTTATTGTGACACATTAAGTACTTTTATGGAACTATTACCAGAAGTGGTCAATGAGTTAATTACAGGGAAAAACAACTTGACCATAAAAGACAAAGTAAATGTTTGTGGGAAATTCATAATTTTAAAATCATCTCATCACCATACTGTGTTGATACACATGCATAAGTGACAGCCTTGACCTTTACCCATATTTGAGTGATGAAAATTTTGTTTGAATGTTGTCTTGCGTGCACCCACAAGGATGAAATGCATTACATGTATTCCCTGAACTATCTCTATAACAGGTGTTCACCACTCTGACAAGGGTGAATGGTCCGTAACTGATCCTCCTTCAGTATCCAAAATGGCTGGCGCCATTCTCTCTGCTGTAGAGGAGCTCGGACTCGATAAAGTTGATATCAACAATGGCAAGAAAAAAACAGGTGAATGAAAGGTGATTGATTTCAAGTGGTCATTAATGGTTAATGCATTTTTCTTCCCAAAGTTTTGAAAGTCCTGTTTCACCATCTCACATCCTATTTTGAGTGGACTTTTCATATTTATAGGTTGTTCATTCCTGCATATAAGTGTAGAACTAAACTATTATCACATCCAAAGTGTACATTACATGATTTTAATTTTCAGTTGCCATCCTGAACTCAGTGAGGGCTCTTTGTACTTTGCACTAATCCTTTTAATTCATTGATTGATTGATTGAAGGCCCTTGGCACATTTTGCCTTAGCATGAGTTCCATCAGAACTCTTGTGATTTTTTTCTCATCACATAGATTAAATTTCTCAAATTGTGAAAGTTAAAAATTTTCCTTGCAACAGTTTAAAAAATGGCTGCGATGTGAACTTGACAAACCAAAGTGCATTTTAAATGAAAGTAACACCTTTTTATAAGAACCTTGCTCTCATTACACTGGAATGATTTTTGAAACTCTTTTAGCTTACATGGATCAATCTTCTCTATGTAGAAAATGAATCAAATGAATCATTGATAAGTCATTTTCAGTAGTTTAAAAAAATAGGAAAAATTGGAAATCTTGTTCAAGTCGAAAATTTCATTCAAAAACAGTACTGTAATGAGAGTACTGTGTTGAAAATATGATTTAATTAAGTTTTTTACTTCTTAAACCAGAGTAATTTTTTGAAAAGAGAAAAAATTACATGAATTAGACTTGTCTTTTGAAGTTTCATGAAGTTTTTCAATTGTGCATCATTAAAATGTCCTTGTTCCAGTTGACAAATATTTAAATGATAATAAAACTTTCTAGTATACTATATGCTTATATGGGCTATATGTAGTAGTAATGTCAAGCGTAAACCATTGCCACAGCAGTTTTCTTTTCTGTGGCTCTCTAGTTATAGCACTCAATTATGATACTACATACATACATACATTCATATATTTTGCTGATATATCTTACAGTATGTGAATATTCAATTCAATAAACTGCTGTGTGTTCCTTCCTGTTTCTTGTAAAGTTCGGGTATCCAGATAAATCCACAGGTTGATTTAAATGTAGGTGCCCGGAGGCATCAGCAGTACATGACAATGGGAGCGACCAATCAGTAGCCAAATACCCTGCTCACTGTGTATAGAGGGGCAGTCATTTATTAAGTGAAATAAATTGGATAAGAGGGAAGTCAGAACCTTTGTCAATATTAATCATTGGGGACATGGTTGCCCAGTTGGCTAGAGTGCTGGGCTGAACTATCAAAGGGCCTGGCTTTGATTCCAAGTGCCGCCCCTGGGCACACTTAGCTTTACCCTGGTTGTGTGTTTTTCGGGAATCAAGAACTTCCTTGGAAACCATAAGTCGGCAAAGAGGAAGGATCTGGCCCCCTACACTGTTAATGTGTGAATTTCATATGCCGTTGGGTTAAGCATTGGGCGAGCTCCGTCTTCACCTATCAAATTGACCTTTGATACCCATGGTGGTTTCATTTAAAATTGTTATAGATTACATTTGGCCCATTTGATATCATTACACATCTCATTAAAGTAAATTCTTTAATTTTATTGAAACTGAATTGCTTCCGGTTCATATTGAATGGTAATTCAATATCTTTAATGTCTTTACTAGGCTTCATGCTGGCTCAGGCCAATCTGGAAAATGGAGCAAGATGTAGTGCAGAAACAGCCATGTTGAAAGAGGCCAGTAAATGGGATAATTTGAAAGTGATTGCAAATGCTCCTGTTGAAAAGGTAGAGCTTGCTCTAACAGTTGATGATAACTGGATATTGGAAAAAATCTTACTTTTTTCAAAATTATTTTCTATTTTACAGATAGTGTTTCAAAGTTACAGTACAGCTCAGGGAGTGATATATTCAAAGCAGGCTGAGAAATACTTTGCAAAGGTGACTAAGGAGGTTATTCTGTCTGCTGGCACAATTGAGACTCCTAAAATTTTAATGCTCTCGGGCATTGGTCCCAAGGATCATCTGAGGAAGTTGGAGGTAGATGAGAATGTTGACAATTTTTTTCTAATGTGTCTGCCCATTATAATTTTAATTTTATAAAATAAATAGTATCTCAAAACCCAATAATACACCATGAAATAAACTGATTTTGAGTTTCAATTTGAAGCTGTTTCTTTATTATTTTGTCATTGATAATTAACATATTTTCCTCCATAACTAAAAGTGATGACTTTAGTTTTTTTTCCATTTTCATCACTTTTATGAATAAGTGTACAAATAAAATCTGAAGTGATAATTATTATTGTCGATGGAATTATTCTAAAATATTAAGTTAGTATTACAAACAATTTGGAAGTCTAGATAATTTTTAATTCTATCAATCTCAATTGAATTGAAGAAAAATATTAAGCATAGATTTTATAAAACCAGTCAAAGTTTGGTGCTTTTAGTTATATCTGCCAAAGTTTAGTTCAGTTATTACCCATAAAAACCATATCAGACTGTGGATGTAACCCTGAAATGTATTGAAAATCATGAAATAGCAGCAATTTATATCCATTAATAAGAAGGGGGTATCATTTGAAATTTTAAAAACTGTCAAGATGACTGCTCGAAGACTTACAGTGCTATAGAAATGTTTGCCCATTTCCTGCTGGAATTGAAATGAAATTATTGACTTGTAATTCCACATAATTTATTTAAAAAACACGACCCAGGTTTTGACGTTGAACATCATCATCAGGTGGTCCTCCTAGAAGCACACTTGGTTTGTATACCTTCTGATCATGGGAAGGAGGGGGTAGGTCAGAGAGGGAGGGTGGACGTATGTATTCATTGTATTTTACAAGCTCTTGGCAGGTCAGGTCATTGTGCATTATGAAAACAATTCAAGAAGAGTCGTAGCAGAATGATCTTATTCCACCCAGTTAGGAAGGAGTTGGAAAGTTTGGCCAACTGGCAAAACTGCTTCAGTCTAACTGGTTGAATTTATTGCCGATACTAATCCATGGCAATGATGATGATGAATCTTAGTACTTCTGAATGATTTGTTCATGTTGAGAAATTACATTACAGTTTTGGGAAAATGGCTAATAGATGTTAAATTAAGGCATATGTGTAAATTTGATGTGTTTATCACCCATAAAAATGCTGCGAGTCAATTAAAATCCTTTCAAGTTGAATGATCCAAAAAATAAGTGACAGCGTATAACGTTTTCTGCACATCCAATCCTTCCAACATGATCGTGAAATTTTTGCTCTTTCAAATTTACAGATTCCAGTTTTGTGGGACCTTCCAGTTGGACAAAATCTTCAAGATCACATTTCAACTGGAACTGATTTGGTTCTTCTGAATGAAACTCTTGTTTCACTTTCATCGTTCGCTTCTCCATTTGCAGCTGCACAGTATTTTTATGAAGGGAAAGGTGAGACATTTAATTATCGGGTTGGGTTTATTTGAGTAGTTAATGCAACTGCCAACGATCCTGAGATTTCATGCTATAGCTATGCCAAGTTTCATGCTGCATGGGTTTGACTTCTACCAATGGGACTGGGTGCGTTAAACAGTGAGTGCTTGGCCCATGGGAAGCCTGATATTTGAAGGACTATTGGGAACACTGGGGTCAAATGGACAATCAGAAGTGTTGGCAAAAATAATCAAATTTGGATGATCCCTTCATGCCTTTTACTGATTTTGTCCCAAGCTCACCTCTTCATGGTATAATGTGTTTGGTTTTTTATACAATTGAATGGCATATAATTCTCATTTAGTAGTGACTCATATTCCTGTCTGTTTCAAGCAATATGGTTAGTCTACTGAGTTGAACAGGATAACATGCAAGTAAAGTGTCCATTTATACCTTGTCCTTATCTCACCAACATGATCATGTTAATGAATTCATGTGGCAGGCTGAGTTTTTGTTTGATGAGTTTGATATGCACAACGATGACAAAGGAAATGGTGGCATTCCTTGTTGTCACATTATCGTTGGTGAAATGGGTATAGAGCAAAGGGCTACCCTGTTTAATTCATTCCATAGAAACACTCCATATGCAATCAGCTCCAGTAATAGGTACCTGTTGTCTCAGGAAAAAGTACACTCCATGAAGTTATACCAAGATGCAAATATAAAATCATCCAGAACACAGGTGCTTTTAGCATCAAATTGACATATGCATCTTCAATCTATTTACTCCTTGTACTTGCACAGTTATTTTGTTACAGTAATTTAGATGAATTCCATAGGTTCATGCATAATGCCCTACAGTAATGAAATTACTATTTTGTCTCTATGTAGACCTCTTTCCTATTCACAGTCTTACTAGTAATTCATGTAATAAGAAAATGATTGACTTCACAAAATAATTAAATTTTTGATGAGGTTGTTTGTCTGCTAGAAATCCTTAATGTAAGAAATCACTCTTGTCATAATGCCTGTTAACCCTTGGTAAATAAATTTACCCTCTGCTACTGGGAATCAAAATGAAAACTTATCATGATTGATCGTTTCAGGCTCAACTTTGTGGAATTGCCCCATGATGAATAATGCCAAAATGAAACTTTGTAAATCCTAATGAAAAATAAAATAACCTTTATTTTTATTTGAATTTACAGTTTTATTTGGATATCATTCATCATGAAAACTATGAAATGGAATGATTTAAGTCGGAGGCAATCAAAGTATTTTTAGGCAATGGGGAAAAGAAAATAAATTTGAATAAAATGAATGGTAGTTTTAGCTTTCAAATTAATTTTAAATGTTACTTATACTCTTTTGTTTTCAGTGTATATGACTTTGGTTTAACTACACAACTGCCGTTAATAATCTTAATTTTAGAGTTGTACAACATTTTCTTTGGCAATAAGCCACAGTTTATGCAATTTTTTGGACAACATGCACTATAGAGAAATAAATGTATACATCTTTTTAGGCCCATGGGTTACACTGGCTTGTGAAACTATTGGTTTTCTCCATTCTTCTCTCGCTGATCCAAAGACTGATGCACCCGACATTCAGATAATGTCGGCCCCATTTGGCCTAACATTTGATGGTGGAAGCCATTTGAAGAAAATCATTGGGATATCAGATGAGGTAAGAAGTAGGTACTTAGTTGGCTATGATATCTCTCGTGTGTATTAAGATTAGCCAGTCAAGACTGTAATTAACTTAAAAGTCACGCTAGTGAATATGTGAGCAATATTTAAAAGTTCCCAGCAGGAGCAGATTCAAGAGGGGCTGTGGGGGTCATGAACCACCCTCCTAACCAGCTAACTGGCCTTCCTTTGTTGCAAATCCATCATGCCAATTGACCTAAACATCAAAGCAGTTATCAATAGATGTGAAAAGTGACAATATATAATTAAACTTGAACGGAACTTAAACAACAATTGGTAATGTTAGATTTGAAAAAGACATTAGGGTTGTCTAGTTTTATTTTCTCAGACCATGACAAGACCCTTCCAAAATCAAAAGACGAGATCCACCCATGGTTACCAGAGTAATTAGTTTATCTTTTGCAATATTATAATACCAAGAACCCTTGCCTCCACCTTGTCAAGACTTACATTCACATCTGGTTCCATTATATTTCCATGGAATACATAATTGATGTGGTTTCCCACTTCACTGGGGTTGGATGCCTTTAAAGCTGCCTCTCTTAGGACTCTGCAGGGACTACTATTGCTCCCACAAACTCAGTTCTAGGGATCATCAGAACTTAAAAGCTCTTCCACCACATCAAGCTTGTTGCCTGAGGGGATTTGAAATTTAATATTAACTCTCAAATTCTAAACCCTAGATTTTTGTGCAATACTCCCAAAAAACTTGCACCAAATCCAAGAAGGTTATTTAGTGAAAAATAATTTTAGGTATATTAAGAACTTTTAAGTTTTAAAGTATAATATGTCAAAGGATGAAGTTCATTTAATTTAAGAATCAATTCTTTAGTTAAAAAAGGTAAACTTAGGAAGCATAACAGAAAGGTATACATTTAGATGCTCAAAAACCTCTACATATTTATAAACTTTTTAAA
The DNA here is from genome assembly GCA_037158775.1 of Hetaerina titia. NCBI lineage: Eukaryota > Metazoa > Arthropoda > Insecta > Odonata > Calopterygidae > Hetaerina > Hetaerina titia. Next base: position 1,847,077 of record CM073769.1, read on the forward strand.
GCCCTCCTTGAGCTCAGAGTTTGGGAATTTCATAGAATATTTAAGTAAATCAAGAAAATGTACATAAAAATTTATTTTCCTTCTTACATATTTACACTAACAAAAATACACTTAATATCTTTTTGGGCAACACAATTTGGAATGGTTTAAGTTCCCACCATAATTACAGAAATTAATGGAATAAAAACAATTGTTCCAAGGACATTTTCACAAAGTTTGAAAGTAAATACAACTTCAATAATGAATTTTAACATTCCACAATGAGTAGTGACTGCCCTTATATTTCAACTCAGAACAATTTAAATTAATAGTTTCACAGCATCGCACATACCATTCTGAATTTTGTACAACTGTGATGTTTTTCAGTATCTTCAGGAATTTTAACTTCCTGACTGTAAACTGTGAATAAGGTTTTAGCCTAATTGAGCTTTAAACTTGTGCTGTCACCAAGAGGGTAGGAGTGTAACCTCATTGTATTTCCTCTGTATTGCCTTCTCAGTAAATCAATTTTGCTTTGCCTCTCTCCTGCCCCATTAGCTCATTTACGTGCATGAAATCAAGCTGGCTAAATGTGCATTTTACCTATCTTTCATGCCAAGACGTGGGCCAAGTACTTCCAGTCTCTGATTGGACGGCCCGTAGCAAGTGTGATGCCAGTGCTTCTCAAACCAAGGAGCAGAGGGGAAATCCTTTTGAGCAGCACTGATCCACTTGATCCTCCAAAAATAAATCCTCGGTATTTATCTCATCCTGATGATGTGAAAATTCTTGTTGAAGGTACTCGCAATTTACATTCTTGAAAACTGAAAAGACTTTTGTATGATGATTTTTTTACACTATAGTTTCCCTATGTTTTTGTTCTCATGTTGACTCCATTTTATACTTTTAGGAATCAAAATTGTGAAGGACATATTGAAAACAAAGGCTATGACTGAATTTGGTGCCCGATTAAATGAAATGTCTCTCACGGGATGCGACTCTTTTGAGTTTGACAGTGATGAATATTGGGAATGCTACTCTAAGCACTTAACTCTGACATCATATCACCCAGTAGGCACTTGCAAGATGGGCCACAGGAGTGATAAAACGGCTGTTGTCGACTATCAACTCCGGTAAGCTCACATGTGATTTTAGACTATGGAAACTTGACCTAAGAACATATGTCAAAATGTTGCACCAGAATCATTCATTTTAGTTCAGAATGTTGAATTGGCTGCATTTTCTTCATGTTTTCTACTTTTAAAATAACTAGAATTTTAATAAAAACTAAAGAGTATCAATCAACCTCTAGCATGTTGTGACTAGGTAATATTTTATTCCTTTCCTTGTTGTCAATAGCACATAAGAATTGCACTAGACATTGGGTAAATTCATGTTTTTCACATATGTTTTGGCCACAAATAATTGTTTGCTGTATGTAAATGTGCTTCATCCCGTAAAGTGCATGTCACATAGGGGAAAAGAGAATATCACCCTATGTTATAACACAATGTAGTAGAGTAGCTCATAGTTAATTAAGTTTCTCTTTTATGTTGGGTTTTCATGGAAAGAATATTTTTCAAATTCCTATTTACCTGTACTCAATGACAGGATTTTTTTTAAATGATTCACAGAGTGCATGGTGTAGAAAATGTTCGAGTCATTGACGCTTCCATTATGCCAACAATAGTGACAGCAAACACAAATGCAGCAACAATGATGATCGGAGAAAAGGGAGCAGATATGATAAAAGCACAATGGAATCAGAAGGATGAAGTCTGTAGAGCCATGAAAACTGACTCTTGTCCATCGGAGTAAAAATGCAGAATACAAAATTTTATACATTCATGATTTTTATTACCAACTCTTTAAGTATTGATGTAAATATCTGGAATAAAAAAAATAATTTGTGGAAAGTGCTCGATATGATGATGGTCGGTTATGGACTCTTCCATGGTTCAACTTCAGAATGCAAACTTGAAAATGCATGTGGTTACTTCCAAGAGAGGAGACGGACTAATGAAATCAAATCATCACTCAGGTGGTTTGTTCACTGTCATTTCGGTAGCAGATTATTTAATGGCATTCTTATCCATGCTCCGTTGAGTTACCTTGACCCATCGTGGCTTTTCTAGAATAGGCTGAAGCCAATGGCCAAGCATGTCTCCACCTTTCATCCACTTCCTGAAGCCTTATCCAACCCTCTTTTCCCCCTTCAGTTCCTTGCCCACCCTAATCAATGAAATTAACCTCAACTGTTCAATAGTATTCCTCGATTATTACTTCAATTGCGATGCAATAAGCTGTAATGCAAATTCTAGTTTTTTGAAGCCAATAATATACAAAAAAAATCAAAATTCATAAGTTATATCATAGTCACAAGACTTGTAGAAGATCTTGAAAACAAAAGAGTCAAGAGTATACTAGTACTTCCAGATTAGCAAAATGAGACACTGTTCATCCTTGTTATAAATGAGTCCATTTCTTGATTTGTGTTAACATTGTACTCTACAACCTCAAGTCCCATACCTGGTTTGTGAACAATTTCAATCTGGCCTGCTCAGAGTTGAACAGTACATTTACCTACTCATATTTTGGAGTCGAATACTGTTTTAATGGGCAACTGTGGAAATATATCTAATTACAACAGAATATAGCCTGCCAACAATTCCTTCGACATTTTCTCTTTGTTGCTACTAATAGTTAACGGCATTATTCTTAAATTTTAACTGTGTAACTATAAATCTCAATAAGTTGACAATAGTCGTCAACATTAAAAAATTTTACTGCGACAAGGGGAGCATCTAAATACAGATGGTGCAGGCATTAACAAACTGGCTCAGAAATGACATTATATCCAGTATAAATGGTACCAGATATCCATTATGTGAATGTGGGTAATATTAGTAGATGTACTAGTCTTAGCTAGTCAGTAAGTATGCAAGGCAATATAATTAATTATTGAAATAATGCCATAAAACTTTTTTTAGGGTTACTGAATTTTTATGCAATTTAATTTTTATTCACAACATTAAATTATTATTATTGATAATCTACTGGTTAAGGAAGGTTTCTGATGGACAAAAGCTACCAAATAATACAGTGACAACTTCTTTGCCTCTCCAAACAAGACAAAATCCAACATCCAAAACCTCAGTTAAGTCCCTCTTCAATACCACATACTTCCTTCCTCCTTTCATTCTAACATCCCTATCCAACTCCTCCTCCATCCTTGCTTGCCTAAAATCCTTCCCTCCATCATAGTCTTCAACATCCCGTAAAATGAAGAATTTCTGAGCATAGTAGAGAGGTTGGAGAGAGATTTCAAATAAGGTAGGAAAAGTGGATGCAGGGCATATTGAGCTGCAATGGAATGTTTGAAGGCTTTAATAATGTATGGGAGAATGTTGGGTAAGCAAGGAGAGGAGAGGAAAAGGGTTGGATTGAATAAAGGGAAGTAGGAAGGAAACAGGCCTGAAGAATCCTCTGTTGTGATGCAGAGTGTTGCAGTGTTTACTGTCGTGTTAGGAAGTCATGCCTAGAAGTGAGGCAGTATTTTGTCCCTGGATCCATTAAAAACTTGTCTAGGTCAATGAGGTGTAATGTACTATTGAGACATGGGAGTACTATTTAATGATTCATTATGACAATGGTTTTGACTTAACTCCATCATCTTCTGACCTGAAGATTCCTCATGTGACATTAATACCAAGATCATAATAAATCTTCATACAGTTGAATAGTGTATTTAACCATCTACGTAGTGTTTGCTTGGGAACCATTCCTAACCAATTCAAAGAGGAGGGCTGATGCTGACTTTTTCACAGTTTGTAGTCAAAGATGAAAATATTCCTGACAAGTGCCATCACAACAATTGCTTCAAATCATGACATGTAATAACCGTCAAGTATAGTCATACACACACAACATATCCTTAAAAGTAGGATTAAGTACCATTAAAAATACATAAATATTTCCCATGTAGTCCCACAATCTACTGTACGTATGCACTTAGTGCATCAACTATGGATAGTCAATAGGTCATTAATAACAAATAAATAGAACAATTTCCACCTCCATGACATTATTTTACTAATGCCATGGTGATTCATGGCTCAGGTCAACATTAAAACATCCACCACGATGCGTTACTTGGCTAATGAAAACATCATCATCAATGTACAGTAAAAATCATCCAAAAATAACAGAAAGTCACACAAGAGGAAATTGTGTCTCAGAGGAAAATGATATAATTACAGTCCTATCACTTAAAATACCTTTGCTCATTGAGTGAATGATAAAAGCAGCTATGCAGTGAGACCATTATAATCTCAGAACAATTCAAAAATACAAATACTATGATGCAATAAATAGTCAAGTGATATTTCACCTTGTTGGCACTATTTTTACCCTTTAACTAGCAAATAACCCCATTCCATACATTATGGTGCATCCGGACAAATATAAGGACAAGCAGCAACAATCACACAAGGCAAAAATGCAAAGTGCTTTTGAGGTTAATAAAAATACTGCCTTACTCCATAACAAGCAAAAACAAGTTTATTTTTGTTCAACAACACCAACAGCTCAATCCCCACACTACTGACCATATTAAATAATAAATACCACAGACAAGTTTCAAAAGCACCAAAATCACAATCTTAAAAACATTTTTTATGGTAGTAATTATTGTAATAATCAATACATCAAGCAGTATCTCATCAAAAATAGAAATAATATAAAAGGTTTGTACAAATAGTTAGAGAAGTAGTTAGAGTAACCTGAATGTTCACCAGTTATGGACCCATCACTGATCAACACTGAATGATTAATTATCACAACCTCATGCAGATAAACGAGCTCTGCTGTTTACTGCCAGTAATTGAAGAGTATTTCCCTGAATGCTCCAGCTTTTCCAAGTCTCACCAAGGTCTAACAATCTCCATACTTCTAGAGAAGCTATGTTGCAGGAAGGCTGTTAATTTTGTGTTTCATTATCTTTCTCAAATGTAGAAAGTCATCTTTTGCAATAGTTCATCAGAATTAGCCCATATTACGCAGGAACATCTGAAAATTTTCCAGACAGGGACAGGAACACGCCTCATTCATTCCCTGGCAATGCTGGCTTTAAAGGAAGGTGTCGGTCCATCCCCTTTTTTAATTGAACCCTTATGCCCCATTAGGGTACTAGGCACTTGCATAGCACACCCTCATCACTTGCTCTCATCTCAAAACCCTTCCCTAATTTGTCTTGTATGTTCAAAAGCACTTAAGAAATTTAAAATAAATGAATTAAAACGACACCTTTCCAGCTTCATTCGGGAGGATTTGATGGACATTCCTTTACTGAGCCAAAATTGACTTAAAATACTTCTTGGGTATGACAAAAAAAGTAACTTCCAATGCAGTCATCATATTGCACAGCACACCAATTAAAAGTTTAATTAGTTGAAAGTCATCACTCTCGATACAATTTTGACATCAAATTTCCAATCAATGACAACATATTTCCCTCATTATGGAAAAAATAGTGAGACAAAAGCATGTTCACCTAAGAGTACTTCATTGCGGCCATCATTGTCGGAGCAATCATGAACACAAGTCATCACAAATGGCCCAGTACATCACAAGCGCAGGAATTCAAATAGTTTTCATCACTTTACAATTTTGAATGTGTGTGAAAAATGCCAATCAGACAAGTGATCTTAAGGAAGGAGCAATCTAACCTCTGATTGACTGAGGCAGCCATCAACGTTTAATCTCAACATGCATAACCAAATGCGGTGATGCACCAGTGGGTTCTTGAAACACAAATTCTTAAACCAGAATTGCCTAGACACAATTGACTGATGTAAGTCCAATAACACTTAAAAAGAGTCCACAATCGTAAAAATAATCTGCAATTACTGTAATTGCAATCCCTGACAACCAAAATTTACCAAATATGAAGCCACCAGAGTACAACTTAAAATTAATAATTTGAGAAATAAACGACAGTTGCTACATAAGAATAACACACTCCAATTTCTCTAATATACATAAATGTTTCAATATATAAATGTAATACATATATGTGATGTCAAATTTCTATGGCAGAAAAAGTTCAACACTATAATTTTGTAATCAGAGCATTTCTTATGATCCCTGGGAGAGGAGCTTCGTAAAGTTTTCCTCTTGCCCGTCCTAACACAATCTAGGCAATGGTGGACAAAGGCTAACAAGTTTGTTCCTAACTTTTTTACATGCACACCTGCTACCATTCACATTGCTTCTCAAAGCACACCCTATGAACATGTGCAATGAAATACCGACCGTTCCTGGTTTACAAGGAGACACTGAGAGAAACAAAAATTGATAATAATCCTTAAGCTAGCAACACTACTCTTGTTCCTCACACTTGGGGAAAAAACTTTTCTGAAACGCCATGCCATAGGTTTCGAGAAGCATTGGTCTACACTCACTCTCCTCTCTCTATGAACAGTTTCTAAGGATTAGGATGTAAATAATTGCACTAAAAAGTGTGTCAAACGTGCTGAAATAATTATAATCCCTAGCACTTTGGAGTTGAAATTACGTCAGAATAAAACAAAATGTAAATTAAGGATTATTCAGTTAGAGAACTAAAGTCTTCATCAAACTATTCTACATATTCTCTATATAGTATTTTTAAAGCAATCCATAAAGGAAAACATAGACGATTTCATAGCAAAAAGACCATGTACTCCATAGATTTGAACTAAACCCATGAAAGAATGTCAAGTACAAGAAAATTGCACACAACAGGGTGACCCCGCTAAACTTACTGGGGCAACATTTTTCATTGTTTCTCTTAATGTGTCTCCATAGGTTTAAGTTCAGGCTGGCACTCATCTTGCACTAAACCTTAAAAATTTCCATATTCAGGATATAGAAGTGGTTACCTTTCCCTAACCAGCCTGTGATTACATGAGTGCTCTGGTAACCAGAAAATCACATTGCTTGGTTTGAGTGTTTCATACCTTAAGGCAGATTTGGATCAGGTCCACAAAACCAGAAGTATAATCCTCAACCCTATAGACTACAGAGGTGAATACTTGAACTATGAAAAATTAGACTCTTGTGTACAATGTCTATTAACTAATTTGTAGTAGCATTCTCCACAATAGCTAATTTAACAGACAGTAAAATGCTGAAATTTGAGTCAAGTTTATATGAGACCAGGGAAGGATACTTTTTAAAGGCTACATATGCACTAGGTAAAACAGTGGGGGGATTTTATAACCTTTCGCAGAATTGCTACAAGATAAGGCCAAATACTTAGGTAATTCAATTTGGTAAGTTTCTAATTTTACATCCTGTATCCATATCACACTAATCATTTCTGAAAGATTGAAAATGAAAATCAATCTCTCATTGAATCCATGATCTGGCATCCTAGCATGCTACAAACTCCAGAACAATGTCAATTTTATTATCATGGGAACTTGAGTCAAGAACATGAAGTTGACAATATATACTGAAGTAAATGGTATTTTCAGAGAGACCTTTCAAACAGATTTCACATATCTTGCTCTTCAACATCATGGTTGGCAAAAGACTGCACTAACATTCAGAAAAAAACAACATGTGAAAATTTCACAATCATATATTTTAAGAATCCAATGCAAAGCTAAATATGAATTCAAATGAATGCAGAAATTTTTCCTGGTGTATCACAAAATGTTTTGCATTTCCACTGCATTGAAAAAAGAAATCAAACATGAGTCAATCAAAATCTTCAAGCAAAGAGCAGATACCTGTCTTCTATTAATTTCCCATTCCAAGAAAATAGCACTGTTTAAGCATCAACACCTGAAAATAGGCCCTGAAACTTTATTCAGTGTGATTGGTTTTTGTACTGCACATTAATTATTGAATTTGAATACTGAATATTAATTAATTCAGAAAGCAATGAAAAAAACAAGCCACATTGTGACCTATGCCTTAGATCATGAATTCCACTGGCACTCCATTGGCAAGTTACTCTTCTGCTAAACAATATATTTTAGCAAGAGCAACAACATGGCCTACTATTCCTCTTATTCATTTGTACTTCTCTAGCTTTCTGTTGGAATGAATATTTTACTATATTTCACGCTCGTTTTCTGAACACTAAATGAATTCTTCCACTACTTTTAGAATCGAGGAAAGAGTTAACATTAAATACATACATGTTGAACACTAACAAAATACTTTTCACCACACTTCTAAGAAAAAAGCACCTAATGAATACACACCAATAAACACTACCAGTGAAAGCAAATTACTTCAACCACGAGTTCTCAATGACATCTCCTGCACACTACTTTCTATGGCTTGCCTCTTGGCATTGGATACCGAGAGACAAGCCATAGTAAGGTAAATATAGGCAACTTTCATCCGTACAAATTATGGCTGACTCACTACACCAACACATTGAAAATGAATAGCATTATGCATTTCTCAAAATAAAAAAAATACACTATTAAACTACTACCGCAATCAAAACTTGAAAAAATCATAAACAAAAATTCTGTACAAAGAGATTCAGAATGTTTCACTATAAAACACTCTGTCATACATTACCTCACCAAGAAACTATGATTTAGTTGAACTATAATACAGTGCCTCATGCATATTACTACTTATTCCTGAGAGTTTAGGGATCAACATCATATGCAGGTTTAAAAATTGCTTGTCCCCTAAAGATTCTAGCCAATAGCTAACTTCATGTCAGCTCAAATACTGATCAGAAGAATAATACTATGAGAAACAGAGTCAAGCAATCATAGTTATTAACCAATCACTTTGAAACCCTGTCACAATTTATGGAATGTTATATTGACAATCATCATTTATTAAAGCTGAATCTTATTTACCACACATATCACGATGTATAGCATTATAGTTGCCATACACGGTATTTAAAACCTCATATTCATACCAAGTTACACCGATGCCCACAGCTGGTGAAACATCTGTCCCTAAACACGAAGTAGATCACAGTCACGTTTTACATAGAGAAGAATCAAATACTGACTTTTGATTTGAAATCCAAATATGGGCCACTATAATGAGAAGAAGGTAAATGTGCAGCCAAGTTGATTTCACTGGTCTTTCATTACAAGTAGGCTAATGCTGATGCAAGATTTCACTTCATCCATTCTTCCAAAAACCTATCAAATCACCTTCTCCCCAACCCTTAATGATGCAAATGACAGCTGCTGTCAGTTGCCTCCATGATAATTTCTACTATTACCACAAGATGAATGAAACTGACTTGATGTCAGCCAATCACAACAGAATGCCACGTTTAACAGAACTATAACGGCAACTACACTTCACAATTTAAGACACTTAATTTTAATCAACTACCTAATTCTTGAGGGAGCCTCAAGCCATCTGCCAAAGGAATCTTTCACAACTGTGACAGACGAATCTTCTTGAACTTTTTCTAAACAACCTGACATGCCATTACTAACCAAACTAATAAAAATCATTTCCTCTTTATAATATACTCTTTTCTTATATCTCTTTCAACCAAAAGCTATGCAAGAAAATATAAGCTGAATAATGCATAAGCAAGTTATATATCTATATACAATTCAATTTGTTCACAACCTGTACATGTCTCAGACTGCTCGTGTGGAGTGGGGTATGGAGTCGGGATGAGCAGTGTTAGGAAGAGGAGTTAAGACATGGGTGTCCATTATCCCCTGTACTGTTCAATGTATATGCGGTGTAAATGGCTAAAGAGGTATGGGAAGAACTAAAGTTGGGAAGAAGAGTTACTGGACAATTCTTAAAATCAATTATGTTTACTGATGTTCAAAGCTTTAGTTTGCCAGTCATTCAAGGGGTTGCAAGCATTGCTGGGTGCAGTGAAAAGTCAGTGTGATAGGTATTAGATGAAGATCAATGTAAACAAAACAAAGGTTATGAAGTTTTCGAGAAGGAGGAAAGCTAAGTTAAATAGTAAAATAAGAAGGAACAAATTAGAGAATGAGCAAGAGTTTACTTATCTCAAATGCATTTTGGACCAAGATGGCCGAAGTAGCATGCTTTTATGAAGAAGAATTGCATTAGGCAAATAAGCTTTCACAAGGAGGGAATTGATGACGGGAATGTGAGTAGGGGTGTTAAGAAATGGCTCATCAAAACTTTTATACGAGGAGTGGTTCAGCACAGCATATAAGCATGGTTTTGTATAGAGCATAAGCATGACAAATGAAGCAAGATGACAGGCATAGATTAGAGGCTTTTGAAATGTAGGTGTGGAGGAGGATGGAAAAGGTGAAAATGATAAATCCAAAGGAAGTATCAAAAGTGAATGCAGAACATTTTGACTTGCAATTGGATGTTGAAGACTGTGATATGAAAAGGGGAGGAGGTTAGGCAAGAGAGGAGGGGGAAGGAAAAGGATTGGCATATTGAACAGAATAAAGGTAGGAAGGAAGTAGGTGGAATGGAAGGGTTTATGGCAGTAAGGGTTATCAAGCTGTGTCTTTTTGGAAGTGGCTGGGAAGTGTAGTGATGATCAGTCTGCATCCATCCAAAACCTATTGTAAATGTTACACTACCAATAATAATAAATAATGCAATTCTGATAATGCAGGTATGTGTAAATGCAACACACCTGGCTGTCTTGTACTTGGAACAGGTATTCCCTTGACTTTCAGTCCATAAGTGTTGTAATTGATGAACTTTTTACTTAGCAATTATCCAAAGTAGTTCATTGGTAAATCCCCTCCTCCTGAGCATCTCAATATTGGCACCCCAAAAATTGGCTGGGTTTACTTTCAAAAAATGAAATCAAAATTGAACAAGATTGAACACAATGAATGAGAAAGGAAAGATAATTTCCTTTTCAAACCATGACCCTTAAACCTAGAGAATCTGACTTGCCAAAACTACCTTACATTTTTGCAACCAGATCTTTAAGCTCTCTTAGTTATCTACGGAGAGGATTAAGCTCTATGACAGTCTTTCTCCCATAAAGGAAGAAGAAAATTTAAAAATGCAACGTGTTTGGATAACTACCACATGATGAAACAGTTACATTACTGCAGCACAGTGCATATTCACACTCCGAGGTTAAAACTCATCAATCAAGGTATGTTGCCAAAATCAACAAAAGTACCACAGGTGGCAAGGAAACAATGAATAAGGGGACAAAATTAGAAGGGCCTGCCCGAAGCAAAACCTGATGACACAAAACCATGGAATAACATGAACACTCATGAAATGAGAGAGTGGGAAGGTGAATAACTGAGATCCACATTTCAATGCCACAATTACCAATGAAGAAACAATAGAACATAATTACTTGACCCATGCCCTGGTCATGGATAGGGTGCATTTCGACAAATATCACCTATTAGGAAGGAACTAATATTTCAGATGAAGGGAGCAATAACTTGCGAGTTTTCTCCAAATCAAAAAAGTGCATATTGGGTCAAGGGAGAAAATTTACATCAATTTTGACAAAATTTTAAACACAGGGTTTGCCCCAAAAATAAGTACAATGACTTTTTCATCTTTTTCGACTCGACAGGCATTCTCCACAAAGCGAAAGATTGTGCCCCAGGAACAGACAGTGAATAGTAAGTTTTACAAAGAAGTCCTCGAAAGACTGCGGAAGATAAGTGTCAGGAAGGAGATCATTGCCAACTCGAGGCTACACCCCACACCGCCTTCCTGGTGACAGAGTGTGCCTAGGCAAGGTTCACGTCGAAGTCTTCCATGAAGCATAACAAGATTGGCAGAATTGGTGTGCCGATAAACTAGGGTGCTATTTTGAAGAATTTTTGTACTTTTTATCAGTAATAAATTTTTTCCCCCTGATCTGTTCAGCTTATTGATGGGACAGACCAATATTTAACAGCTTTTTCTATCACTGGCATCAAAATAGTGAGGATTAGGACTTAATACTGTCAATTTACTTTTATCAGCCTAAAGGACCACATGCATATGTTAAGATAATGCGATTTTTATAATTTTGGCACCGGGAGTTTATTACTGTACCAAAGGAACTGTGGCAAGGGATTACAATAATTACCTAAAATATTTCCCCCATGAATGCAATCCTTTCTCCCTTTTCCCATTAGTGTCAAGCTTCTCATTATTTTCCTGGACTTCTTCCTATATTTTGACTTAAGGGAAATTTTATAATCAGACTAATGTATTTATACATATGAAACTGAACTATAACTTCAATAAACTCCAGTCACTATTCTTACCCAATAGTGTTCTAGCCACAAGGTATGAAGAAATAATTTACAATTTAGAAATTCTAAACTCTAGGTCACAACCCAAACTTGAGTCATTGGTATTTTTGTTAGTGTACTAACTGCCATACTTAATTTGATGCTGCTGGTGCGGTTAAGTATGATAGTACATTTTGAGAGATCAAAAAAATCTAAAACCTTTGTTGGATTAAAAACGATGAATGGATAACAGTTAATATACTCAACTTTCACCTAACTTGTGACATAATATTCTGGTTGATTCCTCAAATATAAACATACTACTCCAAACTTTACTGTGCATCTTAATTGTCATATGTAATGCAGTGATGATTTGTGAGCCTTGGAATGTATCAAACATGTGAGGTAGTAATGCCTCGAGAGAAAATAATATGCCCCAAGTATTATATTTGCAGGGGAGTACCAAACCTGACATGAATGCCAGATGGCAGGGAAAAATATTTTTGAAGTAATTTGTGGACAAAAATGTGCCTAATGAGAGTAAAGCACCAAGCACTTTGGTACATCCCATCACCAGTAAACATTGATTAAAAAGTTGGAAGGTTAATATTAAAGTTGTCAAATTGACAGTATAGACCTTTTGACACAACCATCATTTTAGCAGACTCCATTATTCATTGAGTCAAAAATCAAGTACAAAAACTAAAAACTGCATTTTACCCATGGTTTTAACCCTTAAAAGAACCGAAAATTAAACTATTCAATACATAAATTTAGGGCAATCACAATACTTGTGCCCGAGTTGGACTTCCACATTGCCACCAGTGAGTATACGCAGGCAAGAGTGTGGTCATAGGAAATAAGTTTCCTTTTCAAGGTATCCAAGCTGCTGGAATAAATTAAAATTCATGACAACATAACATCTGCATTCCTGCCCAATACAGGATTCAAATACTAAAACCTTTTTATCAGCTGATAAGCTTAACATCCAATGGACCGCCACTATGCAAATCAGCTCGGCGAGGTTTGTGATAAATTTACGATTCAACACAATTTTGTGGAACTTTAAAGTGAAGTTCATCAACTCTTCAATTTTGTGCAAAATCATACAGACTAAGATGTAGATGTGAGTAGGATCCCTACTTCCTGAACAATGCAGTTTTAAGAAATTTACTGTCCTTGTGAATGTGTCCATTCACAAGGGCATGAGGCGATCGATACCTGGACTAGCAAAGGGAGTGGTCAAATTTTTGTTAACATTCACGGCAAGTTTCCAATTTTTCAGTTACTGATTTAACAAATGGCATCAACAAAAATTTGACCTAATTGCATCCTGCAGCGGACCACAAAACATGAATTATATTCCATGCAATACTTTGTGCAAACATTCCCAAATTGAAATTAACTGTAACTTTATAATATTACAAACCAAAATTAATCAGAGGCCAGCCAATCATGTTCTGACAGGAGACTATAATTACAAAGTTGAAGGGAGAAGCAGGCTAATTTGTCACTCCTACAATTTCTTTTGTGGTCTAAGAGCATCTGTTAACAGCAACAGACACCTGAAAAAAATGTTCAATATCGAATAACCTGTGCTGTGGAAAAGTTCAATATATGTACTAGTAGTTCACTTGAACAAAAAAATGCAACGATTACCTATCGTGAACAATGAGACATAAAAGTGTACCTTTTGTAGCAATGAAATGGGTGCTGTGTGAACATAGCCATTGTTTTAACATGACAATGTGCTCCATCGAAACACAAAATATAACAATTTATTTTTTTGAAACCCTGTGAATCAGTTTGCGGAACGACGTGGTCCACTTGGACCGGCCGAAGCCACCAGCACTGGCACAGCCCACATCTGCCGAAGATTCCTTGGCTCGGGACTCCCCGCGACCCCCTCCCTCTCTCCTCCTCTCGCTGTTCGACCTCCCACACCCAACTCCCCTCGGGCAATAAGCTGACTCGCACATCTCTGAGGAGAAGCCAGAGTCCGATGAGAGGACGCCACTGGACTTGGTGCTGGGCCTCGGGGGCTCACTCTCTGATGGGGACATTGAAGCCTGAGAATTGTCTATCAGTGGCAAACAAGGCGAACACATCTGGGGCGAAGCACAGCTGAAACTAATGGCGATGGCACCCGTGTCTCGCTTCACGGAAGCAGGACCGTTTGATGGGGACAGCTGCCGCAAAACGTCCCCACCACCGCACTCACCTGTTTCACTGCTGCAAGGGTCGCCACGGGCCAAGGTGGGAGCGGGGACATCAACCGGAGCGTGGGTAGGCGGGCTGCCATTGGCAAGGAACGGACCGTGGTCTGCACCCTTCTCCTCCACCCCTCCTCCATCGTCTTTCTCCTCGAGCAGGTTGGACGGGACACCCTCGACGCTCGGACATGAGTCATCGATGTACGAGATGTCAATGGTGGGCGAGTGATCGGGGTGGTGCAGGGGACAGCAGTGGTGTAGGGGAGAGGCATCACGGCCTGCCCTCTGGCGGTAGCCGCCCTGGCAGGAGCAGTAGGAGAGGGGCAGGGAAGAGAGGAGGTGGGCAGGTTCAAGGGGCTGCTGGGGGGACGAGGGGGCAGCATCGATGGCCATCGAGTGCAGGAGGCAGCCGATGGAGGCAGAAGGCGTGATGGAGAAGGGGGAGGAGGCGCTGGGGGCCCCACTGGGCGTCGCCTGCCCCCCTGCCCCCTCCTCCTCTGACGTCACACTCCCTTCTGAACCCTTCCCCTCCGAGCAGCTGCTCTCCGAGTGCGAAATGGGTCGGACAATCCAGTTCTTCATCTCCTGCAGCGGTGACTGGATGCAGGAGAATAGCTTGCTCCTTCAATGGGAGAGATCACGATGATCACGAGGTGGTCACCACAAGCGCACAGAAGTGAGCCCAAATTGCAATGAAACCAAACTCATACGTTCACAAAAATTTTAATTTACCCATCCATAGTTTTAACACCGTTGCTACCAATCTAGCAATGCCAACAAACTCCCTTCACATACAAGGTGTGATCAAAGAAAGACCGGACTGATTTTATTCTGCGCAAACCGTTCAATGGATCGAAACGAGACACAATGCGCCATCCAGCGACACATCTGATGGCTAAAACGAGAGGTGTTGAGTTTGTTTATGACGAGTCGTTACGCAGCAGCAGCGGTTCGTGTCTTAACCTGTTCGTCGCCGCGTGCAACGGCAGCAATGAAGGAGCTTGAGGAACAGCGTGAGTGCGTGAAATTCTGTTTCAAACTTGGCAAAAGTGCTACGGACACATTTGGAATGATTCAGCGAGCCTTTGTTAATGAAGCTATGAGTCGAGGCCAGCGTTTTGAGTGTTACAGTTGTTTTAAATTGGACAGAACCTCGATAGATGAAGATTTGTGGTGGCCTTCCACTTTGACAGACCCCAATCATGTAAAATTGGTGAAAGATTTGGGTAAATCGCTGCTCAATTTTCAAGGAGATGGCAAGGAAGTGAATGTTAGTTTTTCATCCTGTCAGACAACTTTGACAGACATTTTGGACATGACACATCAAAATTCGTCCCACGGGTGCTGACTGATGAACAGAGACAAAAATGTGCGGACATTTGTCAAGAGCTCCTGGATCGAGCCAATGCCGACCCAGAGTTTCTTAAAACTGTCGTAACCAATGATGAAACCTTGGTTTACGGTTATGATGTTGAGACAAAAGCCCGGTCTTCTCAGTGGAGTTGGTCCTCATTCTCCACGACCAAAGAAAGCTCGCACGTCCCGTTCCAACGTGAAGGTCATGCTGGTGTGTTTCTTCGATTGGCAAGGGCCGATTCATTACAAATATGTCCCTCAAGGTCAAACCGTCAACAAAGATTTCTACTTAAAGGTTATGAATAGGCGGAGGGTCGCAGTGAGCCGACAGGGGCCGGACATGTGGAGAAACAATGCATGGCGTTTCCACACCGATAATGCGCCAACACACACGGCGCTGATCGTGACAGTTTTTCACCAGGACTGGAACTTCTGTGATCCAGCAGCAGCCACCCTGCTCGATCCAGACGTGGAGACTCCATCAGACATTTTTCTGTTTCCAAAGTTGAAATGAACGTTGAAAGGGTGCTGATTCGACTCCATTGAGGACATTAAAACTAATTGCACGGAGGACCCGAAGACTGAAGTTAGAAGGACCCCTTATAAATGCCAAAGAAAAACTTTGTTTCAAAGTTTTTCTTTGGCATTTATTAAAATGAACTTCCACAAAGTTGAGGCTGAAATTATGGATTTAAGGACCCCTTATCTTTACCTTCTGATCAATCCATTGACTAAACATGGAGAACCATTAGAAGAAAATTTAAATAACCATCGCAATGAATATAACAAATGCCTACCTATGGCCTTCATCATATTCTCCAAACATGGTGCGTGTGTAGTGACAGACGGAGCATTTCCTCTTTTTACAGGATGCAAGGTGCTTCATTCCCTTCTTTAAGTGGCTATTCAATGATGCAGTCTGCCTGGCAGCAAACTGCAACTCGGTCACCTGAAAGAGTACAAAAGGCATCATGAAACAGTTTTTTGTTACAGCAATCGCCTCCTTGTTTGAAAAGATCTCCTGATAAGCCATTTCTTCATATTGTGACAAAGGTCGTGGCCCAGAGGGTGCTATATCTAGGGAATTGGAGGGATGGCGAACAAGTTGGAACCACAACCCCAGTTATACTGTAGTCAACAACTGCAGTGGTGAAAAGCTGCAGCGGCTTATATGCTGAAAAGCAAGTAAGGGGAGGGTAGTGGAAAAAGGGGGGGGAAAAGAGGGAAGGGAGAAGAAGGATCGTGGGTGACAATGGGGGTGGAGAAAGGATTCGGGTGAGGAGAAGGGGTGAAAACCACCCCTTGGAACCATATAGACAGTGACCCAACCTTTACTTCTCTTTGCACACTTCTTTGTGCATGGATATCTTTGTGGCCGGAGGGGGGGGGGAACCCCGGTCCCCCATTCTCCACGGTCCTAGGAGCTTGGCGCAGCACTGAGAGTCCACCCTCAACGAGACAACCCTTCCAGCCAGCTGTGAGGTTTTCCGGACTGTGTTAATTTTTCACCCCTTCTCCTCACCTGAAACCTTTCTCCACCCCCATTGTCACCCATGTTGCCCACGTTCCTTCTCCCTTGCCTCTTCCCCCCCCTTTTTTTCCACTACCCTCCCCTTACTTGCTTTTCAGCATATATAGCAGACAACGAGAATATGACTGTTACCAGAAGATGATGTAGCTGCATTGAAACCGGTCGTATCAATAAATTTTATTTTTGTGGAAAATAGAAAATTTTTAATTAATCATGTTATTCCACCATATCACGCCTGAAACGTCTCTTTTTATTCACTGAAATAGTTGCAGATTGGTCTTGGAACATGTCACATGATTTTAGGTCAACTACGAACACTTGTGGCACCTATCTCAGTGATAGCTTTCTCATGTCCACATGTTGATTCAAAATATTATGACACAGTTCAATCAGGATGCCTACAGCATTGGCAATCTCATGCACCTTCATTCTCCCATCATTCATCCACAATCATACTAAGGATTTCATCAATGATTTGTAGTTACAGTAATGAGCTCTAAAGGAAGCCCAGAATGCTTGGTGTCACTTTCCTTTCTAACTAAGTTTCCTTTTAGCCTCCTGATGCAAATTGCCTTTCATGAAATAATGTTTGATCAACACATGAAAGTCTCTTTCATCCATTTTGTGGATATTAATCAACTTTCTTTATTCAAACAAACTCGAAACACAGAGTAACAGAGCCATTTGACTGGAAATTGTCATGAGTTGAATCATGAGATGTCACTAATTGAATATACTTCCAATATGCACCAGTGGTGCTAATCTCTCTTGACTTTGCCTAGAATTTTGAAACCACCCTTGTAAGTATTCTGACAATTATTATATGCAATTGAAAATAAAAGAAAAACACAATTGATGTCTGAAATTATATCCATAGTAAAACAAAGCTGAGTTAATTTTTCCACAACATATACTTTTTTAAAATATATTATTCAATTCAAGCAATCAATTTTTCCACCAGCGGAATAGAATTACTCCTTAAAAACATCAACCCCAACAAATCTCCGGGACCTGATGAGATAGCAGCGCGTGTGTATAAAGAACTGTCGGCTGAAATTGCCCCTTATCTTGAAACAATATTTAAGAAGTCATTAGCAGAAGAAAGCGTGCCAAACGGCTGGAAGGTAGCTTCTGTAACACCCATATTTAATTTTTTATTAAAACCACAGGTATTGCAATTATACCTGTGGTTTTAATATGTTACGCTTCCACCACATCATGCCTGAGACCTCATCACCCATATTTAAAAACGGAAACAGGGAGGACCCCAGTAATTGTAGGCCAATATCGCTCACTTCCATTTCCTGTAAGATTCTTGAACGCATCATTGTTAGTTCCATAATGAAGCACCTTGATAGCCAAGATTTATTGATTAATAACCAACACGGCTTCCGTAAGGGTAGATCCTGCGAAACTCAACTCGCACTTTTTGTACATGATATATTGAACTCCGGTGAAAGTAATATTCCAGTTGATGCGATATTCCTAGATTTTAAGAAAGCTTTCAATAAAGTACCTCATTGCAAATTACTTGAGAAATTGGAAACTTATGGAATACACAAGAGTATTATTAACTGGATTAAACAATTCTTAAGTGATCGTGTCCAAACAGTCGTCCTGGGCAGTGTATCATCCGATACTGTCAAGGTCACGTCGGGTGTACCACAAGGAAGTGTCATAGGCCCCCTCCTATTCCTTATTTACATAAGTGACCTCAGTACCGTAGTCAATAGCAAGCTCCGTCTTTTCCCTGATGATGCAGTAATTTATGGGGACATGAGAAGTCACGAAGACAGAGTCGTGTTAGCCAACGACCTAGATGCAATTCAAAATTGGTGCGATACATGGCAGTTGGAATTAAATTTTTATAAATGCATAGTAATACATTTTTGGGAAAAGAGTAATTCCCTCCCTTATAGTTACAAAGTGAAACAAACCAAAATCGCGAGGGTAGATTCCTTTAAATACTTGGGTGTAACAATTACTCACGATCTGTCCTGGGGAAAACACATACGAGAAATATGAGGTCGTGCTAATAAAAAACTGGGATTTGTGAAAAGAGAGTAAATGCGACGAAAAAGTGAAAGAACGATGTTTCCTTGCCTTGGTCAGGCCCCACCTAGAGTATATGGGATCCTCATAATATAAATTTGATTTCGGAATTAGACCGAGTTCAACAGAGGGGGGCTAGATTTGTCAAACATTGTTATGACCAACGCAGCAGCGTATCCACTTTGCTAGACAATTTAGGCTGGGATTCTCTTACACAGCGGCGTTTACAATATAGATTAAACTTATTAAAAACATGTAAAGATGGGCCCTTTTCCAATGACATTAAGAATATAATACGAATCCCCAACGTATTACAGTCGAAGGGATCACGAACATAAGACTAGAGAGATAGACTGCAAGACTGACAGGTTTACAATGTCATTTTTTCCAAGAACGATAAGGGACCAGAATGCTTGTAGTTGAAATCCCCCAGGAGTCAGTTCATTACAATAAGCATTAACGTACAGGTTAGGGACTGCACGTGGAGACATATATATATATATATATATATATATATATATACACAAACACTAAGATAATAGATATTACACACACAGAAACATAAAAGAAGAACACTTACAGTAGATATTTACGTTTCGACGGCACGGCTGTCATCATCAGAATGCCGTTGTCGGGGAAGAGCGGAGAGGACATGTGCAGGAGAAGGGTGACGGGAGGAGAGGTAAGGGGCCAATGGGAAGCGGATAAGGTGGGGGAGGGGGCGGTAGAGTTGCCGCGGTAGGGGAAGAGCTGGAAGGTCCCGGTCGTGAAGCGGCTGGGCCTTTAGTGGGGGACTCGGTGACCGATTCGCTCAGAGGAGAGAAGCGGTTCTAGGCAGCTTTGGATAAAATCCATATATATATATATATATATACATATATATGCATAGGAGAGGTAAGGGGCCAATAGGAAGCGGACAAGGTGGGGGAGGGGAAATGTAGGCAGCATTGGATAAAATCAGTGGGCTTGGTTCAGCCCGGGAGTTTAAAGGACTGGAACACCCAGATATGTGCCATCTCGCGGGTTCTCACCTCTATGTTACTAGCGGAATTGGGAAGGGTTTCAATCACTGAAACGGAGAAGCAGTCATCAAAAGACTGGTTGTAGGAAGCAGTGTGAGTAGGGATGGGATAATTAAGGAAGGTGGGAGATTTTGTGGAATAGTGGTGGTTATTCATTCGGAGGGAAAGGGTGGTCGTGCATTCACCCACGTAAAAGGCAGGGCAGAAGTTACAGGAGAGGCGATATATAACAATTTTAGAGGTGCAGGTGGCTATTAGTTGGGAGTTGGTAATAAGGGACATGGAAGGTCTTAGGAGATGGCAGCATTTACAGCGTGGGCGGTTGCATGGTGCGGACAGGGGTGAGGAGGAGACAGGGGTGCTCGTAGGTGGTTTTATAGACTTGAAGATATCACGCTGGTTTGACGGGCGTTTAAATGAAATGGAGGGACAATGTGGGAATAAAGGTGATGTGGATTGACTATTGCTAATAATTGGGAAGAGTTCACGGATTATCTGTTTAATCTTGTGGGTTCCGGGGAAGAAAGTGGAGATAAGGTTAGGGCATTTTGGGCGGTTAGGTTTGGGGAGAGGAGTGTATTGGGTTGAAGGTTTGAGAATTTTACTGTTGAGCAGTGTTTCAGGGTACCAACATTCGCTGAGAGAAACGTGTAACTGGTCAATGTATTTCCGTTTGGAGGGGGTGTTGTTGCAGAGATGGAGGCCGCGGACTGAGAGTGAGCAGGGGATGGAGCGTTTTGTGTGCGACGGGTGACAGCTATTGAAATGGAGATATTGTTGGGTGTTGGTCGGTTTAATGTGGACTGAGGTGTAAAACTTATAGTTCTGGAGATGAATGTCAATGTCTAGAAAGGTGAGATTTGAGTCTGATATAGAGGAAGTGAAAGAAACCGAGGAGGAGGAGTTGAGAGAGGAAATGAAGGATGACAAGTTTTCGTGTCCGTGGGACCAAAGGAGGAAAATATCATCAATATAACAGGCCCAGAAGAGTGGTTTAAGGGTTTGTTGCTGGAGAAATTTTTCTTCAAGTTTACCCATAAAGAGATTGGCGTATGCAGGAGCCATACGCGTGCCCATTGCAGTACCTTTTATTTGCAAATAAAATTTTTCATTGAATTGTAAGACATTTTTGGTGAGGACGAGTTGTGGTGTCGGTCGTAGAGAGAGGTAATATTTCAGGGCTTCTAAGCCTTCTTTGTGGGGAATGGAGGTGTACAGAGATGTAACGTCTATTGTGGCCATGAGAACGGTCGTGCTGTGAGGAATTGGGATTGAGTGTAGACGTTCCAGGAAGTGGTACGAATCTCTTATCCTCTGCTCAAAACACCTGTTTTACCCATTCGCCAAACAAAAGAGTCAAAGGCCCAACACCCCAAACCGAACACAAAGTAGTGAACCTTTCGTCCGAGCCTCCCAATAATATATATATATATTTGGAAATGGAGATATTGTTGGGTGTTGGTCGGTTTAATGTGGACTGAGGTGTAAAACTTATAGTTCTGGAGATGAATGTCAATGTCTAGAAAGGTGAGATTTGCGTCTGATAGTGTGTGTGTGTGTGTGTGTGTGTATATATATATATATATATATATATATATATATATATATATATATATATATATATACACACACACACACACACACACACTATCAGACTCAAATCTCACCTTTCTAGATTGGAGGCTTTTGAAATGTGGGTGTGGAGAAAAATGGAGAAGGTGAAATGGACCGAAAGGAAAACAAATGAGGAAGTACTGGAGATGGTGGGTGAGGAGAGGGGTTTGTTGAGAGAAATCCTATGGAGGCAGGAAAAATGGATGAAAGGCGTATTGAGCGGTAGTGGAATATTGAAGAAGATAATAGAGGGGAGAATGTTGGGCAAGCGAGGTAAGGGTAGGAACAGGATAGGGATGTTGGACGGGATGAAGGGAGGATAGAAGTACACCGAGATGAAGAGGGACCTGATATAGATTAGTTTGCTAGGTGAGGAGTCACAAAATGTTTATTTGATAGTTGTGTCCATCCAAAAACCTACCTTAAACGGTAGATTACCTAAATATATATATATACAGACATGCCAACTTTCGAAAATGAAAAATCGGGAGGAAATGCCAACTTTCAAAAATGAAAAATCGGGAGATTTTTAGAAGTGTATCACAAAGTAATCACTTTTAATTACCACAATATTTGCATGGCACCTTAATCCCTTTATGACACTTTGCCAATTTTTAATGAATGTCACACTTTATTAACATGTTAAGCTAAGTACACAATTTGAACAGTTCATCAAGAACGTAAGAAGGAAAAATCCGGAGTCTCCCGCTTAAATCGGGAGAGTTGGCATGTCTGTATATATAATTTGTGGCCCTTCTCAATTTATTGTTTAACTCTTTGTACTTCATTTTGCCTAACTCTGTGTTTACATTTTTCCATCTTCTTCTCTCATCCATCTTTTGCAATCATCTCATCCGTTACCCATGGTTTCCTTATCCTTTTCCCGTTAACGGTTCCTATAGTGTCTTTAGCGGCTTCCAATATCCCTTTCTTGATACATTCCCACTTTTCTTCGATAGTACTCAGTTCTTTACCGTCATCCATCATTTTCTCTACAGCCTCCTGATACTCCTTCCTCGTTAATTCATTTACTGCTTCTAAATTCCATTTTTTAACCCGCCGCCCTTGCCTTATCTTCTTGAAACGAACATTACATTACATAACAACTAAATTGTGGTCAGAGTCCGCATCCGCTCCTGGGAAACTGTGCGAATTTATCACACTGTTCCTAAACCTGTGCCTAACCATAATATAATCTAACTGATACCTTTCTGAGTCACATGGCATTTTCCATGTATACCTACGCCTTTTGTGGTGTCTAAACCATGTGTTAGTGATGACTAACCCCTGTCTCCTGCAGAATTCAATTGCTTTCTCCCCGCGTTCATTCCTCGAGCCTAACCCATAGTCCCCCACCTCACCACCATCTCTTCCTTCGCCTACCGTCGCATTCCAATCCCCCATCACTATCAAATGTTTCCCTGCAGGAACACTCGCAATGATATCCTCTAACTCATCATACATCCTATCGACTTCTTCCTCCTTGTGGTTGCTCGGTGGCATGTATACCTGAATAATGACCAAGTTCGTCGGCTCTGCTTTAATCTCTACGAGTAAAATTCTATCTGTCGCTTGCTCTATGTTGACTACGCTTCTTCCTACCCCTTTATTTAAAATTACGGCAACCCCTCGTTGGCTCTCGTCCCCGCCGCTGTATATTACTCTATAATTGCCACTCCAGTAATCCCCGCTATCCTTCCATCTCACCTCGCAGAGGCCTAAAACATCTATGTTACCTCTTTCCATCTCTCGCTTAATATTTTCTAATTTGCCTCTCCTCAACATGTAGCAGTAGTGCAGTAATGCAGTAATGCAGTGAGCAGTTGCAGTAATGAGATCACTAGTCGAGAGGAATATAGAATACAATCAGGACGTTTTTGCCTGTTTTGTAGATTTCGAAAAAGCGTTTGATAGAGTGAATTGGGAAAAATTAATGCGTGTATTGCAGAAAATAGGAATGGATTGGAGGGACAGGAGACTGATCCGCAACCTGTACATGTCTCAGACTGCTCAGGTGCGAGTGGGGAACGGAGAGTCCGGATGGGCAGTGTTAGGAAGAGGTGTAAGGCAGGGTTGTCCATTGTCACCGGTACTGTTCAACGTATATGTAGAGGAAATGATTAAAGAGGCATGGGAAGAACTGGAGGTAGGAATGAAAGTCGGAGGGGAATTCGTAAAATCGGTTAGGTTTGCTGATGACCAAGCATTAGTTGCTCAGTCAGCCAAGGGGTTGCAAGCATTGTTGAGTGAATTGGAGGTTCAGTGCGATAAATATGGGATGAGAATCAATATTAGTAAAACAAAGGTTATGCGATTTTCCAGAAAGAAAAAGGCTAAGCTAAATATTAAAATAGGCGGGGAAAAAATAGAGCAGGTAGAACAGTTTACATATCTCGGAAGTGTTTTGGACCAACACGGTCAAAGTGGTAGGGACGTAAGGAGAAGAATTGCGCTAGGCAAGGAGGCTTTCTCAAGGAGGAGGGAGTTGATGACGGGGACGTTGAGTAGGGATGTTAAGACAAGACTCGTAAAAACTCTGATATGGAGCGTAGCTATGTACGGCGCGGAAACGTGGTCGCTGAAGCAGGAGGATAGACGTAGATTGGAGGCTTTTGAAATGTGGGTGTGGAGAAGAATGGAGAAGGTGAAATGGACCGAAAGGAAAACAAATGAGGAAGTACTAGAAATGGTGGGAGAGGAGAGGGGTTTGTTGAGAGAAATCCTATGGAGGCAGGAAAAATGGATGAAAGGCGTATTGAGCGGTAGTGGAATGTTGAAGAGGGTAATAGAGGGGAGAATGTTGGGCAAGCGAGGTAAGGGTAGGAACAGGATAGGGATGTTGGACAGAATGAAGGGAGGAAAGAAGTAAACCGAGATGAAGAGGGACCTGATATAGATTAGTTTGCTAGGTGGGGAGTCACAAAATGTTTATTTGATAGTTGTGTCCATCCAAAAACCTACCTTAACCGGTAGATTACCTAATAATAATATATATATAAACTGGGAGTGTATATATATATATACACTTTTTTGGAAAACCCACAAACGTGTAATGTAAATTCACTGATAGTCATAAAAAACACAGAAACCAAAACACACAAAAGAGGGACTCACTGGTTCATGAATTTTCGGTGGTCCAACCACCTTCCTCAAGAGGAATTAGGAACAGAACTGAGGCAGAGGAGGGCCCGAAAGCAGTGGTAGGAAGGAGAAGGGGAAATGGGGGAAAAGAGGGGAAAAGAGGGGAAAAGAGGGGAAAAGAAAAGAAAAGGGGGGAAAAAAGGGGGGGAAGGCATTCGAGGTGAGGAGTTTGGAGGGGTAGTGTATGGCGCGGGAATTTTAAATAAGGTGGGGATGATATGGAAGTTGTTGGGGGCGGAGGGGGATGAAATTATATGCATAAAGGGGGCAATTAATGTCTAATATTAATACCTGGGCGATTCCAGGAATCCAAGAGCCAGATGAAAGCTAGCTCTAATGTTTTGAGCTTCAGTGGAGGGTCTGAGTGTGGGAGGGATGCTAAGACGGATACTTTAAAACATTGGTCAAAGGCAGTGTTGTGTTCGGAGGCATGTTTGGGGATTGGGAGCATCCCGATAAGGGAGGAATTGTTGCATGAGGCTCGATGATTATTGATTCTAATATTGAGGGGTGTGGTACACTGTCCAATGTAAAAGGCAGGGCAAAGTTGGCACTTGAGTAGGTAGACAACATTGCTGGAGGTACACGAGGAGTAGGGAATTGGTGGGAGAGAGTTAAAGAGTGGGTGGGAGAGGGATGGGATTCTGGTTAGGAAAATAGGACATGTTTTGCATCTAGGTTTATTGCAGGGTCTGGGAGTGATTTTGGTATGGGGCGAGGATTTAAGAAGTGGATTGGTAGATTTTAGAAGATCTGATAGATTGGCGGGGCGTTTGAAAGTGACAGAGGGGCATTTGGGGAAAAGGTTGGTGGTGGAATTGTGGTTTTTGAGGATAGGATAGAGGTCCTTTAGGATAGAACGCAGAGATTCTAGGCCAGGGAGAAACGTGGTACAAATTGAAAGAGGGTGGTTTTTCGCGGTGGTGGAAGGTCTGGGAGTGTAAGTATGTCTACGGATCCTCTTATTCAGGAGGGATTCAGGATAACCTCGTTTGAGGAGGGAATGATGTAAATTTATGAGGAAATTGTCTAGGGAGTCAGGGTCATTGCAAATTCTGTGTCCCCTTATGGAAAGGGAATAAGGAATGGAACGTTTGGTGTGGTATGGGTGACAGCTGCTAAAATGTAAGTACTGTTGTTTATTTGTGGGTTTTATATGTACGGATGTGTGAAATTTATGGTCTATAAATGATATGTTTACATCTAGGAAGGTGATTTGGGAGGAGGAAACTGTAGACGTGAAGAAGATAGAGGACGAAGCATTAAAGTTGGAAATGAAAGTTTTCAGGGAATCAGGACCATGTGGCCAGAGAAGGAAAATATCGTCAATATATCTGAGCCACAATAGCAGTTTCAGGGGTTGTTGTGACAGGAATTTATTCTCCGTGAGACCAAGAAAGAGGTTTGCATAGGACGGGCTGAACCTGCTACCCATGGCACAACCCTTGATTTGTAGGTAGAAATTATCATTAAAGGAGAAGGAATTGCGGGTAAGAATGAACTCGGAAAGGCTGAGGAGAAAATCTGTGCTGGGGATGTGTGGCTCAGGGCGTTGGGAGAGGTAGTGTTGGAGGGCGGAGAGACCTTCTGAGTGGGGAATGGATGTGTACAGGGACATGGCATCTATAGTGACCATAATGATCTCGGCATCTGGAGGGAGGGAGATATATATATATATATATATATATATATATATATATATATATATATATATATATATATATATATATATATAAGGATTTTATCCAAAGCTGCCTAGAACCGCTTCTCTCCTCTAAGCGAATCGGTCACCGAGTCCCCCGCTAAAGGCCCGGCCGCTTCACGACCGGGACCTTCCAGCCCTTCCCCTACCGTGGCAACTCTACCGCTCCCTCCCATTTCCCCTCCCCCACCTTATCCACTTCCCATTGGCCCCTTACCTCTCCTCCCATCACCCTTCTCCTGCACATGTCCTCTCCGCTCTTCCCCGACAACGGCATTCTGATGACGACGGCCGTGCCGTCGAAACGTAAATATCCACTGTAAGTGTCCTTCTTTTATGTTTCTGTGTGTGTAATATTTATTATCTTAGTGTTTATATATATATATATATATATGTGTGGGTCGCGGTGGCCCAGTGGGTAGAGCGTTGGACTACTGATCGGAGGGTCCCGGGTTCGATTCCCGGGCAAGGCACTTTGGACACCTGCAGCTCCACCCAAGCTAGTTGATTTTTCGGGTACCAGGTCTTCCTGGGAAACCATAACCGGCACAGGGAAAGGAACTGGCCCCCCTACCATGATGTGTGATTATTCACATGCCGTCGGGCTTGGTACACGGGTGAGCTCTACCATCACCTACTAAACCGACCTTCGGGTTGATTACTGTGTTTATGGTTTTTTTTATGGTATCTTGACGATTTTGATGGATGAGGCAATGGAGGACACCAACCATTCTATTCAGTAACCACTCTCCAATCTTAATGCACTTTGCTCTCAACAACTTTTATTCCCTTTTAAATAAAATTGGCAATTTTTAATTAATCACGATATTCCACCATATCACGCCTGAGACGTCTCTTTTTATACACATCTCCCTTATCTTAATCCTCAATGCCAAACCTTCCTTCTTCTTCTTTACCTTCCCTCTCAACGTTCCTTTCTCTGACACACTGACTTTCTGGGATACATGCAGAACTCATTGAAAGTGACACCATCACCTGATAATGACATATCATATCGAAAACATGGTCATTTCATTATATGGAGGACATTTGTTGGGTAAGTTTTATTTTTCAAGATTAATATTAGCAATTTTCACTAATCCCATTGCACTAGCTCCAAATCTGCAAAAAGAACCAAGGGCCATGAATTCACAACCCTCCTCCAATTCTCTTGCTCCTCAATTCTTCCAAAGCTCATCATCGTCACTGGTCCACCCCCGTCCCCCACTAAAAGATTACAAATGTGAAGTGATACCATAACCATTAGAAACATAATGGCAGCCCTGACCCACCTTCTTCTCGAGTCCAACAACTTTCCGGCTGAAAGTGCTTCTCTGTTGATCTAGACCAATGAGGTAGTGACCCAACTCTTTGCGCTCCTCGCTTAAACTTCCCCTCAGGAGCTCATTCTGAAAAAATAATGCAATTCACTCTTTACACTCAAGGTCATAAGGTTATATGTATAACAGCGGTGCAATTGTTTCACAGCTCTCTTGAAGGTCTGCATTATTGCAAAGTGCTCTATTGCCCACATCAAAACATATCAAATCCCATTAACTCACAAAATTGCGTAAAATGACCACAGCATTGTTCCAAACACACAAAGAAGTAAAAAGCAAAGTATTACCTCACTGGTGAAAGGTACAGATTTCTAAATTTGTGAATTTATAAGAAGTGATTAGATTAGTAATTACCAATAAGAATTTCTCCTGAAATAGTTGTGGATTATGCAATTGTTAGGTGCCAAATTGTGCATCAATTACCATCCTTCCTTCCTTCAGAGACTACTACAATGAAAGCTAGTTTTATGAATAAACTTTACGCAATGCCTGAACTGCTGTGAATCTCAAATAAGTTATATTTTTATAAACCTTTATCGTGCCAGCCAAGCAAGTCTGCTGGCCCCAGGGGGATCAGTGAAAAATGCCACTGCCTAATCTTTTGGCTCTATCTGCTTGAATACGCCAAAAATGCAGCCATCTATGTAACTAGACTCAAATTCACTTCAGTTCATATAATTATTTTTTCATCACTCTAGGTTTATCCATTAGAATACAATATATGACCGTGTCATAGTTTATAGCACACAAAGAACAAGAAGAGCATAGAAGGGATCATTGAAGGGGAGTAAGTTTCATAATATAACCAAGACTAGGGCATTTTTTTTCTCTGTGTCTATGCTTATTGACATTCCAAAAGATGCCTTAAAATTCAAGAATGCCCTGTTTGCAGGAAGGACACGTTTTAAACATCTAATGTGGTGGTGCTTTCCCTGGGGAGGGAAGGGGGGAAGGCCATGAGCCAAGCACAATGCAGTGATGAGAGAGGTTTCACGGGGAGTAGAGAAGACTCATCCAGGCATCTTATATTTTCTGTCATCCACAGATATCAAAGTGACTCTCCGTGAGTGTCGGTTGAACTCTTTCTACCATGCCTCGTGTGAATTAGATTACAACGTCAGTCATAAGTCAGAGGTGAAAAAATGACAACGACAACAATTAATCTGATTCCAAAACTGAAATTTACATTGTTTTTGGCAACTCTCTTATACAATAATGTTGTTTGCATAGTTCACGGATGGATGTTGATGGGCATCTGTTATGCAGAGTATTAAGCATTATCCTCGAGAAATTGCATCTTCCAGTGAATTCTAATCCGAGGTCAATGAGTATGTTTTGGGAGTAGGCGTACTTCTTACCTCCTTCTCCAAGGAATCCCTTTCTGCAGCCACGACGGCCATTTGCTTCACCACATCCCAACGTGCAGCCTCCAACTTCCTCCTGGTTGCTTCAGAGGCAGCAGCCTCTCTTTTTAGCTAATTCCCAGAAAAAGAAAGAGGCTTACTAAAGAAATAATTTCATCAAAACAAAAAACTCATTGGCAAATATTATATCTTAAAATATTGTTTCTGTACTCACTAACTTTGAGTGTGTGTTTGCGTGACGGTAGGGGGGCATACCAAAACGTCATACTGTCACTGGTGTCGACTGCTGACAGGGATAAAACTTCAATAATGATAGCTCAATAACATAAAAAGGAACGTGCACATTTCCAAGTAACGATGCCTTTTGATTTCTTAAAAAAATGTATTCATTCTCACCACTCTCTCGGCAAGGAATTTGCAAAATACAAGCTACTCTCACTTAACTCTTATCTACATGATTATGAGTGTATATAGACATGGACAGGGACATAATTATATCAATTTAATAATACAGATGCAGATGGAGAGTCACACAGCGTCCGTTCTTTCATCACTCCAGAACTATTTCCATTAGATTTGAACAAATCGTTAGTCACCTCATCATGGTTCTCAGTTTTATAGAACCATACCTGTAGGCATGATTTAGGAAGTTAAGCATTAAAGAATTTCAGTATATATTTGATTAATAAACTGCTTTTCATGAATCCTTGTAACCTTTCAATAATCTGGTCCCAGTGGGTGCGATCTGGATTTTTACATAAAATGATGTTGTAATAATGAATAATTAGTTAAGAGGAATCCTGGTAAACCCTGAATGGGTGAATGCATGCGTTTCACAAAGGTCGGATACACCTGAGTGTAGTTAGACTGTAGAGAGTGATTGCGTTTTTACCGAAGTCCCTAATTTTCCGTTTAGTTATTTCTGTGTGATTGGCGGGTCCCTGACCTAGGAGGAATCCTGGTAAACCCTGAACGTGTGAGTATTTGTGAATCACAAAGGTCCTTGTTTTTGAGTGATTGGGTGACTGTGTATTCACGTAAGTTGTTTCTGTTTCATTACATCCTTTTATAATTTTCATTTATTTGTGTGATTGACGGGTCACTGACATAGGAGGGATCCTTGCAAACCCTGAGTGTGTGTGTGTGTGTGTGTGTGGATGTGATTCACGAGAGTGAAAGTTATTTCGCAACACACCCTAGTGATCGAGTGGTTGTAAGTTTGTTTTATTATTTTTAAAATTTATTTTATTATTATTATTATTTTATTTCTTTAATTTTTTGTTTAGAATTTGTGTGTGTGTGGTGTTTTTTAATTTAATTTTATTATTTTTAAATTATAAATTTCATTATTATTATTTATTTAAATTTATTATTATTATTTATTATTATACCATTTATAAATTTTTATTTATTATTATTTTATTATTTTTTATTATTATTTGGTGCCATTCAAGTTTACGGTCCTGGTATTTTTTGTTTACATTGATTCACGACCATAGCTACGTTCCTTGCATATTTAAATTATCCTCCTATTTTCTTAATTATCCTAGCAATTATTTCCATACATCCAACAATTTCCTTGTGAGATTGCACTACAGCACTTTATCCTAGGATTTTACATGCATAGTTTTTGTACTCATGCTACAAGGAGAGAAAATTTAACATGTTAACTTTATGACTTAATTAACACTGTTATATGACTAATAAATATTAAACTTGTTGCAACCGTCACATTCTAAAATATTATATAATATAAAAGATATTTCATAGAATATACACCACTTGTACTGACACACAGAAAAATTGATATTCACACCATCTAAATCTTATGATGGTATAACCAACATGCATGACATTACTAAGATGATAAAGAGGAAACCATATTGCAGACAAATATGAACATATTTCCAAAATTGGGCATACAGACTAGAAATCTTGTGGTATGCACAGAGCTCACTCTTAAACACTGTCCTTTGAACCACACATACCATCGATGTTATTGGGTCATAGATTTTTGCGGCGTTCAGATGAATGGCTCTCCATTCTCGGGATGTCACCGCGTAGGTTGTTTTTTGGACAACAGTTGTCCGAAAAACAACCTACGCGGTGACATCCCGAGAATGGAGAGTCATTCTTACCATCTTTACTCATAAGTCACTAATGAGATTGAAGTTTATTAGTTAAGATTAGACAGAGTCAATAAAAATACAGCCAACCCTTTTTCTCCTTAAACATGTGCCTGCTATGAATTTAAGGGATGTCTATGCACTTAACATTGGAATGTCTTCAACAGTAAACATGCACCCTTAAGTCAATATATACCTTTTCACATTCCTCCTCAAGACGGACCACTTTTTCCAGCTGCAAGAAAAGCTCCTCTTCTTTATCATGTAATTCAATTTCTGTGTGCTCAAGATGATACTCAAGATCCCTTCTTGTTTCCCTCAGCTCATCCAGTTCAGCCTTAAAAAACAGTATTTCCATATAATGAATACATATATAGTAAAAAAATGCTCATACACAATGCAGCTACATTGCACATACATTAATGAGGTCTCTGTTTTCTTGGCTAACAAACATATGAAAAATAAAGCCTTTGCAATAAACAGAGTAAAATCTTTTTCGACTAGGTCCTTTCATAATAATATATTTTTGCCAAGTTTTCTTTCCTTCACAAAAAATATTACTGGCATGGCAGTGATTAAATTAATGCTTAATGACTGGTGCTAAGATCAAAAAATCTAAGGATCATTCCCTGAATTATTCTGCCTCTCTTTACTTGCATTAAATTATATTGGATGATAAAAAATCATGATGTTTTGTACACTAAAGCTTTACGCAATAAGTAGCTGAAATGTTATTCTAGGTGTATAAATGTGGGGCCAGGACATGAAATGACAGATCTATAGAAGCAAATGGGAGTTTGGAAGATGTGACGATAGAGATGATCAGGCTGGGTTAGACTTTCTGGAGTTTTCAAAATGAAAAGTGTTCTGACAAGTGACTCCTGAGGCAACTGATACGAATTATTGAAGACAAGTAGAAAACATAATTCTGTATACAGCTTCATAGGAAATTTTTCGACAACTAAGCACACCTTAATAAATAATATTGAACAATAACAAAAAATTTTCCTTTTAGCTGATTTCATTTTGAGTTACTGACTAACAAATAAATAAGCACAAAATTTTACGAAAACTGTGATATAATACTCCCAATTAAAATATACTTAATTATAATCTTAATATTGATAGTCATGGTCACATTAGACAGCTCTATCAATTTATTTAGTTACCTATTTGAACTTACACAATACAGTTACAAGAAAAGTGAAGAATCAGGCGTGATATTGTGGAATCGAGACATAATGAAAACTTCGTTGCAATTTTCCACAGTTAAAACTTTATTGCCGACCATGGTTTCGATACACTGTATCATCTTCAGGTGAGGATTCCCTCACCTGAAGATGATACAGTGTATCGAAACCATGGTCGGCAATAAAGTTTTAACTGTGGAAAATTGCAACGAAGTTTTCATTCAGTTACAAGAATTTCCACTAATGAGAATACTAAGGTATTTAAACTTCTGATATTACCACTCACAGCACTTACCTTTACTTCATGATATTTTTCCTCCAAGTAATAAACCATGTTCTTTGCCTCTTCATACTTCTTAGATAGGCTCACATACTTCTCATAATGCCTTTTAAACAAGACATATCTGCAGGAGAGAAAATGAACTCTTTCACAAACTTTTCAACGTGGCATTATTTTAAAAACAAATCCATACATCCTAAATGGAGATATAATTCTTATGGATATATAATTAAAATAAGTGATTAGAGTGTCCACAGAAGGAATTAAATGAGCATGCAAAGGGGTCCAAATGAGAACAGACTGGAGTGTCATATATGGAGCAACGCCTGTTGGATTACACAAAAATACTAAGTACTTGGATATTTTGTACTGACTTCACTGCAAACTGCCACTTGGATGTCAACTGACAAATTTTCTCTATGACTTGAGTTATTTCTCCCACCAAAATCAATATTAAATAAAAAAAACCATGATGTGATTGCCAGTGATAAGAAGGCAGGCTGTAAGGCAAGGAGGCCCCAAGCAAATCTTATCCTAATTTTAACCTGCGGTCCATTTAAAGACAGGTTATGCGAAGACAGCTTTAGGTCAAAGGCAGAAAACACAGTGGGAAGGAGAAGATTGACTTCCAACTGTGATGAATGTGACTTGGGCATTGTGACCATTAAACACTTATGAATGGACTGTGAGTAATAATGAGCAAATGGTGCCACTGAATCATCTAACTGAATTTATCGCCACAATTGGCTCATTGCACCTTTTACGCACTAACATACTTTTATCGATCCATTTTTTTTAGCAATTAAACTTGATATTTCAAAGGGAATCTTTTTTCAACACATTTTGCTTAAGCACAAGCTTAACTTGCTGTGAAGCTTAATCTCTTTCACTGAATTTCTTTCCAAACATTTTTATTTTAATTTTGAATTATCTACTTACTTCTGCATAGGTTTCTATTTTTCTTGCTGTCAATTTAAATAATTAAAATTTGATTGTTTTCTCTCCTTCAACTCATACCAAGAATTTCAGTCTATGATTTGAACAGAAAAGTTCATTCAGGTTTAGCACTCAAACTGTCATTTACTCAAAGATAAATAAAGCCTAATTTTATGCTAATCTTATTTGAATGTAACCGAGGTACACAAGGGTCCATGCCCACCACAAAACCCAAGGTAGAGCATCTGGGCACATTTAAACTAGTTCAACCCTTTATAAAGTTTCTATCATAACTACTTTCAGGAAGTAAATTTCACCAGAACACTAAACTGAAAAACCCTGGGAATGTGTGAAAGGTATGCATCTTTTCTACTCCTTGGACTTCCTCATATCCCAGAAGAGTAAGAGAGCCTAAGGGGATACTTTATCATTCAGTTCACTGAGAATACAGACAGAATATTTATCTTAGCACTACTGAGCCCCAAATTACATCCACAGTGTTTAAGTGCCTGACTTTCAATACTCACATGCAAAATTTTGGCAAAGATAACTTTTCTGAATGATCATAGCATTAGCATCACCCTTACTTCTGGAATTATGTAATTTATGTAATGATTTATTGCATTAGACAACCCCTTTTCTATCCCTTCATAAATAATATTTTAGTTGTTCATTGACAAACTGTGACATTGTAATTCAATAAAAAATTTCTCCAACAAATAACAAAGGGATATGCTGCATACTCAGGCATGAAAATCACCATGAAAATACTTTTCACAGCTTCCTCATTAATTCTTATGAATACACGAATCAATTAAAATAGTTATTTTGAAACCATGTACTCATTTTAACACTAGAGGATTTACCACTACATTTCTTTATATTCTTAGCCAATTCAAGTAAGGTGAATTCTATGAAGAAAGTCACCATGAGAGTAATATCTTTCCACGAGCTTTTTCAAAGCAACACTGCTGAATTTGAAATTTAGTTCTTAGTAAGGGTAGTAGTAGATTTAGTGGAGGAGATGGACAGCTGAGGTCATTTGTACAATTAGGGATTGATGGGAAAGGAGGAAGGGTGAAGCGAAACCAGGCAATGGCATTAGCCTACTCTTAGCGAAAGGTGCCAAGGGGTCCACAGTTTAATGTCCCATCCAATGGACGGCATATTCACTTACGTGCTCTACACTTAACGCCCAAGTAGGGATCATGATACCACTGAAAAAAATCTACCCCCTCCAGTATTCAAACCCAGGTCCTCAGGATAAATGTGGCCCCATAGTTAATAAAAGCAACTTCCTATAAGAATTATTAAAAAAAATATGGTACATGTACACACAGGGCTTATCTATTCAATCTATTTTGAAAATGTAAAATCTCAATCTCACGCTCAATACCTGTAAAAATCATTCTCTATCACCATGTCCTTGATGCTGTCCTCTGGATCGACCCGGTCACAGAGTCCCAGGGGTCTCCGACCGCTGCCCCTCCCAAACTCATCCTGGTGACCCTTTGACCGGTGGCGCCGCTCGGTCCTCGAGCCATAGTGGCTGCCGGCACCACCCTCATCAACCCCACCCTCACCGTGGGCACCCCTCCTGGCTGAGCGTGGGTGGCGCTCATCCCTCGACAGTCCCACCACCACCACACTGTCCTCTGATGCATTCTTCCGGAAGGGGAATGTGTGTCCATCACTCTCCTCGGGTTCCTCGTGACTCCGCCCCAGTGACATGCAGCACTTGCCAGCCGAAGCATAGAAGGGCCCCTCGAGGAGGGCGTCGCTGCTCTTGCTGTGCTTGAGTGGGTCCTTGGTGGCCATACTACTACCACTGGGGAGATGGGCGAGAGGAGGAGAGTGGCCGAGCAGGAGACTGGAACTGGAGGCCGTAGCAACCATGGATCGGCAATTTTCGGGCAAACTCTGCTCCAAGGAACTGCCAAAGTGGGTGGGGGGCGTGGGAGGCCTCAGGAGCTCTGTCATGTATTCCTCTTCAATGTGCAATAGCAAGCGACTGCAAAGAAACGCTATTAGTCAGATTGGACAGGCACACCACAAGACCCTGAGCAAACATCATTTGACACCAACTGTACCGCCTATGAAATTGAATGAGTATTAATTTTCAACCAATTTGTGAGTGATTTCATGAAATACTCGCAGAAATAAATAATCAAGAGAGCCTTGGTATCCTTTCAGGTAATGTGGCCTTTCTCAAACAGCTTGAAAATATAAGCTCATAACAAAAATGTTACTTGAATAAGATCTCCTCTGTAATGTGGAATCCCAAGGTAACATGTGATTGATCTTATAATAACAATTTTATGAAAACCCTTTTCTCTTCTCACATTCTGAAAAAACTATGTACATATTATAACACTTAATTGCCTATTTGAAATATTAAAAAAAATTCAAATAAATATTCAGTTCTCTCAGCCTAATGACCTACTACATCTTCCCAAAATAATTTCAATGTGCGAATAATGATCTTGATGGTACTAGCAAACTTTTTATGGTCCAATTCTAAGCCTTCAAGAATGAACTGATTGATTTAATCATTGAGGAGATTGAAAATGGAAGACTAATACACCATTTTCTATACATTTCCATTGTTCACTCTATTCTATATCAGCTACAATATTTGATAGGATTTCATAATTTTAGAAAACTAAAGCAGACACAAAAACCTGAAGATATCCTTAATGATTTACCAGTCTTTGCCTTGAAACTTACCATCTTTTGAATGAATCATTTTTGAAAATTCATTGACTCAGTGCTGGAAATATCACCAAGATCAAAACAGTCTTAAACTTTCAAATTAAATCGGGACTAATCTTAGAAATATTTGTCCTAGCTTTTGTGACATTTTATGCTATAATTATGCAAACTTAATGAAATCAAAACCTAATGCAATAAAATAAGTCTCGGCATAAATATTGAAATGAATGCCTGTTCCTTTCCCAATAGTGCTTTTAAAGTGACACCATCACTCAATTCCTGCCCTACTGGGGTCAGATGCCTTTGCAGCCGCCTCACTGAGGAACAGACTTTGTGTGAACTAACTTTCATCTAGCTCCTAACCTTCGACCTATCTGGCATGGGTGACCCTACTAGGAGCAATTATCATTTCTCATGCCAGAAGATATTCTGATGAACCCATACTCTAGGGGCAATCAGAATGCAATGCCCTTCCACCATGTCAAGGTAGTACGTCATTGGAAGTGTTCTAAGTGCTAACTAGCACTAAATGTCCGAACCCTTAGCCTAACAACTGACAATTTTGCATCCTCATATCCTGCTATCCAAACCTATATGGAATTGCGATAGGTTAAGGCAATGATATTCTTCACACTTGGCAATAGGTTTAATTTCTCCGGCAGCTGGAATAATACATTTTCAATGAAAGGAAAATTTTTTCTGTGACAGCGTTCCCACAAACAATACAATTAAGTTATTTTGGTATTGGCATGAAATGTTAACAGGATACTATGGCTAGTAAAATACTATCAAGGATATGCTCTTCGTTTGAAGATGTACAAGGTGTGACCTACACCCACAATCAACACATCACATCGCAATCGCCTTTGGTACTTATCATTGGCAGTAGTCTACTAGTGATGTTTGGTTTTTTTATGGAGTCAAGGACTAAGAGAATGCCCTGACACTTTGCATAACAATTGACAATTTTTCATTCCCATATGCTTTCATCCAGCTTGTGCAATATACTTCCTCCCTAAGTTCATTCCATTCAACATCTCTATCTTATTTCTACCCCTTCCTCACTGACTGACATTCTTCCCTCTACCACAGTCTTTAAAATCCCATTGGCAATCATAATGCTCAGCATTTTGGTGGTTAGCAATAACATATTTCCTGCCTCCTTTGGATTTCTCCAAACAATCCCATCTCCTCCCCGATCATGCCTAGTACTTACTCGTTTGTTTTCCTTACCTCATGCACCTGATGCACTTCACCTTGTCCATTCTTCTCCAAACCCATATTTCAAAATCTATGCCTATCATTCTGCTTCAATGATCATCTTTCTGTGCCATAGAAAACCACGGTCCATATCAAGGTTTTAACGAGCCTTTTCTCAACATCCTCACTAAACATACCTGTCAACAATTCCCTCCTCTTAGTGAAAGATTCTTTGCTTAACTCAATTCTTCATCTAATGTCCCTAATAATTTGAACATTTTGGTCCAGAGGCCTTCCGAAATACATGCCTGTATGTAAACTGTTCCACCTGCTCTAGTTTAAGAACTCCTATTTTAACATTTAGCTTATCATTTCTCTTTCATGAAAACCTTATAACTTTTGTTTTGTTTACATTTATTCTCATTCCATACCTTTCTCACTGAATTTCCAATGCACTCGGCAATACTTACAACCCCTTCCCCACTAACGAAGTAAAGCTCGACCATCTGCAAACCTGATTTTACAAATGACTTTTATTTGTATCTCCAGTTCTTCCCATGTCTTTTTTACCATTTCCTCCACATGCATGCTGAAAACCATATGTGATATTGGACACCCC
This sequence comes from Hetaerina titia, assembly GCA_037158775.1. Classification (NCBI taxonomy): domain Eukaryota; kingdom Metazoa; phylum Arthropoda; class Insecta; order Odonata; family Calopterygidae; genus Hetaerina; species Hetaerina titia. Next base: position 1,885,657 of record CM073769.1, read on the forward strand.
TACCTTACCCCTCTTACTAAACTGCCCATCTGGAACCTCCATCTGCCAATGACCCCTGATACAGAAAAATACATCCTGATTGTATTCTGTTTCTTTCAATTAGTGACCTCATTATTGCAATGGCATCATGCCTGCCTCACCCCTTCCTGAACCCAAACTGATCATCCCCTAAGTAATCATTTGCCCTTCTCTCCATATTTTTGTTGATGATCCTGAGAACAACTTTAACTGCATGGAAAAACATACTTATGGTTCAGTAGTCCACATACATGGCTGCCTTCCCCTTCCTTGGATAGAATCTAACACTGATTTGACGAAGTCTTGTGGCCCTGATTAAATGCTACAAATTAATCCATAAAAAGTCTTCCTCGTACCTTTTCCTAAACCTCTAAGTAAGTCAGCTTAAAAAATATTGAGTTTTATCTCGAGTATGGTTCAAAATGTCTTTCACGTGAGTTTTAACTCTGCTCATTTTTTCAACCTCTTGCAATTTTCTAAATTCACAAAGCTATTCCCCTCACAGAAAATCTGAGTGCCCAAAACATTATCAAAGATAATATAGAATATAAACAGGATGCCAAGCCCATACTTCTCAACTGATAGAAAGCCAGTTAAGAATGATACGTCTTTGACCACATTAGTTTTAGTAAAAATCATCAGTGTTTGTTGACCGATTAAGCAGGCCTAAATTTTTAAAATTCAAATTCTCCTTCGCAAGGAAGTGGGAAAGATTTACAAATGCTCATTTTGAAAACTGATTTTGCCTCATCTAAAAGTACTGGGGAATCGATGAAATTAACTTAGGTATTAGACTTGATGAAAGGAAAATCCTGACACGTCACCATGATATGAAGAGGACAAAAATGTACAATAATAACTGTTTTTATACGTAATGGCTGATGAATACTTGGCTCAAATGTCACCTAGAGTTGGGGAACTCCCTCCTACCAAGTGCCAAACTGCCTCTTTAGAGAATGGGGGAGTGGATGTAGGGCATTCCCTTAGAGTGGGAAATCACCCGTAAAGGTCAAGCAACTTCATAAGTAGCCAATAAATTAAATTAAAGAGGGCAATCAGGATCCTAAGTATTAAAAGTTCTCGTGATTTCCCTTTCCATTTCCAATGAACAATAGGTAGGATTATAATGCATATTAGCGGATGACTCCATTAAAAGTTACTGTGGCGGCATCTCCTGCAGTTCCTTGGAAGGTAGGATAATCCTTAACATGTAAATTACCACCATGATAATTGAGACATAATGCACCCCTTAACAGAGACATTCGTGCAAGCTAGCTGATTTGTTTTGCACATACACCTTCGAAAATTAGAAAATGGTGAGAATAATTGTTAAGTGTTGAAAGGGTAATTCTGAAGGAAACTACATTGAGAGTGCATTGGCACACCCCTGAGATACACATACATTGGAGTCTTTCATAGTGACCATTGTTCTCAGGTCTAGTGACATAGGTTCTCAGCTTGAGAATAATGCCATCAAGTTGTGTTTTAACTTGACCAGAACAATGGAATAAAACGGAATTGAAATAAACAAGTTTTTATGGCATTGTACAAAATAAACAGAGGAAGAAACTGTCAATTACGACCCAACTCCTAAATTGCTACTCTTAACACTTACAGTTTAACGTGAATGGCAAAGAATAAATAAATATCAAGCATATAGGCACCTTTAATCAGAATGTCATTCTTTACTTTCGCTCGATGCCACAGAATTCACACATTAAAACCTTTAGGATGCATAAACACGGTTAAATTGAAGACATTTTGTTACACTTATCCAAACAAAACATTTATTGGGTGGAGTATGCGCTGTAACAGAGACATGTCCTTTGAGAGAAAGACTTATAATTGAAATGTTTCAATATAGACAAAAGTGTATTGTCTGAAGTTAAAAGCAGTAAGGTAAGCAAGCATAAACACAACCTTCAGAGAATGGGGAAAAACTCAAGTATCACAACTTTTCTCATAAAGTCTGAAAATCAGTTAAGGTAACCCGAAACTCTAATTTCAGAACCATTGCCTAAGACCTGACTACTTCAATATGCATCCAGATTTCCTTCGCATAAGTTTAATTACGAAAAGTTATCAAGAGTTGGGATAAATGACCATGATTTTAAATCAATTATTTCTCCAAATTCGTTCAATCGTCGTCTTTTAAAAGATCTACAAATATATTTATCTACTCATGAAATACTTATTGGCCTTCACTTCGCAATGGGAAAACTATTGGGGTATGCGCTATAAGAATTAGGCCAAATAACGTTAACCTTTTTAAGCTATCAAACACACAGACAGCTATTAACAACAATTTACAAACTAACAGCCAAAGGTAAAATTAATCCAAATGCGTGTGGTAAACGAAATATTTACTCGACATGGCATTAGACTACTGGTTACAAGGTGAAACCAATTATAACAGGCATATCCTTTCGATGAGTGACGGTAAATTTATTATTGATCAAACAATCATTGGAAATGAAACGCATTTTATAAATAAATGAAATGTAAATCCAACGTCCTCATACTAATTTTTACTATTATCCGACAAAAATGGCCGCATTAACATAATTTAAAAGAAATTCCAAACTCTGATTCTTTAGTGACTTTCTGGTGTCCAACTTAATTGCTAAATTAACAGTAAATAATATAGGAGGGGTATGCGAATAAACCCTCGTAATCTTTCGACGAACGCCAATCAAAAATTATTTCACCTGGGCGTTGTGAAACGATAAACGACTAAAATTACAGACTATCAATAAAATAACCAATTATCTCACCTAGGAGTGTGAAAGTATCCCATCGATGGGTGTCCCAGTTCCAAATTCGCATCTTTTATTTGTTTAACTTTCTCGGCAAAAGACGAACACTTTGACACTTAAAAAAATCACAACTTTGAACATTCTTCAAAATAGTGTTACGGCTGAGTTTCTCCAGTGCAATACGACGTGATAGACCTATTTTCGTCCAGGAGACTGGGCAGTAACGAATAAGAATGAAGTTGACACATGACAATAAAAAGAAGAAATACCACAAAAACAAACGTTCAATGAGGAAGCGTTATGGAAAGCGCAATGATTGCAGTTCACGATTATCTCGGCGGTGGCCGCTGTGGCGCACCTGGTAAAAATTGAAATCAGCTGTTCGCAAGACGAGCATGTAGAATGGGTCTCTCGTAGTAAATATTTGTGTGAGATTACAATCTCATTGCTTGAAGATGTTATTTTCAATTTATCGCTGTGGGATTCATGAAGTGAATCCAATATTTACCCATTTTATTAGGAGACGTTCCTTCCTCCGTGGAAAATCCCCAGGAATAGCGAGAAGTTTGAAGCAAAGGCTGGAAGGTAAACGAGAGGTGGTTTTACCGGGATGTCGAAAATGGCTTTATTCTTAAAAATATGAATCGATTTTTCCTTTCTTGTAGAGAAAAACTGGACTGATCCAGCTCTCAATTTTAAGGTGAACATAGGATTTTCACTAAGCCAAGAATCCAAAAGAGAAGAAAGAATTCAATATTATCGTAGTCGGAAAGACGATGCATCTTTGGAAAGACATGCACGACTAAGAAAACGTTAGTTTAAAGCAAAAGGATGTTAAAAGTAATCAGATGGCATTTGATTTTTGAATTTTTTTATTTCGTTCTAGTATCTGTGCCTTTGGAGGAAGTAAAAAAGGATTGGAATGACACTGCAGGCCCTAGTCAAATTCGACGTGTTGCTGAGCATTATGGGATATTTGAACATCTATTTGGTGATGCATACTTTATTCCCGTCGTACCCCTAGATATAAAGTTTAAATTGGACGACGTTTGCATTCCATCTTTTTATGGCAACAACATAAAACCCAATGAGGTATGACTTTTAACTGTGATTACCCCTTGATAAATGACACAGTTTCAGGCTTGCTACGGTGGAAATCCGTTATAATGAAAGAAGACACTTTCCTTTACAAAATATTTGTTATTACCACCTAGGATTTGTTACGGCGTAACCTGAAGATGTTACGCTGTAAAGAAACCTAGGTCGTAAAAAAATTCTATGTGGAAAAACAAAATGTGCCTTTGACTTCTATCACTTTATGGTTGTTATCCATCCTGTCACTCTGAATTTTTTTAAGCGTTAATGGTAACCTTGCCTAAAACGCTTACTATTTCACTCCGTGGTTAAACAGTGATATTCTCTCTATTCAGAGATTGTATCACAATTTGCATGCCGACTATTTTCATCTTAGTTTCCATGTGATATAGCCCTACGTATGTCTAAAGTATGGAACGGTCTACTTTCGTCTCACGACCATTTTTAGTAATGAAATATAACTCAAAATGGCATGATTTTAAAAATACTATGGTTGACTTACTAGATTTCAATGTAGACTAGGGAACAGCTCTCTTAACTTCCTCTTCCCACTATCCCAAGCAAAATATTTCTTCATAAATGACAATATGTATACACATATGAAGAAAATAAGGATATTATTTGCATGTTTTCTTAGGCCATTTACTTTATTTTTTAATATTTCCAAGGAACATATGCAGAGGTTTTTTCATTTAGTTTCTGTAATTTGTACCTAGCCAATATTTCTTTTTTGTTTCAAGTTTTCTGTGAAAATGTTGATTACCCACACCTAAAGATTATTATCCAGCAACCTTGAATATCTTGCAGCTGACTTTGTTGACTAATATTATCTGACTTCCAAGCCAATTATTGAAATTCACCATTTATTTACTATTAATGACAAAATATCACCATATTGATTGGCTACTCAACCAAATTCAAACTACTCCATAAAATAGGTGATACAGTAATAAATCTGCTACATAAAATCTCCTTGCACCCACTTCCTTTATTAATAAAAATAATTCCTAAATTAGTAGCAAGTAAAATACATTTAAGGCATTGGTATTTTGTGGAATTTACCTATCGAAAAAGTCTAGTTTATGGAAAACTAGCGTTTTCAAAAAAATCAATTGAAATACACCTGTGATATTGTTGTCCCAAAATTAGCAGGAAGTGCTGTGAAATTGCTGTCTCTTGCAGGCTTCTCAGGAGCCTGATGTAAGGTATGATGCTGATGAAGGAACATTGTGGACATTGATTCTCACCAACCCCGATGGAAATTTAAGTGAAGCTGACTCCGAATGTGTCCATTGGTTCATGTAAGTGCAGTTTTCTTTCAAAGGCTTAATAAACTAATAGGCCATACAATAATATGCTAAAGACTTCTCCGAATCTCAGTTGTGGGTTCATTATAAGTGAAAAACCATAGTTGACCAAGAAGGCTTACTGCATCAGAATGAGTAAATATATCATTAGATAAGTAGTAGATTTAAAAAAAAAGGGAAATGTTGCAATTGTAAACTCGGTAGTGTCCAGCCAATGCACACATAACGTTGGACTGAGTTGATGATGAGACAAATGACTTTTGTACAATTGAATTCTTGCATCTATAACGGAGGCAAAACATATATCTCAGAGAATAATTGAAGGTACGGATATTTGATACTACGATAATAAAGAGGCCGATTCAGGGAACAGGCTTGTTTTACAACCAGCTATGATGTTGAGGGCTAAAGGGAAGGGAACAACCAGCAAATCCATTCTAGGGTTGTGGTCAAGCTTCTCACTTAGGGTACAAAATCTTCTTTTTTATCACATGATATACTCAATTTATTTTGATAATAATTTTATTTGATGTACAAATAAAATTATGTGCATCTCAATGAAGTGTAACATGAAATAACAACATAGAGGTGGAAAATAACATCTGTTGAGATGCCAAGTCCCAATAGGGAGGTGGTCAGTGAGTTACTTACCTACTGGATGTGGACTGGGAGGAGGCCATAGAAGATAAGTTAGTAGAAAAATCTGTCGGTATAATCCCAGTCATTTAAGAGAAGTGATGCATCACTAGGATAAGTCTAGCATCTCTCACAGACCAAAGGACAAGTTAACGGATGGGGGAATAATCCAGATGGAGACCCATGCATGGAATGTGTTGAAAATAGCATGGTAAAAATGTGATCGCTATGAAATTACAGTGGTGAAGAGTGTCTCATTTCCACAAGGCTGTTAGGTTGCATTTATAATTTTCCTTTGCCGGTTCCCATTGGTTATTGTAGTGTGTGTTGTTGAAATCTAAATACATCATGTGCTCACTTGTTGAATCAAAGGATGTGTGTGATGATTTTGGCATTAAGAGCAACCACACACCCTCTCGGGATGGGAGTGCTGGTCAATCAGGACGGGAAGAGAGGAATAAGAAAGTGGGTGGAAAGAAATAAAGAGTCTGGAACTCTGTGACAGAAGATGATAAAAATGATGCTGCTGATTGGATGCATTGCCAAACATGCCACAAAACCCGAGAGCTGGTAATGCTGCTGACATTGCGCATGGATGGGCATCCATGGGTATTACATTTCAGAGTCATAAATGCCAAGATGGCTGGGCTTGATGAGCTTTCGTGAAAAGTTCCATTGCATATAAAAAGTTGAAACATTCTGGCAGATTCTTTTTTGTAGAAGTATGTAAGAGCACAAACAAACAGGTGAGGACATAATGTTGTAAACCTGCCTTCATTTGCATATCCGTCTCATTCTCATAGTGGAAATATACCCGCCAATGACATATCCAAAGGTGAAGTGGTCTTCAGCTATCTCCAACCTTTTCCACCCAAGGGGATTGGGTATCAAAGACTTGTTTTTGTCCTGTACAAGCAAGAGAAGACAATCGATTATGATGCATTCAAGAAGTCTAGTTCCAAGTAAGTAAACCATGATTTTAATTTTACCAAGACTCAATTTCTAAGCATTGTCTTCATTTGTGATTTTTCATAATGCAGAATTGTGTTATCGGAGAGGACTTTTAGAACTGAAGATTTTTATCGAAATCATCAAGATCTACTGACACCAGCTGGACTGTCATTTTTCCAATCCAGTTGGCATCCTAGTCTAACAGACTTTTTCCACAATGTTCTAGGTAAAAAAAAAAATGTCAGAATAGACACTAGTGATTTAACCTTTCATTTTGTGCACTGAGAATAAATTTTTCTTTTTCAGAAATGAAAGAGCCATTTTATGAATATGACTTCCCTAAGCCTTATATAAAGCCTCAAGTCTGGTTTCCTTTGCGCCAGCCATTTAATTTGTAAGTATTAGAATAATATATAGAATGCTTTTACTATAGTATTTTGCAATGGCCAATCCAATTTAGTGAGTATGCATAATGTGTTCTCATAATCATGAGTATCAATTATTACTCCCGCTCCGTAATTTAATGTAAAAGAATATGAATTGTTAAGCTATTGAGAGGGCTACTGGGTATATACAATTAAAATTCATGAAAATCTAGGGTCATCATGCGAATGCTCAGGGAAATGGATGTATTGATAGTGGGAAGAGCATTGGGAGAAGGGCATTTGGAGAAAGAAGCATTTGCATAACTTCTGCCTGCCTTCATGCTAGCTAAAAGTCCAATTCTCTTTTCCATCTCCCTCCCAACTTGTGTAATTCTCTTCCTTTTATACATCATTTAACATTCCACTACCTTTCAGTATCTCTTTCAATCACTTTTTCTGTCTTTGGATTTTACCTATCCACTTCTTTTCCTGCTATGTTAGGATCTATCCGTAACCTATCTTTGGTCATGGGGAACACTTGTGCTCTTATGCGTTTAGTGAGGACTAGTTATTACATGGCATTGCTATAAGATCAGATCAAAATCCTACTTGAATTTATTTTCATATGCTTTGTGATGAATAAGAGGGAAAAAGATGGTCATTCTACATTTCCAGTGTATTACACTGCCGTGGTTTCATTGTCGGGTGAATAATGATGAGAAACGTCTGATGATGCCATGTGATGACAAAACAGAGGTCATGAAATCAATTGAAATTGGAATATTTGTTCTTGCCTCTTTTCATGCATTTCCCAAAAATATGGTCCACACTGATATAATTTGCTTCAGATTAAATATACTATTTGAAAAAGATCATTTTCAACTTCCCTGCGAAAGGATTAGTTAAGACTACATCCTATTGCATGTACTACTGTGTGGTTTTATTCTAAAGCTGGTCTATGTGGGGAGTATGGGAGTACATTAGTATGGCGTATGAGAAAAAGAGTATGAAGATATGTAAAGAAAATAAGCCAGATGTGAAGGACAAATGGATTGGTTTATGGTAGAGGATATTGTCGAGGGGTTTGATATTGCTGAGAAGTTTGAAGAAGCCATATTAACTTGTCAGGAGGAGATATTGAGAAGTGGATGGCCCTGTGGCAAAGGAGGAAATATTGGCTACATGCTGAATAGGCATTTTTAATGGCACAGATGGAGGTAAATGAGGAGATAAAAGTTGAAATAATCGAGTATAATTGGAGTTGAGATGGAGAGAAAGTGCCATAAGAAGTCCAAAACTAAGTGCAATATTCTTCAAAGTTTATTCTTTCACCTTTCTTTGGTAGACTACCTGACTGTCAAAGGAATAATTTATTTAAATTGTTTATTCTTGTCAATTTCAGTCTATTCATTCAAATTTCATTCATCAATGATTTACTGTTTGTTAATTGTTGGTAGCAGACGTTCAAAAGTTATTCAGCTTTATCCCCTTTTACAGATACTTGGACAAATACAGAGATGAAAAGGAGATAGCCAAGGAGTTTTTGTTGAAGAAACTGAAGAAGGAACATCCTTTTGAAGGACCTGCTCCCACATTTAACTACCCCAATGCATTCTCAATCAACAAGAAGTATCCATCTTGGCTGAGGTTGGAGAAGAAGAGGGAAAGATTGGGATGGGGACGTGTTAATGACTATTAGTGTTTTCTAAATATATGTAGAGCTGTCCTTTTGCCATTGACATGTAATGAAGTTTGTAATCATTAATGTACATAAAGATTTCTTTTTAAGATTTTTTACTTCCTTGTGTTTGTTCCTAAGCTATTTTATTTTCTCAGTTTGCTTCCAGAAAATAATGGCGAGCAAATTGGAAAAAATTGAAGCAACTTTGACTATAATACCATTCAAGTTACTCTTGTTCCCAAGGGTTAGCATGTCAAGGGGTCACTTTCATTAGCTCAAAGTTATGAGATGGCTGATAGGGAGCATTGCTCCAGGCAGTAAATTGTTGCAACAGTTGTCCTATTCCCACATTTCACAGGATGTTATTTGTACATTGTGTAGAATTGAGAATTCCGTATTGTACTTCATGATCAAATTATCATAGTCAAGTGACATTACATGCATGAAGCTAATCTTTATATGAAATGACAAGCAGAGTTTGGATACTCATACGAAGGAACCCCTATTATTGACTTTGCATTTTCATGTCCTTTTTCATCCATTTCGTTTCACTTCCCTTTCAGAGAGAGTCCCTCCGACATTCACTGTAATTTTGTTTTCTTTTCTCAGAAAATCTTATACAGAGGATGCATCTTTAAGTATGAAGTAAATTATTTTGATTAAATGAGAAAAATTCACTGTGATCATGCTCCTATGAACTAGCTTACCTTGAAAAGAATTTTCAGCAGTCATATAAGTGGCCCTGTGATGTAACAATTCTCACTTTGGCCTTGTCATCAAAGTTGGAATGTGCAAGAACTGATCTCAGTAATGAAGGAAAATTATTTATTTTATCAAGAGCACAATGTATTCATCCAATGTTCTTTATTATTGTACAACTAGTTTCAATGCTTGGGCATCATCATCAGGTACCTGATGATGACGCCCAAGCGTTGAAACTAGTTGTACATTAATAAAGAACAGTGGATGTGTACATTGTGCTCTTGATAAAATAAATAATGAACATGGAACTTCCACAAAGTTGAGCCTAAAACTATAGAAAGGAAAGTTATTTCAATTCATAAGTGACACACTAGGGTAATCGAAGCAAGAGAGATTCGGGCAAGATGAAATGAACCTATGTATATAGGATGACTTTTAAGGCAAAAATATTAGGCTAAAACTCAGAGAACATGAAGTCTACGAGGATAGCCTATAGACCTATAGCATACTCAATGGTGAGATAAAGAAAGAGAAGTTTTAATGAGCTCATTCAAAGAAGATGAGGGAGAAAGTTTGCCTGAATATTGTTAGAAGTTTAATTCTCATCCCTTCTAAGGGAAACTCGGCAGCATGCAACAACAATCACTGAAATGTTGATTGCTGATGCACAACAAAACCAATTAATAATCATACTAAGGCATTTGAATGCAAGGAGCCTATGGAAGTAAATCCCATCATAGTATTTAATAGTGGCCAAGAGACATGAAAGAAATTGTTAATTTTGCAGGCTGATGTCAAAATATCCTTGTGTCCAAGTTTCACCTTTGTCCCTAGCCTTTCAAAGTATGTATGCATTAATCAATGATAATGTATTGCAAGAGATAGCCCACCAATGATAAAGGAGTTTAAAGGCATCTAGGATGGAGGAGTCATTCACACACCCAGACGTAGATGGAGCACGCGAACCACCAATTCTCTGCGAATGTATTGGCTTAGGGACACAAAAGTAATTTCCTATTCCACACCATTAGCGGAATCCAAGGAAATAAAAATTATTCCCATAATGACACATACTGGCCCTCGGCAAGTACATAGCAGCTGGGCCCCCCCCCCCCCTACCTGTGGAGTTTCTCCAAACTTGTGAAATAAATCCATGAAGATGGCTAGGAAGCTATAAAAGAGAAAATAATTAGTTAAAGGAATCTATTTACTTTCCAAATGCAGACCAATAATATAGCAAAGCATTTTGGCATTGTCACAGAGACATTTCTTATAAATGGACTTAAAGTCAATAAATGTGCTGTTCCAATTTCCTTCTACAATACTGACTATTATGGACAAATTAGGTACTACTAAAGAAGTAAAGGGGTCTGCTACAGTATCTTGTCTTGTTTGAGATTTTCAAACAATACAACAATGCATGAGCATAAGATGTTGTGATCCCCTTATTTTGACTTGTATTTAAAAGAAAATATAAGATTTACACTTAAAACCGGCTAATAAAATACAGGTATATCACAAGAGGATTTGATTAAAATATATAAAATTTGACATGAATATAAATATGAAAATAATGTGTGACGAGTCGAGATTGATATGTTATTTTTACTGGTCTTTATGACTCTTAGTGCACTCCCTAACACTGGGTCTGAGTCTTTATCTCAGTTTGAGTATCTCATCTGTAGCCACTTTGCAGAGGATTCTGAAATCTGCGGACAGGTGAAGACGCCAAAAACGAGTCCTTCCCCAGACATAGGCTGGGAAGCAAGGGCTCGAGATACCATGCAGAATTCGTGCCACAGCACGGCCTGTGAAGCTTTGGTCTCGGAAACTGCAAACAAGTTGACGCACATCATCCCTCACTTGTTCTTCATTGGAAAGATTCTCCTGTGAATGATAAAGTCCTGTACCAAATATTCTTAGACTTAAAAAAAAGCCTTTTTTAAAATAAAGAAGAATTAATGGTACTGAATCTCTATTATCTACATGTTTAATATTCATAGCATATCACAACTTGCACACTTTGAATTAACACTTGGGAGCATATCCCCATGCAATAAACAAGGCATGACCCTTGTTCACACTATTACTAGTCCTATTGACTCAGAAAGCCCAGTTGCAATTGTAAGAAATAAATGCATACTGTGGGGATGTCCCTGCATCTTTCCTATAAATCAATGGATATTTAATTCATTTGGCTCAGTGGTTGAACCAGTTGGTAATGGAAGCCCACGGTGTGGATTCCTGCATTTGGCATCAACGTGATTAATAATGTTTACAATGGCTTTCATGTGCTTGACTAATTCTGAATAAGAACTAATAAAATGAGTTCACTAGCATCCAACTCTGTGAAAAAAATGATCTTATTGTCCACAAAATGAACAAGAACCTTAACATTGTGTTTGAGGTGCTTCTTTTTGCATAGCCACTGGTGGACAACTGGAAGGAAGCTGGGTTTTGGGTACAGCTATCAATGCCATCTTTAACATCTTCCATATTTCTTCAAGGAATGATTGCCACAAGCACATTTCAGGCTTTGCAGTATCCTTCAGTGTGGCTTGGTAATTTGGAGGAGACATGAATGAACTTGTTTGCTAGAAGAAAATATGCAACAGAGTGTGGCTTAGCAACAAGTCAGTGGAGTGATCTTTTGGAAATCCAAGACATCATGTTTCAGGAAGGGCATAAAGATATTTGTTTTTGTTGAGATTGTATAAATGTGAAGGCTTTGGCCTGAGGAATGGGGAAACAAGGAAGCAGATTCCACCTCCGAGTAGTTTACATGCAGGAGGAATGTAGATTGAAAAGGTAACATTGGGTAGGTTGGTCGACTATTTGATCTCGCACTGAAGCTGGTATTTTGTCACTACTACTATTACTATGCCGCAACATTAAAATTCACAGAGATATGCCAAATTGACTCCTTAATACATGTTGTTGAAATGCCAAAGTGCCCTGAAAAAGTTTAGTTTTCTGTAATTTGCATTATCAAGAGCAACTCAGAGCTACTCAGGGATACTGGACAGGTGTTTTGAAAAACTACAAGTCTTAAATGAGTGGAAGTAAAGAGAGAATACAGTGGAAAAATATATCAAATTCACTTTAATCATACCAGGAAAATGTATGCATAAATTTCTCACATTTTAATATTTCCCTCTGATAAATTTATCCAATTTTCATTTCAGTTGAATAGTTCATTAGATCCTCTCTTTAACTTTCATATTTTAATTTCAAAATATTGTGCGGAGTTAGGATTGAACTATTTCATTAGAACAAACTTTGGTTGCTTTGCCAGTTTTTCAGGTGTTTTAATGAAGCTAGACACATGGAAGTCCAGACAACCAGAAAGGATGATGAAACTTAATACAATTTTTAAAAGTCTTCACTTGTTCATTATTTTACAATACTCATCATATTATCCCTTTCCTATTTATTTATAACTATATACTCTTTTTCATACATGAACTGTTTCATGTTTATTGCTCAGTTAAACAGATTCCTTTGATCACCTAATATTTACAGTGCAAAAGGAAAAGTTTTATCTTCAACTTATAATTCTTGAAATACTCATTGTTCATGTTTACAACATATGCATAAACAACTTTCCAACAAGAATCATAAAGCAAACAACATAGAAGATAAGCAAAAATCTACAATATTTTTCAAAAAAAATTATTTCTAAGATAAAAAATTCAGGGCTACTTACTGCAGGGATTGAATCCATTTCTATTTCTTCTTTAAAATATTTATTTATATATTCCTTCAATTTATCACTACGTTCTACCTCCACATCATCCACGCACTGCAAGCAAGATTTGTGTGAAACCCTGGAAAAAGATTTGTGAAAAACATCTCAGCATTAATTACAGAGTTTATTATAACTTTCACAGCATGTAAAAAAAAAACAGTTTAATCAGAAATGAGTCAGCTGGATCAAGGGGACAAATGGTAGTTCACCAAATGGTACATTTTCTATCTTGAATGGACACTTAGTCACTATATTAAAGAAACTTTGGTCATCAAGAAAGAAGAATAAAAAGGAAAGGTGAGAAGATGTTGGAATGTTAATGCACAAAAGAGTATCAAAACTTAATAAATGTTGGTGCTCTGGTGGTATTTCCGGCATTGATGGAATGCTGCTTAATAATTATGTTTTACTACAGGTACAGACCAAGGAGACAAAAATTGTTTGGCGATAAAAGATAATAACATGGTGTCGTGGAGAACATATTGCTGTGAATTATCCTTTAATCTTTCCACACAGTGCCCTGCTATCAACAGAGTCATCCCTCATCATTTAATATGTCAATTTTTGCAAATAAACATCACCACTGAAAATCTTTCCTTCCACTTTCAACAACATCAGCATCAGAAAATCATCATCATCAGGCATTATCACTAAACATACTGGAATATCATTTCCAAATCTACATGGCAATTATGAAATTTAATCTTTGGCTTTTAAAGGGTTTAAAGGGGTGAATGCTTAGGTGGCTTTCAAGTTTTATCGCAAATGTAATATTCTGAAGCTCAGCATTTATCTCATTCTTCAGCATATGTGTCTTTGTACCAAGGGTCTACTGGAAAACTGAGCCAAAACATGACCACACAGGAAAGCAAAAAATCAAAGACTCACAGAATTATTACATATAAATTAATTTGCAACAACAATAAAGCAAGGCTAAAAATTTGTACTCACGAATTCAATGCTGAAAATATAGCATTCAACTGTTTTAAGGAAGTTTCCTCTTGAGCTGATACTCTGTTGTGCAACGAATCAAGAGCTTCATCTAATTCTGATGGCAATAAATTTCCTGGAGCCTCAAAATGGAAACCAAGGACAGAAAATTCCACCATTATGCCACTTCGAAGCCACCTGCCACCGACACCTAAATAAATAAGACACGTAAAAGTTATAAATTTGACAATTGTAAACAGACAGGCTAGCAAAAGTATGCAAAACATAAAGGAACATACTCATAGACCATGCTTCATAGATTATTGATATTGCCTACTTTTGTAAAATAATAGCCATATTGACAAAGAGTTCTTACTCTCACATAGGCCCAATGGGTTTCTAAATATTGAGTTAGACATGAACTCTTTGTCTGGGGGCAGCTGCTATCCTTGCCAAGATAGGGTAAACCATTCACCATGTATTTTGAATAAACATCTTCCACCCATGACTAGTTTTTATTTTAGCTTTGTATTTAATGAAGGGGCAGGGAACTTTGTTCAGAAGTAATGAGCCATTGGCAGTGGAACACATACTTTCCCAAAGCATATTATTCTGGAGATACCTATCTGTTTCTCTGGCACCACTCTAGACAAGTCTTCACAAGGTTTGCTCAGGAGTGGTGGGAAAACTTGATATGAAACTTCTTGCTTCACTATGAGATTCTGTAGAAACTGATCCTTCGACTACAGCACAATCATTACTGCCATCCTGCAGTGTACTAAAATCATTCTTAAATATGCCAAGGCTATGAGCATGGAGATGGCAGCCACCATGCTACTGAAGGTGATTTGAAAGCACCAGACGATAGAAAAATGTTGTGTGATCACAAAAAAAATTCAATTTTGATGATCTTGAATGCAATGGGTTTATGAGGGTAAAATATTTCGCAGTAACAAATTGCATTCTTTTATCTAAAGAGCAATTTTACTGTTGCAGAAGAGATGCTCATCTGAGAGTTTCTGAATATAACATTGGCTCATCCTCATAGTTCATTGAAATTTCATCAAATGCTGACACATGCTCTAGATAGGAATCCTCTTCCATTCCCATTTAATCAACCCATGACATCCCCTCTGGCATATTGTTCTAAATCAAATGTTTCTGAAGTGAGGTGGAGCACGTCGGCCCACTTCAATCGCATCAGGTTCAATCTTGTGAGATCACATCTTGAGGAATAAGAAAAATTTTGCACATTTCACCATACTTCATTGTGGTACGACCGATTTTATCACACATGTGATATATCTTCAGGTACAATTATTTGAAGGACATGAGAGTCCTTGCAGCATTCATCATTGAGAAATGGCAAAAGAAACAGGAGTCAACTAAATCAAATCACAGTCCTCTTAGCATTTAGTGGTTTCATTTGTTTGCATTATTGGTGCTATTTAGTCTAAATCCATTCCAAACTCCTCATGCCATCCATTCCTGCCTCCCTATTTAATGTTCTTTGGTCCACATCTTTCTTTACTGCTCATTTTTTCCCCTTATTTATGTAAACCAAACTTAATTTTTTATGCGATTTTTTAACTTATCAGCCATGCTTTTAACACAGTGAATCATGGTCCTTGACTAAAAAAAATCTTTTAATTATAATACAACTGTGACAGAGCGTCAAGGCCTATGCTGATTACACTGTCACACAATTATTTTATTATAAGCAAAATTCTTTTGTGTATTCACCATGGTTTTCTTAATATTTTTTGTTCAATGAGAAGCATTATCACCAACTCAACATTTTCTTCCCCCGCTGGGAAAGTTTTAAAATGCTCAACACATCAGAAAAGCCCAGAAAAATCTCCTAGCAAACACACTGATTGGTGAGGTAATCACCAATGAAAGATACTACTTAATTTAAAAAGTTAAATATCCCTAAATTATACAGATAAATGATATCAAACATGAAATGAATTTGAAAATAGTGAAGGATTTTCTCTGTTTAACACATAATTTTCAAACTGGAATACTTTTTGCTACTTTCGCAAACACCAACCTAAAACATGAGAACAAATTCTCATCTTCATAAAAAAACTGAAAACAATTGGATTTTAATTTAAGGAGCTCCATCAGTAACTAGATGCCAAGGACAGGCCATCATTTGTATCATGAACCCTCATGGTAAAAATTTCCATGTTCAATAACATGAGGCCTTAAAATCACTCTGCCTTCGGAGAAATTAAAACCATATTATGGACGCCTACCTTTTTTCCATTCAAGGTCCTTCAGGTGCTTCTTCACCAGTCCACTCTCCCAACTCATTCTGGAAGATACTTCAACCACGGGGAATTCAATGCTGTTGCTCTTCTCATACGTGACTCCTCTTTTGAGATCAATGGCAATGGCCATGGCTAAGGCTGGGCACTACGACAGAAACATCAAAGTTACAAAGAAAGACAAACTAAGCGTAGCACATGATGTAATTTTAAACGTGAATGGCACGATTTGAGGCAACCATTTCAATGGTTGGCAATGAAGAAATCTGCAAATATTATATAAAGAAACAGAAAAGAGGGCATTAGTTGTCCATGCAGACTTAAAGTACACTGGAACACTGGTATTTACACTTATTGCTCTTTTCCATTCCCATGGTGCCTTTCATGGGAGAAACCAAGTTTTATGTTTTAGAACATCAATAAAAATTTATCCTTTTTAACGGACAATACCTAAGCTTACATGGTTGTCTTTAAATGTGTATTCTATAAAGCATCACATGATTCTCTTAGCTACAAGTATGCATCTAATGGTCCTAGATCAACTGTAATTTTAATAGAAATGATTTTTAAAAGAACCTTACACCAATGTCTAAACTATCCAATTAAGAGATGGAAATGATAAACCTGAGTGAAAAAATCTCTTTCAAATTTTCTGTCACAATTATAATATATTCTCACACGTTGCATCACCTGTTTATATTTTAAAATTTTAAAGCATACAGGAACGGTTCTAGGGAATAAGAGGATGAACTTTGGTGGGAGAAACTCCAAGACAGTTCTTGAAGAAGAAAAATCAAAATTACTTTGTATGTTGCATTAATCATTTTCCCCACCCAGGTTTCTCTTTCTCTACAGACATTTACAGTATAGGTCATACTACTTTTGGGACAGACCTCGTATACTTTTCTTCCCAGATAGACGGGATGGACAGATGGATGGGTAGTGGTTTCTCTGGCTCTGTTTGAGAGTTGGGGGAGTCTCAGGAAAGGCTGGAGGATGGTGGCAGTTGCCTCCCAGCCTTTGCAGAGTGCGGATCATTTGTTTGTGAAACCTCTACAACGTGACCTCATTATGCTATGTCATGAACTGGCTATTTGAACTGCAATATGCCAACAAATCTTGCATGAAACTGGCCAAAACAAAGGAGACTCATGACATGCTCAAGGTAGCTTATGGTGATAACACCATGGGTAGATTGGGTATTTTTGAGTGGCACAAGTTGTTTCAGGAAGGCGGAGCAGATGTTGACGATACCAAATGCTCAGGACGTCCTTCAACCTCAAAAAGTAACGAAAATCTACCGCAAGGGCATGTGGTGGGGAGTACTATGTCACCACCCCCAAAAAGGAACAAAACCATATGCAAAATCAACACATACATACAAAACTATACCGAGAGGTGTATACATTCATTTAAAAATCCTTTCATTCTTCACATATACTATCAATTGGTTTGATGAATCTTGAGAAATTGAATTGCACAGGTGACTCATCCACCACATCAGGGGTCATTTATCTATGGTGAACCATAGACAAACTTCCTGTAATGCCACAAAAACAGTTCATGGGGTTTAATTTACTATTCCAAAACAGACACTTGATGCCATGACTCACTCCTTAAAGGTGAAAATTATATCATGGATTGTAATTTTAATGGTACTTGTGGCTCTGGTGGCATGATCTGCTGCAAGCAGTCTCTTATCCCAGTGCACGTGCACTATACTATACTATGCAATAGAAATGGAAGTGGGAAACCGAAAGGGAATTTCAACTTTGCTGTTGAACCAATATAGTCACATGGTAAATTAGTTTACTCATACCAAATGGCCACTTTCTTCACCAAATTTCCAATTGGTCGGGAAAGTTCTATATAAAACTCCAGTTTTTACAGGCTACTCTCAACATTCTGACACACACATGAAGTTTCTTCCCATTTAACCAATTGTTAAGACGTGTAAACAAAAAATAGCGGGACTGTACCGTTTTTGTTTACATTGATTCACGACCGTAGCTGCGTGCCTTGTATATTTAAATTGTTAAGACACCCTGATTAAAATGTTGAAACCTGAGTCATTAAAATAAAATATTAAGGATAGAAAAGAGTAATTTTTATTTCTCTTTCAATGATAGAGAAATCCCACAAAGTGAAGACTTAAATCATGCAGCCCACCAAGAGAGTTCCTTTTAGCATAGTAGAATTCACAAGACTAGAATAATTTATATGAAGCACTATTTTATGTATTCTCAGGTTGGAGTCACATGGTTCATCATTAATAAGATTGTCCGACACTCACCCTTTGAGCAGCTTCTTTGAACTGTTTTGGTCCACCATAGCACTGCACTTTACACTTAGTGTAAACTGGATTCAAGACCTTAATCCATCTCTTGGGGTGGAGCTCCAAGTAGCACAGAAGGGTCGCAATATTCTCCTCTGGGAGATCCAAGCTGTTGACAGTCTCGTCCACTGGGATGGCCACTTCATGGCCTGGACAGGTGACCTCCTCGCCATTGCAGTGTCCACCTGCACCCCCAGGCTCCTCCTCTCCTACCTCACCTATACCTGCCTCCTCACTGCCTTTCGCTATCTTACCTCTTCTGTCACATGCACATGGAACAAACACCTTCTGGAGCAATTTACGAATGGTGTGCCTATCTAAAGAGTTGCTGTATATGTGTCGCTTCAGCTCGTTCAAGTCTCCATTCTTGGTGATTACATGGAATACAAACAGTGACAAGAGAGCAATAAGTTTCATCACAAAAACAGTTCAAAACCTCTTCAAATCTTATCAGTATTCTCTGTAGAATAATGCAACAATTCTCTTACTTATTTTCACATCCATTTTATGTTACTATTTAAATGATGCCAGAATAAGTTTTATTTAGACTGGAATAAACATAGGTATAAAAATAATTCATAGAACCAGGTGACTACAATATAGACACTCTGGTACATGATCAGTTTCTTGAATCATTAGTCAAACAACTCTGCCAGCAATGATAGTGAATAAAGGCAATTAGAAGAAAATGTTCAGCATTTCGGAATGTATTCTTATTACTGAAGCCGAATATCGATGCTTCTCAGTGAAAAATATAAAATTTTATGGCAACATCATTTCACAGCCTCTTTTTTTGGATAAGTTTCATCAAAATCCATGGTGTATACAAGGTCTGTCCAATAAATAGGCTCAGTTCGGCTGAGGTTCAGTTAAAATTGTGTGGACTGTTGATTTTCCTAAATTTAGTTCATCAGCTACCATTTGGACAGTTTTTTGATGATCAGTAAGGACAAGGGACTGCACACGATCAATGTTGTCATCAACGCAGGTGGTTGAAGGTCATCCCAGCCTTGCATCATCCATGGTGTCTTGTTGGCCATCTTTAAAACGATTAATCCACTTTAAAAAAAGGATGTTATCTTCAGAGCATTCTTCAGACCGTAAACAGCTGTCAACATTTCAGTTATTTATTGATAACTTTTACCGCACTTCACCAAAAACCTTGATGTCAATTCGTTGCTCCATGATTTCGTCAATTTCCATTTTTGACGAACCGTAAGAAGGACAACAGAAACTAACATAACTAGCACCATACGCACAGCTCGACGATCCGCCTTGGCTCATTGGGTCTCGGGCAACTAGTGTTGCTGGGGGGTGGGGGGGCTATAGTCCATGTCATGGCCGCCAGATGGCACAAATTTGCATATTTATTGGGCAGGATACGTATACTATAGCAAAATTAGTTGTTAACCACAAGAACATGCTAATGTTATTAACTGTGGACATACTGCATCTAAGTTAAAAAAACCACAAAAATGGTGAATCTGGCTGGAAATTCTATAAAGATGTGTATAAATTCTGATTTTGGGAGGATAGAAATATGAACTTTTTATTGCATAAATCATGCCATTATTACTTTTACCTTTTTTTAAACTTTGACAGCTATATACCTAAGGTATTAACCAGCTGAAACTAGATACACATATCAAACATTGGATCAGGATAACTAAGGTCCAGACATATTTGATGGCTAGATGGGAAGGTCATTAAGAGAAATGAAATCAAATAAGGCCATGGGGATATATGACATTCCCATGGAATTACTTATAGGTTTAAAAAAATGGAAGGAAGTATTTTAATGGGTTAATTTGTAGCATAATGAGGGAAAATTGCATGAAAATTTCATTAGATCAATGTTTGTTCCCATAAAAGGGAAACACAGCCATTATGTAAGTGCTACAGAACAATAAGTTTCATTTTGCACACAGCTAAAGTGGTTCTCAGGATGATCAATAAGATGATGGAGAGGAGGGCAAATGATAACTCAACCCAGCAAATCAAAGGTCCATGGTTCAAGTCCCAGTCAAGGAAACAACTTTTCAGCTTAGAATCTGCACCCTTCCCATCTTCACTATTAACCTTAGATGCATTTCTATCTCTTTAGATACTTACACAAAAGTTAGCCTTCATACTGAAGGGAGACAACCAACACAAATAAAAAATGCATCAGTCAGCGTCCCAGAGTAATTAACCCCCAATAACCATTACAAAACTACCTTTGAAACAAGTCAGCACTTGGGAGAGGAAAATAAAAACTGGCTTTGTGTGTGTGTGCATGATTACAGCCACCCATTGTGTTGTAAGTTGGCACAAGCTGTATGCGAATACTTTAAGTGATTGCTATCAAACCCACACTAATGGCATCATGCACCTAACCCAGATTATTTTAATAACAGTTATCACAGTTCCCTTTTCAATTCTCACAAAAACTCGAGAGTAGTGGGGATTTCTTTTAGGATGAAATAAAGATCTCCCAAAGATAACAATCAGCACAAACATATTAATCCATAGATTTTGCAAAAAACTAGTAGTTTCAAAATTTGACATATCTTAATACTGAAACATATTTCACCAATCAAAGTTTAGTGGAAATACTCACATTTTTATCCAAGAAGACATGACAGTGAGCTGTTAATCCATCTCTGCCAGCCCTTCCAACTTCTTGAACATAGCTCTCAACTTTGGATGGCATGTTGTAATGGATTATTCCTCTGATGTTGTGTTTATTGATACCCATCCCAAAGGCAACAGTGGCGATAACGATTCGGAGGGTCCCTGGATAGAAGAAAGAGATGCCACTGTCAGGACTGCGTCCAATACATCATTAAACTTGTATTGACTAATGCATAAGTGCATCCTTGAACTATATGTTTGGAATTCCAACTCCCAATTGAGCTAATACCATTCATAAATGCCAGCTGGACCTTTTTCCTTCTCGCTGCACTTAAGCCTGCATGATATGCCTCAGCATTCCATGACACTCTGTTCCTTGGAGCATTACTTTCGGGACGATCAGAATCCTATGGCACAAATAAATTATGCATCGGTTAAAAACTCAGAAGCAAGCCCAATAAATGAAACTGATTTCCTTCTTCACGTTCTTAACGCACACTCTAAATTATTAGTTTCTCCATGCACAGCAAGGATCCCAATAAATTAAAATAAGGAATGGGTTTCATGCTACTGCTAGTAATAAATTGCAGAAGATGTTACGAAGTAACGTGCGATACTCACCCTGAATTGTGTTCGAATAAAAGTGGCCAGTCTTTCACATTCCTCTCTCCGAGTGCAATAAATGATTAAAGAGCCACACTCCTGGAATCGTTTTCCACTCATGAGGGTGACCAGTGCTTGGTCTTTGAAGTTGTCCATGGATGCCGACAGTATTAAATTATTTGGGAGAGGAATGCCTTTGATGATTCCTCTTTCTCCATCAGCAATTTCAAGGTGAGAAGCAATGCTAGATGCAGTCGTCCTGGTTGCCGTAGCAGTGAGTCCAAGGATTGTTTTAACTCCAAGATTTTCACGCAGAATCTGCAACACAAAGAGGCTTGATTGTAAATTGTGAACAATTTCGAACAGAAAAAGGATAAATACCTTCTAATAACAGCAGCAGAAGATACATACAGGGTTCGTCCGGAAGATAAGTGTACTGATTTTTTCCCGCCGCTCCAGGCGCGCCCAGCACCGCTCTGACGGGCTGCGATTGGAGGGGGGTATGTTGGCAAGCGACGCTGAAAAAGGCAGTCGGCTCTGAGCAGTGGTGTAGTGAGGAGCTCTGTTAACGCGAACCTCCACGCTCGACCCACGTCACGGAACGCGATGCCGAAGTTTTTGGAGTAGCGTTATTCCATCAAATTTGCGGTAAAGCTTGGGAAATCGTCTACCGAAACTGTCGGTATGATTAACCAGGCTTACGGGGAGTCAGCCATGTCCAGAAACATGATCTTTCGGTGGCACAAGATGTTCGTGGAGGGCAGAGAAGAGGTCGACGACGAACCACGGCCTGGATGCCCATCAACGACACTCACCGACGAAAATGTGCGAAAAGTTCGCGATGTACTGAACTCTGATCGTCGTCTTAGTGTTCGGATGATAGCAGAGCAGTGTAATGTGCCAAAAACAATAGTGCACGAGATTATTAGGGACCAATTACAGATGCGGAAAATTTGTGCAAAGTTGGTGCCGAAAGTGCTCAGTGATGATCAAAGACTCAATCGTTTGAAAATCGCAACACAACTTGCGGATCACTGCAAAAATGATCCACATTTTTTAGAGAACGTTTCTGTTCCCGAAGATAAAGAGGAGTTTGAAAGGAACGCGATACGGGACTTTGGACGCCGTCAAAGAGGCCGTGACGACGTGTCTTCGAGAGGTTCCCGATGATGCCTTCGCGGGAGCGTTCCAGGAATGGGAATGCCGCTGGAACAAGTGTATCGACTCACAAGGGTCCTATTTTGAGGAATATTAGCTTAAGATATGTAAAAGTGTAATAAATTTTTTTCCTGAGCTCAGTACACTTATTTTCCGGACGAACCCTGTATTTGTGCAAGTTTATCTTTTTCATGAATGAAAGAGATAAACAGATCACAATGTACATCCATTTGGCAAATATGAGGTCTTTTGATTTGTTTAGCTTCTCAAGTGAACTTTGAAATCACACTCAAATTGATACTGAAGTGGTTATTATGAGCATCGATCCATTTACTTATTAAGTGACATCAAAATCAATTTGGAGAATTGTAAATTGAGGCAGGAAAAAAGATAAAAGAATTGGCCATGAAATTACTAAGAATGTTTGACAGATACAATGGAGTGAGAGTACAAGAAAAATCAACAATGACATTTAAGGGTCATTTTAAATCAAGACAATGAACTAATAAAAATAGCTCTTCCAGCTTCTAAACTTGGAATTCTGAAAATTATTATAAATAAGCAAGGTTCAGCTGCAGTTATGAGGTGATGAATCATGATTATGGAGTGCGAGATAAATAATATGTAGAGATGCAACATGTAACTTGTGCAAATTGATGTGCTTATATTTTTCCATTCATAATTCTTGCTATGCATTAAACAATTGGCTTCCTTTCTTATTTTGTATATTCTTCTTCTTCAGTCAACAATCCAGAAGGATTGGTTGGCAATAGCCCTCCATACCTCTTCAAGATCTTCAGTTCTGAGGTCCAACTCCATCCCATATCTTCCATGACCTGTTTCACACATTGCAAACCCAGTTGTCCTCTGCAGTTCTGCCCTCTCTCACCCCTTCGAGTACTGTTTTCATCAACAACATATTCCATACCAGATGACCAACCCATGTGTCCCATCTTTCTTGCCGTGTCTTCTATAGAGTGTTCTCCTTACTAACTTTCTTCAATGTTTCTGGATTCATTAGTCAGTCTGATTAACTAATAGTTATCTTGGACACCCTTCTTCAGCAACATATCTCAAAGTGTGGATGTGGATTCAAAATTAATAAATAATATGCCATTTTTTCATAAATGTTGAGGAATATAAAGGCAAATTCTTCCTTTTCTTTACCTTGGCCCTTCAGCTTTTATGTGGGCTTTGTTTATTTCATATACCTTGTCTTCCTTCATTGTTCACAGTACTTTTTCTATGGCTTGCCCATTACATATTTACAAATTGAATGAATCATTGGCAACAAGTACATTACTCCGTATGGATCTAATGGTAATGGCGCAATATTTTTGCTATGAAGTTTATCTATGCACTCTTCTCACTTTGTATGAATTTCTGTTGGTTCCATTTATTACTTTAACCCTTATACTTAGTATATCTTCCTCATTCTAACCCACTGATAATTGATCCATTTTCTTATATATTATTGCAAATTTTCATGTCTCTAAACTTCTTTATATTACCATGTTGTTTTTTCATCATTTTTAATGGAATAAGTTAATTTCCTTATCCTTTCTGCAAACTTCTTTCTAGTTTCATATTCATGTATTTCCATTTCCACCCCTATCTTGTCACCACAGATGAACTTAACAATACAAGGCAAGTCAAACATTTTTATTACCAAGGAAAGGACCACTTATAATTAAGCAAATTGATGTTAAATAACTGATTATTCAATATAAAATAAACAAACAAAACCATAAAATTCGTAAGATAATAGAAATGAAATCCCTGCATGACATGACTACACTCACTTTGCACACCATCAGGTAGGATGGCCTGAAGTTATGAGACCATTGGGAAACACAGTGAGCTTCATCTATGCAAGCAAATGCAATAGGAGGCAGGTGAGAAAGGAAATTCCTGAAGTTAATAGAAGACCCTTTCCTTCCTCCAGAGCAACCAACAACAGCTTCCGGAGACACGAGGAGGAAATGCATGCTGCCCTTCTTTATTTGCTCCAAAACCTTCTCCCTCTGCTTTGTGGTCTGGTTGGTGTGCAAGCAGGCCGCTTTCAGGAATGAGGGTAAGCCTAGCACCTGAAAGGAGCAAGGGCCCGAATTGAATATCTCCCCAATTTAATTTAACATCAAATACAATACCCTTCATCCATCAACTCAGTGTATCCTCAATTATACAGGGAAAAAACTAAAAACAAAGCACAATCACTTGTTACTGGGAGACAATTAAATGTTTCAAGGAACTGTAGGAGATAATATGGCAATTAATTTAACAGTCATCTGCTCATGAACATGCAAGAAATTCACAGAGAAAAAAATAATTGGAATTTGATTTCCGGTCAAGACAAATTATCTTTATATTCTGCAATCCTAGCATTTCAATGTAGACAGGCGGTTGACCAAGTAAAATTAACCATCTTCTTTGAATCTGCCCAAAGGAAAACACCTTGGTGCTTAAAATTTGGTTTTTCTCAAGAAATCTATTGCAATTCACACGCCATTCATTTTGACATTGTATGCACAATAATCAATCATAACATCTTGATCTTCAAAGATATTCACATTGTAAGAGAACTACTTGGTGACCGACTTGGTCAAAGAACTCGGCCAGAAATCAAAGGATCCAGGTTTGAATCTTGGTCAAGGCAAATGATATGTTTCCTGTCAAATTCCAACATTTGATTACAGGTTTCTTTGCATAAGTCATTACAACATACTCAAGTATTGCCTCAATGATTTTTTGACTAAACATCATCATTACTCTGTCCCTAGCAGCAGTTTCTCATATTACCATCCATTACATTTTATAAATTAACTATTGATAAAAAGCATTAACATGAAAAAGGTCAACTTTGTTTTTCCACATTACTTTCCACATTCAAAAAAATAACTACCTACAAATAGGTAAATTTCCCTGCAAGTGGAGAAACATGCTAGGACAGAATATTACACTTCACAAATTGTCATAATTTGAAAAACCTCATCTGCTACACAATGTCTTAGGTGACAAAACAGACAGGAGCAAAATGCATAGTCTAGAATGTAACGACTACAAGCTGTTAACACTGTACTAACAGGCCATCAATTTTGGGTAAGAACTAAGGAACATGACATCTGTTTCCAAAAAGAAAATGATAATTCTACATTTTCCAATCAACTCCTAAAAACAGAGCCCAGATAAAATTTTAGTTTAAAGATTATACTTTGACAAAGCAAAGGGCCCAAGCTTGACTGCTAAGAGAAACATGAAATTAAAAAATAAGATCCTGCAAAGAAAACTGTATCAAGAGGTTCAATACACCTTTCACTCTCCACTTCTGGATATTTGGAAGTGAGTAGGCCCCGCCCCCTCCCATACACCCCCAATTGGGGCTTCCAAACCCACCCTCACCCATCCACTTAAAACCCTTCCCCCAAGCAGCACCATACATTCTGCTCATGGCCATATCCTTAAACTACATCTGAAGATGTGTAATCTTCCACAAAACCAAATTCATGTTATGCTCAATAAAAATTTATACCCCAGAATAACATGATTCTTTTTCATTTTCATTAGATTTTCTGACTGGAGCCAGGAAGTGGCCAAACTCCAAAGCCTCCTTGGCTCTGACACTTTATGACCATCCTCAGCATTTTCAGGATTCTTTTAATCACGTTAAATGACTACTTTCAAGTAAATGGCAAACTTAAAAGCTGATGAAATAAGGAATACCTACTGGTTTGTGAGTAGAACATACCTGATCTTCCATGAGGGACACAAGAGGGCTAACTACGAGGGTGATGCAATTTGATCTTTTAGCAAATATGTACGAGGAAAGCTGATAGCAGAGGCTCTTCCCGGCTCCAGTGGACAGCATCAAGAGGGTTGATTGGCCTGAGAGGATGTGCATTATAGCTTCTTCTTGCCCAGGTCTGAATTCTTGATGACCAAACATTTTCAAAGTCTCATAAACTTCTTCAGGTGTGTCTGATCGAAAGAAAAGAAAAATAAGTCAAAACAAAAACAAACACTCTTGAAATGTATTGTTTTAACAAATCACAGCTTTATTTTTGAAATAAACAATATTTTTAGCATCCCTTATGTGTTGGAATAGGTAGCAGCATAGCAGTTTGGACCCTTATTTAAAAATCAAACATAAAAACTTGGATTGACTAGACCAGCACGTAATTAAGCTAGAGATATAAACCCATGGGGTTATGAAGCGACAGATCTTAAACTTCTTAGGTTAGCTAGGAAAAAATTGAGTGAAGGAAGAAATATTTGTGAGTTGAATTAAGTGTTCATCCTAAACATTCTAAATGCCTCGGGAACATGATGATAGGGTCCCTTGCCCTTTTAGTGTCCCCCTTTCATTGCCCAATTTACTCCTTCATTGTCAGAGATGTACAAGTGATAAGAAAAGTTAAAAAGTGAGCACAGACAAAGTCTGATATCTCCAAGGGACTTTAAAAATGTGGGAAAATGAGTGTAGAAATTAATTATCATCTAGTGTCCCACCACCACGCCATTTTCATACATTTTGCAGGGAAATTTGGGAGTCAAAGTAAGTGCATGTACACCTTTTTTACACAGCTGTAACTCATGTAATGAGATTTTTGGCAAGTTGGTATTAAAAGTATGATTACATTGGTGAACTCCTATTTCAGCAAAATAATCACAAATGTGTGAGTAAATTCAAAAGAATTCGCCAGTGATTCACAAGTTTAATATGTCAAACAACACCATTTGAGCACTTAAAAATACATCTTCTACTGCTTTTTGAGAGTTTTAACTTAACGAATTAATGAACTGTCTTGTACATGCAAATGCACCATTGGGACAGCTTACTGAACTGCCTGAGAGGGAGTAAATTAATTATTTAAGACTTAGCACTAAATGTTTTCCCTCAAAATCACAAATCAAATGGCTAAATTACATTGATTCTGATGAAGTACATTTATATTTTCCACCAACTCAAACCAACAGAATGTGCTATTTCAGCCAATTAAAAAAGTCTTACCCATCAAATGTTCCCCATTTACAAGCTGATAGACTGGTGCAACCTCTAATTTACTAGTGCACTCTTCCATTTCTATTTCAAAGAGCTGATCTCCATTTGCTTCCTTCTCATTTTCCTGAAATAGAAAATTATAGATTATAAAAATACATTCCAGATATTGATTCAATCATGACTGGCAGCTATGAAACCCAATCTACCATGACACAGAGATAACCTTAACAATTTTTAAATTAAATTTTCAAACAAAAATTTAATAAATCTGTTTCACTAAGCAAATAAATTCTAAAGGGTGTGGTTTGATGCATGTCAAAGCATTTTCTACTGTTCAAGTGCATGCATGTTCGTTTAAAAAATGTTTCACAACTTTTGTATCATATCAAATACAGAAACAAAGAAATCATTCAATGATTCATGTGATTAGCTTAATTTATTAGAAAAAAAGCTCAATTAACCTTGTAGTAGCTATATTTACACAAATAAATACAATCATGCTTGGCCTTGCACAGTATAAAATATGATTCATCATAGATCAATGCATGTGCTTAAAACTTTAATTACTACCCATATGAATAATAAAAAGGGATATAATGGATCCTTGATGCTTCTGACAATTCTCTTCCCTGTTAATTCATCAAACTAAGATGCCAATCCACATTTGCTTGTGTTGTTGCAACCTTGATATGGCAACTAATCCATGTTAGATGCCAATAATTCAAACATTAGGGACAATTTCTTTACAACTCAAAAGAAAAGATTATCAATTACACCTTTACAATTTTATAAATTATGCAAGACATTCCTGATTTCTAAAATGTAAATAATGATGGTACTTTGTCATACCAGCAAACAATGGCAATCATGAAGAACAAATATCTATTATACAAATAAAATGTCTTTTACTATCAGCTGGACCTTGTACAGTTTCAGAACTGTACTCATGGATAGTTTTCTTGTGAAAACCTGGCTGATGTTCAGAAGTCTACTGCACAGATGGGTCTGATCCATCTTGGATAATTGGAGAGGTGATCCAAAAACGAAGGAAGGTCATATATGAACATCAATCTGACTGGGGGAATGAGAATGAAAGGGAGTGAGGCTAGCTGCTCCACCCTAAGCAACTCTCCTCACTTGTGTACATATGCCTCCACAAAATATGCAGTCTCCTCAACACAGCCAGCATTCCAAAGTGAAATCAATCCCTGAAAATGACATCAGGCTCATGTGTGACCCTCAGACTTACCCCATCTTTTGCACCCATCACCCTACTCAGCCAATGACATCATCAGCCTGGGTAATATAAATGGACTGCGATGGAATGGGAACTATGTGCACATGTGTAAGTACCTAAATATTACCAAACTAAGGCCATCTGACTTGAAACATTACAGAATGACAAACTTCCTGATTTATCCTGGATCTTGAAGCGATGTAACTATAAAAAAAACAAACGTGTAGCTCACCTCACTCTGCTGATCTATGCCTCCAATATCCCAAGGATGTTTGGATTTGGCTTTTTTGCACATAATAGCCGCTTCCTCTAGGGTGGGAAACTCTGATATATCTTCCTCATTTTCCTCAACGGGCAACAGCTTGTCCACTGGAAGGTCAAAAAATAACCAATAGTGATTGAGGAGATAAAACTACATGAAATCTTGAGTCACAATAGACACTGCTAAAGACTAAAAATAGGAATGCAATTATATTTTAGGCTTTTTTGGAGAAGAAAGGAATGGGGAAACTTTTACATCCAAGTTTGCCAAGAATCTATGAATTAACTCCAAGGAAACATTTGTCTTCCATCTAAGTTATCTCTCTTTGTTTGATTATGTAATATTTTGTGGCAATGCCAAGGCTGAATAGTACCTCCCATATTACAATTAATATTGCATTATTTGAATGGAGCACATGGACTGCAATTCATAAACCCTCAACAATAGTATTTCCATTAACCAGAAGTGTTTTATCGAAAAATGCACTATGGATACTGGAAGTAACCAAAAAAGTATTCAGTTTTATGAAATAAAAACAATGTAATTGTATTCCATGAAAATTCAAATTCTTTTCCATTCCCTCAAAACTCCAGTTGAATGATTTCAATGAAAAATATAATGAACTGAACTGGTCCCATTCACTTCTACATGTGTGTGTGCGAATGCATACACCATTAGACCCGGCGAGTTTACGGAGTCAGTAAAATATACCCTAATGTTCCTTCATGGATTTGCCTCATCGGCTTAAAATCATTACGTAGACAACCAGGCACTTTTCAAAGCCACTGAAAATAATTTCATCACAAACTGTCAAGATAATTTTACCATCAAAATAAAGGTTAGCAGCAATAAATTTATAATTTTAATGAAGATAAATGAAGTTCTTTCCCTAGTTACAGTTATAATTATAACCTAAAACAATAACACTTGTTAAAATTTGTTGTCTCGGGTGTAAATTTATGGAATTTGCATGACATAATGAAATGTCATGAATGAAAAGTCAAATGAAAAACTTGTCTTTTTTTTTGCAACTTGTAATTCCACAAAATTGCGTGGAATTACAAAGTTAAGTATTTCATTTCATTATAATAACACTTGTAGGCAATAAATGTCCATTATCCCATAAAATGCAGAATTTTTGAAAGCTTTTTTTAGCTCCAAATAAAAAATAATTATTTGAAATGCATTTCACAGCAACTTCTTCTATGTCTCTTGGAAAAACCATCTGCACTTCTAAAAGGTTTCTGACTTTTTCTGATTGTAGTTATTTTCCTGTTTTGCGGTCTGGAATTACTCTCACTACCATACAATGCAATACAATACCAGTCTAAGATATCAAGCAGAAGTGTCCAGTGGAATGGAGGTCCATGAATTCAGGCAAAGTTGGTCAAAGAATAGGGGGAGAGCCCTCAAGGCCGCTGTATCTTCAGCTGGACACTTCAAATCTCAAAATGCAATAAAAATTTAGATTGATTAGAGGAACTTTTTTCACACTTCCTGTCACATTCAGAAAAAAACATTTCTTGATTTTATCAAGACTGGAGAACCAACAGAGCTTAGAACAGCTCTCATTTCTTACCAATATATGTATAGTTCAGCCATACAAGTCAGGGCCCCATTGTTTGGTGCACCTATATTGAAATTTAAAGGAAAAATGATTGCTTCCTTACTAAAAATTCAGAGAAATGTTATTTTTTTAAATGGAGGACATGGACTGTGGCTATTTTGCAAAGTTTTACCAATAAAAAAGAATCTGAGAATACTGACTAAATCATACAATGTTCACAAAATGTCCTGAAAATATTGATGTCTCTTGCGGGTGAAAACCTTAGCCTAATGACATTTATGCTATTAAATTCTACCATTAGCCAGACAGTATGAAGCTATTTGATTTTTACATGATGAATATCAGGGAGAGAGAGACACTTTCACTTTGTAAGAACCATTCACCACACACTCCAATTGATTTTCACGTATAATTTCATCTCAAGAGGATTTCTCTTTTCATTCTGCCAGAGAACCAAAACCTGGCAAATTCTGTGCCTGTGATACAAGGCACAGAAGTACTTGTGTTGAAAGTTATGCAATAACTGAGATCATTAGCAGCATTCAGGATGAACATATACTTTAGAAAATGTAGAGGAGCATGAAAGGAAACATAGAGCAACTTTGGGTAAAGGATAATCATAAGGGATCTCTGGTTTTTATGTGTCTTTCATCCAGTTATTGCTTTTGCACCAGTAGAGCATGGCATAGTGAACTCGTGTAGGGCAAGAATGCCACTGGCAAATGCACTGGCCCCGTTAATTAAACTTACTCAAATAACCAATGTTGGGAAGCAAACAAAAAAAAATGTCAATCCCTGAAATTGGTCCAATTAATTCAAATGAATACGAATGGTGTAGCAGATGTAAGCTACTAGACAGTAAAGAGATTATGATCAAAGTAGTATGGACAGAAGGAGAAGAATTGGGCCAGGCAAAGAAGCTTTCACAAGGAGGGACTAGGAAAAAGGACGTTAAGAAAAAGTTCATCAAAACTTTGATATAGGGTGTACTGATCGCCGCTCAGCTACGGTGACAGGACAAGAGGCATTTCGACAGAGGACAAATAAATCCAAGTGGGGACAGCAGACGACCCGGAAATACTTATGGTGGGAGACCAAAGCGGAGTCCGAAAACCAAAGTTCACCGCTATCGCCTAGAGCCGAGCATGGAGCAAGAGACCTTGCACTCCCCTCCCCTGTTTTCCTTTCACCGCCACCCCATCTCTTCCCCAAAGTTCCGGTGGTGGATGAGGGTATTTAAACGCCCCAAAAAGGAGAAGACGGGGGCATTTTCTATTTATTAATCTGGTAGCTCTTGGACGGGTCACGTCAGACCCAGGTGACAGCCATTGTACTCTACTGTATCTCAAATAAACTCCTTGTTGATTCTAATTTACTTTGAGTAATAACTCTTAAGTGACCAAAGATCCTCCCGGAGATTCTTCGCAGCCACTCGAGAGGAATCTCCCTTTCCATGTCAGATCAAGAGATCACTACATAGAAAATTGGTGTCAGGTGTGGGGTGTTGGCACAGTAAAATTAGGACTTAGTACCGGCGGACCGGAGCAAGGAAGAGACCAAGAGAGAGACAAGGCGGAGTCCCAGAGAGTCGACGGCAGAGACGCAGAGCCCCAGCAGGCGACCGCTGCGCAGCCGAACGACAGACCGAGAGCAAGTGGAGACCACGAGACACAGGAGGGAACAGAGGAAGGAGCTTGGGAACGAAGAAGACTGCAAAGATAGAGGGTAGGTCACACCCTAACTTTCCTTTTCTTTTGCTCCATCTCATATTTCATTACTGATTAGTGATGGCTCCTCCGGAAGCCCATGTTAGCGCAAGCCATGAGTCGTATTGTGGCATAATGGACGCAATAAAACTAATTGCTTCTCCATTTGAGGGAGATAAAAAGAAATTGAAGGAATTTATAGAGAACGCGGACATTGCCTTTGAACTAGTCAATCTTGAGGAACACGGAAAATTACTGAAGTTTGTTAAAGCTAAAATAACCGGTGAAGCTCGAGCCAAACTTATGGTGAGAGACGAGTCCAATTCTTGGGAGCAAGTTAGGACCATTTTGGAAGAGAACTATGCGACCAGGCGGACACTTGATTACTATGAATGCACCATGTTCAATTCGTACCAACTTGCAAAGGAGAGCATTGCTAATTGGGCAAGTAGAATGGATACGATGCAAACGGATTTGTGAAATGCTGCGGCAAAAGTAGTCGGGAGTAGAAATGTTGCGGGAGCCATTTCCCTTATTAATCATTTAGCTAAAGCATGTTTTGTGCAAGGGCTTGAAAATGAAAGAATTCAGACGATTGTAAGAAGTAGAGGGGATGGAATTTTCCTTCCCGAGGCCACTGATGTAGCCTTAGAAGAGGAGAGTGCCATACTCTCAGCAAAAGAGAGGAATAAAGTTAATCAGAGAAGTAATTCCAAATGTGAGAATTGTGGGAAAATGGGACACGTAGTTTCAGACTGCTACTTAAGGAAAAGCCAGGTTGAAAATAAAGCAATTAGGGCATTAAGTGGGATTAAATGCTTTAATTATAATTAAATGGGACACATAATGAAAGACTGTAGGGCACCGAGGAAAAATGGCGATAGGAAAAGATGGGAGAATCAGGGTGAAAGAAGATGGGAGAATCAGGGTGAAAGAAGATGGGAGAATCAGGGTGAAAGAAGATGGGAGAATCAGGGTGAAAGAAGATGGGAGAATCAGGGTGAAAGAGCGCGCCAATCAAATGGTGAAGTGCGCCAAATGAGGTCCGTTAATATTGAAAGAGGGTGCACTGTCACTTTTGAAGCTAAGGAAAGTAAAAATGGAAAGCTCAAATTATTAGTTGATACGGGCGCGGAGGTAAGCTTAGTAAAGGAAACCTCATTGAGGAAGGGCACAAACTACCTCTATGGGGGAAGGGTAACCTTAAAGGGGGTTACAGATAAAAAATTTGAGACGTTGGGAATTATTAAAATAGAGCTGATGACCGGAGCTAAAGTAAGAAGCCACAGTTTTCAATTAGTGGATGAACAAGTCGCCCTTGGAAACAATGGAATAATTGGTAGCGATTTCTTTAAGGAGACGAGAGCTCAAATAAACTTTGCGCAAAGAATTATCAAAATGGGGAATGTTGTGATACCGTTTGATACGGAAATAAACAAAGAGATACGGGTAAATGTGGTCAGATGGTTAAAGCTGCCTGTGCGAAGTGAAGTAATAGTGAAGTGTCCGACCGAGAGTGTTGGGGAAGGACTTATCGAAAAACAAACAGTTGCTCCTGGGATATATTTGGCCGAGTCGCTCACCATGGACAAGGACAGCGAGTGTATCACTAGTATGGTCAATACTAACGGGGAAGATGAGGAGATAGTGCTTCCTGAAATAGAGCTGAAAGCGGTAGAAACGGAAAAGGAAATTTTGCGGTTGGAAAAGGCTGACCCAGTGTCTGAGCGGAGGGCTTTAATGATCTCCCTTCTTAGACCGACTCATTTGAACGCAGAAGAAAAGAGGGAATTATTGAAAACCTTGGAAGGATTCAGTGATGTATTCCACCTACCGGGAGACACTCTCTCATGCACGAAAGCAGTGGAACATGCAATTTCCACTCCTTCCCTTGAAACTAACCAAGCGATAAAAAGTAAACCTTACCATCTACCTGAGGTCCATAGAGAGGAGGTGAGCAACCAAATGGAAAAGATGTTGAAAGATGTTTACCGTCTACCTGAGGTCCATAGAGAGGACATGAGCAACCAAATAGAAAAGATGTTGAAAGATGGGATAATTGAGAAGAGCAGTAGCGCCTGGAATTCTGCGATAATAGTGATCCCTAAGAAGATGGACGCCTCCGGAGAGAAGAAATGGAGAATAGTGATAGATTTCCGACAGCTGAATGATGTTACGGTAGGAGATGCTTTCCCCCTCCCTAACATAGCGGAAATATTGGATTAGCTGGGTAAAGCATGCTATTTCACCACCCTTGATTTAGCGAGCGGGTACCACCAGGTACCCCTAAGGCGAGATGACCGGGAAAAGACGGCGTTTAGCACACCCATTGACCACTATCAATTCTTGAGACTACCATTTGGATTAAAAGGAGCCCCAGCCACATTTCAGAGGCTTATCAATACTGTTTTAAGTGGGCTACAAGGGATCAAATGTCAGGTGTACTTGGATGATATAATTGTCTATGCAGATTCTCTGGTGAATCACAATGAGAGACTGAGCGAGATATTGAAAAGATTACGGCAACATGGCCTAAAACTGCACCCAGACAAGTGCGAATTTCTGAGGAAAGAAGTAAACTATTTAGGGCACGTGATCACGGAGGAAGGTGTTAAACCAGATCCAGACAAGGTGAGAAAAATTCAAGAGTTTCCTGAACCCAAGACCACCAAGCAACTGAAAGGATTTCTTGGACTGGCGGGATACTACCGCAGGTTCATCCCTGAGTTTAGCAAGATCGCCAGGCCACTGCACATCCTGCTAAAGAAGGAAGTAAAGTATGAATGGAGTAAGGAGCAACAGGAAAGTTTTGAGAAATTAAAGCATCTCTTGACGAATGAACCTGTTCTCCAATACCCCGATTTTTCACAAGAATTCATACTCTCCACCGATGCCAGCAACGAGGCATTGGGTTGTGTGTTATCGCAAGGAGTCATCCGGAAGGACAGACCGCTGGCTTACGCAAGCAGGACGCTCAACAAGGCTGAGAAGAATTATTCGACCGTGGAAAAGGAACTGTTAGCGATTGTATGGGGGACAAAATATTTTCGTCCTTATCTATACGGAAGGAAGTTCACCATTGTGACCGATCACAAACCCCTAGTGTGGATTTTCAGTGTGAAGGACCCGAGTTCGAGACTTACGAGATGGAGATTGAAGTTGGAAGAGTACGATTACCAAATAGTATACCGAAAGGGAACTTAAAATGTAATCGCGGACACTCTCAGTAGGGTTCATCATGTTACCACCCCGAATAAGCCTGGAAGGGAAGAGAAGGAAGATGATGAAAATGAAGAAGGAAGGGAAGACAAGGAAGATGATGAAAATGAAGAAGGAAGAGAAGAGACAAAGATCTCGGAAGAAAGAAGATTCTCCACGAGTTCATGACTCACCAGTAGGTCATCAAGGAGTAGCGAGAACGTACGACAGAATAAAAATGTATTACGATTGGCCAGGTATGAAGGCAGAGGTAAAGGAATACATCAGAAGATGCGAGAAATGCCAGAAAAACAAAGGTAGCGACAAGAAGACAAGAATGCCTTTAGAAATCACCAGCACGCCGGAGATGGTAATGGAAAAATGTGCAATGGACATATGCGGACCATATCCAGTGACAGAAGAGGGAAATAAGTATTTACTTATTTTTCAGGACGAATTGTCAGAATACACCCTAGCCATTCCCATCGAGCAGCAAGATGCTCAGACAGTAGCAAAGGCCTTTGTGAAAGAAGTAATTTTGAAGTTTGGTATTCCTCAGGTGTTACTGACGGATCAAGGAACAAACTTCCTAAGTGCAATATTTAAGGAGGTTTGCCGGATGCTGAAAATCAAGAAGATTCAGACCACGGCATTTCGACTGCAGAGCAACGGATCTTTGGAGCGCACGCATAAAACTTTGACAGAATACTTAAGACACTTCATAGCAGAAGACCAAAGGAACTGGGACGAATGGATTGCTTATGCAATCTTCGTTTACAACACAACTCCTCATACGGCTACGAGATTCACGCTGCATGAACTAATGTTTGGCAGAGCAGCCAACATACCTGGATATCTTCAAAAGGAGACTCCTGCTACGCAATATTGACATAATGACTACTTGAAAGAATTGAAGTCCAGATTACAAATGTGTTATCATAAAGCAAGAGAAAACCTACTAGAAGCAAAGGAGAAGAATAAGAGATATTACGACAGATCAACGAAGGTTGAAATATTCAAACCCGGTGACAAGGTGTTACTGTTCGATGAGTCAGTCAGGAGAGGTAGGTCCAAAAAGTTATCTGCACAATGGATAGGACCGTATCTAGTCACGAAAGTGGAAGGGGTGAATGTAGTAATATCTAGATGGGGCAAATGTGTGAAGGTACACGCGAACAGATTAAAACTGTTTTTCTAATGTTTTGCAGGAACAATGAAAGGGATCACCGCCATACTGATAACGACAATATGGATCTTTTACCTGGTGGCGGGATTCGATTATACGGTTACCAACATCCAAGCTTCCCCTGGGTTATATTATGAGCACGAGGGAGAAGCTCAGTTATATCATTCTGAGTGGAAGTTAGTTTGTTACGCAAATTTTAAAAACCTAAATGAACAGTTTAATCAAGTAAAACAGTATGTCAGCGCGACGGAGGGATTTTGCAATAGATATCAAAATACCTCCTGGGCGAGTCTAACAGACTGCGCGACCTTAATACAATATGCACCGCATAAATTAGAGGAAATCGAACAAATTAAGGGACTGATTGTGCAGATAGCTAAACCGAATGAAGAACCGTTGAGGATCAAAAGGGGAATTCTCAACTTCGTAGGAGAATTGGGAAAGGTATTGTTTGGGACTATGGATGACGAAGACGCTAGCTATTACAGCGAAAAAATAGGGAAATTAGAGGAAGAACAGAAAGACGTTTTGCAATTGGCTAAAGAACAAATGACCGTAGTTAAGTCAACCC
Source organism: Hetaerina titia (assembly GCA_037158775.1). Classification (NCBI taxonomy): domain Eukaryota; kingdom Metazoa; phylum Arthropoda; class Insecta; order Odonata; family Calopterygidae; genus Hetaerina; species Hetaerina titia. The sequence goes on from CM073769.1 coordinate 1,923,554, forward strand.
TGAGAACAGTGAACACGACCATTCGAGGGTTGGAGCGGAACGAGGAATCCCTGATGGAAAATTTAAAATTAGTAGAGGAACACCTTAGTCAAAACGAGGGAGAAATATGAAGGAAATTAGGGATAGCTTCTGTAATGATCACTGTTAACAAACACATGATCCAGCTGAATAGGCTAATGGAGGAAATAAGGAGAAGGTATGAGGTACTGCTGACCTCGATTATAAATGCACAAAAGGGTATACTGCAACCTCACATAATAAGTCCGGCCGAAATAGTAAGGATAATGAAATCTGAGGATACCCAGATACCTAAAGACCTATCCTTACCCTATCCTTTGGGTGTGACTATAGGCAGTGTCTTACTAAAAGTTGTGGAATTTGATGTGTTTGTAAACCATAATGTGCTGGCCTATATCCTGAAGATCCCGCTGATGGATCGAGTGCAGTTCAATGTGTATCGTGTGATTCCCTTTCCAATAGCCTTAGGGTCTAAATTTATTTTTATTCAACCGGAGAAACCGTATATTTTTATGGATGTTACTAAGCAGTATTACTGCAAAATTTCCCATAGTGTGTTCGACAAGTGTAAGGAAGTGAGTGAGCATTGGAGGATGTGCAAGCAAGAATTCCCTGTGCATTCTACCCACTTCAAGGAAGACTGCGAAGCTCCACTAACTACAACCCATCAGAAAAATACCTTCTGATTGTTCTAAAAGAATTGTAGAGCTAAATGAGACCCTATGGACCAAATTAGATGGTAACGAGTGGTTATTTGTAGCACCAAAAACTGAAAGATTAACCATACTTTGTGAAAATGAGGAAGTCACTGATGTATTGTTAAAATGTTCGGGTAAACTGAAATTCTTGAACAGGTGTACAGGATATAGTAACGATATAATGTTTCAAACTCAAATACGTGTAGCCTCAAATACCACCAACATGGATGTGATACCTGATCTAAACATTATATATGACTGTTGTGAGGACGATGGGGTCAAACTAAAGTTTGAACAAGTGAAATTGTATGCACCACTTAAACATGTCACTAATAATTTAGAAGACTTGCAATATGCTAGTCATAAGGTGGATGAAGTAGAGAAATTAATATCAGAACAAGAATGGAAACTACACCATTCTGCCAGAGTGATGCATCTATCCTATTTAACAATTTTAGGATTAGTGATGATTGGATTGATGATTTTATGTTACTGCTGCAAATATTGTCACAGATGTTTTCCAAACCATTTCAAATCCTGTAAAGAATGTGAATCTTTTAAGGCCATAGTGTTTAAACCAAAGTTTGTGAATAAGGTTAACCTGTCTGATGAAAGATTACCTCAAATAGAAGAGGAAATTGAACTAACTTCCAGGGTTGTGCTACCATCCTCTGGGAGGGAGAGACGATCGGTTTCCGAACGTGCCCGAGGGAAACGCTAATGATACAGAGAAAACACCCGGAGATAGGTGTTTCCTCTTCTCTTAGGAGGGAGGTGTACTGATTGCCGCTCAGCTACAGAGACAGGACAAGAGGCATTTCGACAGAGGACAAATAAATCCAAGTGGGGACAGCAGACGACCCGGAAATACTTATGGTGGGAGACCAAAGCGGAGTCCGAAAACCAAAGTTCACCGCTATCGCCTAGAGCCGAGCATGGAGCAAGAGACCTTGCACTCCCCTCCCCTGTTTTCCTTTCACCGCCACCCCATCTCTTCCCCAAAGTTCCGGTGGTGGATGAGGGTATTTAAACGCCCCAAAAAGGAGAAGACGAATAGACATTTTCTATTTATTAATCTGGTAGCTCTTGGACGGGTCACGTCAGACCCAGGTGACAGCCATTGTACTCTACTGTATCTCAAATAAACTCCTTGTTGATTCTAATTTACTTTGAGTAATAACTCTTAAGTGACCAAAGATCCTCCCGGAGATTCTTCGCAGCCACTCGAGAGGAATCTCCCTTTCCATGTCAGATCAAGATATCACTACAAGGGTGAGGATAAATGGTCGTTGAAGCAGGATGATAGGCATAGATTGGAGGCTTTTAAAATGTGGGTGTGAAGGATGATAAAGGTGTAGTGGATAGAAAGGAAAACAAATGAGGAGGTGCTAGGTATGGTGGGGGAGGAGAGGGGATTGCTCAGAGAAATCGTAAGGAGACAGAAAAAATGGATGCAAAGCATATTGAAGTAGGTTATTAAGGGGAGAATGTTAAGAGAATGAAGAAGGGGCAGGAGTAGGATAGGGATGTTAGATGGGATGAAGAGAGGAAGGAAACATTTGGCGTTGAAGAGGGACTTACTGTAGTGCTACATGTCAGGTTATATTTTACGGGGAGAGGCAAGGCAATGTATCATAATACTGCTATATGGGTTGTGTCCATCCAAAACCTACCTTAACTGGTTGAATTCCAATAAATTAAATATGAAAGGATCATATAGAAGTCACCTCTCTACATACCTTTCATACAATTTCTAGCAAAGTGGCCCACATCTCCACACTTATAACATTTTGCAACATTTTTTCCACACAGCTCATCACCATTTTTGTTTGACTTTTTCTTGTACATCATTTTTTTGTACTTAGAAAATGATGTGTTTTTCTTTCCACGAGCATAAACTTTCTTCTTAATGTTGATTTTTACAAAATTTTCATTTGCTGCACCACTAGCAATTTTCCTGCAAATAACAGGAAAAATTCATTGGCATCAAATGCATTTGTACAAATAAATACTCATTAACTAGAGCATGTATCGATCAATGTAACCAAATGGATTTGACACAGAGCAACTTCATGAAGATGAGTTTAAACAACCACTGCGGGGGGACATTCACAGTGAATTCAAAAATTATTTGGGTAGTTTTAGTTCAGAAGTGCTAGAGGTTATCCTGGAAATGAATGACCACACACAAAGTATAATAGGATGATTTGTAATAGTTTATCCAGATCCTTAAGAACCAAATCTGTAGAAATTGAAGGAAAACTTGTCTCTCTCCTTACATTTGCATATAAGTACATGTGCCTTAATTTCTGCAGAAGGATGGATCTTGATTGGAAGATTTTTACATTAATGAAAGGAAGAATGAAAGTGTACAATTCCCATATAAAATGATGCAGATTGAAGTGCACAAGAAAGTTTTCTTTTAACTAAAAAATACCATTGACAATCATAGCTAATGTATGGATGTGATCAGTTTAAAAGTAAAAAAGAAGAGGCCCTTAGTACACATTTTCATAGGGAGGGAATGTTATAAATAACTTTGATACAGGTACTCAATATGCCTATTGTCAACAGCACCTTCCCTAAGATCAACCGATAGGAGCTAATGGAAACAGAGCACTCAGGAGTAAGAACTTTCGGCAATAAATAATTAAGGAACTCCCATTTATGGGGATAACTTAAAGCAGGCATAAGGTACATAAGTGCTTGCTTGATCAGGTCACCTTGGTCTCATAATAAAACATTCAGTGATTTAGTTACCAAAGATGTAGCTATTATTATTCAATGTGCTATATGGCATAAAAGAGGCCACTGTGTTAAAGATCAATCACAAGAAAATACAGGGATTGTTATAGACAAAATAAACATATTCGGCATGTTAGACTGGAAAATTAATTGAAATGCAAGACATTAATTATTGGATCTGCGAAAATTTGAAAACCAAATATATGAATAAAAGGGTAAATTTATCACGATAATCCCAGGAAAGAAACTAGAACATTACAGGGATACAAATGATTGGTGAAATTCACACGACAAAGAATGAATGGCACAATTACTTCAGAATGCATTAGGTATTTGAAGGTTAACAGGATGAAAATAGGTAATCTTAGAAAGTTAAATTTGGGGTCACATTTCTTTTTTATCAAGAGTAAACACGAAGACATAACTAATTATTATGATTCTGATTTTATTCAAAGAAATTAATTAAATATGCAAGTAAAAAGCCATACTTCACCTTTCTAACGCCTTCACTTTAATATTTTTAGCTTGTTTAGAAGGATCTTCTTCATTCTCAGGATTTTCCTTTGAAGAACTAAACGAACAATCAGTTGCCTTTGACAACTTTCTAAGCATAGTTTTCGGCAAGGAAACAACAACATTCGATGATTCTTTTGTGGCAGCGCTAATATCATATTCAGAATTCAGTGCGTCCCGCTTTTGAATTTTTCTTGGTCTGTGCTCTCTAGCAGTACCACAGTCTTCAGCTTCAATAGTTTTGTCGCCAATTTTCTTTCGTTTCATGCATGCTTGAAAAAATGTACTCTTGTGGCTACACTCTGTGTCAGAGCCACTAATAACGTCATCATCAACCTCAGTTTCATGTAATGAGACACTTTCTTGATTTTCGCCATTGAGCATTGAAGATAATGGCTCAGACTGACTCAAGGAACCACTTTCTAGATCTGGCATACCTAATAATGAATTTCTTTTCACCCATCCATTATTTAACTCCCTAGTTTTTAATGATTTCGGCTCTAACATTGCTTTATCAATAATACTAATAGAATTTTTGGAGTAATTTTCATTAGATTTAGTCACTTTGAAAGTACAATGCTCAGATGAATGCTCCAATAAGAAATCTAACGTATCTTCAGCTGGTTCGACACGCACAGGTTTTGCAGGCACTGAATCTTGGGATGACAGACTTTCTTGTGATGACTGCATACTGGCATCATTATCTTGCCTCATATGTATGTCACTCTTGGTTCTTTGAGAAAACTTTTTAAGTTTACGAGGATTTCGTTTAAGGTTAAACTTTGAGCCACCGAATAACTTCTTCGATAACTGACTGGAGGAACTAGGCTTCAAATCAATGACTTCCTTAAATTCCGCCTTTTCCGACTTATTCTTATTCAAATGTGATCCCCAGACATTTAATTCGTTCTTTAATTGGTGAGATTCTTCATTTGGAGGATTAGGAGATCTGATACAAAGACTGGATTTAACTACACAGTTTAAACTAACTTGAGAATCTTCAGTTGGTTCAAATGTTAATGACATATTAGAATCACTATTACTATGCTCAAGCCTTGTCGAATATTTGGCACAATTTGTATTCCTATTCTTCACATCATCAAAAGTTAAAACAGAATTATCATCTTCCATGAGTAGCATTGGGTCTAAAATTGTTCGTTGAAGATTTAAAGTTTTCATTTTCCAATATTTTCTGTAAGCTTCTCGTATATCCGGAGACGCAGATTTGATATCATCCTTCAGAAATCAAATAATAAAGTCAATTAAACAAATAAACACACATAAACAATAACTCGCTGGATTCAAGAACACAGACACTCACCTTTGAAGGTATCCTGCCTGTCGATTTAGTGAATTCCGATTCCCATAGTTTGACTTTTACTTTGTATTTATGATACTTTAACTTAAAAGACGGTTCGTCAAAAGATTCCATGCTGATCTCAATCCATATAAGAAAATTAAAATTAGTTCAACACTCCCTCCGAAGTGGGTATCACATTTTCCCGCTAAATGATATGTTCCAGTGCGCATATCGTACTTGATTTGTATTGCAATAGCGCAATATCCAAATACTAGTATTTTGAAACGAGAAAATGATTCCAAAGAATAACAAAGTGAATATTTTGTTTTTTATTTTCATTACATTAGTTTTAATGAAGGAAATAAAACAGTTTACTTCGTGAAGTTTCGGTTACTATCATATTTTCGAAATTTATCGATGAATTATTGGATCATTCTAATACCGAAATGTTTATTATTTTATTTATAACTTATAATTCAATATAGCGGCACTTATTGAAAAAATCAATATGAGTGATGAGCTTTAAACCTATATGAATTTGTCAAAAATAAACATCTTGAAAAATATCTTGTTTTTCACAAATTATAAAATACATATGCAAGTCAGCACAGAGTAAATAAAACGATTAAAGGGATAGATCATCAGGGAATACTTATGTACAATAAATTGCCTGCTTATATAAAAAATATCAAAAGTTCCTTTAAATTTAAGTGTGCTGTGAAAAAACTACTTTCATGTAAATTATTTTATAGTGTAGATGATTTTCTAATGCATACCATTTCAAATGTATAACTGAAATGTATTAATTCCAAAAAGTTGTAAATTGTATGTATTTGTACTTTGCATATTGTTTTGATTTTGCATAATGTTTTTTTTACTGAAATGAAGTGTAAAACATGTATTGACAAAGCCATGCATAATTCTATGCTTATGGTGAATGAATAAATTACAATTACAATTACATATGGAGGCGTAAGTATTTCGGAATTTCCTTTGTATTAGTCATTATCATTAAAATAGAAACGAACTAATCTAAACCTAAAGCATTCTGTATTTGAGGGTGTACACACAACCGCACATATTTTATGCTCAGTTTTGACCCACGCCTGTCATTGCCACGGTATCCGGCGGGGGGAGGGGTGGCGAGTATTAATATAATTGGAATAATTCTCTGAGCGCGTGCTCTTCAACTACTTAAAAAAATTGTCAAGCATCGTAAAAGTAAACCTGAAAATAATCCTTGGTTAACAAGAGGAATAATTATTTCTTGTGATAGAAAAAGAGCATTTTATAAGCAATGCATTGATTCTAATGATCCAGAGTTAAAAAAATACTACAAAAGTTATTGTAAAATTTTGAGAACTACTATTACTCTAGCAAAAAAGCTGCATACCAGCTCATTGATAACAACATCATCTACTAAATCTAAGGCTATCTGGAAAGTAGTGAAACAGGAAACAGGGAAAAATAAAATTAATAGCAACACAATATCTAAAATATGTTATAATGGCACAACAATAACAAGTGTGCAAAAAATTTTAGACATTTTCAATGATTACTTTGCCCAAGTAGGTGTCAATCAAACTCCCAAACAGTCGCCCCCCAACACAGGTACTTCAAAAATAGTCATCAATTAGTCAGCCTCCTCTATATATCTAGAACATGTTACTAAAAATGAAATATTGAGGATAATCAATCAGTTAAATAATAAATATTCATGTGGCCCTGATGGTATACCTGATGCTGTTATAAAAAGTTGTGCCACCTTTATTGCTGAACCACTGACTGAAATTTGTAATCTTTCCCTAAGTGCTGGTCAATTCCCCTCCATATTTAAAGTTGCAAAAATTAAAGCTCTGTTTAAAAAAGGAGAGAAGGAAAACATTGAGAATTATAGACCAATTTCCTTACTTTCAGGTTTCTCCAAAATTTTGGAGAAGGTCATGTATCTGAGATTGATTTCCTTTTTTGATAAATCCTCTGTCATTGACAATCATCAATTTGGCTTCAGAAGGAATTAGTCCATTAATGATGCCCTTTTCTCATTGACAAGGAATATATGGAATGCCTTAGATAGTAATATTCATGTTGCAGGGCTTTTTATTGATTTAAAAAAAGCTTTCGATACAGTTAACCATGGAATTCTTTTAAAAAAATTAGAAACATATGGTATAAGAGGCAATGCAAAGGACTGGTTTAAATCATATTTAACTGATTGGTCACAATATATTGAAATGAATTCATCTGTATCAAGTACAACTTCTGTTAATTGTGGAGTTCCGCAGGGCTCCATTCTTGGACCACTACTATTTTTAGTCTTCATAAATGATTTACCTGCAAATTTACCACTCTCCAATACAATACTATTTGCTGATGATACTAACTTAATTTTTAATAACCATAATCCCACTCAGTTAATGAACGAGGTAAAAGAAACTACACATAATTTGATGAACTGGCTCACTGACAATAAACTATCTTTAAATATTGGTAAAACCCATTATTTAAACTTCAATCTCAAGAAGAAGTTAATACATTTATATCCAATAATTAACAGTTGCCCCATAAAAGAACTAAAGGTAACAAAGTTTTTAGGTTTTTGGATTGACTCTAATCTTTCATGGGAGGAATATATTAATAATTTATCTCAAAAACTGGCACAAATCTGTTATGCATTCTGTGTACTCAAGGAAATCATTTGCATTCAGGTATTGAGAACTATATATTTTGGCTATGTGCAGTCACTTCTCCATCATGGTATTCCCTTTTGGGGCTCCTCTATCTTCCTTCCAAAATTATTTAAAATGCACAAAAAGATTATTCGCATAATAACCAATTCTAATAATAGAGCTCCCAGTAAACCTATTTTTGAAAAACTAGAAATCTTACCTCTTCCTTGTCTATACATTCTTGAAACAGTGTCTCTTATTAACAAAAATCAAGACATGTTTATTAAAAACTGTGAACTTCATAGCCATAATATGAGAAGCCAAAATGCATTCCATGTAAGTCAGCACAGAGTAAATAAAACGATTAAAGGGATAGATCATCAGGGAATACTTATGTACAATAAATTGCCTGCTTATATTAAAAATATCAAAAGTTCCTTTAAATTCAAGTGTGCCGTGAAAAAACTACTTTCATGTAAATTATTTTATAGTGTAGATGATTTTCTAATGCATACCATTTCAAATGTATAACTAAAATGTGATAATTCCAAAAAGTTGTATGTATTTTTACTTTGCATATTGTTTTGATTTTGCATAATGTTTTTTTTACTGAAATGAAGTGTAAAACATGTATTGACAAAGCCATGCATAATTCTATGCTTATGGTGAATGAATAAATTACTATTACAATTACTATTGAAAGCAGAGGTTGAGAATTTGCCGGACTTCTTTAAAAACGTACTTGCTTCTCGATAAGGAGCCAGGAAATAGGACACATACTAAAATTTCGATACTGATAGACTGATATCAATAGTTTTGAAATATTTTTAGCGGGAAAAATCATTTTATAAGTCATGCTCTTCATCAACCACCAAATTTTGCATATTCCCTTTATTCATTGAAGCTGAATGCACTGTCCCAAAGCCTCTTTCACAAAGCGTTTCCACGGAAACAACCTCGGAATTCTAACCTACCGATGCGAAGAGTAGGCTTTCAGACCTGAACGCCTACCGAACTGCGCCCATCGAAATTTCCACCCTGAAATAGGTTGAGAAGCAAAAATGGGTCGAGGTCACAAGGGGAGCAGTCGGAGTGCTTAGGATTGGAGTCGTCTTGGAAAGGCGATAAACAGCATTCCGGACGACGTCACAATCTTTGGACGCCATACTTACCGCGGAAATTTTAAGTGCTAACCGATGTCACGGAAGAGGTCCTTTTCGACCATTAATCGCCCTTGAAAATATCCTAAGACGAAAGTCCGGCCAGGAGGCGCTACTCCAAGGGTATTCCCTCTTCTGAAGAACAGCCATCCAAATGATACCTTACATTAAATCGGCGCGTGCCTGAAGATTAATCACCCATTAAATGCTCTGACTGCCTGACTCATTCAAAGGTTTTATGTAAACTTGGGATTAGCAAATTAATAGCCGAGACATTTACTTAAAACTATGTATTTATGCAATCCGAAGGCAACGGAGCACCAACTACTTGCTCGTCATTATGCGTGTAGAATATATTCTCGGATCGCATGAGATCAGAAGTCAGATGAGAGAAATTGTAAAACATAAAATGTAAAAGTTTAAAAGGAAAATGTGCGAGTTATTTAAAGAGTTTAGAGACTGCTATTGGCATTAACCCCTAGCCCAATTTAAAAAAGGCAATGTCGAGACAATTAATCTAGCTCAGCACCATTATTGGCTTCGTAAAAAAATATCTTTGTTTCCACCTCAGAGACGTGAGTGTTCGACCCTATCCTATAATGCCAACTCCCTTGCAACTTCTTCAATAAAATTGATAAGAAATCCTGCCTTTAGAGTTTAAAAACCATGATCTTGTCGTCTTGTTTAAACGACATTTGGACTAGTAATCACTCAATGTCCTCCATTTGATAAATTGGCAGTTCCAAATGTTTTTTTGAGGAAAAATATTTTTGAGGCTTCTCTAATGCAGTTAAATACTAGATTTCTCTACTCAATGAAGAATGAGTTCAAATTCGAACGAACCACATGTTTATATGAGCGTAAAGTTTCATTCATTGAGTGAAGCAAGTATGAAAATCGAAGTCAACTCTATTGCTATACGGTAGCGTGGATTCAGGACTTTGGAAATGGCGAACAAAACATCTCGGTATCTTTGAAGGCATAAAATAATCATGTCAATATTATCTCCAAAGATCAGTGGAAACATATGAATGGAGACATTTAAACTGAAGAGAAAAACAAAATTTAATTTAACTTTAAATATGTACACTTGTAAATAATACAGGTTGAAATGATCCGTCCCGATGATCCCGATAGTCCCGAGTATCAATACTATGCGCGAAAATGCCATTTGAATGCTATGAAATGGCATTTCTCCTCCATAAAAATTGTATTTTTGCGACTGATCATGGAAACTAGTTTCTTTGTCCATCCTTTGCGCTTTTGTTCGTAAGTTCACTGTGTTCTTTTTCAAATTTATCCTAGCAGTTGCACAGGGTATTGGGGAAGGTACGGATGAGGAGCAGGGATAACTTGATCGAAACAAGGGATGTGGTGTATCCAAAATAATCACATCTTACTAATATGTAAATGAGGCATTGCGTAAGAGACTACCCAGCAATATGTCAATGAATACGTCAGATATTCATAAAATGATGGATCCACTTCTTTTATTACAAAACGTTCTAATTGTAAAATCAGACTTTCTACACATCAGCGAATTTCAATCGAACATTTAACGTAATCCACCAAAAGGTTCAAGGAAATCGGTTAGTCTAATGAGAGTGGGCGGGCTGACTGGTTCCAGTTTTCCCTGGGGGTGGATTTGGGAAAACCTCTTTCTAAACATCCAAGCCGTGCGACTTTCTGGTTCCTAAAGCTCGGTGGGGAACTTCAAGTGACTATGGAAAAGGAGCTATCTCCCCTGAAACCTGAATTCGGCATTTTTTCGCACAACTTATGGCTACATTTGGAGTGAACTCTACTCCCCGGAAGGGGGGAGGAGTTGGACAGAGTAGGTCCAAGGAAGTCCGCCGTAGGGGACTCGATCCGCGGGCTACTCACTCACTCTCCTTCCGGAGTTTTCATTTTTCCCACACCCCCTCGACGAATTATTCAGAGGTGAGATGATTTGGCCCTACCAAGTCTCGGTACACAGCCCGCCAACCCCCTCTATCCCCCGCCCCCCTCCCACACACACGCAATCATCTCTAACGTAAGGAAAGCTTCGGTCAATGTTAACCCCCCTCCCCCCCCCCCCACGACTGGATACGGGCGGGGAGGGGGTTGCAGATAGCTTTTCCTCTGAAGAAAGAAAAGTTTAAAGAATTTGATTCAGGAGTTGAAGAGAAATAACTATTAGGAGAAATTCAAATCGATCAACAAAATCATAATTTTCTTAAGTATTTTTTGAATAGTGCCTTGCTACTCATTCCCTCACTTCATAGTACATACATATACTCAATTTATAGTTATATATTACGTAATTTGCCACTATTTGTACAATATTACACAATTTTCGTTAGTATTCAGAAAATGCCAGTTACAAATTTCAAATAACTTTAGATCTTATTGTAAAATATTTGCGCGTGCATCTCCAATTGTTGTCTAAATAGATAGATGCATTTTACACATCAGTGGTTGAAACTCGTTGTAACAACCCAACTCGTTGTAAACCCAAATATTTGGTTTGGTGAGCAAGGACAAGGGCCCACTTCGGTCTTTGCCTTGAGGGATATGGGTTCACACATGCCAGAGTGGTAGTGGGAGAGGGCAAGTTCCCCCCCCCCCCCCGTGCCAAATATGATTTCTCAGGCAAAGTCAGTGTACAAATATTAATCCCGCCATTTGGGGTCGTCACACGGATTTACGTAAAATCAGGACCGAACTTTTAATAATTCATAGAATGCCAGTAGAACGAACTTCAAATGCACATGCATGCGACCCAAAATTTCCCTGGCAAATCCAGGGGAGGAGAAAACTGGTTCAAGTATTTACTGAACGATAACTTAACTTTCTACAGGATTTCAATAGTTTTCATAGATTAAGGCAGAACATTCGACTAATTGCTATTTCTTTCCCTTGGATATAAACTTCTCTAATTAAAATCTCGGCAAAGAGGTGAAATTATTACTAATGCAATAGCAACCAAAAATCTTCAAGATAATTAGTGAAAAACGAATCAGATACTAATTAAGAATCGAAAAAAAAGAGTGATGAGCTTCAATTTTATTGAAATCAGAGTAAGACTATTTGAAACAAAATTCAATATTTCTTCAAAACGAAACACAAAATACGCAATTAATAACGGGTAACAAAGCAATGACATTCCTCCTTTTACTCATTTATTTAAGAAAAACGAAATGTAACGACTGGCGACTAATTAAAGGTCTATCGGACGCTGAGTACTTGATAAAACTATGCTATTTTGTTTCCTGTGTGTAAAAAAAGTTCGAAAAGGATATAAAGGTACTTAAATACTATTTCCAAAAACGTTTAATACCTCAAGAGAGAGTTATGTACGTCCTATTTCAACGAGACTTGGAAAGGGAAGTGTCAACTCTTCGTATATTTAAACTATGCCTATCAAGTTCAAGGAAACTACAAATAATGCCGCACTAGTAAACGGTTATTTATTTAGCGGTCTCGTGTTGGTGTGCACAAAAATACGATAAGTTTTACAAAATGAAAATCATTCGCCTAGATCGGGATTCAAATCCGGATCTTTTGATTTCCGCTGGAGTGCTTTAATCAATTAAGCTACGGTGGCAGATTACCTGCTTAAATCACTCAGTCGGAAATAGACGGTCCTGGGTTCGAATCCCGGTCTAGTCGAACAGTTTTCATTCCAGGAAAATTCTGGTACTTATGTGCAGATCTACTCTGGCGTACCTCATGCCTAAAAAAAACCTCTTTGACCCCACTCCCCAGACTGGAGGGATCTGGGAACCCTATGCTAAATCGTAAAGTAGTGAATTTTTCATTTTGGGGGTCCGTTTTCAATATATTTCCCTTTATTTCCTTACATTATTATGGTTTCTCAAGGTTACATGTTAGCATAAAAAAAGCGAGTCACATCAAAGTACCTACGAATATTTACTCGTTTTCATTAACGGAGGCCATTTGCAGGCATTTGAACTGTGAACATGAGCCTTCTTCGATTTTTGCTTACTGACCGACAAGACAGTAAATTGTCTGAAACGATAGGAGTCGGAATCGTCCTCCGCCCTGACCACCACCGAAGTGAGTCGACAAGGGACCCTTTTTGTAGAAGTGTTTTTGGAGAAGGGGGAGGAGGAGATAAGCCATCGGCCTGGAGGGTCCTGGAAATCCATCTCCTAGGACGGTCGGAGGAGCTCGAGGAGAGTTGATTCCCTTTCCAGCCACCGAAGGAGTAACATCCCAGGAGAGACCCCAACGGCACAGGACACTCCCGGAGGAAGACCGTTTTGACTTACTGAAAAGTGCTCGCAACATTGGGACCGAATACATACAGCGCGCACCGAGGTACGTACAAGAGTCTGAACTACCATTTCTTTCAAAAACAAATGAAACCTTAAGACACTAAAACTGCAATTATGGTAAATGATGAAGCGCGAAATTATTATTTGAAATCTTGGCATGATACTCACTGGATGCACAAAGCATGCAGGGGTTAAACTACTGAATAAATACAAGTTGTGTAAGCTAAATGCTGACACGGAGGGAACGATTCTAGTGTTACCCTGTCTTGGCAGGTGAAATCATGACAAGAAGTTGAGGGAAAATGACTGCCGAATATTAGAGGTGGGGCAGGCGGAATCGAGCAGATCACGAGCGCAAAAATATTTCCTTGACCGAGATTGGCCGGAACGGTGCTCGGGACACTTGGTTGCTTAAAAGATCGCAGATCTCAGCGTAAATTACGTTTCCTCGACAGCTCAAGTGGTTAGAGCATCGGCCCGGCAAGTCGAAAGATCCAGTGTTCAATTCCCGGTCAAGAAAATATTTTTCACTTGTGGTCTGCTTGATTTCCCACCTCTCCTGTGTTCGTCTTTTATATTTTTCCTATCCCCTTTTCCTTGTATCTATCTCCATATGAATGAATATATGGAGGGGTCGGGTTCTGTTCCAGGGCAAGCCACTCTGGGAACCTGTATCTCCACCCAAGTGCTTTTTCGGGTACCAGATCTTCCAGGGAAACCATAACCGGCACAGGGAAAGGAGCTGGCCCCTCTACCCCATCAGGGTTGGGGGCCAAGTTCCTTTCCCATTCGTCGGGCTTAGTACTGTGTGTACTAACTCTACCATCACCTACCAAATCAACCTTCGAGTTGATTACTGTGTTCATGGTTTATATACTCGTATATATCCGACCAGTTGAAACCATATTTTACATATGTATGCTTTTTATCGGCAGCAAGATGGCGACCCTCCGCTGCACCCTACCTCTGCTGCTCGCCTTCTACTTCAACCTGCCCGCGGCACCCGCCATTCGCGAGCCCCATCGCTGGTTCACGTGGCCGCCGTCGGCCCCCAGCGCGGTCACGCACACTACCACCATCACGGCTACGCGCGCCCTCACCGAGATCCATCTCTCCTCGTGCCTCGTGCCCCCTACCCAACTGCCCACTTGCCCCCCGCAGAGGGACGACGCCGGGGTCGATTCGGCGCCGCCATATCGACTCTCCAGCGGAGGAGAGTCCCTGAAGGGACCCTCGCCGCTCCCCGCGGGCCGCTTCCGCCCGATGGAACACCCAGGGTAACGGTTGACAGAGTTTAAGGACGGTTCACCCTGAATTTAAAGACTTGACACAAGAAGCTTAGCTTTTCGAAATGTAACTTAGGTATAGGTGCGTTAGTATTGCGCGACACGAACGTGCATATGGATACTTCAAGAAACATGTTAGCATTACTTTAGCGATCATCCCAAGGGTGGCCATTCTGGCTCATCAGTCAGTTCAATTCAGATTAGTTTAAAGGTATATATTTGATTTCCCAATAGAGGTAAAGATTAACATAAGCTATGACTGCAATTCCAAAACCACTGCGAATATTGGATAGAAATTTGTGAAAATGTCCGGAAGTTGCAGCCGCCATTAATGTTGAAGGAGACGGAGATGGAAGGAAAGGGGAGTCAGCGGGATGGGAGGGACAAAATTATTGGGGTCCTAAAATATTTATAGATCTTAGTTCTTGGTATGACAGTTCAGCTCTGCTCGTTCATTTGAAACCGAGAACTTCTCGTTTTGCTGTTAAGCCTCTTCACTGCAATGATAGTTTCAGCGGTGACATGTTACCCATTAAATGCATAACTTCCACCAATCTTCCACAGTTTTCTCACAAAAGCTGAGATCCCACTGTAGTCATATTCTTCATTAAATAGAGTTTGGCTATATTATATCGAAATTATTTCCAAGACCCTGTTCATCGATTCTCTTCCCTCTCAGGGCCGCCGTATGGTCACAAGTGCGCCAACCACTGGATCCCCGTGAGGATGGTCGTCCTAGGGTGGTGTCCCGCACCTTCTCCGGGCTACAGAGCATGTTCATGCAGGTGCTGCACATCCCGGGTGGGAGTTCATTCACGCCTCCGCTCGCCAAAGCTCCCACCGTCACCACCGTCACCCACACGGTCACCGTGAACCACCATCGGACGGGCGTCGTGCCCACCACCACCTCTACCGTCTCCTTCACCCTATCCGGCTGCCTCCCGTCGCAGATGCCCTTCCCCCTTGAACCCTGCCAAGGGGGTGGCGGGGAACAATCCGGCCCACTCGTTACAATCAATCCATCAGCCGTGGCGCCGCCCGAGGTCCCCGCGACGGCGCCGCCGGTATCGCAAGGCAAGGAGGAGTCCGGTTCCGGGGACTACGACGAGTGACGCCGGGGGAGACTTCAACGCACGACATTCCCACGGTGGCAATTCCGCGTGGACGAAGAAAGAGATAAACTGATCGATACCGAAATAATATCCGTGTGCGCGCGTCTTTCCTTGAATATTAAACACCAACTCTGAAGTTAAAATAATAATTCTGGATCCCAGGAGCAGTGTGGGGCTCTTCCTAATTTGACAAGGCAATCTAAAAACTTGAGCGTTTTCAGAATATTCGTCGGATCTGCTTGTATCTAAAACATATTTTGGAATGCCTTAATCACTTTTGGCAATCGGACCATTATGCTTTAGATGGCACAAGCAGATTACCTACAACGCCACGGTATTAACTCATTTCGTCTCCTACCCAACTGCTCCTGAAGTCCAGAATCAAATGTGATTTTAATTTTGAGTATTGTCCTCCATTAAGTAAGAACAAATAACATTAATAGGCCTATAGGAAAAATTTATTGAAAAAAAATTTTCTGACGACAATCAATGACAGGTCATTGGAAACTTATTGGTGGTCCAAAGAAATTAACGGAAGGAAAACTTTCAAATCACATTCTATAAACTGTTTTTTGTCGTGAAAACATTTTTTGTAAATAACTTTTGTATGTTGATGTAGAAGAGATCGTCCGGTTGCGATTCCAACGATCATTGAGTTGATTTCAAAATCAATTGGGAAGAAAAAAGGGAGGGAATTTTATTTTAATTAGCTCAGGAATAGTATTCCCCAAGTATTCATTGATATATGATCGATTATAAGGGCTACCCTAAGTTCAATCATGATCTCCAGGTTTGGGTCGTGATGAATTATGAGTAATCGAAAAAAAAGATATTAGGTTACATTAAAGCCACATAAACACTTAAAGTACATAAATAAAATACGGCTGAAAATGTAGCTTGTAGTTTTGCCCGCCCATGCTCTCTGTGACTTTGGAGAACTAATTAGTCTTTCAAGCAACGTACATGTAGCCACTAGGATTGCCTACAGATCGCGGGATAGAATCATATCCAGCACATGATTGTTGTATTTCCGGATTTTGCATCTCACGGATCGAATATTTATATTTCAAATAGGTGATCTTTTTACGAAGGTCTTCGTATTTAAAAAGAAACTTTTATACTTAAAGAAACAGATGTGACTACAACCTATGGGTAATATGTCGGCTTGAAACATTTGATTATAGTCCTTTTGTTTAAGTTAATTTTATGTAATCAATAAGTAGAGAAACACTGCAAATTCAACCCAAACCGAGATCTAACAAGATAACTTTACTATCAAATAATATGAAAGACTTTTTTGAGTTGAGATTTAATATTTTTTAATCAATATCACGAGTCATTTAGTAGCAATAAATATTATTTTGCACATGATGAGGATTCGGCGGAAATCACCATTGCATATATTTGTAATTACAAAAAAAATATCTGACAGTTTGAAAATAACCCATGCATACAAACACGTGATAACATCGAGGTCCAGAAAGAGGGCCACATTTTCTATTATTTTGACATTTCATCGAACAAAATGCGTTTATGAGGCATAAAATCAGTTCGTTTGCTCATATTAAATGTAAGTTTTAATGGGAATATATCGGATAAAATGAATTGAAAAATTTCACATAGAGTTAAAGAGAGATTCACTTGATTGTTCAAACTTTTCAAGAAATCTTTCAGAATATTATGATTTCCGATGCCGTGTGAGCATAAATGCCAACTAAGTGGGGTGTGTGTGTGTATGAGGTAATAGAGGATTGCTTGCGGTAATTATGGGAGCGAGAGAGATGTAAAGGGAGAAGTGAGAGGGCCATAAATAAATCTGAGATGAATACACCGGTACTGAAAAAGTACGAAGGACACCAAGTTTTCAGGGGTGACGTTGAAAGAATGAATGAGGGTTAATAAACCAAACAGGTATACGGAAGTAGAATAAGAGGTCAAAGATGAGGTAACAAATCGAGAGAGTCATGGATTAATGTGTTCGAGGAGATTCTCGAGACCAAAAATATTAAAATTCTCTGGAACAACAGATTACGTTTGAATCAATTCATTAAGGTAACAGATACGAAAACGTGAGCAAGGATGTAGTGGTATGGAAGAATAGAAGTTAGGAGAGTAATTTTCCCCGTTTAACCTAAAACAGGTTTTTTCGGCATTTCCTACTTCTAAAGGGTACCGCAAGAATGGTTTGTATGCAGTAGGCTGGTATACGGGTCCCCTGTTTTCTTTCTCCCAACGCTTTACAGAGCAAATCCAACGGCCGTCAAATGGCAAGGCTGGATCCGCATCACAGCTGAATGAATGGCGCGTGGATGGAGAGACGTCGTAGGAGAGTGACTGTCTTCCAATGAAACGGGGATTTGCTTGGATGTGCGGGGGCATCGACGACCCATCGCGAGCACGCCCGATGAAGTCACCCGAAATGCACGGTGTTCCGTCCGTCGTTCAAGTCAAGCTTCGGAATTAACGGAAGCATCTGGATTTCGTCTGCGGTCATAGGGGGGAGAGCCAGGAGGGTGGATCGATGGGGGCGGAAAGATACGGGCGAGGCAAGAGGAGAGAAGGAATCAAAGGAAAAGAAAAGAAGGCGATAAAAATATTGTCTATGCACCTACGCCTGAGAAAAATACTTTTTCTCAGGCGTAGGTGCATAGAAAACAATTTTTGCCTTCATATACAATTACTGATGAAATGAACAGAAAAGTAAACATACAAAAAGTTCAAGGCATGGTGGGGGAGAAAGAATGTCGTTGGGAAAAAATTTAAGGACGCAGGAAAAGTCGGCACAGGGCATCTGAAGTGAGAGTGTAGCGTTGAAGACTGTGACAGAGGAGAGTAGCGGGAATCGGCAGCTGTAAACTAGGTGGTGGAGGGAAAGATCAGTAATAAAGGAGGGCAGAAAGAATGTGGAGTTGATTAAAGATCTATTGCAATGTGAGGGGAGTCAATCCTCTTGTGATTAGTGTCACGTTAGGAGAGGTTTAGAGTAGCGGATAGAGTATTTTTCTATCTGATGAGGATATTAAGAAAATATTCATGAAAACTTTCACATTGAGCGTGGTGTGTTCTACGACACGGACACTTGGTCGTTGAAGGAAGAGAATAGTGTAGTGTGGAGATTTTAGAGAAGTTGGTTCGGGGAAGGATGGAAGAAAAGGTGGAGAGGACTTCAAGGCAAACAAACGAGGAAGTGCTAGAGCATGGTAGGGGAGGAGAGGGGATTGTTGGGACTCCAAAGGAGGCGGGAAATGTGCATGCAGAGCATTTTCATTGGCAACGAGATGCCGAAGACTGTGATAGAGAAGAAGAATGTTAAACAAACAAGGAAGAGGTAGAAATAGGATTGGCACGTTGGACAGAATTCAGGGAGAAGTACGCAGAATTGAAAACGGATTTGTTGTACTGTGGGATGACGGTTTGAGTCTTATTAGGCGAGGTCTCTATATGGTGAGGTCTATATATAGCGAGGTCGATATAGGCGGTGTTCAGTCTGTTTCCAAAAACAAAATCTACTTTTTCAATAGACTACCAATTAAAAATAAGGGCAAACACATTATTCTGTATGCAGTGAATGAATCAACACAAATTACATTTAATTTCTTTTGCACTTCTAATAAAAGGATGTATTACTAGATAAAATAAAACTTTGTTGTCAATGAATTAGTTGAACTAAGTCCACTTATTTGCAATAACTTCAAAATCATTTCCAAAAATATAAATTTTAGTTGAGGAACCTGTACACTATGAAAATACATTTACGTCCATTACAACGATCATGGGAAAATAACATATTTGGAGTCTCAAAAAAAATTTATTTAAAGAGAACTCATAAAACAAACAAGGAAATATATCAAAATATAAATAAAACATTCAAATAAATATTAAATAACCGTCAGAACTTCCTTGAAGAGGAAGTTCTAAAAACATGATTACATCTTCGCTGTGATTATTTTATTTAATTATGCCACAATTTTCAGAAAGCTCTAGTTTATTAAATAATAACAATTAGAAGAACTTATACAAATTCTCAAGTTGTCGTGAGTAGTCGGCACAATACATTTACGCGATAAAAACACATTCTTATGCTTAAAAGAATATAAAACTTAAAATATTTTCTGAACCGCAGGCTTCCGTTCAGTCTTAAGAATCCCATAAGACTCAAGAATTTATCCGACGTGAGATTCAGCGTATAAGGAAATTTTAACTGTAAAATTCTTGAATTATAAGCGATGCCCAAATAAAGACGAATATTTTACTTTTAGGAATTCTCCGTTAGATAAAATACATGGAAACTATTGAAATATTCATGATGGAGACACTCGTTAGAAGGCTAACTGCTGGGTTCAGATATCAAGACGTGATAGCGTTGGTCATGTGACCACACCGCTTTTAAATAAACGCTCGACATTTAATAATTCATTCAGCGATGTTCTGCGCACATGAGAATTGCATTTCCGTCGGCATGACACCCCACCAGCTGATGACGTCGCATGGATGAGTAACGTCTTCTTCGCTCTACATTTTTCTACGGAGGTAGCGATTTCGCAATCGAACAATAAAGAGATAGGAAAATATGGGACTAATTTTTAAGGCACGATAATGAAGAGTGAGGCGGACGGCGCTCGTGATAAACGCTTACACTTTTCGGTGCTCATTTCCGTCCATATCTTTCGATTAAGGAAGCCGCGGAGACAGTTCCGTCTCGAGTTCACTCCTTTCGGACGAGCCCGTGCCCCCAGGAGTCGATTGGTCGGATTTCCGTCATGCTCCCAGCTCAGGGCTGATTCCTTGGGCGTGTGGTTCTGATGAGGGTGTCTCGTCCACGCCGTTGGCCACGTCCTCCGAGGGCGGCACCCTGCTCCGCTCAACCCCGCCCTCCGTCAGCAACTGCTCCTCCCACAGGAGCGGCGGCGTCTGCTCTCCGGCTCCCTCCAATGCCACGATGTCCGACGGCTCCACCCTCCCCGGTCCGTGAACGCCGGTCGACGCCCACGACCCCCCTGCATCCCCATCGCTCCCTTCCACGTAGAGCGCCTCGTACGGGGGGTTTGGGATGTGGAACGGGTGCCCCGACTGGTACGGAGGGAGGGCGTCGGGGAGCTGGCCGTGGAACAGGCCGTCGCCGGCTGGGTGCGGGAAGGAGGGGGGACGGGCGTCGCAGTGTTGGATCTGCGACCCGTCCGGGAGGCAGTTCTGCGCCACCAGGGTGGCCCTCACCCCGTCGTTAACCCTGGTCACCACCTTGGTGAGCAGTCTGGTCTTTGTGAGCAGCTCCGTCACGAGTCGGTGGTGGTGGTGCGGCCCGAGGTACGGCTCACCGTGGTGCTGCACGATGTGCCCACCCCACCCACCCCATCCTGCGCCTGGACGACCCCACCAACCGGCGCCGGCCACGTCCCCAAGCACGCCCGCCGCCAGGCTGGCCGCGTTAAACATGTTGGAGGGGTGTAAGGGGTGCGAGGGGTTGAAGGGGTCCAGATGGTGCGGGGGAGGGGTCGTGTGGGATTTCATGGGATGCCTGAAAGGACCCTTCTTCGTCTTGTGGAAGTGGTGGTGCACGTGGTGGTGCTTCTGGCCGAATAGGCTCCAGCCCGCAGGTTTCATGGGTACGCCCCACGGTTTCATCATGGGTGCGACCCACGGTTTCATCATGCTGCCCATCGGCTTAATGTCTGTGTGCATCGGTATTATTATGGTGTGCATCGGTTTCATTTGGTTCGCCGGCTTCCGCCTTCGCTTGAACAGCCTCTCCTCCGGCCCTTCCGCCACGCCCCCCTCCGCCTCCTCCTCGCCCCCATCCACCTCCTCCTCCGCGCCTTCGTCCGCCCCGCGCAGCAACGTCCTCGCCCCGCGAGAATCCCTGCCGGCGAAAAGGGTGCCTTGGCGACTGAGTGAAGCTTCGGGGATATAAACACTCATTTCATTTGTTCATACCAAATGAAATGGATCAAAAATGCTAATAATACGGACATGGGTCCCGGTGGTCCAGTGGGTAGAGCGTTGGACTACTGACCGGAGGGTCCCGGGTTCGACTCCCGGGTACTCTGGGCACATGCAGCTCAACCCAAGCTATGTGGTTTTTCGGGTACCAGATCTTCCTTGGAAACCATAACCGATTCAGGGAAAGGAACTGGTAACGTGATTTTACGAGTGAACATGTTTCTTCATGCAAAACTCCAAGCATGTTTGCGTCATTACGAGTCTCGGATACCCTCTCTCTCGGAGCGAATGAAGTTTTGTCAGTCTTTTAAAATTAAGCTAGGTCAGACTTAATTACTTGAGGCGCTGGAGACATAAACACTTTTTTCCATTGACTTTATGCACTCAAAGCTAAAATTGAGATACGAATAATAAACATGACATCGTTTGGTAACAATTTTACTCATTAACGATGCTAATTATATTGCTGAAGGATAATTAATAAAATACTTTTGTATTCATAGGATATTGTAAAATACGTATATATTTCTATAGAATTTTCAAGTAATTGGGAAGAAACAAATGTCCATTGATTGAAAAATCAATTGCCTAAAAAATGATATTTTATAACTCTACGATGGAGGTTATTCCTAATACCTTTTAATTGTATTAATCATCAAAAATAAAACTTATCTTTGGCAGTTTAAATGTCAATATTTTCCTTCTGCTGCTGCAAACTGAGAAACTCGATAATCAATAAAAAGAACTATCTAAGGATTTCAAAAGAGAGAGATTGTTTTGTTCCATTGAGAAACTTTCATAAGTTTCGTCGAGACGAAACACTCGTCTACGAAGAGAGATGGGAACTTAGATATTCGACAGTCGGCGAATATTTGCCACAGTTTCCAACGGGTGGAGCACTTGGGGTTGGGAGGGGGAAGGTTCAGACTCACCCGCCTTCATCCTGATCTTCCTCTGGAGCCTCTTCTTCACCTTCCCCGTTGCTGCGGAGGGGAGAGAAGACAGAGTGTTCGAAGTACGGCCCACCGGGGTCCGCCGGTGTGCAGATGGGCAGCGAGGGCACGGCCGCCGTGACGCACATGGGAATCTCGTGCTTGGTGCTCGTCACCTGTGGCCGAAAAAAAGACAATGGGAGTAAAAAAAAGATAGAAACACGTGAAATGTGGAGGCATTTCAATGATGGGATTTTTTTTTTCCAACGATTGATTGCTTTCATCATGCCCTCCGCATTTTCACGAAGATTCGAACCTCCCTCTCAGCCCATAGTTCACTTTCCAAGGTTCTAAAGGTTACTAGAGACGATGAGGTGGTTGCTACTATTCATTTCATTCATTCCAACGCACCAAAAGAAAATAATGTAGAAATATGGCAGAAACATAATAAAAAGGGACACAATATTCATAAAAAAGTAGCGTGAACATTTGAATGGCTTTTGCTTAGGTGGCCATTTGCTGCTAAGGTTTGCTTTTCTCACTCAAAATAATGGCCATATTTTTTATATTTCTTACACAACACCACCCTAAAGACACAAGTAAAATATTTAAGAAAACCTTAAACAGCAGAAAGCATTGTATGAATACTCAGAGAGTTTTCAAAATGTTGAAAAAATACGTTATTTTCTGAATAACCTTTAAACGTCGGATAGATGTTTGACATTAAATCATATAAATGGCATAACAATTGACAAAAAGATATAATTTTAAAAATTACAGTAATCCTAAATAAATATTCGCACTTTTCAGAAGAAATTCAGAGGGGCTGAGGATGCAAGCGGTGACTATGAAATTTGCCTAAGCTTGTAAAATAAAAATGAATTCACTATCCATAATCCTTAAAAAAAACATGAGTAAGAAAGGTTGAGTTTTCAAGTTACATGAGTGATCGCCAAGAATTGAGGCGTTTTTTTAATTGTAGGCCAACACATATCAAAAGCTAATGCTTGAATATGGATGGTAGCGGTGAATGTTTCCGAAACCTGGTCGTGGGAATGAGAGGAGAATATATTAGAGATTTTTGAGACCTCGGTGAACGGAGAAGGAGAGATGAAATAAGCTGGACGGAGAGGAAGAACAGCGACGAAGTTTTAAATACGGTGGATGAAGAGAGAACTCTGCGGGGAGAGAAGAGGAATCTTAAATGAGTAAAAAAATTGTTTTGTGTAAATTCCGAGGGTTGTTTGGACGTCGAAGGGAAATACAGGAGGGAGGGAGGGAGAGAGTTGTCACAGCGAGGCAATGGGGAGGAAAATTATGGAAATTTCGGGCGCTCTGAAAGGCTGTGGCAAATATGATCAGCCGATAAAGGAGGACATGACGTGGGGTGCAAGGAGTTAGGGGTGCGATGAAGTGCTTCGGAATTCAACGATCTTCTCTAATGACCGTCCAAACGCTAACTGCACATATTATTTAGGCTACTGCTATTTTTGATGATGAAGATATCATCATCTCTATATTTATCTTACTTTTCCCACTTTCTCGGGTGATTATACGTTACAGTTATTAAACCTTGAGCCTTAAGAGTGTTGTTAGCCTTTGGTGTTGAAATTTGAGCCAATTTATATCGAAAGAGTGAAGGATTGCCACGAGCACTTAAAATTTTAACTTTGGCTAATTGAGTTTATTTTTAATTAGCGATTTCCCTCTATTTCCACTCCGCTCGTGTATATCTGATTCAAAACAATTAATTAGCATATTTGATTGATTTCACAACTATGCTACACTTATATTTTCTCAAGAAATGTAAAAACCGAAGAAAACATGAAAATCAAGTGCGACAATATGTGAAGTGATAAGTAGTTGAAGTTGAGCATCCAGGTGTCCGCCTTGAACTTCTAAAGGTTACGGACAAGGCCAGTGGGCGCATTGCGAGATCCAACATCAAGACGCACAACGAAAACTTTCAAAGATAACTCCAGTCTTCAGCAGTCCGTCAGAGGAGAAGGACGTGTCGCTGGAGTGTCCGGTTGTGGGGTTGTCCGAGTGAAGGGCTGAGGGGTTCGGTAAAATGACCGGCGAGAGGGGCCATGTGGCCGATACAGAGGTGGTCAAGTGCTCGGTATGCAACAGAAAGCTGAGGAACGGGGCCCAATGTGGAGAATGCGGCGATTGGTTCCACTTCAGATGTTCTGGATGCAGCATGGAAGATTGTGTGAAAGAGGGATGGAATTGCGCTGGCTGCGAATCGAAAAGCGGCGCGCAGAAGATGAATGAGAAGGAAATGCAAATAGCAAAACTGGAAGAGGAGCTTTCAACAGCTTCGATGGTGATTGACCAACTAAGGAGAGAAAACGCAAACCTAAGAGACGAACTATCTACTCTTAAGTCGACTGTAAGTAAAAATTGCCAACTGAACAAATCTTCCGTCGAAAAAGAAGATAATAAGCAAACCATTAACGTTGGCCGACGCCGCAGCGACATATTCACGAACATAAGGATGGAATGTAGGGGATTTGGAGCGACCTCCGAGCAGATTATTCAGGAAGGGAAGCCCTCGAGAAACGTCACATGGTGGCCAGATTCCAGGAAGAATGGGGCAGTAACGGAGGGGAAGAGAAACCAGGTAGCACCCCGCCACGGGGGGGAAGATTGGGTGAGAACGGAGAAACCCAGGGAAACAACTCCCATCGGGGGTTCGGAAAGGCCTGCAAACCAGAGGAATGGAGTGAACGAGGCTCGGAAGGAGAGAGGCAAAAATATTAGTGACCGAACGGAAGTGTGCTCAAACAACACGACCCACAAGGGGGAAGACGTTATTAAAAATTTCTCGAAAGACAGACCTAAAGCTTTAGACGGATATGTAAGGGTTGTGGGTGATTCCATGATCCGTTTCGCAGGAGAGGAAAGTAGAAAAGGTGGTGCATTGGTGGAGTGCTTTCCTGGAATGAGGATTGAAGAATTAGAGAGACATATTGAGCGGTTAAGCGATGCGAGAAACGAGGACGTGGTGTTGTTGCACATTGGGACGAACGATATAAAATCGAAATCGGCTGATCATATAGTGGGCCTATTTTGGGACTTGTGTACCGCTGCAAAGAAAAAATTTGGAACAGCAAAGATAATAGTGAGTGGTGTAATAAAAAGGAGGGATGTTAAATGGGGAAAAATTATGTATATTAACGAGGGTCTGGACTGGGTTTGCCAAAAAAAAGGATTATACTTCGTAGATCCGAACTGTTGGATAAGTGATATGGACTTAGGATGGGATGGACTGCACCTAAATAGGAGAGGTAGCAACAAATTAAGCGAGTTAATGTGTAATGTCATAAATGTGTTCTTGAATAAGAAGGAAAACTAGTGTCAGGATCGAGTGGTGTTGCCTCGTCGTCAAATGAAATTACAAACGAGGATAAGTCTACAGAGGCTCCAGAAAATGTTCCATGGAGACTCAGGAGGGTGGAAAATGCTAAAGGCGGTCTAGGGGAGTTCGAGTGCAGCAAAGAGAAATTGGTGCTGGAGTTTCCACATAACAGGAGATCTAACAAAGGTAAGGGCTTAAAGATTCTTCAGGTTAACTGTCGTAGCATCAGGAATAAAAAGCATGAATTTCACACATTACTCGAGGCATGTAAGCCAGATTGTGTTGTAGGTACTGAATCTTGGTTGAATGAAGATATATATTCAAGTGAAATTTTTCCAGAGGGGTTTACTGTGTACAGAAGGGATAGAAATGACAGAGGAGGGGGTGTTTTCATCTGTATTAAGACGGGGTTTTCGAGTAACTTGGTAGTGGCGAAAGAAGACTTTGAAATCCTAAGTGTAAATATTCTTAATCCGGAAAATAGCAGATCACTCAATATAATTGGAGTATATAGGAAACCAGATGAAGACCTGAGCACTCTTGAGGCCCTGGCGGATTTATGCTCGGAAAAACCAGGCAGTTGGACCCTAATAGCGGGGGACCTAAACCTACCGGGGGTGGACTGGGGCGGTAAAGGGACGGGGAGCGGGAGGGCCCAGTCAGCTGCAAATAGAATAATCCATGAAGAAGGTTTCACGCAGTTAGTAAATAAACCCACTAGAGGAAGAAATGTCCTTGACGTTTTTCTTTTAAGACCCAATAACAGAGATGTTACCACCGAGATTATACCCGGGCTGAGCGATCACTCCGCACTATCAATGGATCTAAAGTGGTCACCACCAAACCCAAAGAGATTCGCAAAAAAGTATGTGTGGCTTTATAAAAAGGGGGACGCGAATGGGTTCAAAACTATGTTGACTGAAAATTTTCCAAGGTGGGCAGGGCAAGGTTCGAATTTGAACCAAATATGGAATTCATTTAAAAGTATTTTACATGAGGGATTGGAGAACTTTGTCCCTAAAAAAATGATAAACCACAATAGTGACCCAGAATATTATAATCGATCAATACGAAGATTAAAAAGGAAAGTAAGGATATCATATAAACGTAGGAATACAACCTCCCAAAACTTGATTAAATATAAAAAGTTGATTATGGATTTAAATTTTGAAAAACGTAAAGCCCAAGAAAAGTTTTTAGTTAATATATTAGATAAGAAAAATACAAACAAATTCCACAAATATCTAAGAAGGAAAAAGGATAACCGGGAAGACATAGTCATGATTGTGAAAGAAGACGGAACTAGGATTTTAGATGATCTGGGAAAAGCGGAAGAACTAAATAAGTGGTATTCTAGACCCTATAAGGAAAGTAACGAAAACAGTAAGGTGGACGGGCCCATTAACAAGGACAACAGGATGTTAACGAACTGCGTTTCGAACGATGCAGAGTATATAAAGGTCACTGATATAGAAATCTCTAGACTAATACGCCATCAAAGAAAAAATAAATCAGTTGGGCCTGATAATGTATCAATCGATGCTTTAAAATTTGGAGCAGAGGCTATAGTTCCATACATTAGATCACTTTTCTATGCCACCATTAACAACAGTAAATTACCTTCAGACTGGAAAAAAGCAAGTGTTATACCAATATTTAAAGGAGGCGATAAAACGAAGGTTGAGAATTACAGACCTATAAGTCTGACCTCAGTAGTCTGTAAATTAGTCGAAAAAATAATAGTTAGATACATGCGCAACTATTGGGAAAAAAATAACTGGTTGGTTAGGTACCAACATGGGTTTAGGGAAGGTTATTCCTGCGAAACACAATTACTAGGCCTATGTCAAGATATAGCTGAGGTAATAGATGATGGAGGAGAAATAGACGCAGTTGTAATTGACTTTAAAAAAGCTTTTGACACGGTCCCACATGATCTGTTACTAAATAAAGTAGGACAGATGAACATTGACCCAAGAGTTAAGTCCTGGTTAAAAGAGTTTCTCAGGGAGAGAACCCAAAGGGTCAGGGTAGGAGAAGAATATTCTCAAGAATCAATAGTGACGATGGGCGTCCCCCAAGGTAGTGTACTGGGCCCGATACTGTTTCTATCCTATATCAATGACATAGGTAAGGAAGCAGAATGTAACATTCGTCTCTTTGCAGATGACTGTATAATATATAGAAAAATAAAAGACAACAGGGATAGTGATATATTACAGGATGATCTAAACAGAGTATCGGAATGGATTACTAATAATAAGATGGGTGTAAACACAAAAAAGTGTAAACTAATAACATTTAGTAGGAAAAGGAGAAGGGAAAATAGAGATTATAACTTGCTAGGTGAAAATCTTGTAAGAGTTGAGAAATGTAAATATTTAGGTGTCTATCTCACAGCTAACTTAGAATGGGGACATCATATAGATAAGGTGGCAGGTAAGGCTTTTAAAACTCTACACTGGGTCATGAGGAACCTTAAGGGGAGCAACAAATCCACTAAAGAATTAGCATACACTTCAGTTGTAAGACCAATAATGGAGTACGCAACAACAGTATGGGACCCTATGGTAAAGGTGCATATAAATAAGCTTGAGAAAGTACAGAGAAAGGCAGCTAGGTACGCTCTAGGAAGACATAACAGGACAGATAGTGTGACAGAAATGTTAGAGACACTAGGATGGACACCACTCCGACTCAGAAGGAAGCTGAACAGGCTATGTGGGATGTTCAAGATAGTAAATAAAGAGAAGGGGTGGGAGGAGCTCTCAGAAAGATTAGACAAACCAAATTACATTGGGCGGAAGGACCATCAGTTCAAAATAAAACATAGAGGGCACAAAACAAACATTAAAAAAAAACTCCTTCCTCAATCGTGGAATAAAAGAATGGAATGAGTTACCTGAGGATATCTTTAAGTCCTTACCTTATTCATTAAATAAATTTAAAACGAGGTGTATGCTCGCCTTAAAAACGTGTGAGTGAGAAATAAAACCGTATGTACTTGTGCTATGAATAATGTGTTAACGGGACGCGATTTTGAACGGTATATGAAATTGAAGATACGTGATTACGGACGAAGTGTGGCGATGGACGGTGCGTAGTATGTACTCGTGTGGTGTACACCTAATCCTTGTGTGATAGTAAAGGAGAGGTCGGTAATCTTAAAAGTGTCATTGAATATACGAGCATTTTGTCTCATATCTGTTCTTCTTGTGTGTGTATGTATGTGCATTGTAAGAGTGACCAGTGATCACACTGGACCGTTGCCACCAGGTAAATTGCCTAATTGCAACGAAGTATGTAAATAAATAAATAAATAAATAAATAAATAAATATATAGAATAAAAAAGTTTTGAACGAAGATGCTAATGAGAGAGGGGCCGCCGGACGAAAATAATGCGTCTTCCACATGACTTACGGAACGGAAAATGTAAATCGAGAAGTTCGAATTTGAATTATGCAAATATAGTATGTTAATGGTAATTGGCCATGGTTGATTGAAAACGAATGTTTTGAGAAAAGTTGAACAATAAAGCCTTAAGACTATTAATGATCTGCTGTTAGTATTGTAAAAAGATATTGGGAAATTTCCATTGCTGTAAGGGAGATAAATTTAACCAATATGCATCGGAATTGCCCAATTAGTTATATATATATATATATATATATATATATATATATATATACAATTATAAGTATACATTTACATGTATACATGTGTCTTAGGCTTAGTAGAAATTCAACATAATTCTGTAAGGTAAACTAAACACCCGTCAACTGAAAATTCGAAGGATTCATAGTGTATCTACACTATGGGAAAAGAAAAACTGCAAAAGAAAAGCTTCCAATCATGTCGGATTATTTTCCTCAAACTTCCATGAGGAATCATTTCTATTCTCCGCGAGTGAATCTTCTGAACAGATTCTGTCTTTTAACTAGCATATTGATGGTATTTTTTTTCCACTAGCAATAAAATTTTCAATTCGATTCTTTCATTTTTTCATTCTATTTCTTAGCTACAGCACTTTTTTGATAGTATTATTACGCTCCGCGCGCTGTTATAATGAGTATTATACTGTTCTGTACTATTATACTGAGTGTTATAATAGTTCAATTATCAATTCCTCTGTTTTTAGACGCGAGATATTTTAATTTTTCCACTCTTTGAAGGTCATACAATTCAACTGGGGTTTACTAATTTGCGTTCGTGATCATCGGGCTAATGTAAACCTGTCCCCCTTGACTACTCTGTAAATTTAACGTAAACATGGTTACAAAGGACTGCACCATACACATTGTGCATCTGACAAGAACCTGCGATTCTTCAATGAAGTCTACGGAATCGGGGCACCTGGTCACCTTCGATTGTCTTATTTTGTCGATCGGGCTACTACTCCTGTCAGCACAGCTAAGGGGCTGGTCACTCTTCGAAAATACCCCTGCAGGTGAATGTTGACGAGGAAACGTTTGCCGTATGCGACCTTCCTGCGAGTGAAGGGCTCTAACTCTAGAATGGGAAGAAACGAGGGCCACTGACCTGTATGTAATGTGTCATGGTGGCGTAAATGGTGATCACGGGATGGTGGTGGTGACCCGGGTGATGGTGCAAGGGGTGGAAGAGAGGGTGCTGCTGTGGCGGGTGCGGGACACTACCCTCCACCTCCCCCACCCCGCTCCCCTCCTTTCCCTCCCCATCCTCCTCCTTCTCCTCCCCCTCTTCCACGTCCTCCGCCGTCCTCCAGGCATCCTCCAGGGCGGCCTCCTCCTCAGGCAGGACCGCTGCCTCCGACTCCGTCCCCTCCTTCTGCGCTGAGCGCCACGCCCCCAGAGCCCCCGTGAACAGGTCTCGGAGGCCGATGGCGTCCGCGGGGGCGGCCCACGAGCACAGTAGGGCCAGGAGGGCCAGGGCCGGGAGGAACGGGGGCCAGGGGGAGCCAGTTGCGGCCCGGCGTTGCATTGACACTCGCATCGCGCACTCGCCGGGGCTCCAAAAGGCCGAACTGGAGAAATTATCCGAAGTTTGTTTTTCCTTTCTGGTGCGCCGTGTTTTATGGGTTCGAGCGAAAGAGATGAAACGATTAAAAAATCTATAGTAATTAAAAAAAAGAAAAAATGTTGCATTCTGCCGGCAAATATTATATAACCATAGATCGGAGGCAATCGCAGCTGTTGAGAGATGCAGAGGTGGTTCTCGGGTTAGACTGCGTGAGAGTCATTTTTGGCTCAACGTTTCTCTCCCGTTGCAGGGAGCGTCTTCGCTCCTGAAGACGCTCCCTGCAACGCAACGGGAGAGAAACGTTGAGCCAAAAATGACTCTCACGCAGTCTAACCCGAGAACCACCTCTGCATTATATCACCATTTTGAATAACGGAGTGAATTGGGAATAAAGGGCACTACTCGGAGCAATAAACCATTATTTAGCCAATACGGTAAGATTAAGGATAACGACGATGGATTTCCGTTTTAGAACTGGGGATATTTCTCAAGGAATATATAGAGATGTACTCTTACTCTCAAGTTACACGTATTTGCAATGAATGAATAAGTTAAAATAAAAAAAAGAATCCGAGAACAAATCTTGTGTAAAAATAATTTCAGGTCGAAGTGCATCAGCTCCTCAAGGTTACAGGATCAGTTAAAAAATCTTTGAAAATTTCACATACGTTTTACGGAGTCTGCTGATGGTAATAAATGGTTTCGGCACTTGCCGCTTGTCTACATTACTCTGCGTGCGAATTTGAAAGCATTAAATTACATTTCAAGGCTGCACTCAGAGGTATATCGGTATATAGCTTTGAGGAAAAAGTCACCAGAGAGACCAATCTTCGGCCGAGCCGATGCGATGGCGAAGTAGTCGCGGGTCAACAAAATACGTGATTATCACCTACCTCCGTCTCGTCTCTCGTACGCTTCCGATCTGACGCACACGGCTGATCGCTTCACCCCTCTGCTCAGCCAGTTATGAACGTGTGTGCCGCACTGCTTGTATATATAATGACAACGAGAAGGATAGATGTATTTACGGTTACCTTCCGCAGGCCTAATTGGCTTCTGCCGTAGCAATTAATTATGACTCCATGTTCCACGCGCCAGGCGGCAGATAATGTTGTTTTGGCGACCGTCGCCTCGACAACGGACAAAGGCGGCCTCTTTCCGCACGAACTATGTCAGTGATGCAGGTGGACCAGTTTTAGAGCTCCAAGTACCCCTTTGGCGTAAATAACATGTGTCCAGCTTCTTCGATCACAAAAATAGGCACGTGGGTCAATCACAATCGACTGAACCCGCTGACCCCAAAAAGACTACCCCATGAAGTACCGGCATGGATTTATGTGGAGCATTTTAGTAATTCCTTTCCCAACGATCGCAATATGTTATGAAACTGATTTGCAGGACAAGCATTCAAAGGGCCTGCGGAAGTGCCCCGGCAATATCAGAATCATACGATGGAGGTTGCATAAATGGTATTTCACGGTGGAAAAATCATTCATCAAGCCGGCGGAGATAAGAGAATAATTTTTTGCAGCCTGAAATTTCTCACGTAAAATACAGTGGTGCTATGTTATTTCTGTGCGTATTCGTAGAACCTGGACCGTCTCTAAAATATAATCGTAATTCAAAGGACTTTTTAAAAAAGCATAAGAGTTAGCTTGCACGCTTAACCTTTCACATCTGTTTTTGCCTCTTCAAAATCGTCCTTTACTGACCATAAGCGCATTCCCTCCCCCTTTGCCCAGCATTCTCTTTTTTTCGATCAATTCTTTAAGCAAGACACCGCATCCTTTCACTCTTCAATACTCTTTTTCCTGGTTTATCCTAAATTTAAGCCATGCACTTCCTCCTCCTTCACTGGACTTTTCTCCAAATGCCCTTCTCTCGATTCAATTCTCTTTCTTTCTCCGCCATTGTCCATAATTCAACAACTCTGGCCCTACGACTAAACTCGTGCTTCAAGCCGCAATTGTCTCAACCGTCACCTATGTACCTTATTGTTTGCTTGTTTGAATATAGCAATGCAAGTGAGACTGCAGCATTATTGCATTACTTTCAAATTAAATTTTCCGGCCAGGGAAAGGCATCTATTTTTAAATGAAAACAAAATCCTTTAACAATTAGAGCCAAAGTAGGAGATAAGAGGTTTCAGCTCAATGACTTCCTAGGCATGCTATGTTAAGTAAAATGTCTATTCAATTCGAGTCCTCACGCCTAACAAAAAACACCAGGTGTTTTTTCGATTTATGACATTTATTCGGTTCCAAAGATGCTAATCGAGGAAATCGAATTTAAAACTCTAATTTCGACCCATCGGGGCTAATATAATTACAGTATGAAAAAAACAAATAAGACATTACATACAGTGAATTAAAACTTTTCGAATTAATAATGCCGGGGGAATTTGTTGCCATCGAGCTTTTCAGTCTGGACGTTTTTAAGTGTACAGGAGAAAAAGATATGGGTTTTTGTTTCACAAGGAAAGGAAACTAGCGACCTGAAAATGAAAAGGGCAGCGTTCCCCAACTGACGCGCGAATATTGACCGCAAAACTTTTCCTATTAAAAATATATCAATTGTTCGCGTTCTGAATTTGGAGCAGGGAAAACGGGCAACGCCTCGCTAGGAATTACGTCAGCAAGTGAGATCAGACATAAAAGTCACAGGAAACTTTTCACACCGACAATTTGCGATTGAAAAATTTGGGATTTTGTTGAAC
Organism: Hetaerina titia; assembly: GCA_037158775.1. Taxonomy (NCBI): domain Eukaryota; kingdom Metazoa; phylum Arthropoda; class Insecta; order Odonata; family Calopterygidae; genus Hetaerina; species Hetaerina titia. The sequence goes on from CM073769.1 coordinate 1,957,286, forward strand.
AAGAAAGACATTTTCGAATAGAACTGAAGATTATATAAAAAGAGTTTGAATACAAAATTTTGTAAATTAATGTTATGCGTTTGATTAAGGCAAAAATGGTATGGTACAAAAACTTAATTATTCCAAATTATTGCATGAAAAAGAAACAAAAAAAGAGTGTTGAGCGAAAAGTGACCTTACTGTGGTCTGTCCCAAAATTAGGATTGAATCTATTAAAAAATTTTATTTGCCAGAATCGATACATTGATACAGTTCTTCGAAGTACTTGCGTCCTTTTGCGTCCAAACTGTTGCCAGCAGGTTTTCCATGCCTTCTGGAAGGCGGCACTCTCTCGTCATGACCTGTGGTGACGCTTCCACCGAACCACGGTGACGTCCTTTTAGCAGGGATTTGAGGCGGAGGAAGAAGTCTGGTGGGGAAACGTGAGGACTGTAGACGAGTACGAAAGTGCAGGGGAGCTCTGGTTTGGCCATGTTGACACAGAAAGGATGGGAGTCAAGTGGTCAAATATTCAGATATCAGAGAAGAAGATTATCAACGGTTCGAGAGAGAAGAAAGCGTAGATGGAGGAAATGATTTTGGTCTAAGAAACTCTCAAGATGCGGGGAATATTAGAAGTATCAAGAAGAAGAGCAAGCATATAATATGAATGTGAAGGAAACGAAAGAATTTTCAAGCATTGAGTATTGAGGAAAGAATTAATGAAAGGGGAGTAATTTCCTCAAACAACTGAAAAGAACTTTTTTGACTTTATCTCTCCAGAGATGAAACGGCGCAAATGAGTATGTTTCCATACTTTATTACATTTCCATCATAGACTATTTGTCAGCTTTTCGTCGTCGATACACGTTTTCTGTAACGTTTCACCACCAGTGCTGGGTGCATCACCAGGAAGCGTTGTATTGTTTCCTTCGTTTAATATACACGGGTAATATAACCGTTGGCTGCTGGAGATTGTTGCCTTATGCTTAAAATTTAAATTGGCGACAGTCACTCTCGTCCCTCTCCTCGAAATAATTATTTACAGGAGCCTAATATTATATTCATATTCCGGTTTTGATAAAATTTGCTACAATGATGCATTTACCAACAGAGGCTGCAAATGGCTAAAGGCCAATGGCCATTAACTCTACGCTAAATATTAATGTTAAACGGAGACGATAATATTACAACTTAAGACGGTACGCTGAGCATAGAACGGGGAACGTGCTATTACTAACCAGGGAAGATTATTACATATTATGGATTGGTCGACGAGTCACAGTGCCGTCGCATGGCGAGATTTATCGAATTATACACTTTTTTAAGTCACTCGAGTTGAAGAAACCAGTTGCAGAGGGAAAGAGAGTTCTAATTTAGAAGTTTCAAGAGCTTCATTGAGACATTTACAAGGAAATACATAGCCACTAAAGATGAAAAGCATTTAATTATTAGTCCTGATTAGCCCTATCCTGTAACACTCGTCCACAGTTCGGCACCCATACCAGGTGGGACTTAAAAAAAATGGAAAAAATGCTGCGAGATATGAACTCGGAAGGTGCAAAAGGTCAGCTGGCATAACGGAAACGTTGGCTATTCTGAAATGGGAGAGTTTTAAAAAGAGAAGAAAAAGGAGTAGGTTAGGAGCGATGCATAGAATTGTTAAAAACGACGAAGCGTGGGAAGATTTATGGAGAGATAGAACAACCATGTTTTGAGGGAAAAAAATGACCACGGTCTTAAAATAAAAATAAGAACACAAAAAACAAACAGGAAAAATATTAACTTTTAAGCAGAAGTATTGTTGAATAGAACCAGATGCCAGGCGGGGCTTAGTTTGAGGCTTTCCCTCAAAATTTAGGAATTTAAAGAATAGGTTAAAAACAGCCACAGGGCAAAGGACTGGCTGCTTAACTTCATTGATCGGTGATTACTGTTTTATTTATTAAATATATTACTTAGAAAAACGGCGTGAGAAGTTGGATTGTAAAAGTGCGTGATGTCTTAACGGTGCATGATTTTGGACGGGGTATGATTAGGTACGGTGCGTGATTTCGGACGGTGGTGTTGTGTGTGTCAGTGTGATGTTGGACGGTACTTTGATCTGTATGGTGCGAACCTGGGCCATGTGTGATGGTACAGGTGCGGTTGGGAATTTCGAGTATTTTTAAGCGCCATTGTTTTTAATGTATTTTGTTCCATATATGCTCTTATTGTTGTGCATTATAAGGGTGCGTCACTAGACCGTTACTACCGGGAATTTGCCTAATTGTAATGAAATTTAAATAATAATTACCTAATCTACGAAAAAACTAGGTAGAATTATCATTCACGGCATGTGCTGGCAATTTGTAGAAAACTATGTCGCATTTAAGATGGCTTTTGAGAAGGTGTTCTGAAAAGGGACGTGAAGGGGGACGTTTGGAACGTGGATTGGAATGAATAACAAATTTGAATGGCTGTAAATTTGTGTTTTTTCAGCACTCATCCAACTGTGTTTTCCTGTATTATAGAATTCTAATTTATATTTTGGAAATCATGTTCATCTCATACCTACTTCAAGTATATTGAGCGGAGTCTAAGAGGAAAAATCCTAGTTTCTTTCGACGTGAAAGACCTGTTCACCAATATTCCAATTTCCGAAGCCGTTAAAGTAGCAGAAGGAACATCGAAGAAAGCCGGAACAGAACCACCCTTCCTCGACGAGTTTCTGGCACTACTAAGAGTGTGTGTGGAAGAGAATTACTTCAAATTCAATGGCAAAGTCTTCCAACAAAAGGACGGCTTAGCAATGGGGTCACCCCTTTCACCACTTTTGGCGGACTTATATATGAACGACTTTGAAGAAAGGTTATTCAGTGATCATTCAGTGAACACCAGTTTTATACAGTGTTGGTACAGATACGTGGACGACGTGTTTGCAGTGTGGACTGGTACAATGAGACAACTGGACATATTTTTGAATAAGTTGAATTCCCAATCAAAAAATATAAAGTTCTCTTGTGAAAAAGAAACCAAACATAGTATTAACTTTTTGGACTTAACAATTACAACCACGGAAAAAGGCTACGAATTCGCAATCTACAGGAAAGAAACTACCACAGACCATGTCATCCCCTCCGACTCCCGCCACCACCCCTCCCATAAGATGGCCGCTTTCCACTCCATGCTAAACAGATCTCTCAGCATCCCCCTGTCCGCCGAGAACTTCGCCAAGGAAATCAAGGTAATCAAAGACATTGCAGTAAAAAATGGTTACGAAGAAAGTGTCATTAATAAAATGATCATTAAAAAACGCTCCCTCCGAGCACAGAGACTGTTTTATAAATCATCGGTAACTAGTGAAGATAAGAAACGATGGTGCAAACTTAGTTACTAAGGAAAGATTACGCAGTATTTTGCCAACCTTTTCCCGAAGGAAGATATCAAAATTGCATATTACAACAAATGTAACTTAAGGGCTGTGTTAAACAAAACCAAGGACAATATTGACATCAATGATAGAAGTGGCATTTATAAACTTCAATGTGGTTACTGTGAAATCTGTTATGTTGGCCAGACTGGACGGTCATTCAGAGTAAGAGCAGAAGAACACAGAAGACATCTAGAAATGGTGAGTTAAACAGATCCCATTTTGCAAAACATCTATGGGAAAGTGACCACAGGAGCGACTTTATCCCAGAGATTCTTCACCTTGAGAAAAAGGGAAGAAGAATGGATTGTCTGGAGGAGCTGGAGATTAGGAAGCATCGAAAGGCAGGAATAATTGCCAACGAGAACATTTTTGTGAGCTATTCCCCCCTTTTGGATATTTCACTGACCACAATACCTGACGCCCCAACCCCAGCCGTGAACGGCATACCTAACCAAGCTTCCACTTAGCCCACCCCTGCCTTGGAGTCACCCACGCCCAGTACCACGCTCCCTCTCACACGCCCCCCCCCCTTTTTTCCACCGCCTTTTACTCTCCCCCCTATCCCTCCTCTTTCCCCCCCTCTCAAAAAACTATATACTATATTCTGGAACTCACTGAATCTATGTACCTGATGATGTCACCTATGCGACGAAACCGGTCGACCTTAAATAATAAAGTGTGGAAAAAAGTACCATCTCTCTTTTGATTTATTAGAATGGATTTCCACAAAGTGAAGCCTGAAACCATCCAGTTTAGGGATAATGATAGCTTAGGTCCAGGCATACTCGACGATGAAATAGAAAGGGCATTAAAGGAGATGAAAGCAAATAAGCCCGTGGGGGTAGAAACCATTCCTGTGGCACTATTGAAAGGTTTAGGGAAATGTGGGAGAAAGACTCTATTTGGAATTATTCGTAGTATCTATGAAGATGGAATCTGGTCGGTAGACTTTGTAAGATCAGTGTTAGTTCCTACCCCGAAAAAGGTAAAGACTACTTAATCAGAGGACTAAAAAACAATAAGTTTGATATCCCATGCTGCTAAAGTTATTCTCAGGATCATCAACAAAAGGATAGAGAGTAAGGCATATGATGAATTAGGGGATGATCAGTTTGGGTTTAGGAAAGGAAGAGGTGCGCGTGATGCCATTGCAGTAATGAGATCACTAATCGAGAGGAATATAGAATACAATCAGGACGTTTTTGCCTGTTTTGTAGATTTCGAAAAAGCATTTGATAAAGTGAATTGAGAAAAATGAATACGTGTATTGCAGAAAATAGGAATGGATTGGAAGGACAGGAGACTGATCCACAACCTGTACATGTCTCTGACTGCTTAGGTGCGGGTGGGGAACGGAGAATCCGGATGGGCAGTGTTAGGAAGATGTGTTAAGGCAGGGTTGCCTATTGTCACCGGTGCTGTTCAACGTATATGTGGAGGAAATGATTAAAGAGGAATGGGAAGAACTGGAGGTAGGAATGAAAGTCGGAGGGGAATTCGTAAAATCGGTTAGGTTCGCTGATGACCAAGCATTAGTTGCTCAGTCAGCCAAGGGGTTGCAAGCATTGTTCAGTGAATTGGAGGTTCAGTGCGATAAATATGGGATGAGCATTAAACTAACATTAAAATAGGCGGGGAAAAAACAGAGCAGGTTGAACAGTTTCCATATCTCGGAAGTGTTTTGGACCAATACGGTCAAAGTGGTAGTGACGTAAGGAGAAGAATTGCGCTAGGCAAGGAGGCTTTCTCAAGGAGGAGGGAGTTGATGACGGGGACGTTGAGTAAGGATTTAACATCCCTAAGATGTTAACTTGTGGGACAGCAAAACTTAGATGGGAGCGGAGTGAAGACTTGTAAAAACTCCGATATGGAGCGTAGCTATGTACGGCGCGGAAACGTGGTCACTGAAGCAGGAGGATAGACGTAGATTGGAGGCTTTTGAAATGTGAGTGTGGAGAAGAATGGAGAAGGTGAAATGGACCGAAAGGAAAACAAATGAGGAAGTACTTGAGATGGTGGGTGAGGAGAGGAGTTTGTTGAGAGAAATCCTATGGAGGCAGGAAAAATGAATGAAAGGCGTATTGAGCGGTAGTGGGATGTTGAAGAAGGTAATAGAGGGGAGAATGTTGGGCAAGCGAGGAATGGGCAGGAACAGGATAGGGATGTTGGACGGGATGAAGGGAGGGAAGAAGCATACAGAGATGAAGAGGGACCTGATGTAGATTAGGTTGATAAATTGGCTTTGGTAAAAGTGTTTGGAGTTGCGAAGTGTTTGCTTGATAGTTGTGTCCACCCGAAAACCTAACTTAACCGGCAGATTACCTCATACTAATATAAATATCGTTGAAATTGACGCTCTCCGGCGACGCACAAACTCACAAACACACGTATACAAAATATTCAACGCCCAGAAAAATAACGGAAGGACACACACAGTATGTATTGACGTTTCGATGGCCCGTCGAAACGTCAATACATATTGTGAGTGTCCTTCCGTTATTTTTCTGGGCGTTGAATATTTTGTATCCGTGTGTTTATATATATATATATATATATATATATATATATATATATAAACAAACGAAGGACAGGAGACTGATCCGCAACCTGTACATGTCTCTGACTGCTTAGGTGCGGGTGGGGAACGAGGAGTCCGGATATGCAGTGTTAGGAAGAGGTGTAAGGCAGGGTTGCCCATTGTCACCGGTACTGTTCAACGTATATGTAGAGGAAATGATTAAAGAGGCATGGGAAGAACTGGAGGTGGGAATGAAAGTCGGAGGGGAATTCGTAAAATCGGTTAGGTTTGCTGATGACCAAGCATTAGTTGCTCAGTCAGCCAAGGGGTTGCAAGCATTGCTGAGTGAATTGGAGGTTCAGTGCGATAGATATGGGATGTGAATCAATATTAATAAAACAAAGGTTAAGCGATTTTCCAGTAAGAAAAAAGCTAAGCTAAACAAAATAGGAGGGGAAAAATAGAGCAAGTAGAACAGTTTACATATCTCGGAAGTGTTTTGGACCAATGCGGTCAAAGTAATAGGGACGTAAGGAGAAGAATTGCGCTAGGCAAGGAGGCTTTCTCAAGGAGGAGGGAGTTGATGACGGGGACGTTGAGTAGGGAGGTTAAGACAAGACTCGTAAGAACTCTGATATGGAGCGTAGCTATGTACGGCGCGGAAACGTGGTCACTGAAGCAGGTGGATAGACGTAGATTGGAGGCTTTTGAAATGTGGGTGTGGAGAAGAATGGAGAAGGTGAAATGGACCGAAAGGAAAACAAATGAGGAAGTACTGGAGATGGTGGGTGAGAAGAGGGGTTTGTTGAGCGAAATCCTATGGAGGCAGGAAAAATGGATGAAAGGCGTTTTGAGCGGCAGTGGAATGTTGAAGAAGGTAATAGAGGGGAGAATGTTGGGCAAGCGAGGAAAGGGCAGGAACAGGATAGGGATGTTGGACGGGATGAACAGAGGAAAGAAGTACACAGAGATGAAGAGGGACATCTACATCTACATAATACCCCGCAAGCCGCCGCAAGGGCGTGTGGCGGGGGGTGTTAGGTCACCACCCAAAAAAGGAAAAAAGAAATACCGCATTCAAAACCAACACACACATGCAAACCCCAATCTACAGCAGTGCACACATTCAGCGTAACCTGATGGGACCCAAAGGGACGTGATGTGATGAGGTTGCTGGATTGGGGTTTTGTTTGGAGTTACAAAATGTTTATTTGATAGTTGTGTCCATCCAAAAACCTACCTTAACCGGTAGATTACCTAATAAAAAATGCATTGAAACAAGAAATCCCACCTCAAATCCGCCTTCCCCACCTCTCTTGTGTTTGTCATTTATGTGTGTTCCTTTCCCATTTCCTTATCTCTATTTCTATGTGAATGAATATATTTGGACGGCACAATAGAACACAGAATAAAATAGATGATACGCAAAAGAAAGCTCACATTGTAGATTGTTTGAGCTTTCGACCTATTCCTCTGCCTCGGAGTAGGCCAAAAGCTCTAACAATCTACAATGTGAGTGTTCATTACGTGTTATCTATTTTATTCTGTGTTCTATTGTGCCGTCCAAATGTTATATATATATATATATATATATATATATATATGTATACATATATATATAGATGATTTCTTCGAAGTAGCACGGAAGTGTTGAATAAAAAACTTAGACAGTAACACACAGCACGAGAACACATAGAAAGAACACTCACAATACTGTCTTGATAATTTCGACGGACTCGAACTCCGTCTTCTTCGGAAGATAAGTTATGACTGAGGAAAAGGGTACGTGGTGCAGAGAGAGTAGGGGACGAGGGAGAGGGGAAAAACAGGTAGTGGGGGAGGGGTGAAGGAGGGGTATATGGAGGGGGAGAAAGCGGAGCGGGGAACAGGTGGTGGGAGAGGGGTGAAGGAGGAGGTTATGAAGGGGAAAGGGAGGCCAGAGGGGAGCGGAGATGGAATAAGGAGGATGCGGAAATGGTAACAAGCGACACAGAAAACTAACAATTCATCCACAGATACCACATTACCCATGACCAAGGCATCAATTCACAAAGTCATCATAAGGGCTCGACAAGTCAAAATCCAGGACAAGGATGACAAAATGTATGCGGATGAATAAATTGTCCCACCACCTCGCAAAAAACAAATCCACTCCCATCCACCCCAGCCCCCCCCCCACCCATTTAGTGAACGACATTGAGACCCGGATGTTGATAGGCTTTACACAGCCATATAAATTTCAATTCCATTGTTTTTAATTTTATAGGGTTTATAGGATTGGGGAAGGGATGCTAGAACGGAAACATTGTAACAGTGGTTGAAGGGGGTGTTGTGGTGGGAGGCATGTTTTGGGATGGGAAGACCCGCGGACGGGGAGGAGGGATTACATGTGGCGCGATGATTGTTCACCCTGAAGTTCAGGGGTGTAGAGCACTGGCCTATATAAAATGCCGGGCAGAATTTGCAAGTCAGAAGATAGATTACATTCTTAGATGTGCATGAGGAGTGGGGGAAGGGCGGGAGAGAGTTAAAAGGTGGGATGGAGAGGGGTGGAGTGGTGCAAATAGGACAAGTTTTGCATCTTGCTCGCAAGCACGGAGTGGGTGTGTGGATGAAAGTCGGAGGGGAATTCGTAAAATCGGTTAGGTTTGCTGATGACCAAGCATTAGTTGCTCAGTCAGCCAAGGGGTTACAAGCATTGCTGAGTGAATTGGAGGTTCAGTGCGATAAATATGGGATGAGAATCAATACAAATAAAACAAAGGTTATGCGATTTTCCAGGAATAAGAAGGCTAAGCTAAATATTAAAATAGGCGGGGAAAGAATAGAGCAGGTAGAGCAGTTTACATATCTCGGAAGTGTTTTGGACCAATACGGTCAAAGTGGTAGGGACGTAAGGAGAAGAATTGCGCTAGGCAAGGAGGCTTTCTCAAGGAGGAGGGAGTTGATGACGGGGACGTTGGGTAGGGATGTTAAGACAAGACTCGTAAAAACTCTGATATGGAGCGTAGCTATGTACGGCGCGGAAATGTGGTCACTGAAGCAGGAGGATAGACGTAGATTAGAAGCTTTTGAAATGTGGGTGTGGAGAAGAATGGAGAAGGTGAATTGGACCGAAAGGAAAACAAATGAGGAAGTACTGAAGATGGTGGGTGAGGAGAGGGGTTTGTTGAGAGAAATCCTATGGAGGCAGGAAAAATGGATGAAAGGCGCATTGAGCGGTTGTGGAATGTTGAAGAGGGTAATAGAGGGGAGAATGTTGGGCAAGCGAGATAAGAGCAGGAACAGGATAGGGATGTTGGACGGGATGAAAGGAGGAAAGAAGTACACAGAGATGGAGAGGGACCTGATGTAGATTAGTTTGCTAGGTGGGGAGTCACAAAATGTTTATTTGATAGTTGTGTCCATCCAAAAACCTACCTTAAACGGTAGATTACCTAATAATAAATAAATAAATATATATATATATATATATGTTCATCGATATGGGATAGTAATGAGAAGGTAGACAATGACAAAACAAGTGAAGATTGATTGCAGGCGTTTGGTTGAGAAAAAAATGCAGACCCACCTCTCGGTGTCGCGATTGTGATGCCAAAAATATTCTCCAAGTTTTTACTTCCATCACTTTTTAAATTGGAGAGGATTAAAAAACACCTTTGAGCAAACTTCCATGCGCATCCCGTTAGAACTTTGGTGAACTATGTTTAATGGAAGAAAAATCAGAATTTTTGCATTAATTATCATGTGAAACGAGTCATCTTGTGATAAATTTTACGTCGAATACCGATTCTTAAAAAATTGGGTCAGTGACAACTGCCGCACAGCTCTAAGAATAATTAAATCCATGAAAAAGTTTAGCCGGATATTAATTAAAAAAAACATTGACTTTCGTCAAGAGATTCAAAGATTCTCCGAGTCGACAAACTGAAATGAAGAATATTCACAATCTATTGGCCAAATCTACACCAAATTCTTATGGCAGTCTCAATAAGTTTTGAGTGAAAAAGAACTTTTCACGGATTTTTATTTTTAAATTCGAAAAGTCGACATTATTATACGATGACGTTGACTCTTTGACGAAATCGGTCGTCTTTAGTTTTCAATAAAATTGTGTGATATCTAGAAAATTTTAATTTCACTCAACGTGAGATTTCAGACAGACTCCATCTAATTCGATTTTTTCTTGCACAACTAATACTTTTATTGATTAACAATTGAAAACAAATTTCCACCAGATATTACCAATATGATTTTATCTAATGAAAAAGCGTTAATATTTGTTCATTATTACGTTCACATTCCACCATATCACGTCTTAAACTACACAAACTGTTAATACTTCTAATGCTGGCATTTTGAATTCAGTTGTAAACATATTAAGCTGGTTATATGAATGGATGTTACCTTAATTTTACCGTAACATATCTCACGGTAACAGATTCTGACCAACATTAACACTATTAGAACTCTACATATATACACATCAAGATTGGCAACACTTAGCATGGATCACAAAGAAGGATGATGGAATTTAGATACAAAGAGCTATCATTTAGAAAGGGCATGAAGGAAGGTCACGACCAACCAATCTTTGACGATTGAAATACGATGACGATGAATCTATTCGAACTGAGATCACATGAAGGTTAACATAAGTATAAGCAGGGGTACAATAATTCGTCAACTCGTGAAAGAGACGATGAAAGACAAAAGACGATCCCTCTGCCCCCGCGCTCACATGTTCCGTAACTTTGAGGCTAAGGTAACTTTCATAAATCAGTCGATAAACAACCGCTGGAGGAATAAACATATCGATGCAACTTTCATAGCGCTTCGACACGGAGGAGAAAGAAATGAATCGAGCTATGAAACGAGACGTTTATTAAAACACAACAAGTTGTTTTCGAAGTTAGATAATACAATAGAATAAATTATCAAATAAATATGCATAACAAAGGAGGCGATCGGAGGGATGTACTGCCCCTCTACTCGGCCTGATCCTCCGCTGTCTCCGCCACCTGGGCGCCCTCGTCCTCCCTCCACTGTTGATGGTGGGGGTCGGAGGGAAAGAGCGGGTGGTGGGTCTCGGCGTCCAAATCGCCCTCCCCCGGTTCATTGTTGTTGTTGTTGTTGTTGTTATTGTTGTTATTGTTGATGATCTGCACCTCCGTCCCGATGGGGGTCAGGCCGCCGGAGTCGCTGTTTGCGATGTACTGGGGCTTCACCACGACAAGGTGAACGTGCGAGCTGGAGGAATCGCTGCCACCGGAACCACCGTGGTCAACAACGGCTCCACCTACGACACCGACGGAGCCTCCGTGGGTACCAAGGGCTCCCCCGTGGCCAGCAGCACCGCCGTGTGGTACAACGACTCCTCCGTGGGAACCTGCACCACCGTGGGAGACGACTCCTCCGTGGGGACCGGCACCACCGTGTGGAACAACGATGACTCCGTGAGCACCAGCACCACCGTGGGGGACAACGGCTCCTCCGTGGGAACCAGCGACACCGTGGGGAACAACGACAACTCCGTGGGCACCAGCTCCGCCATGGGGGACAACGACTCCGCCATTGGAACCGCTCCCATGGACATGGACACCGTGGGAGGAGGCGCCATGGTGGGCACCGCCGCCGCTATATTGCGGGGAGGCCCACCAAGGGACGTGGGCGCCGATGGGGCTCTGGAGGGCGACGAGGTGCACCGGCGGGAACCCTGGGGCGGCCACGGGGTGGTGGGAGGCGTGTCCATGGGCGGGAGGGGGGGGGGACGTGGGGCGGGACGTAGGGCGGGGGTGGAGGGGGCAGGGGTGCGGGTGGGGCCGGGCAGAAGGGGATGTTGACGTCCGTGGGGACGCAGTTGTGAGCGACGAGGACGGCAGTGACGTGGTGGTCCAGCACCTCGGACACCTTGGTGACGTACAAGGTCTTGGTGATGGTCTCGGTGGTGTGCGAGAAGCCCGACAGGAAGGGCAGAGAGGGCAGTGCGGGTAGGGGAGGCAGCGTGGGGAAGGGGGGCAGGGGTGGGAGGATGGGGAGCGGTGGGAGTGTGGGCACGAAGGTGGATTGGCGTGCGAACAGGTTCTCCATGAGGCGGGGGTTGGCGGCCTCGTCCTCCGATGACTCCAGCACCACGGCGTCGCTCCTCGCGGTATCGTCCTCATCGCTGCCCCCGCGGGTCATGAAAAGGAAGGCGCCACCATCCCTTTCTTTAATGGTCCCTCTTGGGCGCACAGCAGGGAATTTATACGGATCGAGACTCCGGAAATCGACCAGAAAAATTAAAAACTTCGAATCCCAACGTTCTAGGATGCTCGGGTAATTACATGTTGTAACAATGATTCAAAGATCACAGGGTGACACATGAACGAGCATTTCTTCTTCCCTATTTTGGAAATATATTCATCCACCATCACACAGAAAACTATATATCTCATCATTTTCTTTATTTACGCTCCGCTTCCGTGAAATTGAATCCGGCGCTCATAATGAACAGAGTATGCTAACAAATCAACCACACAATTTCCTGAAAATATAATTAGCACTAAGAATGTATGGACGGACATCTAACATCTTCAACCCGCTGGTATTATTATTAATTGCAAAATGAAGGCATTATTAATAAGTGTGCACCGCTCGATTCATCAGAGTCTACATATATGATGCATTTAGGTAAGAGCTGGGATATATTTACAAAATAACTTAAATATAAATTAATTATGAACAATGAAACGAAAATGTCATCTGCGAAACGATGAAAAATTTAGAGAAGTTGAACATTTTGGACGATTTCCAGTAAGGTGATAAAAATGCCCGTGCGTATAAACAAATCGGTGACAACTTTAATATGGAGGAGGAGGAGGGTTTCGTACGGCTCTCGGTTGGCGAGAAAAGCGTCGATTGAGGGCTTCGGTTTTGAGGGAAATGGGAAAAGTAACGTGGGCTGAAAGATAAGAACACGAAAATGACTAGGGTAGTGAATTCGGTGCAAAGAAATGACTTGCAACTGTGTTCAGGATTCATCGGAAATCTACCTTTGATCTCTAAGCTACCGATAGCAAGTGCATTAATAGACATTTAAGAAATATTTGTAAGATACAGAAAGCAATTGAAAAGTCCACTTTGGCTCCAACCAAAATTTTCGAGTGCCATGAATAAGTCCTTCAGGAAATCATGGAATATTTTGCTTAGAGAGTAAAGGTATAGTTATTTCCTGGTTCATTTTGCGAAAATAATTAGTTGTGATTCCACGTTTCTTCCAAGATACTTTTGTTTCCGCCTCGTTCCACATCCCGTGGAAGCCAACTCACCCTGTATCCAGTTGATTCTCCTTGTCTGACTTCACGTGGTGGTGTTCGTCGGCGTGGTGGTGTCCATTGCCGTGGTAGTCGTGGTGGTGCCCATAGCCGTGGCCACCGGTCTGGTGTGGGAGGCAGGGTGGCTTCACACCATACACAGTCATGCACACCGGGTGTCTGGTCTTCGTCGCCGTGATCTATTTGCCAAAGAGGGAAGCTGATATAATGGGAATTCAGACAGATAGGCACGTGAGATTTAACGCTTATTACAAAAGAACTTCGGCTTTAACTAGAACTTATAATTACTAATGAGCTTGATGCATAAATGTTACACGGAAAATTACGGGAGATAGGTCCATCGTATCTTCTTATTAAACCTTTACGGCGGAAATGCTTAAGTACTCTGGGCATAATCTCAACAAAATTTGGGGGGAACATGTTAGATGAACACGTGGAGTTGTTCATATAAGGCTTGGATCCATGGCGTGGTCGAAGAGTGCAAGCGATGAAGGTTTATAAGAATTATAATCATTTCTCATTAGTTCCTCATCAACATAAAATAAATTCCACAAAACCAGTTATGGCACCGAGCACCTATTTTACATCTTAATTCGAGTTGGGGTGATTTATCTTACATTTCGCCTTAATTTAACCGTTGTTTAATTCAGAAACGATTCAAAAAGTTCGTGAAGGAGTTACGGTGATTAGGCGATTGCTTAAATTGGTTTCGGATTAACAACATTCAATCTTTGCAATAAAATTTAATATCTCCAATTTAAAATCTAAAAATAAGCTATACTTAGCTAAATTATAAACAATACATCCTCATTTTTTATGGGTATAACCCTTGCCTGTAATATTTGGGAACTTGAAAAGAATGTTTCACTTACGACTTCAGAAATAGGCAACTATTAGTTTGGAAGACTTATCAAAATATTTTTTATGGCGCTGCCATTTGACTTTAAACTTCTGCAATATATTTCATAAGACAAGTTTTCAATCAAATAACCGATAAAAGTTACATTCATATCTTGGAATATGTTTCAATGGCAAGGTGTGGCAGAAGAGAAAACAAACCAACACCACGCTATTAACATACAAGCGTGACATACAAGATCCATTTCATGTTTCACGCAAAGAACTAATCTTTTATTGAAAGATAACGAAATTCCGAGAAATATGCAGGCATATAACATAGGCGTATATAATGGCATGCACAGATTAGGGGGTAAATGAGAAACACATCCGATGAGCATAAACCATTACCAAAGGATAAATGATAGTCAAAGAATCGAAATGAAAGTCTAAGATAAAAATAAATAAATTGGATTAAAATGAGGATGATGGCAATAGGAAAAAATTGCGTGGTCTAAAGAGGTATTTACAAAGAGGAGGTCATTGATTATTGGGGTCTTAATAAATTATGCATGAAAAAAATTAGCGAAAAAACTTTTATGCGGAACGTAAAATTTAAAGATTTTCAAACTTAGTGATTGAGTAGAGAAGATTCGAGGCTTCAGAAAGTGGAGAAGAGTGAAGGAAATACGATACAACGCATGGATAGGCAAGAAAGGGAGAAGTGTAACTAGTCACGGGGGGGGGTAGGGTTGTTTTGGAGGAATCCGAAGAAGGCAGGAAAAGTTAATGCGGGAGATATAGAGGGGTAATGGGATGTTGAAGACGGATAAAAAGAGGAGGAAATATGGTAAGCAAGGTTAGGGGTTGAAAAATGATGACAATTGATAGGAGAAAGTACTCAAAACATTAGTGCTTCGATCGTCAGGCCACCACCTTCAACGAAGATGCGTTGTCCCCTAGTTACTGAAACACGCATTACTGTCTGAGTATTCCTTTCCCCCTATATTGACTAAAGGAGTACGCATTTTGAATTTTAATAACTCTGCAGCCACTAGCTCATCAAAATCATGCCTGATGGAGGAAAAAATAGGTATATTGGATATCAAGAAGGGAAGTAGAAAGTACGAATTATTGTAATGCACTGTTTCTTAAGAAGTTGTACTTAATCCACATGAAACCTACCGCCGACCCATAGAAAACTACCAATTACAGATGCATGTACGATTGAAGCAATAAAGGAACTTCTGCAATGATAAGTGAAAGAAAAGCTCCATAATTTGAGAAAACCGGACTGCAATAACTCACTTCCGAAAGCCGTGAATTTGCTTCGGGTGTCACCTCTCACCTGCACAATGACCGTCTTGGTGACGTGGTGCACATCTCGCTGCTGCAGGGCGTCCTCCTCAGCGGGCGCCTCGGCTTGGTCGGCGTCGCTCTCCGCCAAAGTCTGCCCTAGAGTACGCTGTTGCTCCTCTGCGCTCTCGGCCACCGTCAGGGGGGGCGGCGCATCGACCCTCTCCACCGGGGCCTCCCCTTTGGATAGGCCGCTTAGGCCTCCCAGAAGGCCCTTCAAGCTGATGGCGGACGTGGTCGAGGCCAGCAGCACCAGCACCAGCAGTGCGCCGAGGGGCGCCCGAGGGAACCTCATGGTCCACCGAAGGTTTGATCTACAACCGCTCTCGTACACTCTGAAACCGTTATTTTTTTCAAATCTTGAATTTTTTCATCTTTCAATTTTACCCTTCTTCTCTCTCACTCTGGGATGGTTAAGATCGAAGTGATGATACACTCGCAAGACGAGGAATATCAAAAGTTAAAGGAACAGAAAAGCATGCATGAAGCCATTTTGGAATTTGTAAGAGAGGAGAAATAAGGGTGGAATGGAAAGGGAATGAATTATTAAAAGAGAATAAGTTTCCCGGTTACGTATAAAACGGGTTTATTTAAACCTAGAATGCCCCGATATGGTATTGCATTAAGGGAATGTGGTACATGTATGGTAATGGGCTGCTATAAAATCGTGATGAATACAGTTTACAGGCCATTGAAGTGGTTTGCGAGATAGGTCTTCGATTTAGATTATTGTTAGGTAATCTACCGGCTAAGGTAGGTTTATGGATGGACACAACTATGAAATAAACATTTTGTGATTCCAAACAAAACCCAATCCAACAACCTTATCTACATCAGGTCCCTCTTCATCTCTGTGTACTTCTTCCCTCCCTTCATACCGTCGAACATCCCTATCCTGTTCCTACCCTTTCCTCGCTTGCCCACCATTCTCCCCTCTATTACCTTCTTCCACATTCCACTACCGCTCAATACGCCTTTCATCCATTTTTCCTGCCTCCATAGGATTTCTCTCAACAAACCCCTCTCCTCACCTACCATCTCCAGTACTTCCTCATTTGTTTTCCTTTCGGTCCATTTCACCTTCTCCATTCTTCTCCACACCCACATTTCAAAAGCCTCCAATCTACGTCTATCCTCCTGCTTCAGCGACCACGTTTCCGCGCCGTACATAGCTACGCTCCATAGCAGAGTTTTTACGAGTCTTGTCTTAACATCCCTACTCAACGTCCCCGTCATCAACTCCCTCCTCCTTGGGAAAGCCTCCTTGCCTAGCGCAATTCTTCTCCTTACGTCCCTACCACTTTGACCGTATTGGTCCAAAACACTTCCGAGATATGTAAACTGTTCTACCTGCTCTATTTTTTCCCCGCCTATTTTAATATTTAGCTTAGCCTTTTTCTTTCTGGAAAATCGCATAACCTTTGTTTTGTTAATATTGATTCTCATCCCATATTTGTCGCACTGAACCTCCAATTCACTCAACAATGCTTGCAACCCCTTGGCTGACTGAGCCACTAATGCTTGGTCATCAGCAAACCTAACCGATTTTACGAATTCCCCTCCGACTTTCATTCCTACCTCCAGTTCTTCCCATGCCTCTTTAATCATTTCCTCCACATATACGTTGAACAGCACCGGTGACAATGGGTAATCCTGTCGATTGAGATGCCCAACACGATATGCTAACTGCTACTGTCTATGTTAAATCTACACATAACCACACAAAGAGAGAAAAAATTTTCTCTGGATCTAATAAAACGAAAGTAGAGCCGAAAGTAGGATTTAATAAAATTAAAAAAACAATAAATCAAAGTATAAACGGCGGGAGATTTCGTGAAATCCAAACATTCGATAGAGACAAAAATAACACTTTGCACATCAAGTAGTGGAATATGTTAATCACTAAAATATTCATATGTTTTTAATTTGAAAATGCGTGCGTCTGTGTGTGCATACATATATTTCTACGAAAATCTCACTGATGTGAATAATAAATCAAACGAAGGAGCGAGATGGCGTTGGCCAACATATATACATATAAATGGTCATACAAAAAAGGACATTCACACGCATTCAGAAATTTTCGGTGTGAAACAACCACCTTCTTCTGCGGATGGACACGGAACTCCTTCTACCCCCTTTCCTCTCGAAAGAGTGAACGGGAAGAAATATTAAGAAGAAAGACCCAAGAGATTAGTAACATGGACCAAGCGATTGGAATAAGAAGCCAAAGAGAATAAATATAGCGAACGTTAATAGGTTAACCGATAGAAGGGTTGTCTGGAGAGCCGTGTCGATCCAATCACAGGAAAAGGAGGAAGGAAGGGTAACATATAATTATTCTTTTTATGGCTACATGCAGCCATGAAAGTTGATTTATTGGGAAAGTGATATAATTTTAAGGATTTAATGAACAAAATATTTCTTATCAGGGCTGATTAGCACAGATGATGGAAAGAGGAATAAATTACATGGATTGACTTTGAGATTCTTGTAATGAAAAAACAATTACACGCAAACATTTTACCCATTCGGCTCTTCCGTGAGAGTATGAATGGAAGGCTAAGGGAGTGAATGGCCACGGTCCAATATTGACTTACTATCATTGGCTGCCTTTTCTTTTAACAATTGGAGGTGGGAAGGAGGGTAGGCGAGAGACAAAGCGAGGAAGATAGATGAGAAAATGGACAAATGACGAGGATATTCGGAAATATCGTAATTCGGAAATCAGAATCTTGGCCCAAATTGATTAAGCCTAATGTCTGCTAAAACATAGAGCGCGCTCTCGAAAAAAAGTAACTTCCTTGAAGAGCTCAATCAACTCCCGAAAGAATCACATAAAGACATTCCTCCGAGGAGGGAGGGCAGACGGGAGAAGTGCAAATGGCACCAATATTATATGAGAAACAATGACCATGGATGACGAAGTAAGATTCAGAGTGAGGGCTCTTATTTAAACAAGGGAATAAATAATGGAAATACATTTTATGCAAATGTTACCTCAAGGGAAACTGTAGTGGTCACACTGTCGCACTGAACAGCAGTTATATCGAATGACATTAAGAATGAAGGAATGAAAGTGGGGAGGGTATTGTCCTCCCAATTCTCAATCCCAACCAAATTATGCGCAACCCTTATCATTGGTCTATGGATAGTTTAATTAATACTGATTGATTAAACATGTGCATGCGTCCAAACTAGGAATCATTATAAAACGTAAGCGAAAATATTACATATGCGTAGACTCGTGATGAAAATTCACCAATCAAACTCCCCAATTAGAAGTACTAGTTAAACATGCGTGAAGCGAGAGGGCGACATAAAAGGAAATAGTACCTAATTCATACGTACATTTTGACTCGTCACTTTTATCGCGTGAATGAAACCTCTGAATCAATTATGGACGGTGAATACACACGGTGCGAGATCATGTTTTCCGTGGCAACCGGAAGCAAAAAAAAAAGATTTCGCATGAAAGAATATTTGAAAGGGAGGTTGGAGAGAGACCCATTTTTTATTTTCACCCCACCCCTGCAGTTCGTTCGATGCAGAGAGCGAAGCCTCAAAACTCCGCGGCGTAAATAAACAAGCGAGTGAGTCGTTGACGGTGGCAAGTCCAACAAATTAATTCAACAAATGTTTATCGACAACCACGGTTTACCAATAGGAAGGATTTCAGTGAAAAAAGTTATATATTTTCATGGTTATCCTTCTTCAAAACATCGTCAACCAATGGCAACATCACGTCATGAGATCCTGACGCGTGAATACACCAAGGCCTACTATTTTCTAAATTCCAAATTCCGAATTTTGTGTGCGATTAAATGACGTCTTTTATTCTATTTTCTCAAAGATGTCATCTAAAACTGCCGCCCTCTGACGCATTAAAAATGATAGCTACTGAAATCGAATGCCTGTTGCTCTAAACTAGATGTAATGTGTCAAAAACTTTTCATTATGCTTCACAGTTCTGATGCTCATTATTCGTCATTCCATAAACGATGAAAAAGACAAAATTCCTCGAAAGCAAAGGCGCAAGTGGTCGCACCTACGTTGATTCCCTTACGACGATGCTCGATCCGTGACTCCCAATAGCATTACAGCAATCGGCCTCATTGGAGTTCATGGTTTTCGCTGTCGATTGGCCTCGTGACCGCATATTAAGCTCCAATTTCCCTCGAAGGAACTAACTGGTTGGAGCTCCCTCCTCAACGAGAATTCCCGTATCGTAAACCATAGTTCACAATCATTAAAAAATAATATCTTTTCCCAGATGTTCTATTGACTTATTTATGAATTAGAGATGGTAAATCTCGAGATTTTTCTCCATTTTCCCGAGAGAAAGTGCCCACTCCGATGCAAAACTATATATATCACGCTGGGTTCGACTTTCGGGTTAACGTTTCGATATTCAGTTCGCCCTCC
Source organism: Hetaerina titia (assembly GCA_037158775.1). Classification (NCBI taxonomy): domain Eukaryota; kingdom Metazoa; phylum Arthropoda; class Insecta; order Odonata; family Calopterygidae; genus Hetaerina; species Hetaerina titia. Next base: position 1,977,132 of record CM073769.1, read on the forward strand.
CCAGTGCATCCACAACCCCATCGCCACCATCACCGTCAACCGGGATTGTCCCCGTGGTTTCCAGCGCGCTCTTCCCCAGTGATTAGGGAGAAGACGAGAACTCACCTCTGGTCTCCAGGCACTGCTTCCTTACAATGCGTATCGCACGGCTTCCTCGACTTGAAGTGATTCTACCCCAAAGCACGGGGGGAGTATATATACACATACATGCATATATAAATTCATACTATATATAAATTACACACAGACGGAAGTGAACTCACAAAGGCACACACTTACCGGCGGATCCCAGGGGATGGCGAGATAAGGGATCTCAAGGAGGGGGGAGAGGTGAAAGGGGGCGACGGAATTCGACCGCTTTCGGGCGCCCATTATTACCCCGTTAACGGCTAACGGCGCGGAGCGTACGAGCAGGACGGGGACCGGGGGGAGGGGTCGTTAGGGGAGTGGGTATGGTTTGGTGGGAGGAGAGGAAAGAGTACGGGGGGGAGGGGGCAATGGAGGCGCCAAGTCTCGGTGCTTTGTGGGAAGGGGGAATCGGCGCCTGAGACAACGCAGGAGAGAGAATTCGGCGGGGTTGCGTGCGTGCTTGCCGTTAGGGAAGACCGAGGGTGGAACGAACATTGTGGAGCGAGAATCATTGCCAATGGTCGATCATTTCGACATCAACCGCCAGCAGCAGGACCTTAAGATGAAACTGAGCAGTGTTCGGCTGAGGCAAAGGTCTTAGTCGAAATTTTTCCGCGTAGGATTCGTGCGAAGCGATTTTCCGAATGGAGAATGCTAAAATAATTGCTGATCGGTAAAGATACAGCGTAAAAAGTCACTCCTTCGAAGACTTCCTTCGCGTTTCATATGGTAGGCCTAATTTACATTTCTCAATGTATTCTTAGGATGCATAATTTATTTGCCTACCTGTTTGCTTTCTTTCTATCCATTTTTTTTCATTTATTCCCTTTCATCTTTTTTTACGTTACGTTACCTAAGGCAAATATAAAAGTAGTATTTCGTTTTTTCACATTCACACAATTTGTTTAGATAGGTAGAAAAAACCGCAAGAGTTAAAATAAGGTTAGACCCAATGTGATATTCCCCGCACCAGTCATGAAAATGACTACGCCACCGTCACCAGCTTTCAAATATTTGCCCTTTTTGAGCGTCATGTTTTCATGACAAATATTTACCATTTTTAAAATATTACCTGAAACATTACATCGCATGGGTTTAACTGAGGGTGTCAAAATATTTGCAGCGTTACGTCCCGGGGCCTCCTGTCAATACTCGCACGCCATACCTACGTAATAGCCTACTAAACCGCGTGCGTTTAGGATATACGAGTTATATTTCATTACGTCTTTCGGTCAAGACTGGTTTTTGATAGACTGAGTAAATAATTCGACACTTCAATGCCCCGAAAAACGCGTCAGCACTTGTAAATAACCTTACACATTTACAATAAATGATTATTTTAACTCAATTTAGTTCCTATTTTCCATTTCCAGAATGTCTACCCTTTCCTCCCGCCTATTGCCCTTAGTCATTATTGTCCGCTCGAACGCGTCCTCCCAATATCACCTGCATCCACTTTTTCTCCTTCCTTCGATATTTCCCCAATAACCCTCTCCCTTCCCCCTCTTTATTTCCACCACTTATTCGTTTGTTTCCTCATCGTCACCTATGGTAATTTAATAAGTTTTTTTCTGTTTTCGCCCGAGTCTCGATTTTCGAGCGATGGCGCATACACTCTTTAGCTTCGGTGGCTCATATTCCAGTGTCCCCAACATCCCACCGATATTTGCTGAAGTGTCTGCCCTAGAGGGAGGCATGAAAACTGGTTTGGTTGAGATCGAGGATTGTTTTATTGTAGCGCTCTTAATGTATCGTGTTACCTTCCTTTGTCTTCATTGTTTCATCCCCAGCTTCTCATATTCCATCCTTGTATTTCCATTACAATTCTTGACCTATGTGGTCACTTATTTCTTAAATTTCGTACCTCAGTATATGCCCAGTTAGTTTCCCTCAAGTTCTCGTATTTTCTTCGCAAGATTCTTTTCCCTGGGCCCAATCTTTGAAGCACTTCTGAGCTTATTACTCCGCACACGCAACTAACTTTCGTCAAACTTATACAGCACTGCATTTACATAATTTACAACTTTCTTCTATCCGATGCTTCGTCACACATCCGTCGAAAAATAACCTCCATATAAGATTTGTAATGAACCCCTTTCCTATGCATAGGCTAGTACTACTTGCCAACAGCAATGGCTTCTTCAGATATTAACCCTTCTTTGCCATTCCTAATTTGTCCGCCATTTATCTCAGACTTTTTCCATCTCTAGAAATCCTGCTGCCTAATTAGCGAAGTTCTCCCGCTTGTTCCGGCGTGTCTTTCCCTAATGTTACTTGAATAGTACTTTCCCAACTTAGGCTGAAGACAATTAACTTACTTCTAATCTTGCTTGTCTTGAGGTTTCACCCTTTTATCTCTTCTCTGCACTGTCTAGCATTCTTTTCGGTTTTTTTTATATCTGAATGCGTCTCTATGTTACCCAAAAATCGTAACATTCCTTTCTCCGAGTATTAAACTGAAACCCTTTATCTTTTCCTTGATTTAGCACAATTCCGAGAGGTGCACTTTAAATATCCAGGGGAAACTGAAATAATATCTCCAAGTAAAATAATATAATAATGTTCTCCCAGCTCATTAATGTTCACCAATTACCCGTGAATGTGGTTGAGTTAGTATTCATGGAAACCCGGGGGGCAGTCCCCCCTTTCACGGATAAAATCTTTAAAGATTCTCTAATTAAATTAAAATACTATTCTAGATACATGTCTAGAACATTCTTACACAATATCTTCGGATTATGATTGATCTCACTTACAGGGCAATAATGCATAAAACACAAAATTATATGCACTCAACTAATTACTCATACCTCGAGATCATGATTATTACATTATTGTATGGTCCACGTTAATTGGCTTGAACATACATTCAGAATTACTGTGGTATCAGATCTACAGGGTTAAATTAAACCAGCGGGAAGTGAGAGCCAAGTTAATGTTTGTTAAGGTTAGCATGGGATGGTTTTTGGACTCCGTTGCATGATCAAATGATCGGTCGCAGAAAATTAGCTATTTATCATTTAAAATATATTTTTAAAAATGACCCCGCCACAACATTTTCGTCAAATTTTTACCACGTTTTGATGCGTGAAAATACACATAATCCCAAAACGGAAACATTTTTAGTTCAACTTCATAGTATTCACCCCGAAAATATCGACGTGTTGGTCCATTTAGCAGGTCATCTATAAAGTTACCGAATTAATGCAAGAAAGAATGAAATTATGAACTAAAATCCAAGAAGAATGCCGATTGACTGAAGGAAAACATTGAGGTTGGCCCGTACCTCACGCTGCGGACACTTCGAACTCACAAGTGGACTCAAAGAGTTTTACGAGGTTTGCGTTTCTGAAGTTTAGAATATCAGATAAACTGACATCTGGTTTTCAATTCACAATAGGCGTTCTATGGTTACGTAGGCTGGTTGTAAAGATAACAATTCAGATATCAAAGAAGTGGAGTCTGTCACTCCCTGGCTGTGACTACCACCGGCTGCAGTGACCATCCGCCCACAAATTGACAATCAACCACTCTATAATGCCGCGACGCATTCTAAAATGAAAGGAATGTTTTCTATGATTCACCTTTTAAAAAAGAATTCCCAATATGAATAAAAAATTCTGCACTCCACCTCTTCCTCAACCCTCCACCCCATTCATTTAGTACATTTTGCATTGGTAGCACGCGAGTCTTTTGATCATGCACATTTCAATCGAATATTTATGGTCACCGAACAGGAGTACAATGAAATAACACTAGGAAGAATTAAAAATATATGAAATATTCCCCGCTACGCGCCCCTGCGGCGGCTTGCGGGGTATTGCGTAGATGTAAATGTAGAAATATATTTTATATATATTTCTATATATATATATATATACTACTATACACTACTATATATATATATATATAGTATGCGTATAGTATTCTGTGTTCTATATATATATATAGTTTTATTTTAGATTATATAGTAGATCTACTATATAATATAGTATAGTATTCTGTGTTCTATATATATGTAGAACACAGAATAAAACAGATAACACGTAAAAGAACACTCACAGTGTAGATGATTTAAGCTTTCGGCCTACTCCGAGGCCTTCTTCAGGTCTGACCTGAAGAAGGCCTCGGAGTAGGCCGAAAGCTCAAATAATCTACAATGTGAGTGTTCTTTTACGTGTTATATGTTTTATTCTGCGTTATATTGTGCTGTCCAAAAGTTATGTATAAAAACATATATATATATATTATTATTATTATTATTAGGTAATCTACCGTTTAAGGTAGGTTTTTGGATGGACACAACTATATATATATATTCATTCAAACAGAAATAGGTATAACGAAAGGGGATAGGAAAACACATAATAGGCGAAGACAGGACATGTGGGGAAGGCGGTTTTTGAGCAGATCACGAAAGTAAAAATATTTCCCTATCCCGGATAGGGAAATATTTTTACTTTCGTGATCTGCTCAAAAACCGCCTTCCCCACATGTCCTGTCTTCGCCTATTATGTGTTTTCCTATCCCCTTTCCTTATACCTATTTCTGTTTGAATGAATATTTGTGCGCCGTATGGCGGGATTTTCAAGTTTGAATATATATATATATATATATATATATATATATATATATATATATATATATATATATATATATATATATATATATATATATATTATACATATATATATATATATATATACATTTCTTTATAAAAGTGGCTATATGGCACCTAAATGGCAGATTTTCATTTTTGAATGTGCATTTGGCCAATGTGGCTCGTTTCCTTCTTCTGGCTATGCGTTCCACGAAGCGCACTGTTCCTATCCTTTGTGGCGTTGTACGATTGCTTCCCCTGCTGCCCTTTTCTCTTGTGTCGTCCATTTCTCCTTTGGTGGGTGAAATAGCTCCCTAACGTTATATCCTGGGCAAAGTATCTCCCCACAGATATCAGTGTAAATTACGTTTGCTTGAAAGCTCAAGTGGTTAGACCATCGAAATATCCTTAGTTGAAGTCCCGTTCAAGGAAGTACTTTTGCATATGTGATCTACTCGATTCCGTCTTCCCCTCTTTTTCCTCTGTGCATACGCATAAAAGAAGGCCAAGGGACGAGTAGGTGGACCAAAAGTGGAATACGAAGGACTTTCATGGCGTGAGTGCATTAGCATTGTTCTTGGGGGAAGAATTTCGAGGGCTGAATATTCAAACGAAACATTATAATTCGAAAACAAATTAATGTGGCCAAATATTATTTGCGTCAGCCTCAAAAGAAACGCATAGTGCGATTTCCATTAAAATCCTATCTATCGTTACATCCCTGGACCAATCGGTGAATCAGAAGCGACGCAATTCGAACAGAATTTTCTCTATTGAAAAGCCACCATTGTTATCGGCGAAATAAAATTTCCATCAGCGGACGTGTAGGAGTGGTATTTGGAAGTGCTTTGAGCATACTATGTTGCCCTTACAACAAGAAGGATGCTTGGAATCGGTTGCTTTTTTCGGGGATATTCTGCTGATTGATTTCTCTTTTTTTCATTTCCCCTTCTATTTGAATTAGACGTGCATGCTAAAATATTTTCATTGTCATTCATCTGACTGGCTAATATTACCTAATTGACCTACTGTTTCCTTAATCTGAATAGCTTAAAACATTTCCAAAGGTAAGTACGTAATACACATATGGAATCTCTATTCTGGAAATAAGAATGCGTAAACGATTAGTCAGTGACTATACGTATAGTGAGGATACGTATAATGCTAGGTCGACTAAATGTGATTACTGTTTAATTTTCAACGAGAAATGGTGAACTTTTTCGCAGCTTAAATTTGCTTTTGATAAAACTTGGTATCCTTTAACACCTGTAAATGTAATATTGCTTTCGCTACCTTTGCAATTGTTACGGATATCGTTTGCAGTGTCAATGCCTGATCAAGTGGTCTATGTCGTTCTTGCTGTTGGCGATGTTACATGGTTATCTCATCTTGAGATAAACATATTTATGCCACCCCACCAAACTTTCAGCTGAAGAAAAAAATATCACGTTCAATTGCTACTGACTTTATCCTCATGATTTCAGGGGAATTTCATTGTGACACCTAATTAGCGTCCATTGGGAAAGAATATCTTAGCTCCTTAATGACACAGGCCTACAAAAAAAAAATTTTCGGTGCCGGGAATCTTTGTGTTGATTTTAACTTATATTTGTAGAGCTGAATCCAAATATGAAATCCGTTTTTATTTAACAGCTCTACTTTTTTAGATATGGCACATCTTACGATTAGTTGTTTTAATATTTGATATATTCCGGAAAATAATTTTCAAAGTTAAATAAATCTATAAGTATACTAATTTATAACCACTCTGCGGTGTTCCTTTTATTTTCAATAAACTGTCAATAAGTTTTATGTATATTTCTCTATTGTAGGCCAATGAGATTTCCGCATTTTGTGTGTAAAACATGTACTGAACATCTGCGGCAATGGACAACAGGACAAAGGAAAAGTCTAAAATTTGGTGTGCCAATGGTGTGGAGAGAACCTGTGAACCATACTGACGATTGTTATTTTTGCATAGTAAATGTTTCGGGAATTAATCGAAAAAATCGCCACAAGTGGACATATCCAGATTTGCCTTCAGCTAGACGCCCGGTACCCATGGTACGCCATGGTAGCATTTCTCTTTTACAACCTTCTCAATTTGTTCCATGCATTTACTTGTCACTTGATCTTACATTACGGAATCTTCCCTTCAATTCATCTAGTTCTCCTTTACCGAAGAGTTGTTCATCATATGGTCTTTTCATCTTCTACTCTTCTCTATGCTTATTCGTTTCGTCTGCTTTTATATGCTTACTATTTCTGCCTGCTATTTATATGCTTACTCATTTCGTCTGTTCATTTAATCTTCAGCATTATCCTCTCCATCGACATGTTTCTAAAGCTTCTATTCATTGCTGTCCCGTTTTTCAAATGCTCCTTGCCTCTGATCTGTAGAGTGCCACGTTTCATACAAGCTTTTTGGCGAACTGCCGCCTTCTTTGCAACCTTGGGTACTTTGAGCACAATATTGGACTCTTCTTCGTGAACTCCTTAGCTTGAGCTATTCTTCGTTAGATGTCGGGTTAAACTTCTTCCATCCCAAGTTATACAGCTGCATAGATATAACGTATGAAGGTTTCAACCTGCTCTGGTTTCACTCCTCAATTTGTGATATCTGCTTTTAGCTTCTCTTTTCCACGCACAAAAATTTAGTTTTCTCCTTGCTGATTGTTACTTATTCTATATTCCCGACGTACCTTTCCATAAAATTCAAAGTTGCTCGCGGGTCCTCTCGCGTTTCTGCAACTGATGCAACATAATCTGAGAACTGGAGCCTGTCGATGTCACTTATCAATAAAGTAACTGAAACTTGTCTAAATTTCCTCGGTGAACGCGAGAGTCTGCGGACGAGGGTAAGTATGTTCCTTCGAATGAGCTGCATCCCACATGAGGTACATCGACCGGGAGAACTGAAGAAAAATAGGCATTCTAGTAACCAGACGGAGACTAAAATGAGAAACCCGCCTAGAAAACCAAACAACCTTCCTAAGTAGATTTAAATCTCACGAGTTTAACTTAAACACAAGGGAAATTATTATGGTACCACATTATTTGGATAGGTTAGACCACAATGAGAGGACAAAGGAAATAGACTCCAGTACAAGAAGATACAAATATTCATTCTTTCCTCGGGCAATCAGGAATTATGATAGTAAGAAATTCAAGTCATAACAGAAATAGTTATGACACACGAGTTACAAGCGAGGACAAAATTAAACGCGGCGTACACATCAGGTACACTCGTAGGTGCATTTGCTTGCGTGTTTCAGTTGCTAGAATATTTATTTGCATGCGTGTAAGTTAAAATGAGTTTTGCTGTTTGGGAATGAATTGGCATGCTTTGGTTTGTTTTGCATGAGGTTTCATTCTGTTTTACGGGTGTGGTTTACATTCCCCACCACGCGCCCATTGGGGCGGCTTGCGGATGCAAATGTAAAAGTATATTGGCCACATATTAAAATGCATCAATTGAACGACTCACAAATAATTACGTGCAGAAATTCAGCAATAATTAAAATACTGCCGTAATCACACTTGATTCCCATTAGTTTTCCGATGAAAACGATTGACGATGTAACATTTTGCAAATGAATTCGGTGCTCGGGAAAAACATCACTTCCCCTGCGCCTCCGAAGTCCCCGGCATGGAACTTATCGATCTATACGCCTCGTGTGAAATGGCGTCCATCGCTGCCAAATTTCGTACCTCGTGGCCTTAGGATTGTGGAGCGGGAGAGTCGACACGGAGAAAATTCGAGGGACTTGGATGAAAGCACATTCGATATGAATCGTTCGAAATGCTTTACGAGAGGAATACTGTGTAAATGCCTCACATTCTATGAGACAAACAATATCGATGGCACTAAGTGAAGTTAATTTCAATGAGTTTCTATTTATCTTATTAATGCTAACTGAATGGTCTTGGTGGAAATATCATGCATAATGATAGTAATGAGACGAATATCTTTGATTTTCTTCTTATTCAAAGTGTGAGTTATAGTTTAAAATTCCATTTGAAAACATTGAACTATATCAATTAAAAGCTCATCAGAAATTTTTGATTAATTTAAATGAATTAATACCCAAGAAGTTTTAGTGTTAACCTCCGTTACATTTAAAATCGGATTGATATTTATCTGAATGGCGATCCCTTGGTGACTTATTGTTAGTGACTCGACCGAGACCGGAAGTGCGTCTTATCAACTCCAATATTACCGTGTTACAATGGCGATCATCTTGCTGCAAAATTGCATAGTGTATCTTGACATCTGCTTTAACTAACATTATTAAAAAAAAATAATTTTCGGACCTGAATTTCGATGACAACAGAAAATACGAAGGAAAGACATTGTTAATCCATTAAGGTAACGGGATTCGGGGTGAAATTCCAACATTTTCAGGCTTAAATATCTTGGGTAAATTAATTATCGGTGATTCAACAATATCTTTCCATTATTCGTCGGCGGAAAGCGATTCTCGATAAAATATGTTAAACTCGGATTGAGTAATCGACCATTCCTGAAACAGATGTGTATCCATCCCCTTAAGAGAACCCCCTGGGGGTTTCACCGGGGGCTAAGTAAAATAATCAAACCCATGGAAATAGAGGACGGCGTCGAGGGATGAATATACGAAAGAACTCTTTATGTAAAAAGGGGGTAGGGGTGGACTGGGGGGGGGCGTCTAACGTCGCGTCGGCGACTGGAGAGCATTCGTGGAGGAGGGTGGGGGGCGTGGACGGCGCCTCGCCCCCTCTGCCCGCCCGCTGACCCTCCACTCAAAACAACTGTCTATCCCCCCCTCGATAAATGATTGCACATGTTAATATTTCCTTCTTGGCAAAGAAAATATTTCAGCCCACCGAATTAGCCAATGCTTCACTTGTTTGATTGCAATATGCACTGCCTCTTTGGCGGCGGTGTGAAGTCTTCGCCTGATAATTCAGGAGTGGCGAGTTCGAACCCCGTCTGGGTCTTGTATACTTCCGATTGCCTAAGACATGACATTTATTGAACGAATTAAACGTGATGGTGAGAGCAGTGAAATATCATGAAGAGTATACAAAGCAAAGGTGAAATTGGTGATCTTTAATGGAAAGTTTAAAAACTATCCAGAGATAATAAAGGGAAAACTATTCCCATAATAAGAGTTAGGATAGGAAAACGCTGTAATAGACTAGAGGAGATTCAGGAAAGATGGAAATAATACACGGAAGAACTATATGGTTAGGATATATAGGCCAGTAACTTTGGATATAGTAGGATTGAGAGAATATGAAGTTCATGAAGCTAGTTTTGGTTCCGGCGTACTTGATAGCGAAAAGGAGAAATAATTAAGGGAAATGAAAGAGACATTTTGGCTGGTAAATATTGGCGGGACCCTCTGGTCAGCAGTCCAACGCTCTACCCGCTAGACCACCGCGACCAGCATATATATATATATATATATATATATATATATATATATATGCGGGTCGAGGTGGTCTAGCGGGTAGAGCGTTGGACTGCTGATATATATATGCGGGTCGCGGTGGTCTAGCGGGTAGAGCGTTGGACTGCTGACCAGAGGATCCCGGGTTCGATTCCCGGGCAAGGCACTTTGGGCACCTGCAGCTCCACCCAAGCTAGTTGATTTTTCGGGTACCAGATCTTCCTGGGAAACCATAACCGGCACAGGGAAAGGAACTGGCCCCCCTACCCTGATGTGTGAATATTCACACGCCGTCGGGCTTGGTACATGGGTGAGCTCTACCATCACCTACTAAACCGACCTTCGGGTTGATTACTGTGTTTATGGTTTATGGTTATATATATATATATATATATATATATATATATATATATATATATATATATATATATATATGTATAAACTCGTATGCATAAATATATCGACAAGTCAATTGTTGCAAGGTCAAAGAGTACAATGCGGTTAGAGCAGCTGAAAGGTCATTCCTTTTTCCACGGTTTTTACGATTGGAACATGGAGCTTTAAAATAGACCTAATGGTGAATTTCAAGTACGGTAAAAATAACGTCTACAATTGGAATAAGACTGATTACAGAATTCATGTTATTAAAAAATTTTTTTCGTAGGAGTCGAGTTGGCCTGGCATTGGAAACTGTTTGGTTTATCGAGTCATCGATAAATTTCTATTATGGTGATAGAGATATTCAACTCCATGCATTGAGTATAAAATATATCCGAAGACTCATTCAGCAAGTCTGTTCATCAAAGGAAAAAATGTTGATATAAAATCACACATCAAAAAGAAAATTAAGCCTTTTAGCTGAAGATAATAGTTTTTGGTGGTGCTTTTGGTATTCTCGAACGGACGAGTACGAGTTGGCGGATATTCATGAATGTATTTGCATAAATAAAAGTGTCTCATCCGTAAAACTCAAAATCGAAAAAGCAATTGAATTTTCTCGGGATAGAAGAGGAACTTTTGGGTGCTGCATGCGGAGGGGATATTTTATTGTGAGAAAAGGAAAAGTTAATAAGAGAATATAGAAGAATAAAGATGCATTTGATGCATGGTTCTCGAAGATTAAATTTTTAAAAAATATTCTACCGATTCCGATTCATCTTCATTCCGTGTGACTCTTCTTGATAAATATCATTTAAGAGTTTGCTCTTGTTAGGCTGCTATTGACAATATTGCTGCTATGGACAATATTGATATAAATGGAAGATGAGGGGTGCTTTGTGGGCTGAGAGTAGCATATACATTTACCAAATCGTGAAGACATTGTGAATATTTGATCATTCATAATTAGGAATATTTATCATATTAAGAAATCATTAAAATAATTGATAATCAAAATAATTGAAGGAAATTGAAGGACGGTTTAGGCCTAATGATAACTAAACCATGCCTATATATTCCGTCTAAAGTCTATTGGCGGTTTACAATAAAAATTATAACTTTCCTTGCGACTGGCCTATTATGAGTACAATCTCTTTGTGTAAGAAATCTTTAGCAAAACATTTCTTTGGAAAAGCATGGGGAGAAAAGGAGTTTTCGTGGTATAATATGCCACATATAGGAGACTGTTTTCTCTCGAAAGACGAGAGGTTGTAGATGGGTAGGCAATGACCTGGGCTACTGGCCGAAGGGATTTTGATTACAGATGCACTCTCAGGATCATCCAAGCTGTGTGCTATATTTAGACAACCACATCCTATTGCGAAACCAAAGGCGGCGCAGACGAACTCACCTTAATCCCCTAACATCAATAAAGTAGGAATGTCATGCGCCGTACAGTAGTAGCGAGGTGGCCTACACGCTCACCAAAATCAACCTTTGGGTTGACTGCTGTGGCTTTTATGGCACGGAATCACATGAAACTGTGGTTCTCTCCCGAAGTGCATCTCGATGACCCCAGGTTGTCGTGTTTTTTCTCCTGCCAAGAAGCGCAGTCCATCGATGACCCGCCCTTTTGGACGTAGCTGAAGTTTTCTAAAATGGCCGGCGAGCGAGACGGACCTCCCTTCGTCCGACCGTCCAGCACAGCCGGGCGAATCGCGAATCCTAGTAACGCATCACGAGCGCTCTCTTTTTACCAAGCCAGAACAACCCCCCCAGCCCCCGATCCCCCAACCCCACAGGCCTCGTCCCCTCCTCCACCGCGAGTGAGACTACGAGTTGTATCCGTGTTTAGCGTCGATCCGCCAAACGCCCTCTCGTGATCGACCATCTTCGCTCCAATCGCTCGCCCCCAATTTTTCGGGTTGGTCACTGACGCCTACGCGTCAAAATGAAATAGATTGGATTTACAGAGGAAACACGAGTAAAGCACGGCAGGTGAACTCGGATTTCATTAAGGATTTCACTGGCAAAGATAAAAGGATGTGGGAAGAACTCGAGAAGCCTTCGAAACTTGCCTCTCGAGTGTGAGTGCTGAAGGTCAAAAGGTCGCTCTACGTAGGTGCGAAACGAGAAAGTACACAGAAGAGTACGGGTGAAAAAGACAATAAGGAGAGCCATAAGGAAAGGACGGACCACACTGATGACACATTGAATGCTTTCTTTGAGGGCAGAATAGAAGGGATAAATAATAGCAAACAAGCTCCCAATAGGAAGATCAAATGAAAAATACATATATGTCGAGCATATATGAATGTTGGAACTGCACACTAATGGACGAAACAATTTTACATCATTACATCAATGAGTACAATGCAGTTATGATTTAAAACGGAAGTGTATATGGAGGTTTTTGGAATCGTGATAACAATCTTGGTATTGAAATAAGTAGTAACATACTAAAAATACGCCTTTAGCGCCGCTCCTTTCGGGGTAGATGCGCGTTCTATAAAAAAAGCCCTTTTTTCGGTAAAATTCATGCACTGCTTTATACATGATTATCTGTTACCAAGCCTTAACATTTTTCGCCTTAAGACGTCTTGATGCAAAAGTCTCTTCGGTCACACTCACCCCTGACGATGTGACATACCAGAACCCTCTCTCTCTCTCTCAAACCAGCCACTCGCCTACCAAATGTGTATGTTTGGCCATTTGGCTATCATTTTCCATTTATTCCACATATCCAAATGTGCAAATTATAATACTTTCATATTTTTTCTTATTATAGGTGAATCTAAACCACATCCCTTCATGAAATACTCATTCCTCACACCATGTTTCTTCTATTTTATTCCTCAAGTACCCTATACCAATAGAATTACGATAGAAACATAGTTTTTAAAAACACCAAATGTTATGCCAACTGCCCTTAAGGTAAATTATCTTAATGCAAATAGTATTTTGCGTTTCACTTGATAGATCACGATTTCAACCTCAATTGATAAGTTGCATGGTCATGAATTGCATGACCAAAAGTTACATGGCGATGAATTAATAGATAATCCCCCTTCTCACTTTCCATTTATGCATTACCCGTCTTGGTATGGTAGAGGTCTATCGTGTAAATGGTTGTGGTTTATTTTTATTACCTCCTTTGTTCCTTAAAGGACGTTTTTATTGGGTGAAATTACCACTTGTTTAAAACAAACTTTTCCGCTAGCATGTACACGTATATGGATGTGCACATATCTTAGGGGTTCTTTGTTGAATGTTTTTTTCCCCTTTTCCTAACCACTTAAATATCCTCTCCCTTACCCATCCCACCTGGTGCTTGTATCCCCTGTCACGCAACTTTTCGGTGGATCGCGAGGTATTTAGTATGTAGAAGTAGTTGATCCCGAAAAGCGACTCGCCTTTTACTAGAAACTTAAATATGCAAATACTGTAACCCTATGTACATTCACATTGATGTAATTACTGGAATTAATTGTAAAGATATCAGCAACGGGAGATTATTCACTGAACCAGGCGTCATTTATCGAGTTACAAGCAATATATATCGGGCTCTTTCAAATTATCTCAGAAATATTAATGCTTGGTGTCAAGATTCCGGTATACAATCAAATCTGAAAAAAATGCACGGTAATGAATTTCAGGGAAAATAAATCGATACTGTCCTTCGTCGGATAGACACGGAACATTGCATTAAAGAAACTTGGGTTTGTCGAACAATGGGTTTATTGACAATCTCTCTGCGTTGAGCCAACCCTAACCGACACTCACGACAACCTGGGGACTCAGCGTCATTTCGGTTGAAAACCAATACATGTAGGCAACCAGGGAGGGCTTTTGTTTGTGCCTCATGACTAAGGAAGTTTCAGATACACGGGTACAGTTTCCATCCAGATCTCATCGGCGAAAATATATACAGAAGCACTGTCCGAGAATTTTAAGAGGCGTTGTACAATTAATAATTCAAGGTCTTTCTACAAGGGGTTTTTTTTAACTCGAGTCAAAAGTACTTGTATTGTAGCTGAAGCCTTCCGAATGGTGTGAATCCTGAAAAGGGCAGTTTGGTTGATGCCGATTGGCTTAAGCAGAACTGGTCTTTAGTCTCTAAAGATAAAAGATCACCATAATATTTCCTGACTTCTGAATTCTTTTTCCCCCAGTTAAGAAATAACTAGTGTAGGGGCTCAGGACTTAATATTCGATTCAGTAAATCCATTGTAGAAAGACCTTCATGGGGGGCACTATTTACGAAAACACTTACACCATACAGGGAACCAACATAGCAAACGTCTAATCGTTAAAAGCAGCTAGGCTGGGAATCACTCACTGAGAAAAGGTTAAATTACAAATTGAATCTCATGCATAAATTGAAAGGGAGTCCCTTTAGCAGTGATGTTGAAAATGTACTATTATCCCCATCGTACGATGTTAGGAGAGATCATGCCAATAAAATTGGAGACATCAAGTTTAGAACAGATAGACTTAAAATACCATTTTTCACGAATTATAAGGAATCAGAAGACCTGTAATATTGTCCGATCGCGGTAGTCATATTCGGGTCAAAATTAGTCTAGTGTGTATTCACCCCCTGCCACATACCCTAGCGGTGGCTGGCAGAGTACATACATTAAAAAAATATAAAATAAATAATATAAACAAATACAATAAATAAAGTAAATAAAATAAATGAATGAAATAAATAATTGGGTGTAACGATAATTAAGGACGTTTCTTTGGGAAAACACATACAGGATGTTATGTTAAATTTGGGGAATAGCAAATAGAAAGTTAGAATTCATAAAAAGGATACTTGTGAATCATAATAAAAGGGTCAAGAAGCTTTGCTGTTTTACTTCAGTTAGGCTGTACGAGGGCTCGTATACTAGGGCTGCATGGGATCCTCAAGAGGTAGGCTTAATTTTGGAATTAGATCTAGAGCATTGTGGCGGCTAGGTTTGTGAAATGTTTTTATGAACAAGGTAGCAGTGTTACGACACTATTGAGAGAATTAGAACGGTAACCTCTAGTTGACTGTAGCTTGAAATACAGGTTAAGTTTACTGCGTAAATTTGAGGCAGGTCCTTTATCCAAGTATGTTAAAGACACATACAGACCCGAATTACTATGGTAGATCAGAACACGTACGTAAAATCAGGGAGATATATAGAGGAACAGATGGTCGTATTTTTTCTCGCTACATTAGAGATCAAAATAGATATGACCGCAGGCGCGAAGGAGATAATTAGTATTGGCAGCGTATATATTTTGTCGATATCCTGCATTAATTTGAAATAAACCCATCTCCATAACTTTGTTCACGCATGACTTGAATATATCCTGCAATTGAATATTGTTGCAAGTTCCTTCTTTCGTGAGATTAACTTTGTTCGGGTACACGATCTAACAGATATTCGTGTAGAAGCGAGGTTGGTGACCTTACACCCCATGCCGCACGCCCTTACGGCAGCTTGCGGGGTACTATGTAGGTGTAAAAGTTCGTTATAGATTTCCATTCGCACCTCGCGTGGCTGATGAGTGCGTCGTGAAGATCCACGACCGAGGCGACAGGTGGGTGTCCTCAATGCGCTCGTGACTGGCAAGGTCGCGTCACGATTCGCGATGACTCAAGCGCCCTCCCTTTCCCCAAGCACGAGATACGTCTCATCATATTCTGTTCCATTTCCGAAGGAAACGACGTCTCCCTTTGGTTTCTTCTGACACCCTCCCGTGCCCCATCCCAGGGGTCGTCTCACCCCCTCCATCCCCAGGAGACACCCGAAATCCCGACGGTTAAATCCTGGAATTCAGGCCGACTTCCGAATGGAGATCTTTTCCCCTCCAGCCACTGTCCCCCACTTGGCCTCGAAAGTGCGTTTTCGTGTACGCCCGCGGTGCGAACGAGGGCCGGCAGAGGAAGAAGGGACTATCAGGAGTAGCGGTACTGCCGACGGCTGGCACTCGGGACGACGAGCCAACTCTCGCGACGAGTGCGAGGGCGGAGTACGTATTTGCGATGATGTTGACAGAGGCGATTGGTAGAAATCTTGATGACGGTGCACGCTTGGAGTCGAGTCACTCCCTGCCAAATATCCTGCGGGCCTGTGGTTCATATATTTTTTTCTATTATACCCTCGCATCGAGTTTATCTAATCAACTTACCTTTGTTGCGATATGCAAAATACTTATTCGTATAGACTAGAATGCGTGATATTCCGTGAGGTTGTTCCGTCAAAAATCCAATAAGTCACCAAGGGAGAGAGAATGACTAGCTGGAGAGCAATTATCACGTAAGTGAGAAAATTCAACCGAGCCATGCCTTGTTTCAATCACTCACATCGGGGGTGATCACCACAAGAGCTCAATTATGGTAGTAACTTCAAACTCAACCATGGTTGGATTTCTCAAGCGTCTCAATCGCTAGCATTAGCACCGTATTAGGAATCTCAGAGATGGAAACAAGTTCTTTGATATAGCGTGCATTAGCAAAGCGCGCAAAGCTAGCATTAGCGTTGAAGGGGAGACTTCAATGAAACAACTACGTTGGGAGAGGGCAGCCAATAAGCCTTCGAAGGATACCGCTCCCCCACTTTCGCACCCCGCCCCTCTCCTCCTCCGCGGGGGCGCTCCGTCCCTCCTCCCGCCGCCGCCGCCCTCCGTCAGAGCGGCAATCGCCTTCGGGCACCACGAAGGCGGCGGGCCTCTCCCTCTCTTCGTCGACGAACAGCAGAGGCCGACTCGTCGACCGCCGCCCCAGATGGGTAACGGCATGTGCAAGGAGATCTGGCCCCGGGCGGGAGTGGCGAAGGGGGCGGGGCCCCAACGCCCCACGACGATCCGTAAGAAGACGCCGGAGGGTGGCGGAAGACCGAGGAATAACGCCAAACAGGTCAGAGAGGAAAGAATGCGTGCGGGAGGGCACTTTTGTGTGTTTCGCAATGGAGCACTTACGAAAGAAATGAGAGGGAGAAATGAATTGAATTCCGGGAGGATTCTCATTCCCCGGGGTAGAAAATGCACCCAGGGCGTTAACCTGGACGAATTGGTGTAGTCCATCGCGGAACATTGAGCGGCCGGAATGAACGGCGGTGATTACGATTGACCTCAAACACCCCGTGAAATAATTTGTCAAAAGTAAACGTCACCTCACACACTGTTCATTCGGCCGTGAGACAAAAGTTCGGGGGGTCACTTGAGAGACGGAGTTAACTGTGTATTTCACATTAGATTGTAAGGATCGTAAATTTCGATCGGGGTGCGGTTGCCTAGTGAGTGGAGCTTCATGTTATCTACTAGAGGGCCCGGGTTCGATTTCCGGTGATTTCAGATACCCCCGGATTCACGTGTAATTTTTCTGGTACGAAAACTTCGTCGGAAACTGCGAGTGGAAAATGGGAAAGCCACATGCTGCCCCCTTAATTCTTAGCCCGGTTAATGCGTGAATTTTCCCCGATCCGTGTAGGGCTTATAGCCCGAGGTGGGGCCCATCCAACATCAATCGTGAAATAGCTGGATAGCTGTATTAATAGCTGATAATAGGTTTGGCTGGATCAATGTGGTTTCTTTTTTTTACCTTTGCTCAAGGCGAAAAGACTCCAAGATGTGTGGTAAAAGAGGTGAAGCATAAGTGAAATTACAATAAGTGGTAAACTGGATAGAACCATGGGTTTTGCTTACGTTTTCCTACCCACCGGAGGATCCCAGGCTCGCATTCAGGGGGGACCTCAGCTCACAATCTCATCTAATAATACTAGCGGCGAGATACCCAGGTCAGAACTAGTGCGAAACCGAGCTGCGATAAAGGAACTGGCCCCCAAGTCCACGTGTGAATTCCACACCCCTTACTGCTTATTTCGAGATGTGGTCGATCCGCAGCCAATAAAACCGACCTCTGGATCAATTTCTGCGAAAGATGAAAAAATGGATAGGAGAGATGCCGTAGGATCAGGCGTCCTTGCACCTTCCACATATACTAAATTAATGGGAGGACCATATAATATTTTGAATATGGGACCAAATGCAAATATGTTCGTGAAAATCGTCTTCTGTTACACCTATGAAAATATTTAAATGCATGACGATACATATTTTTGAATGTTTGTTGCGGCAAAACAGAGGACAGTTTCATGAAAATATAAAT
Source organism: Hetaerina titia (assembly GCA_037158775.1). Taxonomy (NCBI): domain Eukaryota; kingdom Metazoa; phylum Arthropoda; class Insecta; order Odonata; family Calopterygidae; genus Hetaerina; species Hetaerina titia. The sequence continues at coordinate 1,995,823 of CM073769.1, forward strand.
TCCAAACTAAAGGTTATGCGTGAAAAATTTCAGTAAGAAAAATGCCAATCAGAGAAATGAAGAGTTATTCGCAGGGAATATGGTCTATTACAAATGTGTACGCCTTTTTCTTGAAGTACCTTTGAAGATTCACTTAATTTTTTGAGACAAAAAAGACGGGATAAATGACACTGAAAGATGTGATGGCGGAGGGTCTTAAACGTCTTATGCATACCAACACGAATTGCGCATTTTCGGTATTTTATTTAAGACTGAAGTCTCGGAACTTCTTGGCGAAATACGATGAACAATAGAGATCCATCGAAGAGATCAATGAATTACTCCGACTTTTACGTACAGTAGCATTCTCGTTATCCCATTACTTAACCATGACACGCGGATGTTGATTTATAATATAGTATGCCGGGGCACCTTTTTTATAAAGGAGGGAAACAAACCCGTGACCTCAGGGTTGGCAGAAGAGGGCTAGGTAGGGCGGGCGTGATATTATTCCCCCTGTGGGAAAGAGCACGTAAGCATTCACTTCCGAGCATTTGACGTAGGACACTCAACTGAAAAGCGCTGAAAATTGTGAGAATATATTTTTTTACAAATAAATAAATATATATATATATATGTAAAAATAGAATGAATATTTATTTGCCGTATGGCGGTATTTCGTGTTTGAATGAATACATATATATATATATATATATATATATATATATATACACACATATTAAAACTCGAAAATCCCGCCATACGGCGAACAAATATTATTTTCGCACATAGAAATAGACATATAAGGAAAGGGGATAGGAAAACACATAAAAGACCAGCACAAGAAAGGTGGGGAAGGCAGTTTTGAGAAGATCACAAATGTAAAAATATTTCCTTATCCGGGATTTGTAACTGCAATGCCGGGCCAACCCGCGGCAGGGATGGAGTAAACTCCGGGTACCCCGCCAATGTCCAAAAATCAGATTAATATTCTGGTCCCGCAATGCGGGACGTATCAGATATTAAGCTGATAAGAACAGATTAATAATTTTTACTTTAAAATATTTGAAATACAGAGTTATATTCACCTTAAAACTAATATACATGAATACACTTCTCTGATTCCATTATAAATGCACGACAGTAAAACTATTTCTTTCACAGTAATGTATTGAACTAATCCTCAATCCGCCGTGATATTCAACATCACGCATTGATCGTAAGTTTCGTGGAGTTAATCGTTAAATTTCAAGTGTTTTTGTTTCTTAGCACATTACCCCAGATTATACGACTGGTGAGGGTAAGAATGCAAAGCATTCAACGTCCGCAGCGCAAAAACTTCACATAAATATCTCGCCCTACGAGAGGCTATTAGGTTAAGCGTCTTCTTGACCTCCTTTGCTCGCTGGTTTTTCGGAGACCAACCCATTGTTGTTTACTTTCTTTAGTAAGGTTGCCGCCAAGTGGTTATAACGCCATGATGAATGAATGAAAAATGTCATGGAGTTCATTTGCTAAGATGAAAAATTATGTCTAAAAACAGAATTTTGTCCGCGGTAATGAGCGATTTGTGCAAATGCGCACTTTTATTTCAGATGCAAGAAAACATGAAATTGTGAAAAAAAAGAAAAACAATTAAGGAAAAAAACGTAACCGTGCAAAATATCTAAACGTACCTACGGAGTATAATTTCAAGTAACAAAAATTATACAATAAATATTTCGGAGATATCATCGGGAAGAAATAATCCCCCGCAGAAATAATGCCCAGGGGAATTCCAAAGAGTTTTTTTTTAAATCGAACAAAAATGAAATAATCAAATAATTTACTGAATTAGATAATCCTTGTACCTTGATACTGGAGGAAGTTGGTACGCCAACAGTCGAAAATGTTTTTGAAATGGATTTTATCAGATAAATTCGAGGCATTTTGTAAGTACGAGGCGCATTCTTAAAGTAAGTACGGTTTGCTTATATTTAAATTTTGGCGCTTCAGAACACAGTTTTGCTCCTGCAGCGCCATCTACTGATTCATGAGAAGCTAGAGATTCACTGAGAAGCTACAGCAGCATTTGTTTTGTTTCAGAAGTCGTTTGCTTGTCCGTGCATGCAAACAACAATGTCCGCGACAATCGTTGATCCCGCCATCTGAGAAGTGCGTTCTGTCGTACTATTCTTGTGTGCAAAAGTATTGTCGGCTGCTGAAATTCATCGTGAATTATGCCTAGTTTATAAACCTACAGTTATGAGTGAAGGAAAGGTTAGACAATGGTGCTGTGATTTTAAAAATGGACGAACAAATGTCCATGACGAAGAGCGAAGTGGCAGGCCCAGTATTCTGACCGATGAAATTGTTTCGCAAGTGGAACAAAAACTGCGATGTGATCGTCGATTGACAATTAATGGCCTGGCTGAACATTTTTCTCAACTTGGACACACTACTGTCTACAATATTGTTACGGAAAACCTCGGATACCACACATTGCGTGCAAGGTGGGTACCGAAAATGCTCACCGACCACCACAAAGAGCAAAGAATGTCCAGTGGACGAGAGTTTTTGGGTCGTTGGGAACTCTTTAAACCACCCACCGTACAATCCTGACCTTACACCCAGCGACTACTTCCTCTTCTTGCACTTGAAACCGTGGTTCGGTGGACAGCGTTTCGAAACCGAAGAGGAACTCAAGAATGGCGTTGTCGATTGGTTCAACCCTCAGGCGGCGAGTTTCTATGCAGAGGGGTTAAAGAAGCTGGTGCAGCGGTACGAAAAATGCTTAGAAGTGAACGGCGATTATGCAGATAAGTGAAGTAGGTTTGTAGCTAACTAAAAGAGCCAATAAAATGTGTTTCATATGAGTATATTTTTTCCTGTGACCAAACGGGCCTTACTTTATGAACACGCCTCGTACATTGCGGATTGTCTGTCTTAGCATAGCCTTGATCTCAAATTACAACCAAGGATTAACACAAACTAAAAGAGATTTTATCCTTCCTTGAATGAAAAACGCTTAGCCTGAAAACAAAGCCAAATATTTTTAAAAGAAATTTACGAGGAAAGAGTGGCTTCCAGTTACATGACTACCGACTATTCGAATTCATACTAACTCAAGTTTAACGCCATCATGCTCGTGATTTCAATTCGAATATGGATTGACTGCAGCCCTCCACACTCTTCCCTATTCAATTCTCACACGCTTGTGTGACCTCATGGCTGCCCTTCGGTCTCAGCATCCCTCATCACTTGGCCTAAATGCATTCATTCATTTTCCCCTTGCATTGGTTTACCTCGCGCTCTTTTATTACTATGTTCTTAGCAAATCTATGTCTGAAAATGAGCCCAATAAATCTCTACCGTACTCCATATTTCCTTGTCCTCCTCTGCCTTCGGTAAAATTCTTTTTTTCTCATCGTTTCTGTCCACATCAATCTTCGGCACTCGCCTACAGCACCGGCCACTTATTCCTCTCTAGATTCTGGAAGGGCAGTATTAACATTCTTTGAGTTTGGATGAATCTTCTCGACTGCATCCACCCGTGACTTTCTTCCGTCTCCCTCTTCCCTCCTCTATCGCTCCCTCTTCCTCAAACCATTCACTCTACTTTTCTGCATGCGGATAGCAACTACTCTTCACAGCACCTCTTTTGGATTTTCCATAAACGGAGAAGCAAAACCACATTCTTTCTTCATCAATGCATTCCTTGTTTGCGTCTCCTATTTTTACACTCCACTATTACCCCATGCAATCCCACCGCATTTAGTCAACATATGTGATTATTCTGGCATTCCCATCTTTTACTTCCAAATTTTGGGCGAAGTGCATTTTGTACGATATCATTTTTGTCATCGTCTCGACACCAGTAGAACATTAATTTGTAAAATATAGAAACAGAGACGCTGGACACCTGTATTAGTAAAGCCAATTCATTGGAATGCATTTCTTTGATTCTTCTGGATGTTTGTCTACGAGAATAGAATTTCAAGTATCCAAAAGTGGACAATAAATATTTCGAAGATAATACATGGTGATGATTATCCAGCCGTCCTTCGGGAATTCCAAAGAGCTTTTTCAATTAGTACAAATTATAAAGACGTGTGGCAGAATGACACACTACAACTTCCAAACAAGCATTTATGCCTCAGTAAAAGCTATATATTCAGGAGAAGTCAGGGTAATAAGTTCCTGCCGCAGATAAAAGAGATTGTTGCATTTGTTCATTGATAAATTCTCCTTCATCGGTTCATTCTCCATCTCTGAACAAAAAAAACTCCACAAAAACACCTCCAAAGTTTTGTCAACTATAAGATCCTCGCTCGCAACACTAACGTACACCACGTCCTCCCACATTCACAAGATATCAAAATAAAATTTCACGATTCAAAAATGGCAATCATCTTTCTAGACTCACCTTCACAATACATTTAATGGATGACTATGAGGAAACCACCATATTTACTTTAGAGAAATAGTCATTTAAGATCCTCAAAGGACAAAACATGACGAGACAAACTCATCTCAGAGACAAGCTACATTAAAGCATGTATGAGACGAGTCTTAGTTGAAGGCAACAATAGTAACTAACCAAGTTCCATATAAGCAAGATGGCGTTTTTCAGAAAATACATTTTATTGACGTACATATTTAAATTATCGAGGAATGTGAAATTTACCTTGTAAAAACTTCCCAAAAATTCGGTTTCCTTGTTTCATTTTGGAATTAGACGTTTCTCTATTAATGAAGCCTTTTTTGTACTTGCATAATTACTCCCAGTTATATCCACGACAACAATGTCTACAAATATAGAATTCTAAATAAACAAGATCACGCGTTTCAGGAACGGTGTTTCTCAAACAAATACGGATCCATTTCTTGCCAATGACCCTGACAGCAACTTCGGATGAGAGATATTTCAAAGAGGAAAGATAATTCATCTAGACGGGGATTCGAACCCGGGTCCCTCGATTCGGAAGGATTATGGGTTTTAAATCCCGGCCTTAAGGATGATTGCTCCAGTGCAAAATCCTCGCGTTCGCACGAGTACAAGAGTGACCTTAGTTTCCTCCGCTAAGATTACTATTGCGGCGTTTCCTTTGCAGTTCCTTTGAACCAACTCCGGAGTTGAAATTCTGCCCCCAGAGAGAGAGAGGGAGAGAGGACTTTCACATCGCTGCTCAAGAATAACACCTGTAAACTGCTTAACTCGAGAGGCACGTCTGATTAACACTTGGAGTGAACGGGGCGGAGACTTTGGAGACCACCGGAGACCACGTTCTACGCTCAAGTAATCCCGGGATTGCGCAACCATATTCTAACCAGGCAGGGAGTGCAACCTGCGGGTTGTCGGTTACTACCCTGGTCGTCGCGGTTAGGGCTGCCAACACGTGAAAGTTTGGCTTTGTGTAAAATTTTCGTTTCCAGATACTGACATTTTTAAATGAGAATACGTTGAAGCGTAAGAATTTTTCAAATCAAGTCAATTGAAACATGCTATTACATTACATTAACAACAGGCACATTCCCTGGAAATTTTACATTTTAATTCCACTTTAAAGCTGTCAATAATATTCAGGAGACAAAGCTTTATCAACAAACAAAACTATTAGCCTTCCTATTATCCAACCTGACACAGTGAACTATATATTAAGTTAAAACCTTAAAAAAACAGCCGTTAGGGAGTATTCTTCATGGCTAATCTTATTTAATTCAGAACTAAAATTTCTATTTTCTAATTTAAATAATTAAAATCAATGTATTGCTTATTAAATGCAGCGAAAGAAATATATATATATATATATATATATATATATATATATATATATATATATATATATATATATATATATATATATATATATATATCAAATAAAGCTAAAGAGGAATGGTGGAAAACGCAATGCGAGGATATTGAAAGTTTACAGAGGAAGGGTGAATTTGGTGCGCTATACAGCAAGGTTAGGTTATTATCGGTAAGAAGGCAAGATCTGAACTAACAGTTAAAGATAAGTGGGGTAAGATAAAAGTTGAACCAGAAAAAGTCGAAGAAAGATGGAAGGAATATATAGAAACACTATGGTAGAGAACTTAGGCCGACAAGGTTTGACATAGAAAAGGAACATGACGTAGATAAAGATAGCTTAGGTCCAGGCATACTTGACGATGAAATAGAAAGGGCATTAAAGGAGATGAAAGTAAATAAGGCCCTGGGGGTAGACAACACTGTTCAAATGTTTAGGAAAATGTGGGAAGAAGGCCCTATATGGACTGATTCGTAGTATCTATGAAGAAGGAATCTGGCCGGAAGATTTTGTGAGATCAGTGTTCGTTCCTATTCCGAAAAAGGTAAAGGCTACATTATGTGAGGGTTACAGAAAAATAAGTTTGATATCCCACGCAGCTAAAGTTATTCTCAAGATCATTAACAAAAGGATAGAGAGTACGGAAAATTATTACTTAGGGGGTGATCAGTTTGGGTTTAGGAAAGGAAGAGGTACGCGTGATACCATTGCAGTAATGAGATCACTAATTGAGAGGAATATAGAATACAACCAGGACGTTTTTGCCTGTTTTGTAGATTTCGAAAAAGCGTTTGATAGAGTGAATTGGGAAAAATTAATGCGTGTATTGCAGAAAATAGGAATGAATTGGAAGGACAGGAGACTGATCCGCAACCTGTACATGTCTCAGACTGCTCAAATGCGAGTGGGGAACGAGGAGTCCGGATATGCAGTGTTAGGAAGAGGTGTAAGGCAGGGTTGCCCATTGTCACCGGTACTGTTCAACGTATATGTAGAGGAAATGATTAAAGAGGCATGGGAAGAACTGGAGGTGGGAATGAAAGTCGGAGGGGAATTCGTAAAATCGGTTAGGTTTGCTGATGACCAAGCATTAGTTGCTCAGTCAGCCAAGGGGTTGCAAGCATTGCTGAGTGAATTGGAGGTTCAGTGCGATAGATATGGGATGTGAATCAATATTAATAAAACAAAGGTTAAGCGATTTTCCAGTAAGAAAAAAGCTAAGCTAAACAAAATAGGAGGGGAAAAATAGAGCAAGTAGAACAGTTTACATATCTCGGAAGTGTTTTGGACCAATGCGGTCAAAGTAATAGGGACGTAAGGAGAAGAATTGCGCTAGGCAAGGAGGCTTTCTCAAGGAGGAGGGAGTTGATGACGGGGACGTTGAGTAGGGAGGTTAAGACAAGACTCGTAAGAACTCTGATATGGAGCGTAGCTATGTACGGCGCGGAAACGTGGTCACTGAAGCAGGTGGATAGACGTAGATTGGAGGCTTTTGAAATGTGAGTGTGGAGAAGAATGGAGAAGGTGAAATGGACCGAAAGGAAAACAAATGAGGAAGTACTTGAGATGGTGGGTGAGGAGAGGAGTTTGTTGAGAGAAATCCTATGGAGGCAGGAAAAATGAATGAAAGGCGTATTGAGCGGTAGTGGGATGTTGAAGAAGGTAATAGAGGGGAGAATGTTGGGCAAGCGAGGAATGGGCAGGAACAGGATAGGGATGTTGGACGGGATGAAGGGAGGGAAGAAGCATACAGAGATGAAGAGGGACCTGATGTAGATTAGGTTGATAAATTGGCTTTGGTAAAAGTGTTTGGAGTTGCGAAGTGTTTGCTTGATAGTTGTGTCCACCCGAAAACCTAACTTAACCGGCAGATTACCTCATACTAATATAAATATCGTTGAAATTGACGCTCTCCGGCGACGCACAAACTCACAAACACACGTATACAAAATATTCAACGCCCAGAAAAATAACGGAAGGACACACACAGTATGTATTGACGTTTCGATGGCCCGTCGAAACGTCAATACATATTGTGAGTGTCCTTCCGTTATTTTTCTGGGCGTTGAATATTTTGTATCCGTGTGTTTATATATATATATATATATATATATATATATATATATACCGTAAACACAGTAATCAACCCGAAGGTCGGTTTAGTAGGTGATGGTAGAGCTCATGTACTAAGCCCGACGGCTTGTGAATATTCACACATCAGGGTAGGGGGGCCAGTTCCTTTCCCTGTGCCGGTTATGGTTTCCCAGGAAGATCTGGTACCCGAAAAATCAACCAGCTTGGGTGGAGCTGCAGGTGTCTTAGAGCCCTAGAGTGCCTTGCCCGGGAATCGAACCCGGGACCCTCCGGTCAGTAGTCCAACGCTCTACCCACTGGACCACTGCGACCCGCATATATATATATATATATTTCTACATATATGAGTTCCGTTCCTTCCTCCTCTTGAGAAAGGTGGTGATACCTCCTAAAATTCGATACCCAGTGAGTTTCTCTTTTATATATGTTCATCTACATCTACATAAGTACCCTGCGAGCCACCAAAAAGGTGGATGTTTCTGTGTTCTTGTCTTTGTCTACAGAATAAAACAGATAACACGTAAAAGGACACTCACATTATAGATTGTTTAAGCTTTCGGCCTACTCCGAGGCCTTCTTCAGGTCAGACTGGTCAGAGTTAAATTTGTATACACATACGTGTAAATGTACATATATGCATGTATGTGCGTGTGTGTGTACGTGTATACGTGAAATGGTCACTTTCGGAGACCAACTCACCGTTCTCCATTCAATGGACATGCTGTGCCTAATTTGCATTCGCAGCACACAAACGAACGTGATTGAACGTGATTAAGGAATACAATTTGGATCTGACAAATGAATAATACCCCCAGGCACATTTTTGGGTATAAAACGGAAGTCAATCCGTGGGATGTCAAAAATATGGGAAAAATGATATTTAAATGAAGCAGTGCAAGTATGCGGAATTGTTCCCCGTCTCCTCAATCCATGATGGAGAGGGCAAGACAATAGTTTATGATGGCACACAACATCCGTTTCCACGCGTGACTCCGCGCTTTCTCTGTAAATTATAATAATTTTATTTCTTCTCGGACAAATGGCAGTCTATTAAAAATATTAATATTAAGAATACACTATCCAGTAAGTTTTTGATGGATCCATGGACTAAGCACCACTTCACTTCTAAGCTTCTACTTGTAAACGCCACTTCTACTTTACTCCTAACACTACATTAAATAAATATTCTAAAGCCCTACATTGCGATAAATAATCTTCAACTACGTATACTTCCTCTATTCCATCCAATAAATTTATTTTTTACTGACTCTACCGAATTTTCCCAACATCTTCCCCTTCACATCAGTCTCCGATACTCCATTGTCGCCCTGAGTCCATTTCTCCTACCTCCTTTTTATATCTTCCACCAACCTTCCTATCCTTCTCTATTAGTACCTCTTCGCTCTTTTTCCTTTACGCCCATTTTAATTTTTCCATCCCCCTACGAACCCACGCGTCCAAAGGGCCCAATTAACCCGGCCTCCGGAGACAAATTCCAAACTCATGCAGTACGCACCACGCTCCATACAGCTGTTTTTATTCAACTCAATTACCCGTGCAAAAACCTGCTTCCCTCATTGAATCCACCTATCAACGTCATCACAATTACTCCAACCTTACCCCCGACTTGCCTGATATTTGAAATACAAGAAATAATGTAAATTTTCTTTAGTAGTAATTCGATAGTGGGTGCATTCGGTGGTAAATTCTAAATTCACTCGCTTTGGTGAGATGGAAGTTAAAGTTGGTATCGAGCGTTCGAATAAAAAGGTCAACGACAACTACTTCAAGCGTTACAGATAATCAGCAAATTAACAAACATGGCGAAGAGAGAGGATTCCACCACGGAGAGGCGTTTCGGGTCGCGAGTCAGGGACACGTGATCATCGCGGGTTTGGAGTCCCGAGGGCGGGGGGTGCTCGAGGATCCCCTCCCTTAATCGGCCCCAAAGCTCAAAGTGGCTCTCTGCCGTAAAGACCGTTTGTGAGGCACGGCTGCGAATTCATCCGTCACTTCACGCACAGAATGAGGCATCACCGGAGGAAGGTTTCCAACTCGCCCGCACCGCACCAGCTAAGCCGTCAGAATCGTAGCCAGTGAGGGGATGTTTAGTCACGAGTCATCGACGTAATTGGTGATTATTGGCATTCAGTTCCGTTTTATTTTCGACGAGTTCAGATGCCGCAAGTGACGTTTTCTGCTCCACTGTCACGAATTTTGCATGGCATTAAAGATTCCTCGACTTGTTCTCATCGGCAGTCTATGCATACGTAGATCCTTCTCAATGGTAGTATCGCTTAACAAATAAAATGTGTTGCGAGAATATTTTTCCCTATGCCTTCGTAATTAGAATTAGTGGAAACTTTATTATATATATATATATATATATATATATATATATATATATATATATATATATATATATATATATATATACATACATATATATATATATATATTCCTTTATTATAACTTGAAAATCCCGCCATACGGCGTACAAATATTATTTTCGCACATAGAAATAGACATATAAGGAAAGGGGATAGGAAAACACATAAAAGACCAACACAGGAAAGGTGGGGAAGGCGGTTTTGAGCAGATCACAAATGTAAAAATATTTCCTGGTGATGGTAGAGCTCACCCATGTACGAAGCCCTAAACGGCGTGTGAATATTCACACATCAGGGTAGGGGGGCCAGTTCCTTTCCCTGTGCCGATTATGGTTTCCCAGGAAGATCTGGTACCTGAAAAATCAACTAGCTTGGGTAGAGCTGCAGGTGTCCAGAGTACCTTGCCCGGGAATCGAACCCGGGACCCTCCGGTCAGCAGTCCAACGCTCTACCCACTAGACCACCGCGACCCACATATATATATATTATTTTTATATAAATATATATTCATTCACATGGAAATAGATATAAGGAAAAAGGGATAGGCACACGCATACAGGACGAACACAGGAGAGGTGGAGAAGGCGGAATCGAGCAGATCACTAGTGTAAAACTATTTCCTTGACCGGGGCTTGAACACCGGATCTTTCCATTTGCCGAGCGGATGCTCTAATTACTTGAGCTATCGAGGAAACTTACTTTATGCTGAAATCTGCGGTCTTAAATGTAACCAAGTGCCCCAATGTACTACTCCTTTAGTGGGTGAAACAGCTGCCTGACGTCATCTCTTGGCCAAAGAATCGGGGCACTTGGCTACATTAAAGGCCGCAGATTTTAGTGTAAAATACGAGTAAGTTTCCTCAATATTCTACACTAGTGATCTGCTCGATTCCGCCTTCTCCACCCCTCCTGTGTTCGTCCTTTATACGCATGCCTATCCCTTTTTCCTTATATCTATTTCCATGTGAATGACTACTATATAGTACGAGGGTCATCCGGAAAGTAGTACCCGTTCGTGAAATAAAGACACAAAAGTAAATATTAACAAACATAAAAAAATTTATTTGAAAGAGGATACTTTAAACTACTTCTCAACATAATCTCCAAGCAAATTAAGGCATTTGTCATAACGTGTGACAAGTTTCTGCATTCCTGCTGCATAGTCCTTCGCCGCCAGCTCATTGAGATACAGGGTCACTCCTTCTTTAAGTTCTTCATCGCTGTCAAATCTTTTTCCTGCCAAAAAGTCTTTAAGCTTTGTAAAGAGATGAAAATCTGAAGGGGCCAAGTCCGGGCTATACGGTGGATGGTCGAAAGTTTCCTATTTGAATTGCTGCAAAAAAGTGCTGCAGCCATACGCTTGGTTTTGTGCTCATCTGTAAGCATGCGAGGGACCCATCTTGCACAAATTTTTGCATAATGCAGATGGTGTTTAACAATTTCATGAACAATTGTTCGAGAAACATTGGGAAAATGCTCACAGATGTCATCAATTGTGACGCGCCGATCGTTCCTCACGAATTGGTCAACTGAGCTCAAGAGTTGGTCTGTAATGACAGACGGTCTCCCCGAACGCTCATCGTCGTGTGTGTTCCCCCTCCCCATGTTGAAGTTGCGACACCACCGCCGAACAGACGACTCGTCCATTACATTATCTCCATACACCTCCTTTAATTGGCGATGAATATCACATGGGCGAACGTTTCTTGCATTGAGGAATTTAATCACTGCCCTCATTTCACAACTGGCGGCGTTCTCAATTTTTTTAAACGTTGTAAACAATCACAGAAACAACACAGGCAATGCTAGCGTCACGCAACTTGGCTCAGAGAAGGCAGACAAGCCACTGAAGCTATCTGACCTCGTCCAGCGGCTACTCGCGTCGTCAGCACTTCATGCGGCACGAACGGGTACTACTTTCCGGATGACCCTCGTATGTACGTATTCGCCATATGGCGGGAGTTCGTGTTGGAATGTGTATATATATTTATAAATATAAATATATATATTTTCTTTCGGCTTTCGGGCTCTCCTCTGCCTCAGTTCTGTTCCTAATTCCTCTTGAGAAAGGTAGTTGCACCACCGAAAATTCGAGAACTAGTGAGTCCCTCTTTAATATGTTTTAGTTTCTGTGTTTGCTATGACTATTTAGTGAATTTTATTGTGCACGTTCGTGGCTTTTCCAAGAAAGTGAATATATATATATATATATATATATATATATATATATATATATATATATATATATATATATATATCGATGATGCAGAAGTACTCACGAGAGCAATATAACTTTTGGACGGCACAATAGAACACAGAATAAAACAGATAACACGTAAAAGGACACTCACACTGTAGATGATTTAAGCTTTCGGCCTACTCCGAGGTCTTCTTCAGGTCAGACTGAGAGGTTTTGAGGGAAGAGTGCCTGGGGAGGGGAGGGGGGGCGGAAGGTTTAGGGACTGTTGGGAAAGAAATTAAAGATGGCGGTTAAGGGTGGGAATTTTAAAGGATCGGAAATATAGGATGTATGCGGATTCGCGAGTTCTCACCTCTATGTTGGTGGCTGAATCGGGTAGGGATTCTAGAACTGTTAGGGAAAAGCATTCGTCAAATGATAGGTTGTATGAACTTGCGTGTAAAGGGATAGGAAGAGAAGAGAGTGAAGCAGAATTACATGAGTAACGGTGACGTGTTATCTGTTTTATTCGATATATATATATATATATATATATATATATATATATATATAAAGTTTCCTAAAGTTTAACGCACTAGTGAACAAAGACGAAAACACAGAAACACAAAAAAAGAAACTCACTCGGTATCGAATTTTCGGTGGTCCAAACCACCTTGATCAAGGAAAAGAAGGACAGAACTTAGAACTAATTTCTAGATTTCCCTCTACACTTCTGTCGTTGTGCTCTCGCCTTCTAATGTAATGAATTGCTCACTTTGAACCAACGTTAAAATTAATCCGATTTCCACAATATAAGACCGACGACGAGAAGTCTAAGATGCGTTACAACGATCACGATGCACACCGAGCATATTTATGAAAAACAAGTGATAATGATAACGTTACAATAATGGTGTCCGTGAAACCCTACCATTAACAATAAAAATAGACGTTTCAGGCGTGATATGGTGGAATATCATGATTAATAAAAATTGGCAATTTTCCACAAATTAAAATTTTAATACGACCGGTTTCTATGTAACTACATCATCTTCTGGTGACAGTCATAACTCAGTGTCTAGTATATATGCTGAAAAGCTAGCAAGGGGGGGGGGTTGGCGTGTAGTGGAAAATGGAGGATAGAGGGAGGGGAGGTGGAAGGACGCGTGAGTGACGAGGTGCGGGGGAGGAGAAAGGGGTGGGGAACACAAACAAGTCCGGAGAAAACCTCGTGGCAGGATTTAGTGGGTGTCTCATTGTTCCCTCTGAGCGGTGCCATAGTCCTAGGGCCGTGGAGAAAGGGGATGAGATCTGGGTTTTCCCCCGGTCGTTGACTGGGCGCAAAGTATCGAAGCACAAAGAGGTGTGAAAAGGGGTAAAGATTTGGGATCACCTCGTCACTCACGCGTCCTTCCACCTCCCCTCCCCCTATCCTCCATTTTCCACTACACGCCAACCCCCCCTTACTAGCTTTTCAGCATATATACTAGACACTGAGTTATGACTGTCACCAGAAGATGATGTAGTTACATAGAAACCGGTCGTATTAAAATTTTATTTTGTGGAAAATTGCCAATTTTTATTAACCTACCTTTAACGGGAAGATTTATGAAGAACGGTCACTTCGTTTATCATTTCGTGTGCTATTAGCGAATGAATCGGCGATGGTCTGTTTTTCCTCTCCATTGAATATTTCGGAAGGAATGAAGTGGTTGAATTACTCATCGCTAGGCTACCAAATCGAAGTTTGGTCGGGACCGAAGCCGTCGCCCCGTTCAATATTAATTCTTCGCTCGCCATGATATCTCGATCCGCTCTTCTATTTGCTAAAGAGTTGACAGGACAGCTCTCAGAACTTCCTTTGATCCCACGCTCCCTCTACTTAGGAAGGGTTCTTTTCCGTCTTTTCATCTTTCTTCATTTGGCCTACGTCTCTCTTGTCCCTTGGTATTCCTCGCGACGTCCTACTCTCCATTGTGTTCCTATAAAAATCATAACACTCTCCACGGTGTGTTCAATTCATCCGGGTTCTTTCCAGTATAATACTCCATATTTCCTTTTACTCTAAAATTTTCCCATATAGCCACTCATTTATCTGTCACTCGTGATTCCAGATCTATGTTTCGAGGGCTAATTTTCTCTTCTCGTCCGCTTTCTCAATGTTCCATTCAGCGCCACAGTCCGCACAGATTTTTCCACGCACACGCACTGCTGAGTTTCCAGGATGCTTAAATTTGCAAGGCAGGCATTGAACGATTTTCTGGACTACGCGTCGCCTCAAGAGAGGACAGATCTCATTACAAATGCACCTCTCTAAAAATTTTCAACGTTTCATTAAATGTTTTGTCACAAAGGTAGTAGATTGGCTCATATTTCAAAGTGGAAATCCATGGAAAGTGGAACAATCGTTGAAAGAGTACATCAAATCATCGTGGTCAACCCGAACAGAGGGTGATTTGAATGTAGGTCAGGGGATAGTCCACTTTGCCCTGGCTCTAAACTGCGTGTGACATCTATGTACACCTTTAGGGTAGGGGGGCCAGATCCTTCCCCTGTGCCACCAATCGATTTTCTGCGATGGAAATATCAATCAACTATATTATTGGGTGGGGTTGTCCAAAGGTATCGCACGAGATTCGAAGCCGAGGCTCTTCGGCATGTAGCCACACGATCACTACCCCCTAGGAAATCACGAAAGAAGAAGTTCCATTGCCACTTTCAATTCCTCACAAGTATGCAGGATAATTAAAATGTTCCCGTTTTCTCGTTGGCGACCCTCATTTTCTTTCATGATTGCTCTTTATTTCAGTGAGGCCCTGACTATCGTCAACTCACTAGTGGTTAATGTGGTACGACTTCGCAGTAGGCATGAAAGAAAAATGATTGTCCTCCACGACGGGATAATTTATTGATAGGTAATTGGCCTATTCCTTTCCTGTAAAGCAACACCACGGAGGAAATTTAATGGTAAAAAAAATTGTTCGCTGTGGGCCAGTTTTGAAACATCAGCGTTTAAAAGAGATTGACGATTTTCATCACGTAACTAGCCGCAACTGCTGAGATACAGGTGGTAAAAGCAGGATAAGGACATTGAAAAATATGATTGGCGAGACTAGAAATCAAATATGAAACCGTTAAAGTTTTAAGTTCGACTCTCATTTTTCGATCAATTAGAGTAATTCATATTGGAGGGAAATGATCATTAACAATTGTGATTGCGACAATAGTACTAGAGTGGAAATAAAATTTTGTTAATTATAATTTCTCTTCATTGTGGTAAGTTTCCACAAAGTTAAGTATGAAACTAAACGATGCGTTAAGAGCATATTCATTTTTCCATTACTTTAAATTTTTTTAAAGATTTGATTATTCTACTTCACAGTTATTGGTGACGCGATGTGGGCAAGCCGTGACACATTGATCAGTTGGCGAATGGGAACATATTGCGTCCATAATAAAATCAACAGTCATAATTTAGTTCGTTCAATCTATTTTTTTCGTTTCGTTTCAATTTCGCTCACTTTCTTCATTCAATCACGTAACAATTCATTGACTGAAAGATTTGAAAATATCTTCCATCCTAATTCATGATCACCAATCTACCTTTATTCGTTCAAAATTTACATTTCATAATTATTCATCAACTTGATTGATTCAATCTCCTTACATATTTGAGTTGTGGGATTGATCGTATTTTCTGGCGGGATAAGGATAACGGTAACTCTTCAAGCTAGTACACTTTTTAGATAAAAATATCACCGAAAGCAAATTTAAAAAAACGTCCAAGCTACGCTCATGGCACGTACGTTAGGTAGCAGAGACCGACTTAAAAATTCAAATTGAAAATAACTGACAGGATTCGTATTATTATTATTAGGCATTTGGCTGTCCTTAATCTCAAACAAAGAGGGTTTTATAAGCAGAGCGTCATTGTCTGCTCGAGAACCATTTACCTCTGGGATTGAGAGACAAAGCGTTTCATCGATCGCTGCCGTCATTTTGCTCACGATCTGCTTTTATCTCGTCGGTCATTCAATGCCAATATTTTTCCCTCTTTTAATGTCTATGCCATTGCGTATTTGTTCACTCTGCTATATCTTTGCTTAATTTATTCCAAGGATTTTTTTATTTTTATACGACGACCTCGACCGGTGAATGGAGTAAAAGAGACAAGCAAGAAATTAAAAAAAATGTATCGCATATACAAATAAAATATTTTTTTAACAAAACCTGGTGACCTTAGAACGAAACGAAGGTGTGAAATTCCGGAGATGTGGAACAAATTCATTCGACATAATGAGATCCGGGCTCCTTTAAAAAAAGCGCAAGAGAAGAATAATGAAGATATATTTTAAGGTAATTAATTAATATTATTTAAATAACTTTGTAAAACTATGGGATATCTTCGGCAACCTAGACTTAGAGGAGAATGAGAGTTTCATGGACGACACTCTAAAGAATATCTACAATACAATAAATACACGTACTACTAATGTGTAACTTCAATGCAACATTGCAGTGTATGGCAAATGCGCAAAAAATTAAAATTCTTGCTACTCTGGGGAAAGAGCAGTTGAATAAATATAAAACTTGGGGTTGAAAATTACAAGGATATTCAAGACATTCTAGAAGAACGATTCAAATCGATAGTTTGGACAATGAAGTCTAGAGCTAAATAAGTGAGAGATATCAGAGGTTATATTCTTAAACTACATCCTTAATAAAGCAAAAGGCTAACCTTAAAGGTTTCGATGCCTTTCAAGTAATCGATATTTATGTATTTTTTGAGACTATGTTACAGTAGACAATCTGAAGCTTGAATTCAGAATCTTTAGCCGCAATATTATGATATCGCAAACTTAGGATTAAAAAAAATTCTGTTTTGTGAAAAGTTTGTTGGAGAACAACAGACTCCAGGTTCAAATGTCAACTATGAGATGAAACTGGCTACGCCACAGTTTTCCTTAAATATTAAGTGACCCTATCTTAATTTTTTCAATGACTTCTTTTGTAATATTAGATTTCTTTTCAAATATAATTTTGAAAACTGCTTTCGGTTCCATTCTCCTGATAGAAATATAATTTAATGATCAACAGTTCTTGACGTACATGTCTGCCACTGCCCGATTAATGCATTCCACTTGGCACCGCATTCCTTTCCTCTCTCCCTCTCATCCACCCTTCGTTTCCCCCTCCGCTGATGTCTTCCTCGACCTAGGACAGCTGCCGAACGTACTTTTACGTAAAGAGGGTCATCCATCATCTCCAAAGTTGCAAATTCTTTCGAGCGTAAAACTAACACAAAAACCAAGGAGAGAAAAATAACTTGGTGATAAAGGAAGGAAGATCCACCGCGACGATAATGAATATAGGCCCTTCCAGCGCGATGGACCCCCGACACGATAATGTATCCTCGGTGAGTCTGCGCATTCACCTCGGGGTCTCCTCTACCATCATGTCTCACATGCATACACATTTTGTATCTCCAGGATAAAATATAAAAACTTTTCCTCATTTCGCTTCCCCTGGAAATTTCCTTCACACCAAATCGGGATCAATTAGGATCATACTGATATTTCAACTGTTTTGTCAATTACCATCGATTAAACAATAGTTAAGATACCTAAATGCTAGACACGCTTAAAGAGAACATTCTCTGGAGGTCATTCACAGGAAATTCCTTAAATTTGTCACGAAGTATCAA
Source organism: Hetaerina titia (assembly GCA_037158775.1). NCBI lineage: Eukaryota > Metazoa > Arthropoda > Insecta > Odonata > Calopterygidae > Hetaerina > Hetaerina titia. Next base: position 2,013,961 of record CM073769.1, read on the forward strand.
GTGTCTCTGACCTCTAGGTTGCAGTCACCGCATCTCTAACTGCATGGCAAATAACTTGATTAATTAAATTGATTAAGCTATTATGCTCCCTTATAATTTAAAAAAAGCTGGGTAGACTTGAAGACAGGGCATTTTATTTCTCTTGCTCTTGAAATACTCTGGTTTCACGGGTAGAAAGTAATGTTAGCGCATACTTCATGGGAGGTTTAACGACTTCTACCTTCCTGTTATATTTTATTCTTTTGTGGGAATGGAATTCGTTAAAAGACTCAAGTATTAATGTACCCTGCATAGTTTGGTGCCGCCGTTGCTCTATTTAAGTCAATAAGACACATTTTTCATGTTTACGATTGTCATAAAAGTCTTCACGTTTAAAAATAAACCCCTTGTAATTTGCATTCGGGTTTTAAAACCCGAATTTAATGATCCACGGAATCTTTTTGATGTCTTACTGTACTCTAAAGCTGGTCTTACCAGCTTTTCCTTAGTTAATCTAATGGTTTCTTTGAGGTTTCTCATCGCCCAATGAAGAGTTTTGAAAGTTTTCTTAACAATATACGTATTCCACGTTTAGCCCCCACCCTAAATCCTTGGTTGGTAAATGCACATATGTAATTACAGCTATCACTTCTAGGAATTACATTTTCCGAGAATTTGTAGTTCCTATTGGTTCCATTTACCTTGCTATTAAAAGTGATAGATTTGCATTTGCTAACATTAATGTCCATCCCATTATTTGTCACCCAATCTGCCATTTTATTAACGGCCCTTTGCAGTGTATTGAGGTCGCCGTCATTCTCTACTTTATTGTAGATAATGCAGTCGTCTGCAAAAAGTCTCATCTGAGATTTAATGTTGAACAGAAGATCGTTTATATAGATTAAAAACAAGAGCGGGCCAAGTACGCTTCCCTGTGGGACTCCCGATGTTACCCTCGTTTTTTCAGAATACACTTTGTGTTCGACCTTCCATGAAATTTTTTACCCACGAGAATACTCTTCCATCTGTGTGTAGTGGTAACTGGCCCATCTTAAGCATTAAGTGATCGTGGTCAACTTTGACAGAGGCTTTCGACAGATTGACTATTAGAGCATCCACTTCTATTCCCGCATCCATAGAGTACCCTTTTCTGAAACCATATTGGCGACTGTAACCAAAACTTTTCCCAATGATATCTCCAATGTATTGTATTTTGTCACTTTTTGAGCTAATGAATCTTCCAGAAACAATAAAATTAATGTAATTTCTAATTCACTTTGTTTTTACTTCAAGGTTATTCAGCAGTTCATGCAAACGGCACCGGAATACCAAAAGGAATCACCTGTTTCGAAGATGGAAAATCACACCATGAGGTAAACTCGAATATAACACGAGTCAAAATTTCCGTGCACGCTAGTACCACTCGCATGAGCTGCTCCTTAGGATTCTTTGTTTTTTGAACTTTTTTTGATATGGAATGAACCATATTAAGATGATTGATTCATGCTCTTCTCTCAATGCTCACAAAATATCGCCTCAAACCATAGTAAACGCATTAAACAGGACGTTGGAATTCGACATGATAACATTTAATTCGTAGAGAGAGAAAAGTGGCTCAACCGGGAAAATATCGCCATGAAAAAGCAAAGGAAGTACCGTAAACGTTGGAAAAACCTTGCTTCCAACCATTGGGAACAAGAAGTATCATTGCGATACCGCACGCAGGACTGACATCACAGAAATACCAGTCGTATATAATTTTAACGCAGCTTCCCAATGTGGCAAAGGAAGTATTATAACGAAGGGCGGAAAAAACTGACGATATATCAGTCGTAAAAAACAGAAAGGCTCAAATAGGCGATACAATTTATTTGTAACTAACGCCAACCTTTCGACCATCACCGAAGAAAAAAATTAAAATCGCACCATGGCCGTCCAATTTCACAGAGTGGAATAGGATGAACACAGTTCTTACGATTAAAAAAAATTATTTCATTTCTTTCGAATACATTTTCGCTCTCGTAATTTTCTACTAGTTAGTCAGTACTTTAAACATTTTTAGCTGTTTTTCATGACATCGTACCCAGTCTCTCTTCTGCTGGCTTTCAGAATAATGGATAAATGCAATTGTTTGTATGCCTCGGTCAACACGGCGTGTTCCGCTCACGACAGTTAGGTACTTCAAACCCCGATTTGTGGGTGCGTGCGTTATGACTTTCGTGAAATCCCATTAATGGCGTTTGACGAACGGCCACAGCGAGCTAAATGACCAAACACCGGATCGCCATTATTAGATCCGAGGTGCAGAGGATGTCGGTTTCGAAATCGCTGTAACTTTTTGAGTTGGATCATATGATTTATTTTTTTACTCAGAGATGTAAAATGTCGACATTGATCACGGGGCTGTTGACCTCGGATAAGCATTCACGATCCACTGGGTACGTCAATAATCACTACGGTCATAAACCAGTGAACAGAGCTCAAACTTAATTCTGGAAATGTGGGCTCGGAACAGCTCGAACTCGCATTTCGAAAAGCAGGAATCGCTGCATTCTCGACGGGTCAATTCCCACTCTTTTCCTAACGAATTCATTTGGTCGTGAATGCGTATTATTATTTCCATGGTACCTTTTCACAGTGAGAGTCCTTGAGTAAAAGCAAAAAAGTGGGGGGATAAAGCGGAATTTTGTGCCAAGGATAAAAATAGTTTGCCACAGCTTTCGCCATTATTCAGTGGAATTTCTCCATTGTATACATGAAAAAAACAGCTATTCCACAGCTGATATTCATAGTCGACCATTGTTTCGCCATTTTGTAGGTGCACTTGATGATGCCACAGAGTGGCGAAACCATGGTCGTCAATTAATTGTGGAGTTGATGAGTCGCTAAGTGAGTTTGCGTTTTTCCGGCGAACTGACCGTTGTTGCAGGAAGTGAGAAACAAGGTAATCTGAAGAAGACGCCTCTTATCTCAAGGGTGGTAAACGTATACATACACACACTCTTCATTTTCCTTATATCCATAACCATGTGAATGAATATGTGTTCGCCATGTGGCGGGTTTATATATATATATATATATATATATATATATATATATATATATATATATATATATAGATGATGCGGAAGTACTCACGAGAGCAATATAACTTTTGGACGGCACAATAGAACACAGAATAAAACAGATAACACGTAAAAGGACACTCACACTGTAGATGATTTAAGCTTTCGGCCTACTCCGAGGCCTCCTTCAGGTCAGACTGAGAGGTTTTGAGGGAAGAGTGCCTGGGAAGGGGAGGGGGGGCGGAAGGTTTAGGGACTGTTGGGAAAGAAATTAAAGATGGCGGTTAAGGGTGGGAATTTTAAAGGATCGGAAATATAGGATGTATGCGGATTCGCGAGTTCTCACCTCTATGTTGGTAGCTGAATCGGGTAGGGATTCTAGAACTGTTAGGGAAAAGCATTCGTCAAATGATAGGTTGTGTGAACTTGCGTGTAAAGGGATAGTAAGAGAAGAGAGTGAAGCAGAATTACATGAGTAGCGGTGATTGTTCATTCGGATGGATAAGGGGGTAATGCATTCGCCTATGTAGAATGAGGTGCATTGTTTGCACGACAAAAGATAGATAATTACTTTTAATAACCAAACCACTTTACTTTTCCACATAAACTTTTTAATTTTTACTACCCAGGTTTCGTTATAACATAACATCATCAGGTAAAAATAAACAAGTCCAACACCGTATATATACATATCTCTGGGCGGAGGGGAAGAGGAGGGAGGAAAGAAAGGATTGGTTGAGCCAGGAAGAGGGGGGCTAAAAGTCTATGGTTTGAGGCAGATAATATTATATAATTAGCTGGAAGGATATGGTCAATACAATGTTGCAAAAAGCCCACCTGACATCAGATTAGTTGGCAGAGGATTAGGGAAATGATTATTATGAACTGGGAGAACGGCACTTAGTAATTAGTTAGGTGACTCAGTAGCGGGCTGGGAGGAGTCGCTACATTGTTGAAAAAGTCTCACTTGGTTTCAAGTGAGCTGGCAGGGGGTGAGGGAAAAAACAATAACGGGAAATGTGAAGGGTAAAGAAAATCGTTGGTCAAAACATCTTCCCCGTAATTCGTGTGTTGAAGGATTTCCAACTGCTCCAGCGCATCAAGACGGTACCCTTTCTTCTCAAAATGTAAAAATTCGGGAGTAAAATCGCTGGTGTGGCCACAATCTCTCAAGTGCTTGGCGAATAGTGATGCGGAGATGTTATTTTTAAAACAAGCTCGGTGTTCCTTTATTCTTGTTTCAAATCTCCTCCCCGTCTGGCCTATGTATATCCGGTTGCAGTCTTTGCAGCGGAGTTTGTATACTCCACTTTTGTGTAGTGGTTCAACGTGGTCTTTCGTGTGGCATAACAGGTTGCTTAAATTAGTTTTATTGTAAAAGGCCGGTCTCACTTTTTCCTTTGGAAGAATTTTTTGTACTTTTAATGATAAGTGACCAAGAAAAGGCAATCTCCGCCACTTTGGCTGGTTTTCTGTATATGTGGGTGAACTATATATGGATAACTTTGCTAAACGGGATAGTTTCTTACGGTAAAGGGTATCAATTAAATCTTCTCTGTACCCATTGTTCACTGCAATTTGTTTAATGATCTTTAGTTCTTTAAGAGTGTTTTCTTTGGACAAGGGGATAGAACATACTCTGTGTATCATGGCGTGAAAGGCCGATAATTTTTGAGCGAAATAGTGCCTAGAATTATACTGTATGACATGGTCCGTATAACACAGTTTTCTGAAAATAGAAAAATTAAAACTATTGTTTTTAATGGTAATATTCAAGTCCAGAAAGTTGAGGGATCCATCCACTTCTAATTCCTTGGTAAAATTTATATGTTTGTCTCTGGAATTGAGAAAATTGAAAATAATTTCCAACTGTCTTTAAGTAAAGTGGTTTGATTATTAAAAGTCAGTATGAAGATTTTCCACCAAGTTACGCCAGAAACTGTTTTATTTAAAGATAGATAATATTTTTTGAGAGGCAATTAGCGTGGGAACGGGGTGAAGGGACAATGAGGGGACATGGGGAGAGGGGAGCAGATCTGATGAGCAGACATGTTTTACATCGGGGGCGATTGCAGGTAGGGGAAATATGTGGAAATTTGTCAGGGCGGGGTGCCAAAGGGTTGGTGGATCTCAGAAGGTTTCTGAGATTGGCTGGTCGTCTGTAAGCGACAGAGGGGCATTGGGGCAGTAAGGATGTGGTCGCGTCATTGTCATGTAATATAGGATAAAGTTCTTTGAGAAGGGTTTTCAGTCTGTGGGATCCGGGGAAATAGGTTGTGCAAAGGTTGAGTCCAGCGACAGATGTGGGGTTGTTATTCTGTGGTGTGTGTGGTCGGGTGGAGCGGTAGATTTTATCCTGCAGGAACTTTTCTGGGTAACCGCGTTTGTGGAGTGCATGGAGTGCATCTTTTGTCGTGCAAACAATGCACCTCATTCTACATAGGCGAATGCATTACCCCCTTATCCATCCGAATGAACAATCACCGCTACTCCTGTAATTCTGCTTCACTCTCTTCTCTTCCTATCCCTTTACACGCAAGTTCACACAACCTATCATTTGACGAATGCTTTTCCCTAACAGTTCTAGAATCCCTACCCGATTCAGCCACCAACATAGAGGTGAGAACTCGCGAATCCGCATACATCCTATATTTCCGATCCTTTAAAATTCCCACCCTTAGCCGCCATATTTAATTTCCTTCCCAACAGTCCCTAAACCTTCCGCCCCCCCTCCCCTCCCCAGGCACTCTTCCCTCAAAACCTCTCAGTCTGACCTGAAGAAGGCCTCGGAGTAGGCCGAAAGCTTAAATCATCTACAGTGTAAGTGTCCTTTTACGTGTTATCTGTTCTATTCTGTGTTCTATTGTGCCGTCCAAAAGTTATATATATATATATATATATACAGTAAAGTACATGTATATATGCATATGCATGTACTTTATTTTTATAAATTTACCTTCCAAGTCAAGAAAATAATGCAAACTCAGCACATCAATGCCATCTTGACTTGGACTAGCTATATAATTTTTACTGAAACCATGAAGAGTTTTTAAACCTCGGTAAAATAAAAAAGGAGAGAAATTTTAAAATTGGTGTGGTGATTTACGGGAGTTATTCCTCACCAGTGATTAGACACACATTCAAAATTGTATAACGCTCACATTTACACAGGGGTTTGTCGAATTGGTGAACAAGGAAACTACTCCTATTGCTAGGACCGGCATTCGACAACGTACAAAATACACACTAAATCACACTGCTTAACCCAAAGTGGTTTACGTGGAGATATTTATAACGCCTGGGATCGCTCTAAGGAGGCATTATTATACACTACTCTACTTTATTTTCATTTACACTCGAGAAAATACCCTTTCCGGCTTAGGGAAAAATTGTATAACATGAGGAAATGGACGAATGACGAGGAGATTCAAAAATATCGATATTCGGAAATCGGTGTTTTCACCCACGATGACCGCGCCAAAAGTGATGAAGCCACACGCAATATTAAAGAAACCAACGCCGATTATGCCAAGCCCGCAGTGACACTAAAAACTAATTATATGAATAATAAACGTGATCGACTGTCCCTCAAAATTGGCAAAAGGAACAAATTAAGATGCATTCATTCGTAATGAGATAGGTGGAAGCTACGATTTTTCGGCAGTTTTTTAACTGCACTTCAGGGAAGTAGGGAAGTAGACGAAGGAGAGAGAAAGACGCAGCAAAGAGAGGGGGGAAGTTACGAAGAGAGGAAAGGTAGGTAGGGTAGACTTATGCGTCACAACTCCAGGGGGGTAACTAGATATTTCCATTCCATTCAGAACCGTACGTGACCTCTTAACGCATTCCGAAACCGGCCGACATCCCGCTGATTCCATCATCTATCATTTGTCTCACCGATTTCTGGACGCGTAGGGAGAAGAAGGGGAACGGGGCGAGTGAAGGGCAATGGAGTAGACAGCCTGAACGAAGCATTAAGCCCGTGTCATCCACATGCCATGTCATCCACAAGAAGGCTAGTTTGAAAGGCAAAGTCACTTCGCACCGTTACCACTGAGACGTGTGTAATTCAATAACCACCCGGAATTTGAGATTGGGAGTTGAGAAAAGTGTTTATCCCTGTACCGTCAGCGGTCTCCAAGGAAGGTCTGGTAGCCGCAGAATGAAACAGCTTGGGTTAGGATTATCTAGAGTCATCGGGAATCGAACCTGGATCCTCAGTTGTGTAGCCGAACGTTCTACTTACAGGGTTACCATACTATTTCTAATTTCTAAAAGGAAAACTAAATAAATAAACGCACATATCCCAGCATACTCATGCATAAATTAGCTATTGTCACGATCTCCCTGAAATGGGACACTTTTATTTTACTCATTTAAACAATTTTCCACAAGCTACAGCATTACTAATTCATATTAGCACATATAATATATATATATATATATATATATATATATATATATGTATAAACTTGGAAAAGACGCTCTCCGGCGACGCACAAACACACAAACACTAACACAAAAAACACCACACACATAGAAACATAAAAGAAGGACACTTACATTGGATATTTACGTTTCGACGGCACGGCCGTCGTCATCAGTATGATTCTGATGACGACGGCCGTGCCGTCGAAACGTAAATATCCAATGTAAGTGTCCTTCTTTTATGTTTCTATGTGTGTGGTGTTTTTTGTGTTAGTGTTTGTGTGTTTATATATATATATATATATAATATATACATCCGCATATACATAAATATACTATATACAAGTATACGAATGTATACTATATCTACCAAACCGACATTCCGAATGATTATGGTGTTTATGGTGATAATATATATATATATATATATATATATATATATATGTATATGTATATATATGATTTCTTCTAAGTAACACGGAAGTGTTGAATAAAAAACTTAGACAGTAACACACAGCACGAGAACACATAAAAATAACACTCACAATAATATCTTGATAATTTCGACGGACTCGAGCTCCGTCTTCTTCGGAAGATAAGATATGACTAAGGAAAAGGGTACGCGGTGAAGAGAGAGTATGGGACGAGGGAGAGGGGAAAAAACAGGCAGTGGGGGAGGGGTGAAGGAGAGGTATATGGAGGGGGAGAAAGCGGAGCGGGGAACAAGTGGTGGGAGAGGGGTGAAGGAGGAGGTTATGGAGGGGGAAAGGGAGGCCAGAGGGGGGCGGAGATGGAATAAGGAGGATGCGGAAATAGTAACAAGCGACACAGAAAACTAACAATTCATCCACAGATCCCACAACACCCATGACCAAGGCATCAACTCACCAAGTCATCATAAGGGCTTGACAAGTCAAAACACAGGACAAGGATGACAAAATGTATGCGGATGAATAAATTGTCCCACCACCTCGCAAGAAACAAATCCACCTCCATCCATCTCAGCCCCACCCCCCCATTTAGTGAACGACATTGAGACCCGGATGTTGATAGGCTTTACACAGCCATATAAATGCCAATTCCATTGTTTTTAATTTTATAGGGTTATCGGATGGGGGAAGGGATGCTAGCACGGAAACATTGTAACAGTGGTTGAAGGGGGTGTTGTGGTGGGAGGCATGTTTTGGGATGGGAAGACCCGCGGACGGGGAGGAGGGATTACATGAGGCGCGATGATTGTTCACCCTCCATATACCCCTCCTTCACCCCTCCCCCACTGCCTGTTTTTTCCCCTCTCCCTCGTCCCATACTCTCTCTGCACCGCGTACTCTTTTCCTTAGTCATATCTTATCTTCCGAAGAAGACGGAGCTCAAGTCCGTCGAAATTATCAAGACAATATTGTGAGTGTTCTTTTTATGTGTTCTCGTGCTGTGTGTTACTGTCTAAGTATATATACATACATATATATATATATATATATATATATATATATATATATATATATATATATATTCATTCAAACAGAAATAGGTATAAGGAAAGGGGATAGGAAAACACATAAAAGGCGAACACAGGACATGTGGGGAAGGCGGTTTTTGAGCAGATCACAAGAGTAAAAATATTTCCTATCCCGGATAAGGAAATATTTTTACTTTCGTGATCTGCTCAAAAACCGCCTTCCCCACATGTCCTGTGTTCGCCTTTTATGTGTTTTCCTATCCCCTTTCCTTATACCTATTTCTGTTTGAATGAATATTTGTGCGCCGTATGGCGGGATTTTATATATATATATATAGTAACCGGATAAGGACATATTTTTACTTTCGTGATCTGCTCAAAAACCGCCTTCCCCACATGTCCTGTGTTCGCCTTTTATGTGTTTTCCTATCCCCTTTCCTTATACTATTTCTATGTTTGAATGAATATTTGTGCGCCGTATGGCGGGATTTTCAAGTTTGAATATGTGTTTGGCCAATGTAGCTCGTCTCTTCTTCTGGCTATGCGTGCCATGAAACGCACCGTTCCTCTGCTTAATAAGATCGTATGAATGCTTTTCTACTATCCTTTCCCCTTCTTGTGTCCCGTCTATTTCTCCTTTGGTGGGTGAAATGCTCCATAACGCCATCTCTCGGGCAACATCTATCGGAGCACTTTGGCGCTTTATAAGATCGCAGATCTCAATGTAAATCAGGTTTCCTTATTAGCTCAACTGGTAGAGCATCCGCCCGGAAAGTGGAAGGTCCGTGGTTCATATCCCGGATAAGGAAATATTTTTACTTTCGTGATCTGCTCAAGAACCGCCTTCCCCACATGTCCTGTGTTCGCCTTTTATGTGTTTTCCTATCCCCTTTCCTTATACCTATTTCTATATATATATATATATATATATATATATATATATATATATATATATATATAATTATTATTTATTATTAGGTAATCTACCGGTTAAGGTAGGTTTTTGGATTTACACAACTATCAAATAAACATATTGTGACTCCCCACCTATCAAACTAATCTATATCAGGTCCCTCTTCATCTCGGTGTACTTCTTCCCTCCCTTCATCCCGTCCAACATCCCTATCCTGTTCCTGCCCTTACCTCGCTTGCCCAACATTCTCCCCTCTATTACCTCCTTCAACATTCCACTACCGCTCAATACGCCCTTCATCCATTTTTCCTGCCTCCATAGGATTTCTCTCAACAAACCCCTCTCCTCACCCACCATCTCTAGTACTTGCTCATTTGTTTTTCTTTCGGTCCATTTCACCTTCTCCATTCTTCTCCACACCCACATTTCAAAAGCCTCCAATCTACGTCTATCCTCCTGCTTCGGTGACCTCGTTTCCGCGCCGTACATAGCCACGCTCCATATCAGAGTTTTTACGAGTCTTGTCTTAACATCCCTACTCAACGTCCCCGTCATCAATTTCAACAAATTTATCTCTTTCTGACAATTCCACCGATCAAAATTCTTCACATGCGTCATCCAACGGCACCAGAATCTTGGTTAAAATATACGTGAACATTCTTTCGACAGACTCTATTAAAGGTCCATTGATCACATAGTTTGTAAACGCACATGAAGATAGCGCCTCTACGGCAACCGTTCACCTTGAGGCATTCAAAGAGATAAAGACTGTTTCACGGAAAGTCTTTACGGAGATGCATCATAAATTTATAAGATTCCGCCAAATAATAGATAAAATAATAGATTAAAAAGCAATGATCTGGGATTTCGTCTCCCTGAGGCCATTCTGACTTTGCAAAGACACGCCCTTAGTGTTGTAGACTCGCACCTTAGAGGAGCTCTGCGTCATCTAAAATTATATAACCACCATGGGACGTAGGTAATTATCCTTTGCATATACGTCTTGTTAGTATTGAACGTATGTTTCTCAGAGCTATAAAAAATGTATCAGCGTTAAATTGTTTGGTCTCTGAACATTCCTCCCTATTCCTTCTCATGCGCTCGAAAGTCTAACGTTCTTCAAAATAAAAGATATCCAACTGGAGAACTGTCGTGGTAGAATTAATTATGCATAACGTTCATCAGCTGTTCTTTTCTGGTTGTTTACGAATTATTGAATAACTTTCATGACAGATATTATTCTATTTTTCATTAAAACGATCCTACTTCATTATAATACTGAGACAGTGAGTTTAAAATGGATACCCGAGTATCTGATTATAGGATTATTTGAGACCAGGAGAACGAATATCCGGCGAATAAAACAGGATTATTGAATAATGAATATCTGGAAAAGCGAAGAATTGCAGGAGTTTAAAGGAAGGAGATGGACTCTGTAAACAAAGATTCAGCATATTGTCAACAAGTTAAATGCTTCTAAGTCCACTTCTATTATAAATTTTTCAGTGGAGAAACGTATACTTGTATACTCTGCTCTGACTGCGAAAATTCCACAGTCACTGGATCAATAACTTTTACCGATAAACACTATAACAATACAAGGATTCTTACCGATACAATGCATAATCTGTGGGGATGTGCTTAAGGATTTTAGACTAGGAGAGACCTCCAAGAGATAATGTTACTTCAAATATTCAAATCGTTATGGACACTGGGGTCAGATATTGTGGCTTGGAGAATCCTCTTTATCTCTTCATCGCTTCTACTTTAGCCCCCTCGCGAAAGGCATACATTTTAAGAGCGGGCGGTTGGAATATTCGGAGGGGTAGGGAGATGGGGGAGTATGGGTAGGCGGGAGGTTCCGAATGGTTGCGGTAGTGCTTCGGGAAGGCGTGGAAGGGCGGGTGTTTGGGTGGAAGGGACGGATATATATATATATATATATATATATATATATATATATATTTTCCTAAACATTTCAGGAAAATGCGGGAAGAAGGCCCTATATGGACTGATTCGTAGTATCTATGAAGAAGGAATCTGGCCAGAAGATTTTGTGAGATCGGTGTTGGTTCCTATTCCAAAAAAACGCAAAGTCTATATCATGTGAGGATTACAGAACAATAAGTTTGATATCCCACGCAGCTAAAGTTATTCTCAGGATCATCAACAAAAGGATAGAGAGTAAGGCAAATGATTACTTAGGGGATGATCAGTTTGGATTTAGGAAGGGAAGAGGTACGCGTGATGACATTGCAGTAATGAGATCACTAATTGAGAGGAATATAGAATACAACCAGGACGTTTTTGCCTGTTTTGTAGATTTCGAAAAAGCGTTTGATAGAGTGAATTGGGAAAAATTAATGCGTGTATTGCAGAAAATAGGAATGGATTGGAGGGACAGGAGACTGATCCGCAACCTGTACATGTCTCAGACTGCTCAGGTGCGAGTGGGGAACGGAGAGTCCGGATAAGCAGTGTTAGGAAGAGGTGTAAGGCAGGGTTGCCCATTGTCACCGGTGCTGTTCAACGTATATGTGGAGGAAATGATTAAAGAGGCATGGGAAGAACTGGAGGTAGGAATGAAAGTCGGAGGGGAATTCGTAAAATCGGTTAGGTTCGCTGATGACCAAGCATTAGTTGCTCAGTCAGCCAAGGGGTTGCAAGCATTGTTGAGTGAATTGGAGGTTCAGTGCGATAAATATGGGATAAGAATCAATATTAATAAAACAAAGGTTATGCAATTTTCCAGAAAGAAATAGGCTAAGCTAAGTATTAAAATAGGCGGGGAATGAATAGAGCAGGTAGAACAGTTTACATATCTCGGAAGTGTTTTGGACCAATACGATCAAAGTGGTAGGGACGTAAGGAGAAGAATTGCGCTAGGCAAGGAGGCTTTCTCAAGGAGGAGGGAGTTGATGACGGGGACGTTGGGTAGGGATGTTAAGACAAGACTCGTATAAACTCTGATATGGAGCGTAGCTATGTATGGCGCGGAAACGTGGTCACTGAAGCAGGAGGATAGACGTAGATTGGAGGCTTTTGAAATGTGGGTGTGGAGAAGAATGGAGAAGGTGAAATGGACCGAAAGGAAAACAAATGAGGAAGTACTAGAGATGGTGGGTGAGGAGAGGGGTTTGTTGAGAGAAATCCTATGTAGTCAGGAAAAATGGATGAAAGGCGTATTGAGCGGTAGTGGAATGTTGAAGGAGGTAATAGAGGGGAGAATGTTGGGCAAGCGAGGTAAGGGCAGGAACAGGATAGGGATGTTGGACGGGATGAAGGGAGGGAAGAAGTACACCGAGATGAAGAGGGACCTGATATAGATTAGTTTGATAGGTGGGGAGTCACAATATGTTTATTTGATAGTTGTGTCCATCCAAAAACCTACCTTAAACGGTAGATTACCTAATAATAATATATATAATGCGTGTGTGTATGTATCTTAAAGGAAAGTCGGATGCGAATAATAATTTAAACGGAGATGCGAGACAAGGCTAGCGATCAAAAACACAGAGAAATACATGCATCTGAAACTAACACGTAGGTATTCCGAATTTTCGATGGCCAAACCACCTTCCTCTAGGGAATGTAGGAGCTGATTTACTTTGTAATGCCGAACATATATACACTTACTTTCAGAGAGGTGGGATGGAGATTTTGAGGTCAGTTAACACGTTGAAGTAAGAGAGCGAACTTTTTCGGGCTAGTGACTTCCATAAAAGAAGAGCGGCAGAAGAAAACCGAGCCTTGAATCAGCGATAATCTGGAAGCAGAAATTTGGGCTAATTTGTCCTTAAGTCATTATGATATTCTGAAATCGATAAGAGAGGATAGTTCAGGGCAGTCAAAGACGGAATTTTGTGGGCTATCGATGAATTTGTGAGTCATTCAGAATAAAATCGCTCTCATTTGAAAGAAATTTTAATCTATGGAGGAGCGTGGTTCAAAGGACCCCATTTTTATACCGAATTAGTTGGCGACAGTTTTGTGATTTCCGGTGAGAGATTGAGCGAGAGAGAGTGAGGGGACTACGGGGTACATTAATCGAGTGGACGATCACCCGCCAACGGAGCCACTAGTTGATCGACCATTCGGTCCCGTGAGATCTGAAAAAGATCCGAAATGTTCATTGACTGCCCGAACGGGCAAGTATATACCGTCTCACCTTTACCGGTCACTGTACATAAGAAACGCATGGCATCAAAGAAATAACCATGGCTGAAGTGAAAGTGTGCTTTTTACAACAAGTACAATATGTATGCAATAACTGAAATAACTGCCCACCGGCGCACTCTGAGCACGGATTGGTAGAAAATGGAAACGGTGGCAAGGAGCATTTCCCACAGCGAGAAATTCACATTTGGGCTAGAGGGTAGTAGCGAGACCGTAAAGCGGATATAATGATACTAACATAGCATATAGGACGGAGGAAGAGATCCGTCGGGCCGTGAAGCGGCCTGTGGCTACGAAGAAAATTTAAAATTAAAAGACATAGGAGAGACTCATAGGTGACTTATGTCTTTAGGCAGTGTGTACGTGTGTTTCTCTCCGGGGTCATAGTCCCAGATGTTTGTAGCAGCGGATTTCCAGACGGTGCGAGGCGGGACTTGAAAGACGCGACTTGAGAGCGAATAAACTCCGCGACGGACGGAAGCCTATGTGCCGCTCGCAACACGGCCATTCTGGTGAATCGACTAACTTGGAGTAACGGCCGAATGGCCTCGTTTTGGATGGTCTCGAGGTGACGCCCTAGCGTTTTCCGTATGGCAAACACGGGGCAATTCCCCTTGACAAAACCGCAGAGCCGGGATGCAACTGCACGTAACTACCGCGAATCTTTGTTCATCTTTCCTTTCGTGTGACCTGCCGAGTTGAAATGGAAAAAAATCAGTTTATTATTTTGTGAAAGAGTTAAAACGAGCAGGTGATTAAAGATATGCGAGTATTTATTCGAGTCCTTTGGAACATTAAAGCAATGAGGAAGCCCTTCAGCGGTGGGTCTTGGACGAGCACGACAGGCTATCCTGAACAGCTTCGAAGGATACTTTGACCTCACGTGAAACAAACTATTCCCCTGCCGCGATCAATTTCAATATATTAAACTCCTAGAATTAAAAATAAAAATTTCATCCTTCTGGTTGACCGTTGCACAAACCAATGTTAAGATATTTTCCGGCACCCAGTTATACCTCCAAATAATAGAGGAAACATTTTAGAACCAACTCATTCAGCTGATAAGTTTTAATGATTTAATAAAATAAAACTTGACTCGTGTATTTTTAAAGATTGAACTTTTGAATACGACCGTGAAGAATCATTCCTCTTTAAATAGGAATAATACGCTACCGATTGTGAGAATTCTGGTGCCAGATTCTTAATGTTACACAGTTCACACATGATGATTTAATTTTGACTTGCATTTATTATTGAAATGTCCCATTTAAAAAAAAAAATCACCTATTTTTATGTAGAGCAAAAATTGGAAATTTTCATTTGAAAAAAGTGGTGCAAAACCAATTCCATAGCCTTATCGCTTAATTCCTTAGTTTGACTACCAACGGGTAGAAATGGAGATAAAGATACGCCAAACCGTAAACAGAAGGTATTCTGTTTTCGTACCGAGCACAATGTCCGAGAACAATTTGCTTGGAGGGACACAACGGCCAGTAACGGTCTAGCTCTAAATATACAAAATAAAAATCGAATTTTTTCATCGACGTGATTTTTTTACGAAAATTGGAATTTGCGCGCAGTGCTCTGTTGGAATTTCGTGCAAGCGATTGTCGGATCTTCCTTTTCGCTCAAAGATGCAGCATACATTAAAATTGAAGGGACATCGTGGCGATACTTTTGCCCTACAAGGGGCAGGGGCATCCCACCATTTTCCTTCGACGCCGTTTCGCTAATAGAATACATTGCAATAGTGATTATTAATACAGCGGCATATGCTGTATGATTTACCCGTGATAATGGACAAATATACAGAGTAGATGACGGGGACGTTGAGTAGGGAGGTTAAGACAAGACTCGAAAAAACTCTGATATGGAGCGTAGCTATGTACGGCGCGGAAACGTGGTCGCTGAAGCAGGAGGATAGACGTAGATTAGAAGCTTTTGAAATGTGGGTGTGGAGAAGAATGGAGAAGGTGAAATGGACCGAAAGGAAAACAAATGAGGAAGTACTAGAAATGGTGGGGGAGGAGAGGGGTTTGTTGAGAGAAATCCTATGGAGGCAGGAAAAATGGATGAAAGGCGTATTGAGCGGTAGTGGAATGTTGAAGAAGGTAATAGAGGGGAGAATGTTGTGCAAGCGAGGTAAGGGCAGGAACAGGATAGGGATGTTGGACGGGATAAAGGGAGGATGGAATAACACGAAGATGAAGAGGGACCTGATGAAGATTAGGTTTCTCGATTGTGGTTTGTTTTGGAGTCACAAAATGTTTATTTGATAATTGTGTCCATTCAAAAACCTACCTTAACCGGTAGACTACCTTAAAGCAAACAAATATATAACCTCGGCGGTTTCGTTGCTCTAAGCCTTCAATCAAAGTGGGGCAGCATAGGATGAGAAGCAAACGTAGTATATGCTTGAAACCACCGAGTCATGAATCTAAAATCGGCGGATTTCGTGATGAATTTGGAGTATGAATTTGGAGGCCAGAGATTGAAAGAAAGTGGGAAGAAAAAATAAGAGGGGAATGAGAGAGAGGACATGGAATAAGGAAAGGGGATTGTGATCCACTCAAAATAAGGCGACCGCTTCAAGAAAGTGTGCTCCTAGACAGGAAAGCTGAATGGGTGGCTAGTGGTGATTTCCTGCTACTTTCTGGTGAACCTCAGAGGTGGAGGTGTAGTGAGTGTACCAATGCACAGCTTGATTGCTGACGAAAGGCCAAAGATGGGCGTGGCCACGAAGTGCAGTTGAGGTAAAAATAAACACACAATTGATGGGGAGGCGGGCGTGAGAAGTTTCATAACTTCTTCATTAGTCCGTAACGCAATCGCAACATTATATAGTGATAGAGGGGCTTCCCTAGCCGAACCCCCTAGTAAGGGGGTTCGGCTAGGGAAGTGGGTCATCATGTCACGGTATCCGCTACCCCTGAAACGGACCAAAGCCCTAGTCGGTGTCGACAGAAAAAAGAGTTAGTGTGAATTCTGAATCACTAAACCTTATTACAGGGTATACACTCCCCCACTATCAAGGAATTCTCTGAATTTTTCAGTTCGTTTACTGGGAAAATGTTATCATGCAGCTCCAAAACCCCGCGCGTCTGTTTTTTGGGAAAATATTGGTCAGGCAGTAATCATATTCACTACAGGCGTGTCCGAAATGGCAAAGAACGGTTAGTAGTGTCATGGTGATATGTTGTAAGATACTATCGCCGCGCTAAATGCCAGAAGTATAAGTGAATAATATAGGGTAAGTACACCAAATTCTCTCGTGATATCAGGTTCTATTAGAGTGGACCAACCCCGAGAGGAAAAATTCAATTCAGAAGAGGATTATCTGAAAAATGAAACGAATATTCTGAAAAAAATAACGACGCACTGTTTCGCTAAAATGGTAAACCAAAAAGAAACCCTTCATTGGCGAGGCCGATATCATTCCAGTAGCTTGAAGAATTTTAATGATTGAAAAGATTATCGATTCTTGAGAGTACCCCGCTGAGGGACGCAACGAACACTACCCACCCCTAAACGAAAACTTCAGGCATCAATTATTTGCTATAAGTATAAAGTACCATAATAAATCTGAACATAATTTTAGACTTGAAGAACAAAATATTAATATTCAGAGAGCAACATCTAAAAGTATGCTGGGGAAGGAGAGAGGGTTTTTGGAAGAATCCAAAAGGAGACGGTAAAGGTGGATGTCGAGCATTTTGATCGGCGATGGGATCCTGAAGACTGTGATAGAGGGCATAAAATTAGGAAGGTGAGGTAGGGGGATGAAAATAATTGGAATATTGGACGGAATGAGGAAGATAGCATGTATGCGGACGGGATTGAAGACGGATTTATTGTATTGCCGGGTGTCAGCGGCTAGGAGAGGCAAAGAAATGCCGTGATGTTCAATCAGGGTCCATCCAAAACCTATATTACGCAAACAGTAGACTAGAAAATAAATTGGTTGACTATCAAAACACGTTTGAATTTTTGGCCTTCCGATAACCGCGCACAGATTACGACGTGCGCATGATTCAGCACACCTCCCTATATGAAAAATCACTCGACGTGCTCTCTCTGAGAGAAAGTCCTTCGAGTTAGCCGGGTATTTCGACAAAATCGACGCTCAAGTCCTAGAACCGAAGACTTTATCGTGGAAGACGCTGCGTTGTGGTGCGCGGTGCTATGGAATGCAGTGAGCTAAGTGGAAAGGTCCACGGAAATCTTGATCTCAACGATGGCAACGCCTCAAGTGCATGCAGCAGACCAGCTAAACGAATACGCAGGTGATTAACGGCGTTCAGAAGGGGGGGGAGGGGAGGGGCTTGAGTTATGTTACGAGATTCACTCGCTAAACAATCGGTCACCAGAATGCCAGCCGCAGACTACGATAAACAGCATTACATCACTTACATCGGGCACTCTTACGCCAATGCGGCGTAAATGGCTAAATGTCACACTCGGAGGAGCGCTACATAGCTCGCACATCATAATTCTCGCTGGACGCCATGTCGAAATAATTCATTGGCCGAAGAACTTTTCATCACATGCTGCCCCGTTAGGAAATCACATTTGAAAAAGAGATTGGAATTTGGAATAATTCTTTTTGAATGCGAAGAGCAACGAATGTTCTGAAGAAAGAAATAATTAAAACACCAAACAAAACACGAAGAAAATGTCTGGAACTCAAAGTGCTGCTCAGAAAGCACGAGTAGAGAAAAATGAAAAGGAAACAACTTTAATTTCCTAATAAGATGGGTTTTGATACTTTTCGAAAGTATAAGCTGAAACATTTTCGGTTTATAAAGACTCTGTAATGGATATGTAACGTGTTGCAAGCACATCGATTAGTTGTTTTAACTTCGGATTTGGCGGAATAAAACTTCCCTGCGCTAAATTGGCAGATTTATACGACACAGTATGTACACGTAGTTCCGAGAGAAAAGGAATAGGGTGCCAGGGAAGTAAGCAGTAGGAAAATATTTCCCTTCTTCACAATTCCACGGCGCTACGGAATCAGAAGGCCACACTTCACACGTAAGGCATATTCCCCTTTTATAGCTTTCTTCCTTCCTCCGATCCTTAAGGTCAGTGTCCCAACAAAATCCTACGAAAAAACCACTTCGTAGACTATATAATCGCTGTAATCACTAGAATACACTCCTAAACCAATTATGCATCTAAATAGATCCTCGAAGCATAATATTTATGACATCCGTTGATCATCGTAGTGGGAGAATGAAGAAGTGGTAGAGCGAGAGTGTAGAGAGCTCCGGGAGAGTCCTAGTTTACGAATTGAACGCAGCAATAACCCTTTCAAATTTAGATTAGAGATTAAGTTATAGAGGAGTCGTTTAATTTTCATGAAGAACGTCAAATAAAACTTCAGAAATAGTTAATTTCAAAATATTCCGTCCATCGATGTAGCGTTTCCACAAGCAAATGGATGGACTACTGTTTCACTGAAGATGACGCTAACTTAAGGGAGGATCGTTTGATAAACAAAAAATGTTTTTTTCTGGATATCTTCGAGAGGTAAGTAATTCTTGTCGCAGTGCATGTATCCTTCATTCACACCTTGAAATTTCTCACCTAAATCCTGTTATTAGAATTATTATTTAGAAATATGCAGGTTTAGGAGTACTTTCTATTGACAAAAACAACAGCCAATAATATCTCACCCTTAATATCCCGTATTTTACCTCGATGCTCACCCGCACCGTGCCATATTACATGGTGCGTGTGGGCATAGGGATATTCCCCCGCTCCAAAAGAAGGGCCGCAACCCCTCTCGCCTTCCCATTCTTCTTCTCTGCCAGCATGGAGCCAACGCCCCCAGCCGAGGCACCCCCGCAGAGGCCCCCGAGGCGCCGGCGCCCCCAGCGCAAGGTGCCGCCCGACCTACCACCGCCTCCGAGAGTCTACTCGGCTCTCTCGCTGCCCCTGGCCGGCCTCCCTCTACCAATTCACGGCTCCGCGTCCCCGCAGCGGCGCCAGGAGATCCACAAGTACCTCCGCCGGTGTCACTCCTACGGCGCGGTACCGGCCCTGATCGAGAACATGGTCGCCCGCCTCCCCACACCCTCCTCCTCGTCCTCCTCCTCACCGGCCACGACCAAGCGCCTGCCCGCCTTCTCCGCTACGCCCCCCCCGTCCCCCTCCTCCACGCCCACGCACTCCCCGCGGGCACCGAGATTCTTCATCGGCGCCCGCTCCGCGTCCTCCTCGTCCAACGCGCAGGACCCCCCGTCCCCCGGGGGAGATCGGTACACCCACAGGGGGCAGCTCTCCCCAGGTTCCCCTCCCGACTTCACCTGGGGTGCGGTCGGCAGCAGGAAGGACGCCGAGCACCACCTTCGCGCCGGACTCCGGAGGGCCAAGTCCCAGGGGGCGGTCCTCAGTGGGGTTGGAGGGTCCCCGGGGGGCGGGCAGCACAGGGGGGGGCGGTGCGTCCGCGGGAGTGCGCCCGTGGCTGCGCTGACGGAGCACATAATCGAGATCCTGCCCACGGGGCCGGCGGGGCCACCAACCCTCACGAGGGCCCTCTCGTCCCCCGCGATCCGAGAGAAGGCCGCCGAGGGGACAAAGCTGGAGAGAAGGCCTCCGCGGAGCATCCTGCTAAGGGTCCCCAGCAAGGAGGAGGGGCCGGAGGGCCGCGCGGAGCAGCCGGGAATCCCGCAGAGACCGGGGGACCTCGAGGAGGGGGAGGGGGACGACGACGGCTGGCTGGAGGACACGCCGTCCGTCGGAGAGCTGGAAGAGGCGCTGGCGCAAATGCTGGAGGAGGAGGAGTGGGTCCTGGAGCTGGAGAGGAAGGCGGCGGAAATGGGAGTGGCAGAGGAGGGATCGGCGGCGCCGGTCAGGAGGGAGGAGGAGGAGGAGGCCATGAAGAGGGTGAACACTTTCATGGCGCTGAGCGCACTCTCCGGGGACCACGACTGACAACCTCTCTCCGTTATCCCCTCCCTCTCTGTCCCCGGGATGACCCAAACCCTTGGAGAGAGTAAGGAGAATGAAGAGGGCGCGTTAAAACACGAGAAGATGGGCATGGGACTGGATTCGAGCACGCTTGGCTCGAGTTCACAGGGTGCCCAAGCAGTGCTACCCTTCACTCCGGGCCATCGTGAAATTTAATTGTTGTCGCCACTAACATCGATAACATGTCCCTTTACAGGATAAAAGGAACAACAAAAGAGAGGGCACGTGTTGAAAAAATCATTGGAATGTAAATAATTTAGATTGAAGAACGGTTTAAATGTTTCATCAACATTCACGACCAAAAATGATGGCATTTGAAATAATAGTAATAAGGTTTTATCTTCAAATCGATTTCATATGCCTATTTCTTTACTGTAATTGTTTCCATCTGTAGTTGAAGTACATATTTTTCTGAACTAAGCCACCTAATTTAAATCTGAGAATATGATTAAGAATATTTATATTGCCGTTGCTTAAAATTCTGCACTTTTAAGTAGTTTACACTAATATTTAAATGATTTCGCTCTATTATAAGTATATTAAGTTATTTAAAAATAAATAAAAACTTTAAACGATTTTAGCTGATGTAAGGTTAACTAAAATAGTGCTGTTCTCTGCTCCCATGTAATTTTTATATGTGACGCATGTATCAAAAAGAGAAGATTTACTATTATTGAGATGTCGGTCGTTGTGCTGTTTTCGACGCGAAATTATAAAACATAGCCAAACAAACAGAGCTAATTGAAAGCCTCACTTCACGTCATGACGGAAATAGAGACAATTTGGCAAGCAACTGAGTGCAATGAAAAATGAATGCATTCTCATTGAATTACTTGAATCAGAATCAAATCCTTGCGCATGTAAAATACGGAAGAGGCACGAGAGGTGGCATCTTGCGGTGAAATCTTGGTGAACTTTAATGCTATTCTTAAGATGAGAATAAATCACACAAATTACACCTACAAAATGATGAAATCATCAGAGCAGTCGTAGAAATCACCAAGATTGCTAGCTGAATGGATAACTAATAGCGTCCATCCTATGCAACAGATGAAAAAGTAAAACAGCATACTGCATTAGTTAAGTTAAGAAACAGAGAAGCAAACCACAGCTCATGACCAAAGGGAAACGGGGTGTGAATGTTTGACCCCACTGGTGCAATCCATTCCTCCGAAACATAAAAATCCTCACTAGGGCGCTTTCCCCTTTCCTCCATTCGTACATTTGGGGGGGAGGGAGGTGGCGTTGGAGGGAGGGGGTCCGAGAGGGTCGGGGCGTCCGACTTTTACGATCCTCGGGAATCGAAAAACGTGAACGAATGAGACTGCGGACGGACGCCGGAAGATTTAAAACGAGACCGGGCAATTCAAGCCTCACTTCCTCCTCCCTATGGAATATAGGGCCTTGATATGCGTCAACCGAGTCGAATATATTCGGTTGGGGTTCCCGCTGAAATTCGTCCAGGATGAGTGAAGAAAATGAGACAAGGAAACGAAATGGAAGGGGGTGAAGATAGATTAAGTCAAATCGCAGTACTCCTCCGAGGTTTAAAAAAACATACTCTGAAAAACCACACCTTGGGAGAATGGATGAGTTACCAAACAGAGAATTAATTATATGCAAGAAAGAGAGGAGTGAATGTTTTTGGGAGGAAGGGATGGAAAGATTGAGATGGTATTTATTGGAAGAAACACTCCAAACAAGATATATTACAAACCTCTGAAACAAAAGAGCCCCCGTTAAATTATGTAACGATGGGAAGTAGAGGATAAACATATGCAAAGATCGGGTAGTTTGGAATGAAATGGGAGCGTAGCTCCTGAAACAGCTTAAAATTACACTTTTCAGGTCGCCTTCCCCTAAAGGGAATGGAAGGAAGGTATGCATACAAAAAACTTTAATGTAAATATCATTTATTTATCATCATCGTTAATTCTGCTAACAAAATAGAAATGTAATGGAAAGCTGCTTAAAATGATCGCCAATTGTTGTTTATTTCATGCTTAAGGTTTTCTCCTGGCTTAAAAAGTTATTATTACTTAATTCCCCTTTTCTGGAACGCCCAAAAAGTATTTTCTCACATTTTTACCTATAACTCCCCAATGGACCTTGAATATACATTGCAAATATCTCCCCACCCACTTTTCCTGCCCTCTTCAAATCTATGCATTTCATCACATCCTCTCCCACATGCAAGATTACGTCATCTTCACTCTTATCCAACTTAGTTTCCTGTTTCTTCTCCAAACGAACATCTCAAAAGATCCAAATCAACGCTCAAATTCTTTCCAACAGTGCTGTTCTCTGAAGTACACAACGTTATCCTTCACACTAAACTCACATTTTATTTAATTTCAAAGCCTATCTGAGATTTACCCTCATCCTGAATGTTCATTCACCCTCATTCATTTCATCTAATGTATTTAAGAATAAAAAATAGCATTCGCCTGATATCATTAAGGGGATTGACTTATTTTTTTAATGCTTTTCAATATAACCAGTTTTGCAACAATTATAGCAAACATAAATCTGTACAAGGAAGAAGCTCCGCAGTACAAAATACATATCAGGGCGGTTTTTCTTAGCTTTTTTTGTTGAAACACGCTCCAATTCCTGCCAGCTAAAAGTCATCCGCGCTGCTTTAGAATTAATTAGCTATTTTAGTGGTTATTCATCGATTAAAAGGCAGGTTTGACCCGCACATTACAGAGAGAAACAAATACACTTACTCGCCTCTCCTAACAAAACACAACCTGACATCCAAACACAACAACAAAGCCTTCTTCAATTTCGCACACTTCCTTCCTCCCTTCACATTCCGTCCAAAATGGATATAAAATGTTACTTCTACCCATTACTCGCTTGCCTAACATCGGTTCTCTTTAACATACTCGTAGTCTTCAACGTTCTATCGCAAATCAAAATGTTCTGAAAGCATCTTCCTTGACTCCTTCTATTGTACTTTATTTAAATTAGGTGTTTACCTAGAGCAACCTTTTTCAACCAAAGACATAAAAGAGTCACTTTCCAGTTTTTCTTGTCAAAAAAGGAAAAGATCAATCGTGAAGACGGAGTTCCAAAGAAATTGGCAAACCAATAATTACTATGGCCATATTGGCATTCAATTTCCAACGAATTTGTTGAGCACACAGCACATAATCAAACAGTTACTTGTCTTAAAATTCACATTGATGTGATTACTGAACGAGAAAATGGAATCACATATTTAAGAAGGAATATTGGCAATATGATGCGTCCACTTTTTATTATATGCCGAATCTTTCAAACTTACTGATGCTGGATAAAACGTATTTATCTTGAACATCCACTTCGTGAAGTACCAATGCGACGTTGTTTAGCGTTTCACCGAGAAATTCGCACAGTTAGATCTGCTAACCAAAGAGATCAGAAACTGTATAACAGGATGAGTAAACTGGCGATCCGATGGAGAGCGAGTACTGCCGTCTTTTCAGGACACACTACTGTGAGTGTAGAGCCCCCACCCACATACTCAATTTCCCTCTCATCGGCAGCGAACGATGTTAGCTGAGCATGCCACTGCTGGCAGAAGGAGTGATTGGGCCATAGACCAAGAAGTAGCGCATATTACTGGTATCAAGGTTACCAAAGTTAGGATCTCTTTTACGTCATGCATACGTTACATGTAAAATTAACGGAAAAAATTCGTAATAACACGATGATGACGAGATGTATGCTGCCATAGTTGCTGAATAATAAGAGGCCATTATCCTTCTGTTTACAGTGTGGTAAGATCACTTGTTTTAGATAAATCGTGCTTTAAAATACTATATTTGTACTGCAGTTATCCTGTCATACAGGTATTAGCATCGAAGAATTCTACATATTCGGGTTTTTTTCCGCGTTGTTGTTTGAAGCCGACAACAGTTTCGCCGAAGTTGCATCCGGCGTCTTCAGGTCGAAGATGATCATCATCATCATCTTCGACCTGAAGACGCCGGATGAAACTTCGGCGAAACTGTTGTCGGCTTCAAACAACAACGCGGTGAAAACCCGAATACAGTATGCAGAATTCTTCAAGCCACCGCCGCGAAAATCTACGCAGCTAGGTATTAGCATCTGTTGTTATCATGATTTTGGTAATTCCCGGGGCAGCTCACAAATACGAGTGAGGTAAATTCCAAAAATTAAGAGAACCTTGAAGGGCCGTCGTTTTACAGCCGTAGATGACATTAAAAGCGCATCTCTGAGGCTAAAGGCTATCTCAAAGATCGAGTTTGAGAAGTGTTTCGGGGATTGGAATAAGCGCTGGCACAAGTGCATAATCTCTAATGAGGACTACTTTGAAGGTGACAACATCAATATATAAGAATAAACAAATATTATTATCCGAAAAATTAAAATTCCCGTTAATTTTTTATCACACCTCGTATATGCAATCACTTATAAGAAATACAATCAATTACCTTAGTAGCTCAGTAATTATCTCCAAGAAGCCTTGGAATACGAGTGATTATTTTGTTTGACAAAATGTTATTTCTTATATATAATGAATCCTAAATCATAATTAGTATAGCGACGGGGATGATTTCGACGTCTTCAAGATAAGAACGAAAAACAGTTCGCTCTGATTACCCCATTTCACAAAGACTTCTTTATTGAAGGTAGCCAGGCACATTTCTTATAGATTTACTGAGGACTGCTGGCATCTTCCATGGGTGGAAAATGTTTATATCCCGGCGGAAAAATTTCTAGAGGAAAATTGAGACTATTATAAGGGTAGATTTTTAAACACCAGTTCAAAGATCATATGATAAACTTGTCGAAGCTCAAATTATATCAACAAGTTTTCAATTCAGCATGAATAGAATATTACAGTTGACAACTAGATTAACTCAACTAATAACTTTAAAAAAAAGTTCGTCAAAATTTTAAAATGCAAATGAAATCACATAACTGAGATACGTATATGAAACAATTTATACTCATGTTTGCGCTAATATGTTGTGCGTAGAGTGATTTTTTTAAGGTAGAAAGTGTGGGGTGGGCGAAGGAAGTCATGGGTGAATGTGATCTAAGAGTCTCGAGGAATATTATGAGTCTAAGGATAAGGAAAACATGCATGAATATGACAGAGGCGAAAGTAGTAAGTAAGAAAAAGATATTATGGATAAAATTAGCAATTCATTATCAGGTTTTTTTTTTACTTTTGCCTATCTCGGAAGGGAAAGACATGAAGAAAAGCGACGTATGTATGAATGCCAG
The DNA here is from genome assembly GCA_037158775.1 of Hetaerina titia. Classification (NCBI taxonomy): domain Eukaryota; kingdom Metazoa; phylum Arthropoda; class Insecta; order Odonata; family Calopterygidae; genus Hetaerina; species Hetaerina titia. Next base: position 2,040,200 of record CM073769.1, read on the forward strand.
CAATCGATCCAATTTGATGGTACGGTAACCCTCTCACATCCGCATTCTAAACTTTAAGTCAAGTCCGGACTTTGCGGAAGAATATGGATCTTGAAAAATGTTGACATAGCAGTGGACTACGTGAAATTATTAATATTTTACTACATGTTTTTATTGATATTATTCCTATACTTTCGTAACAAAGTAGTCTTGTGCCGTGATAGTATTAATGGAAGGCTAGTGTTCAGAGTGCACGCCTAAGTGACCAGAGGGGCGTGGATCCCAAGGAGGACGATTTCACCACCTCTGGATATACTTAGGAAATCCCAGTGTAAGTTTTATAATATCGCATTCTCTTGAATGAACTAAATTGAACAGGTAATACTAAATTAAATTGTTCCTAAAAGTCCACTCAAAAATATCTCAATGGAAAAAATATTGTCGAAACTTGGTTGGCCAATAGCACCGTAAAAAAAAACTTGAGACAACTTCGAACGGGCTTAATTTCCGAACGAATGACTATCGAAAAGCGTCACGTCAAAACCTTTCGCAAAAGGCTTCAATCCACTAAATTATAACTATATATTATCGCTACTTAAGTATGGCGGTTTCATGGCTGTCTATCGCAAATGCAATTAGACGATGCTAATGCTGACACGCTAATATCGTGGGACGTTTCAGTAGCGGCATTAGAATAACTTGACTTTTATTAGGAAGTCGACGCAAGTTTTTGTGCGAGAGAATATCTGCAACGTAGCAGCGTATTTCCCTGACCCCCAAGGGACCCTTCATCCTGGGGGGAGGTACGCATACCATCCATCTCCCGCTCTCTTTCCGCATCACTTCGGTCTCCGTCTCTTTACTATTTATAGATTTTGCTCAACCTTTTCCCGATAACCGTTCGTTAAGGTAATTCGTTCTTGGCCTTCCCGCACAGTTTCTCCCTTAAATAGTTCTTCCAATCATGGTCCCCGTAACACGGTCATACAGCTTAGAATATTGCCACCCAGGTTTCTATTCCTTCTACCCGAATGACTCAAAAGTAAATGTGTACACCAAACGTTATTACTCTTTCAGGAATTATGTGTTTTCACAATTTAATCAGATGATTCCTTATTCTCAAGTTTTACATGAGGCACTTATAGGTAAAATGTCAATTCTGACTATCAAGGAAAGTCAAGAGATCTATGTTGTCGCATCGTAGACTGAAAATAGATTTTGAAAGTTATTTCGGGTATAATATATTACCCAAACCCAAATTAATCAACTCGAAGCTTGGCTTTACCCTATTCATACGAGTCAAATATACGAGTAAAAAATTGTAAAATGTAAAGAATATAACGATAGCATCAATATATTTTGAACATTCAAACGCCGCTTCCACTAGAAATCTACATCGCATTCATTAAGGGAAGTAAGTAAATCCATAAGAATCTCACTTGCAGAAAATGAAGGGTTTAAAATAATCTTTCATGATGATTGTCACCTCTGGATTTTTTCGCAATTGGGAATTCAGATTACGCAAGCATTTCCGTAATATTTTCGGACAAAGAAGATGCATGTTAATTTCCATTTTGTGGCCAAGAGAAACGCGTTAAAAGTTCATATCAACTCCTCATTTCAAGAGATATAACGATGATATTTCATATATATATTTTTTAAATTACTCAAAAGATTCGGTAAAATGCCATTCATTAACATAACACCGCTCATGAGTATCTTTCTTCCTGGGCAGAGACCTCGTTACCATACTTAAAAAAAGACAGTATAAAAATAGTTTTCTGCATCTACATATTCCGCCGTCCCTCCAGCCACAGAGAGCAAGCATAGCGATCATAAATATTAAAGAGAATGAAATTCTCGACAAAAACGACCGGGTAAAAAAAAAGCTCTCAGGAGCAATGGCTTCGTCACAAAAAGAAGATTAATGTAATGCAATTCTCGGTGCTGACCTCCATCGCCCACAATTTTTAACTCGAGCTCGTTAATTCTGACTCCTCTTGGAAGTAAAAAGTGGTTAAAATTGAAATTAAACAGCGATAGGATTCACTTACGGTGTGGATGGAGTAACGGATGAGGTGAGACAAAAGTCCACTCGTTCTTACAGATGGGTCATGACCCGATTACTGTGCTTGGAAAATCTTTAATGGATAATCTTATGCTAAACTAAGATTTTGTGCTTTTTTCTGTCACCCAATCAGAAGCGCGAATGAACAGCCAATGGAGAATGAAGGTTGGAAGTATTAATAAATAACAACAGGATGATGTGGTGGATATGACGTTGAAAACTGATGGAGGATTAACGAGGGTGAGTCGAGGGAAAGCCTTAAAACTGCCACTGTTGGATGAGTGACCCACAAGAGGCAGCATGATACCAGAACGTAACAAAACGACGCAAAAATATTGTAAACATGGCCGCTCCACTTTCAACTCGCACCACAGAGTAGTAGTTTTAGGGAAGGCGACCGACAGCTGAGGTCATTTGCGCCATTAGGGATGAACAAGAAAGGTATAAAGGTGGGAAGAAACCCGGCGTCGGCATTAGCCCACTTTTAACGAAAGACGCTTAGGGGACGGCAACTTAACGTCCCATCTGATGGAAGACGCACTCACTCAAAGTGGCCCCCACAAAGCATCTCAAGTAGGGAGGGAGGATGGGGATACCACTGAAAAATAGCTGCCGCCTTTGGGATTCGAACCCGGCTCTGGGTTGGAAGCAAATATGTTAGCCATCCTACCATCCCAATCCTCTGCACCACAGAGAAATAGCGATCTCTCATTCGTTTATTCAGCAATAAGGAAAGTGAGATATATGATTCATCGGCGAATGAAGGTCCAGAATGGGGATTCACCTATTTCACTCTAGTGATGACGCCTGGACTAGAAGTTCTTGAACGATAATACTTCCGTACCCACTCGGCCAGGTCAGGCACGCACCACGTTGTGATGGAAGAGGATTTTAGAGCAGTAAAAGCTACGGTTTTTTTAGAGAAATCCGTGCACTTTCGAAGCGCTGAAATACTTCTACTTTACGCCAAAAGGATTACATATGAGAATTTTATAAAGGAGAACCTTTAATATTCAAGAAATTACGACATAAAAATATTGAACTTTAAGGTTTTAATTTGACTCGACTTCGTATATTTGCAAGCATTCAACGTGTCCACAGTTGTAATGTTAATAATAAATGAGCGCCTGCATACATAAGTAACTGGATCACCCGTTTACATTTCTATTAAAGCGTGAGAAAGCTAGCAGAAAGAGAAAGAAAATATGTGGGGTACACACTTACTTGTATAAAAAAATGCGTTGGTCTAAGGTAGCCAAAGTGTCGGTGTATAAAGTGTACTCCTCCTCGTATTTACGAATTGCAGAAAAACTTGGGTCTGCCAGAATAATAATTAACTGCAGTTCTCCAATCTTCCTTCGATAATACTAACTTACTTGTACTCCATTAAGGCTGATCTCTCATTCAACCTATCCCTCTTCACTTGACCACCGCGCATATTTGTCCCTTGGCGCTTGGTCCTCGTGGTGCTGCATTCCCTTATGTGCATCCCCTGCCAACTCATCATGCCTCTCAAGACGTGTGCCTGATCTCTCTGGTCCTTCTTGTCTCTATGGTGTACCAAATCGTCTCTTTCCTCTCTACTCTCTCGTAAACGCCCCCATTTATTATTTGATCCGTCCATTTGGTCTCCAGAATCCATCTCCAATGCCAAGTTGTAAATGCTCTTCCCTGGTCTGGTTTTCCAAGAGCATTTTTATCCAATCCATTGTGCCATATTCCTAACAAATTTTGTGTGCAATAATCCATTGTTTGAAAACAGAATGTCTTTGAGAATAGTAGCCTAAGATAAATAAAGATTTAGAGCAAATATGGTGAGTATAGAATACTTTGGAACCCTTTAAAGGTGGCGAATCCAGAAATTAGACACCAACCACGCGCTCTCGGGCTTCTAGCGTGATCCCTTGTCCAGAGCTGTCAGCAAAAACACAATGCGTATTACAAAGAGAATTGACAAATAATCTTTCTTGATTTATCCGAAAAATGAAATATCTTATAAAAATGCTACTATTTCTGGATACACATACCATCTCCAAAACGAAGTGAATATTTATTTCAAATTCCCCGAAAAGTCACACAGATTGGTGGAGCTAAGGGTGGTCACGGGCGTCACCAGAATTTGCCCTCGGATTCTCTGAGCAGCCAGTCAAAAGTTCTAATTATCAGGCTACCACGCCCTTGGTCATATAAGGCGAAGGGTTCACACGAAGGCATCGCCGACGCACAATGCCTCTCTTTAGAGTGACGCAGTTCATCCCTATAATACTATATTCATCTTCCCCGCATTAGTTAAGGTGAATGCTGAAATCGAGGTTGTACTCAGATACCGGGAATGGAATTCAGATTTACGAGGAGCCTAACCATCGAATTTCACAACACCTCCTTCCAAAACCGGAACTCGAACCCTATACTTCTGACTTAGAAAGGAAAGAGTGTTATAGGTACATTCTTCACACTTTTTCTGATTAGTACTTGATACTCAACCGGCCGTAGTCAGTCAAAAATTAAACACAACTCTGAATATATTACAAACAGATTATTATAGGTGAGCTCACTGTCAGAGTGTAACACTTTTTTTACAACAATCACGAGTTTTAAAATAATTGAAACTGAGTACCTGCTGAATCCCTCGCAAATACCAACCTTTGCTCGTCATGTGCTTTTGCTACGGGACAATCCTTTGGCATCCCACTTAAAATAGTATCACAGTTTCTATTTCTTGAGAATAGATTCGGACTCCAATAAAAGTAAACCACTTGGACTCGAACATCTAAAGGAAAGTTGCAGTAACCAACCAAAGAAGTCTAGTTTGATAGGCCAGTAAGGCAGGGGTTTAACTCGTTTACGTCGCATCCTAGTATACGGCGAATGACATTGACACACGAAGGGGGGGGGGCGGCGGAGGTGGTCAGGGTCGACTTTCTCTTTCCATGTCTACCTTTAGCTCTCCCGGAAGATCTAGTAATCAGAAAATCACGCACTTCTTGGTGGAGAATACGTAAGGGTATCCACGAGACGTTTCCTCGTGTTCCATGCCACTCAACGCATGCACCACCATGTCCAGATTGTTTTTTTCACATTCGTCTCATTCTTTCCATGGAAACGAGGGTCTTTGATGGGACATCGCTCTTCCTTCTTTCCGCTCATATGCCGCGTGCAATTTAATTCTTTCCCTTCTGCAGAGTTCAGCATATTCATTCACACGCTCATTTTCTCTAATTTCTTCTTTACTTAATCTATTTTTTCAAACAATAGCCAAGTCCCCAAATATCCACTGTCACAACTTTTTCACATTCATGGAGAAAATACCAACGTCTTGACGAACATTTTGAAAATTTTTACGACCATAATAATGATTCATATTGTCATTTAGAACGCTTCCCCTGTCAAATTTATCGTTTTATTTCTTCATTATTTTCGTATTTTATTTTATTGCCATCTCCAATGGCCATCCCGAACTCCCCTCGCATTGCCAGCTATTTGAGGGTTCAATATACAATAATATAGCCAATTATTAACTTTGAAATGTGTCAAAAGATTTTTTTTTCAATTTTTAGCAAGCTGAAATATGACACAATGAATAAAAGCATGAGCTACGCTCTGATTTTTAGTACGTACGAAGTAGTCAGGATGAGAACATTTTTCCCCATAACTATGGTGTAATCGCGGCTCGATGATGCCTGGAATGTGCTGCATATAAAAATTAATGCGAACGAGGACTCAAATTGTTATTATCATATCATTTATACTGAATTGGACTGGATGTTAAAATCAAATGGTAACAATTACAAAAGCAACGCAAATTAAATATAAAAACGTTTTTCATCCAGCCTAATAGAGAATTTAACTCATAGAACAATCGAGTACTGGTAATTATACGAAAATCAGGAGAAAAGAGAAAGTTAGCGAATATCTACAATCATATCCAGTGATATAAGATATAAAAGGATGTAAACATTGATATTCATTGACAATAACGGATCCTGATAAAAACTTACAGAAAGAATCCTCGCAAAATTTGTCCAAAACCGTAAGCTACAATAACATCAGAAGAGTTTTTTCACATTTTACGAAAAACAAGATGGCTAAACACAAGTCTCCAGCTGTAACATATAGTCCTGTTTTTATCCCGTTTGCTCGTCAAAGGACACAAAAGGTTTCAGATTTCTATGCACTAAAGTTCCAAAATCCCAAGGCCAACATTCAAAGTGCTAACTTCCACTTTTTCTCAATTTTTTGCAAATTCTAATTTTTTCACTCTGGAAACACCAACGCAAAAGATAAAACGCCCGACGTCCACTTGCACTTCCAACAGGATATGAGTTTCTAGTCTGCATAATACCGCACAGAAGGGGTAAGGGGAGAAATATAACCTGAATTCTCTACAGTGGTAACCACACGACGGCAAAAATGTGACGGACCTTATTGCGGAGGGAAATTCATCGTGGCAATAAATGTTGGACGACCGGACATTTGCAGAAGCCATCGGGTTTAACGGTACATTCGAATTTTTTCTCTCCAACACACATTTTTTTCATTTATCATAAAAAAGTCAGTTTTCAACCCGAAGCTCGGTTTGATAGGTAAGGGTAGAGCTCACGTAGCAAGCCTAAAAGGATGTGTGAAATTCACACATCCTTTATAAGTAGGGGGGACCAGTTCCTTTCCCTGTGCCAGCCGTGGTTACCCGAAAAATAACTCAGCTTGGGTTAATCTGAGGGTGTCTATGGGGCATGCACGGGAATCGAACTCAGTCGCGCGGTTAACAGTCGGACGCTCTACCCCTGGACTACTACATCACTCCATTTATAATATACTATTCCATTATATATTAATAAATATCATTCTTATTGATATTATACAGTTTGTTTGGTTTTGAATGGACACGGATTACACAAAGGAACAACGACGAATAAAACAAGTTATTTACTTCTACTAATAAAAAAGAGCCTGAAATCCTACATTACAATACACCCCCATTCCATTCCGCATAATTTTCCCTTCATCCCGTCCAACATCCCTATCCTGTTCCTGCCCTTCCCTCGCTTACCCAACATTCTCCCCTCTATTACCTTCTTCAACACCCCACTACCACTCCCTTCATCCATTTTTCCTGTCTCCATAGGATTTCTCTCAACAAACCCCTCTCCTCACCCACCATCTCCAGTACTTCCTCATTTGTTTTCCTTTCGGTCCATTTCACCTTCCCCATTCTTCTCCACACCCACATTTCAAAAGCCTCCAATCTATGTTATTAGTCTGCTTCAATGACCATGTTTCCGCGCCATAGATAACTACATTGCATTTCAAAGTTTTTACGTCTCTTTTCTTAATATTCTTACTCAACGTCATCAATTCTCTCCTCCTTTTAGAAGCTCTTTTGCCTTACGCATTTCTTCTCCTTACGTCCCTATTACTTTAACCATTCTGGTACAGTACACTTCCAAAATAGGTAAACTGCTCCACCCACTCTAGGTTTTGCTCTCCTATTTTAACATTTAGCTAAGGTTTTCTCTTCCTAGAAAACCGCAAAACCTTTGTTTTATTTGCATTTATTCTCATCCCATACCTATCACAATGACTTTCTAATTCGCTAAGCATCGTTTAAAACCTCTCGGCTAACTGGAAAAAAGTTCGATCATCTGAAAGCTTAATTGGTTTTATGGATTCCCTATCGACTTTCATTCCCATTTCCATTTCGCCTTATACCTCTGTCCCAGTTTCCTCCAAGTATAAGTGGAACAGCACAGGTGATAATGGACACCTCTGTCTTAATCCTCTTACAAACAATGCCCATCCCGACTTTCCAACCGTCATTCGCACCTGAGCAGTCTAAGACATGTACAGGATGATGATAAGTATTCCATTCCTCCAATGTACTACTATTTTCTGCAATAAATTCATTAATTCTACCCAATCAATCTTTCAAACGCCTTTTCGATAGACAAACACATCCTGATTTTATTCTATGTTTCTCTCTATCGGTGACCCAATTACTGCTATTGCATCACATGTGCCTCTCCCCTTCCTTAATCCAAATCGATAAACCCGTAAGTAATCATTTGCCTAGCCATCCATTCTCTTGTAAATGATCCTGAGAATCACTTTAACTGCGTGCGAAATCAAACATTGTTCTATACTCCTCACATATGGCTATTATTCCCATCATGGAATAGGAAATAACACTAATCGGATGAAATCTTCCGGCCAATTAGTTCCCTCATAAATGCTTCGAATTGGTCCATAAAAACTCTTTTTCTTAAGGAAGTTATAGTCATAAAAAGTCTTCCTTTCCATTAAACCTTTAAGTAGTTCCGGGGTGTTTAAGTAGTTCCTGCTATATTGTCCACTCCCACGACCATATTTGATTTCAATTCTCTTAATGCCTGCATCTAAGCTATCCTCATCTAATTTATATATGTACTCTTTCTATGTCTAAACTTTTTGACATTATGTTTTTAACGTATATATCCTCCAGTATTATTACCATCTCTGATGTATCTTTCCTGGTTCAGTTAATAATTTTTAGGACTTAATTGTTTGCACAGATCTTTTATTTTTTGCGCAGATATTTCCTCCTTACTTCCTGAAAGAGCTTTCACCTTCCCTTCGTGAACTTCTCATATTCTCGCAATGTATCATTCACTACGGTTTTATATGCCAATTAGTTTTTCACCTCAGTTTATTTTTTAGTTTTTTGTAATTCTTCTAACTTATTCTGAGTTCAAATTACTCCATTTCCTTCCCTTGTTTACCTTCATAATAATTCGTCTGTAATTCATGATTTTTATCCTTCCTATTAATCGTTTCTATTGCTTTTTTTGCAAAATCTGATATTTATTTTTTGATACTCTAATTTTTCTTTTCTTGTACCTGTCACCTTGCAACATGGGAAAGTTCAACCCCAACCGTACTCTTAATATTAAAAGTACGGTTGATCTTGGCCGTACGGCCCTTCCTGTTAATTCACTGTCATCCTGCCTTCATCCATAATTTTCTCTAAAAACTGTTGATACGCCTTTCTTGTCACTCCTGTCACTGTAATTGACATTGAATTCATTCATGACATTCTCTAGAACATTTCCTCAGCTGTTTTTCCAGTTTTATTTCCTGTTTACAAATTCGATTACCAAAGGTATTTAATCCTTGTAATTTGACTCAAAGTATATTGTTGTCATTAAATGAGAATGAATTAGGATATTTCCATTACATATAAATCCTCTGTTAGTGTACACAAATGTTGGGGAACTATAATCTTTATGTTATAAACTTAAGATAGTGAATGAAACATAAATAGAGACTATTATCATGGCGATTTTCATGACCCATTCCATACCTTGCCATGACATCACTAGGTCGACGAACAGCCATGTTCTTCTCTCTTAAATTAAATTTCTCTACTCTATTTGTCACTTAGGAGACTCTCCAAATGATTCGGTAGCAGAGGAAAAAAGAAATTACCCAGGTGATGTCTTACTGGTTGGATAGCCAGAGACTAGAATGAGGAATTAATAATAGCCCTAATTGTAATTCAATTTTTCAGAGACAAGGCACGAAGAATTGGATTTAGGATATATTTATAGACGACACTTGCCTGGAGAAGCATCTAGTCATTCTCATAAAAGCATCTTCTCGTCATACGGGTATAAAAGATCTATTCAGTAAAAGTAGGTTAACTAAATTCATTAGGTTTCCTGTATGCGTAATCTTCGTTATCGATTTCACAAATGTTCCTAAGAATAAGACACACCTCATAACTTCTGATCAGGGGGCACCGTACACTAAACATTTTCCGCCTGAGAAACTGGCTGCAGAATCAAAATTTCGTCCTCACACAGCAGCGCTCTCGATAGGAGTTCCCGCAGTATCCAAAAATTGGGAATTCCTTCGCAACGACCACGTCCTTTGGAAACATACCGTCCAAACATCTCCCATCCAATTATACCAATTTGCGGTCGCATTTTTAGCCAAAAAATGTCCGCTCCGACCAGCTGCAAGATAATGAAGAGATACGAAAGCGTAAACGGAATATGAATCGTCATTAGTCGAAGGAAGAGAGGCGGGGGAGCCGAGAAGATGACCCTGGCATCATTTTCGTGAGCAAATAATGGCCGGTATTCCACCCCACATCTGTTATAGGCGCTCCTACGCGTGCTGAGATAGATTTTGCGTGGACCCTGAAAATTATCATGGGTCCCTGTTGGATTAAAAAGCAGCCCAAAGCACAATACACGCATAATTTCATACCCGAAAAAACATTTTCGACTGCTCTAAACCTCCTACATGCCCACTTCCTCAAAATAAAAACATTTCATTGAACTTCATTATATTCGTAGTCGAGGACCAATTAAGTGTATGGAAGACAATAATGAGATTGCACAAATTAATTAAATTATCACTTTCCCTCTTGCGGAAAAGATTCACACTCAGGTGTACCAATTGCAAATTATGCCAATTTAAGATAATGAGGCACACACTAATAACGGCTCAAAAGTCAACAATCGAAAATACGGCTTGGTGAAATAAGTCACTGCACGTATATACGATATGTATAACGGTGAGCGTTCTAAATTCAATCTGGTGCTAATCAAATTTTGATCGCTATTAAGTCAGGGTAGTGAATTTTTACTACTTTATTCTTGAATTATTGCATTATATACTATCTAGAATTGAATTAATGCAATTAATACGTAAGAAAATAAAATATTCCAGATACTTGTCGGCGTAAGTGTTTATTAATGTTTACAAGCTCAAGAAACAACGGAGGTTTCTATTTTGCGATTGTAAAAAAGCTTAATAATTGGCCTGAATTTAAATTTAGCCAAATCAGTAATGTGATGACACCAGATCTGACGACTATTCGGTCGATGGAACTCAATCCTTAAACTTTAAGAATCGTACATTACACATGCCTTCTTTGCGTTATACATAGACACACACATTCAAACACGAAAAACCACCATTTGGCGAACAAATACTCATTCACATGGAAATAGATATTAAGAAAAGGGATAGGGACATGTAAAAGACGAACACATGATAGGTGGGGAAGGCGGAATCGAGCAGATCACAAGTGCGTGTGTGTGTGTATATATATATATATATATATATATATATATATATATATATATATATAGTGTATATAATATAAATGGACTGGTCGGCACAAACACAGAAACACACAAAAGAGGGGCTCACTGGGTCTCGAATTTTCGGTGGTGCTTTCCAACTTTCTCAAGAGGAGTTAGGAACAGAACTTTGAGCTGAGTTCTGTTGCTAACTCCTCTTGAGAAAGGTGGTTGCACCACCGAAAATTCGAGACCCAGTGAGTCCCTCTTTTATGTTTTTCTGTGTTTGTGTCGACTAGTCCATTTGCATTATTGTGCACGTCCGTGGGATTTTCAAAAAAGTGTTATATATATATATATATATATATATATATATATATATATATATAGGAAAATGCGGGTCGCGGTGGTCTAGCGGGTAGAGCGTTGGACTGCTGACCGGAGGGTCCCGGGTTCGATTCCCGGGCAAGGCACTTTAAGCACCTGCAGCTCCACCCAAGCTAGTTGATTTTTCGGGTACCAGATCTTCCTGGGAAACCATAACCACCAGCACAGGGAAAGGAACTGCCCCCCCTACCCTGATGTGTGAATATTCACACGCCGTCGGGCTTGGTACATGGGTGAGCTCTACCATCACCTACTAAACCGACCTTCGGGTTGATTACTGTGTTTAAGGTTTATATAGGAAAATACTACTATCCTTGACATAAGAATATGACTCTTTTTATCCATAAAAATATATCCTGCCCTTTACTACAGGTGTGAGGCCAGGGAGCTGGACTAAAATAGGAGCAAAAAAATTCAGATTGGTAGCGATAGAAATGCATTCTCATAGCAGAGCGATAAAATGAAAACTACATGGATCGAGTAAAAAATTAAAATCTCTTAAAGAGTGGATAGACTGACCTAGGAATACGTAGGAAATTTAGAAGAAGTGGAAACCAATTAAGCACATTGTGAAACTCAATAGTTTATTAAAGACCTTGGTTAAGTTTCCTTCGATTACAAAAATTCAATTTCCTTAAAAAGGACAGCAGAAGATGAGCAAGGATAGCCGGTGATGGAAGATGCCAGCGCGAAGAACAACCAAGGAAAGCATCCAAGGGGTCGGACTGGAGGCTCCAGGGAGTCGATACAAAAAATACTGAGGATTATCACCTATGATGACGATGGTGCAAAAGAAAACATTTCAATCCAGAAATGTGATTGGACTGACAATCGCATCCAGAGAGAGTGAAATAAAAACATGACGGTGGAGCACAAGAGTGGATCGGAGGGAACAATCAAAGGCTAAAACTGAATGACACATGAACAGGGTCAACCAGTGATCATGAGAAAGTGAATAAATGCAAATTTCACATTATTTATCGATGAAATAAATTCAAATTCAAGGCATTCCCTCCAATTGTTACACTATTTTGCAAAAAACGTAGCAAAACTTTTGAGGTTGTTTTTTAATGGAACGCACCAAGTCATCGTGCATAATGTGAGACAGTTTCTTCTCGAATTCCATGTTCTCTTTACAAAGGTTATCAGGGTAAAACAGATACTCGGTGAATTATGGGTACTAATTCGAATACGAAGAAATTACTGGCTGAAAGCAGAGGTCCCAATGGAAGCCTTGGAAAATTTGGCTTACTTGGTTTCCTTTTGCTTTTTTTTAGCGATCAGATAGAGGAAGAAAAACGCCTGGTCATTCACAACAACGCCAAAACCGAACCACGTCACCCCAACTTAAGGAATCGCTATTAGTCGCTGCCCTTGCTCGCCGGTAATTTCCTAGGATTCGATCGATAAGGCCGATTATATTATCAGAGAAATTCGACAAATTCTACTCAAGTGAAATGTAGCTTTTACTCAAAGGTAAATGATGCAACAGACGCACCAATAAAATTCGAGAGGAGGTCCGAGCCACTTCGATCTCTCTTTCGTTTAAACTTCAATTTATTTTAATGCACTAATTAGATAACACTACTGCACTAACTGAGATGCATTAATTTCACACTTATACAAATGGAAAAAGCATGAAATCTCTTAAAATTAAATTAGTCTGACAGAGACATTTGAACTTTATCATCCCTTAGTGATTTCACCCGAACGAAATAAAAAAGAGGATAGACGAACAACTAATTGAAATACAAAATACGATGAAATTGAAGCGGCGGCCAGAGCGCATATGTATATGGATAAGTAAACCACGTAAGAATTCTCGCTGACGTACTGCGTTTTTGCCGGAATCTCCGGTGGAAGGCTTTTTGGGAGTCGCAACCGGCACTCCAGCAAATTTCCAGACCCCTTCACAACGCCTTACAGAAATTCAAGCCGGCTTCAGCCCAAGAACCCAGTCCCCTCCCCTCAAATCATCCAATTGAAATTTTTATAAACCTTCTCTTGTCCAGAATCGCCAACCCGCCTTTCCTCAAGTCCCTAAATCCTCGATCTAACCTGTCCCCTACCGAATCCTCAGAGCTAAATAACTTAATGAAAAATCCTAACATCATCATTACTTCCGCAGATAAAGGGTCAACGGTTGTGGCCTTAAACAGATCAGACTACATTAGGGAAGCTGAAGCACAACTCTCAGACACCTCTTCCTACCAGCAAATCCCCGAAGATCCAAATCCCGCACTTCAGGAGGACCTAATTGAATTTCTTAGTGCCAACGGGCCGAATGAAGGTCTATCTCCTTCAGACTTAGCCCTCCTCTCCCCTCCCCACCCACGCACTCCTCATTTCTATATCCTTCCGAAGATTCACAAGCCGGGTAATCCTGGTCGACCGATTGTATCCTCCCGTCACTCCCCAACAGAAAGAATCTCGGCATTTGTAGATCACTATCTCCAGCCGATTGTCCAGGCCCTACCATCATTCACTAAAGATTCCTACCATTTCCTGGATAGTTAAATTCTATCTCCCTCCCTCCAGATGCCGAAGTCATTATGGCCACTATAGATGCCACATCCCTGTACACATCCATTCCCCACTTAGAAGGTCTCTCCGCCCTCCAACACTACCTCTCCCAACGCCCTGAGCCACACGTCCCCAGCACAGATTTTCTCCTCAGCCTTTCCGAGTTCATTCTTACCCGCAATTCCTTCTCCTTTAATGATAAATTCTACCTACAAATCAAGGGTTGTGCCATGGGTAGCAAGTTCAGCCCGTCCTATGCAAACCTCTTTCTTGGTCTCGCGGAGAATAAATTCCTGTCACAACAACCCCTGAAACCGCAATTGTGGCTCAGATATATTGACGATATTTTCCTTCTCTGGCCACATGGTCCTGATTCCCTGAAAACTTTCATTTCCAACCTTAATGCTTCGTCCTCTATCTCCTTCACGTCTAGTTTCTTCCTCCCAAATCACCTTCCTAGATGTAAATATATAATTCATAGACCATAAATTTCACACATCCGTACATATAAAACCCACAAATAAACAACAGTACTTACATTTCAACAGCTGTCACCCATACCACACCAAACGTTCCATTCTTTATTCCCTTTCCATAAGGAGACACAGAATTTGCAATGACCCTGACTCCCTAGACAATTTCCTCATAAATTTACACCATTCCCTCCTCAAACGAGGTTATCCTGAATCCCTCCTGAATAAGAGAATCCGTAGACATACTTACACTCCCAGACCTTCCACCACCGCGAAAAACCACCCTCTTTCAATTTGCACCACCTTTCTTCCTGGCCTAGAATCTCTGCGTTCTATCCTAAAGGACCTCTATCCTATCCTCAAAAATCACAATTCCACCACCAACCTTTTCCCCAAATGCCCCTCTGTCACTTTCAAACGCCCCGCCAATCTATCAGATCTTCTAAAATCTACCAATCCACTTCTTAAATCCTCGCCCCGTTCCAAAATCACTCCCAGACCCTGCAATAAACCTAGATGCAAAACATGTCCTATTTTCCTAACCAGAATGCCATCCCTCTCCCACCCGCTCTTTAACTCTCTCCCACCAATTCCCTACTCCTCGTGTACCTCCAGCAATGTTGTCTACCTACTCAAGTGCCAACTTTGCCCTGCCTTTTACATTGGACAGTGTACCACACCCCTTAATATTAGAATCAATAATCATCGAGCCTCATACAACAATTCCTCCCTTATTGGTATGCTCCCAATCCCCAAACATGCCTCCGAACATAACACTGCCTTTGACCAATGTTTTAAAGTATCCATTTTAGCATCCCTCCCACACTCAGACCCTCCACTGAAACTCAAAACATTAGAGCTAGCTTTCATCTGGCTCTTGGATTCCTGGAATCGCCCAGGTATTAATATTAGACATTAATTGCCCCCTTTATGCATATAATTTCATCCCCCTCCGCCCCCAACAACTTCCATATCATCCCCACTTTTTTTAAAATTCCCGCGCCATACACTACCCCTCCAAACCCCTCACCTCGAATGCCTTTCCCCCCCCTATTCCCCCCCCTTTCCCCCCCCCTTTTCCCCCCCTTTTCCCCCCTTTTCCTTTCTTTCCCCTCTTTTCCCCTCTTTTCTCTTTTCCCCTCTTTTCCCCTCTTTTTCCCCCATTTTCCCCTTCTTCTTCCTACCACTGCTTTCGGGCTCTCCTCTGCCTCAGTTCTGTTCCTAATTCCTCTTGAGAAAGGTGGTTGCACCACCGAAAATTCGAGAACTAGTGAGTCCCTCTTTAATATGTTTTAGTTTCTGTGTTTGCTATGACTATTTAGTGAATTTTAGTGTGCACGTTCGT